>JAIUJO010000027.1:2084905-3284905 GCA_023846275.1 Vanilla planifolia | reverse complement strand
TTTTCACTTTATTTGCCAAACAATATATTATGTATATGATTTGATAATCGAGAATATTACACACGAACTCTTTGGTATATTTGAATGCAACTTTTTTCAAAAATTTATCTTTATTTTCAAAAGTTTTTGTTAATTTTTTTATTTTACTTTGAAACTCTAGTAGCACTTTTCTATGACTATCACGTCATTTATATTTGAGCATATTAAAATGCATCAATTTATCTCACTTAAGCTTTCATATATATATATATATATATATATATATATATATATATATTTAATTAATATTAAAAATATTAATTTATTCTTATTAAAGAATACTTTATTTGCTTGTTCATAATAATTTAAAATAAGGTTCGATCAAAATGAAATAGAAATCATTCGGCTCTTTTCAATGAAGACTAGATAATTAAATTATTATTGTTATATTTTTTAAATAATTTATTTTTATTTTTTATAACTTTACAAAGATATTTCTATACATATTTCACTTGATAATCAACGGTGCCACATTGAATCTCCTTAGTACCTTGGAATGGAACTTTCACATAGTACTTGTCTCATTCCTTAAATAATTTTTCTTTGATTTGTTTTTTTTCTCTGCAACCCTAATTCTCTTCTCGTTTGACCTTTATCTTATTTTTATTCTATTTTATTATATTTCTTCAATTTATCACATTTAAATTTTAAATATTTATTTGCAAAATTTGAAAATAATATTTTATTACTATTTATGCTTTTATGCATTTGTAATTTGTTGTAATTCCATACAAGATCTAATTTAAAATAAACAAATATCATTAGATTTGCTTTTACAATTCTTATGAAATTAAATGTTCATTTGTACATGTTTTTAAAGACTTTATTTTCAAAAGGTTTAGCAAACTTTGAGAAATTTAAATTCATACTAGATTTGATGATCAAGGATGTCACAATCAATATGTTTAATGTCTTAGAATGAAACTTTTTAGTACACTTTATCTAATTTATTTGAAGTTTTCACTATGATGTTGTCATTTTACAACGTCATTCTAAATCTTCTCTCGTGAGACCTTAATATCTCTTTGATTTGCATTTGTTATAATTTTTCAATTAATCTTATTTTAGTTTTAATAAATATATATTTAATATACAAATAATTATTTTTTATTACAAGATCTTATTTAATTTAAAACATCACTTTAATTCCAAATGAAATTTGGCATAAACAAAATAGATATCATTGGACTCATCTTTAGTGAAATATGCAATTTTATATTTATAGTTATATTTTTAATTCTTATTTAATATTTTTTATTACTTTGAAAAAAAATCTTACTGTATTTGGTTTTTTAAAAATTTTACTTGATCTCCTTAATATTTTTTACTGTAAATGTTTTGTATAGTTTATGTCATTTTTAGAAACTTTTCAACTTGACTTTATTATATTAATTTGTAACTCTAATTCTCTTTTCAAGCAACCTTCCCATCAGTTTGATTCAGCTACACTATATTACTTAAATTTACCTTATTTTATCTTTAATTTAAATTTACTTAAGATTAAATTAATAATACAAGCTTATTTACTTTAACCACTCCCATTAATTCTAAGCATGATTTGATTGAAATGAAACAAATGTCATTGGGCTTATCTTACATAACTCTATGTAATTAATAATATATTTTATTTTACTTTAAAATATTTTATTTCCAAAGGTTTTGGAATGCTTTTTAAATGAGGATGTTGTCCTCAATCTCCTAAGAATCTTTGAATGCAACTTTCTCGAATAATTTCTCATTCCTCCTACTATTTTACTTTGATATTTTTGTATTTGTATATAACTTTAAATAAACGCACTTATGAACTTAGAATGCCTTTGATTTGGATATGTTAAATTTGCTTCAATTTATCTACTTTTTAGTATTTATTTACCAAATATTAAGAAAACAATCTATCATTATTCCTGTTTATTTACTTTGGTAATTTGTATTAACCTTAAATAAGGTCTTATTAATTAAGTTATTTAATAGACCTTCAATTTTTCTCAATTTGACTTTATTATATCTTTTTTAGAAATAAAATAGTGTATTATTATTTTTTTGCTTATTTATTTTATGAATTCACAACAATCCTAAACAAGATCCAACTAACACGAAATAATGGTAATTGAACTCATCGCAACTAGATTTTTCTAATTAAATATTATTTTTCAAAGTTCTTTAATGTTTTATTTTTTTTTGTTTTTTCCTTTATTTATTGAATTTTTTGTTTTTACATAATTTCATTACCAAGATTGTTATAGTCAATGCCCTTAATATCTTGAAATGCAACATTCCTATGCAATTTATCACATTTTCTTTAGAGTTTTGATTTGATTCGGTTATACTACTTTGAAACTCTAATTCTTCATTCATGAGACCTTTAAATAGTTTAGATTAGGCTAAATTAAAATTCCTCAAATTATCACATATTTTATATATATTTACTTTATATTAAAATTATTAATTATTACTATTTATGATTTTTAATTTTATAATTACTAGTAATTTCAAGTTAGAACTGATTAATAAGAAAAACCTATCACTAGACTCATCTCAAAGAACTTTATAAAATAATTTTTTAATTCTTAAACTATTTTATATACTGACTTGCTTTATGAGATAATTTGTTATGAATGAGATGTGATCATCGTGGATGTTATAATTGAACACCTTATTATCATAGGATACAATATTTTTGTTACAATTCATCTCATTAATTGAAGTTATTCACTTTAATTTTGTTTTAATTCTATAAACACCAAGTCTCTTTTCATGTAATCTTTACATATCTTTGTTTTTCAAATATTACATTACTTAAATTTATCTCATTTTCTCTTAAATATTTATTTATTTTGTATAATAAAAATAATTTATTTTTGTTTATAATTATTTATTATTGTTGCTGGTAATAATTCCAAATGAGTCCCAATAGAGATGAAATAATTATAATTGGATCTTGTGACCTATCAAAATAAATATTCCTTTTTACATTTTTTTCTTTAATATTTTAGATTCATGTGCTTTCCCATGATCTGTGAGATAGTTTGAGTCACATGATTTGATGATGGATCATGTTTAATTCAACCTCTTTTGTATAATGTAATATAGGTTTTCTATATAATTTATCATATTTATTCAAACTTTTCCATTTGATTTCTTATAGTAGTATGAAGTTATAAGTCTTCTCTGGTATGATACTTATTTCCTTTTATTTGGCTATATGATAATAATTTAAATTATCTTATTTCAAATTTAATATATATATTTATGTAATATTAAATTAATAATTAATAATTATTTTTTATTATTTAATTTGATAACTTGTGATAATTCAAAATAATGTATGACAGGGATGACACAATTGTCATTGGATTCATCTGAAAGCACCCCATCCAATTTGATATTTCTTTTTTAAATATTTAATTTTGCGACTTTTCGGTATGTACTATGAGATTCTTTTATTTGAGCCTTTTTTGTCAGAGGAGGAGTTATGCTCAATCTCCTTACAATCATGGAATGAAACTTTGCTATGCAACTCAATTCAGTACATCAAATTTTTATTTTGTTATACTACTATGCAACCTTTAATTTCATCTAATTTGACATTTATATGTCATTGATTTGATTATATAATATATTGCTACAAACTATGTTTTTTCTATTTTAAAATATATTAAATTCATTTTTAAAATATAGTTTTGTGGAAGTTTGTTTATTTTATTAGGTAACTCCCAATAATTCCAAAATTGGTCAAATCGAGACGAAACAAAGGTCCTTTAATAAACTAAATATAAATGACTATTCATTTTTATAATTTAAAATATTATAATTTCTATGATTTTTGCGTTCTTTATGATGCATTTATTTGTACCAAATTTGATGACCAATAATTTTAATTTGGATACATAGTGTTTCTTGCAATGCAACTTTCTTCTAACATTTATCTTATTTTTTTAAATTCCATATTTTGATTTTATTGTATTACTCTATGATAATAAGTCTCTTCTTTGATTGCCTTTGTATTGCTTTGGTTTTATTGAATTTTATTTCTTTAATTAATGTCATTTCAACTTTAAAATATTTGTTTAGTTTATGCTAAATTGGTAATTTATTATTATTATTATTTATTATTTAGCCTGATAATTTTTAGTAATTCTTAATGATGTGAAGATGATAAAAATATCATTGGATTCATCTCTATGAGCTCTATCTAATTAGATATTTATTATTTAAAATATTTAATTTTCTAAGTTTTTGGCATTCTTTATGGCTATTACCTTTTTTGTTCAATTATGATTTTATTCTTTATCTCCTCAGTATTATGGAATACAATTTTTCCATACAACTCATCTCACTTTTGACATAGTTTATTTTCTTTTTAATATATTACTATGTAACTATAAATCTCATCTTATTTGGCCTTAAGATTTCTTTGGTTTGGTTATATTACTTTTTATCAAATTATCTTCTTTCCATTTTTATATATATTTACGTTGTTTTAAAATAATATAACTTTTATATTAGTTTTGTTCCTTTATTATGGTAACTTTTAATAACTACAATTGATGTCCCATTGAGATGATACGAATGTCATTGGAGTCCACTTGGAAAGCTCTAAATAATTAAATATTTATTTTTTAAATTATAAGTATCTTTTTTTATGCTTTTGGCATGTTTATAAGATATATCGATTTGTACTTAATTTGATTATCAATAATATTACTTTAGGTGCCCTGAGTTTTTTTAATGCAACTTTCTTGGAATGTTTTTCTCACTTCTTCTAACTTTTTTACTTTTATATTATCATATTACTATGTAACTCTAAGTGTCTTAACTAGTCATCTTTACAACATTTTGATTTGGATGAATTATATTTCCTCAATTTATCTCATTTTAGCATTAGTATTAGTCACATAAAATTAGCATAATAATTTGTTATTATTTAGGCATATTTACATTTCTAATTCTTAATAATTCCTAATGTGTTTTAATGAAAACTAAACAAACACCATTCGACAATTCTCGATTACTATTATACCATTGAACATTCATTTCTATAATTTTATTTTCTAATATTTTGGAAATTTTATGGCTTATATTAATTTGTACATGACTTAATGATTGAGGGTATTACACTTGATCTACTTTGTATCTTATCATGCAAATTACTATGCAATTTTAGTATGCAATTTATCTTGTTTGCACAAAAAGTTTATTTTAATGTTGTTATAAAATTACCTAACTCTAAATCTTCTATCATGTGACATTTACAACTTTTTCATTTGGTCGTATTATAGTGTTTCATTTAGCCTTATTTCAAATTTAATATATATATAATATTAGAATAATAATTTGTTACTATATATTATTACCTCCCCTGGCAATTCACTATAGTTCTTTACAAGTAATGGAGATGAAACAAACATTCTTGGACTCATTTTACAAAGTACTATCCAAAAAGATGTTTATTTTTATATTTTAAAATATTTTCTTTTCTTAACTATTACTTGTTCTTCATAATATTTAGATTCTCACATGATTTGATGATTAAAAATGTTATACTAAATCTCATTAATATCTTTGAATTCCACTTTCAAAAAAAAACTTATTTCATTTTTTTAAATTATTTATTTTTATTTAATCATATTTATAATGAAACACTAATTGTACTCTCTATTGACGTTTATAATGCTTCAATTTTGTTGTTTTATATTGTGTTAAATTATTTTATTTCATCTTTAATTTATATTTATTTAATTTGAAAAAATTAAATTTTTTTATTTATACTGAATTACTTCTATAATTTCTAGAAATTTTGAATAAGGTATATTTTAAAGGAAAACAAATTCCATTGAAGATGCCTCAAAAATCTCCATCCAACTAGATATTGATTTTGTAATTTTTAAAATATTTTCATTTAATGGATTTTTCCATGGCTTACAAAATACTTTAATTGTTGTTTGATTTGATGTTTGAATGTATACTTTTAATCTTTTTAACGTCTTGGAATTAAAAGTTCCTATACAATTTATCTAATTCTCTTCAATTTTTTTCCTTTAATGTATCTCAATTTATTATCAATATTTATTTACTTAGTTTTAAAATAATAATTTCTTTTATTTATATTTAATTTCTTTGATAATTCCCCTTAAATAATTATTTTTATTTACTTAATATTAAAAAAATATTTTTTTTTTATTTTTAGTTTTCAAATCCATAGTAACTCAAAACGAGGTTTGATGAAACAAAAAAAATATTATTAGACTCCACCCAAAGAACCCTATGCAATAAAATGTTTTTTATTTTGTAAATAATTTATTTTTTTCGGCATGCAATATGAGGTGTTTCAATTCATACTTGTTCTAATAGTTGAGGTGGTTATAATAATTCTCCTTAGTATGTTGGAATTTAATTTTCTCATGCAATTGTGTCTCATTTCTCTAAACTTTTTTACTTTGAGTATGTAACATTACTATGATACTATAACTCTCCTCGCATTTGACATTCACATTACCTTGATTTTTTAGATTGATTTGCTTCAACATCGTTAAGTTTAGCTCTATGATATGCCTAATTATTATTAAAATAAAATTTAATAGTAATTACGCTTATTTTGTTTTGTTATTTTTAGTAATTGTAAATAAAATCAAATCAAGTTGAAATATATGTCAGTAAAAAGTTTCAATAAGCTCTATTTAATTAAATATTTTATTTTTTATATTTTTAAGCTTTTATAGTTTAAGTAGTCTCTCAAAAATATTTTGATTTGTAAAATATTTGACAATCAAAGACTTTACACTCAATCATCTTTGTATCTATTGTGACATTTGCATAGTTTTTATTTGATTATGTTAATTAATTTTGATTTATTTCATTTCAATTTTAATATCTATATTTACATAACATTATGATGGTAATGTCTTATTATTTATGATTGTTTTCTTTGGTAATTAGGAATAATAGCTAACGAGTCAAGACTAAGATGAAGCAAACATCCTTAGACACATGTTGAAAAGCTCATTTCATAAATATTAATTTTTTAATTTCTAAATTCTTTATTTTCTATGGTTTTTTATGGTTTAAAAGAAAATTGGGTCCACAACTAGTTTGTGTCAAAGAAGTCAACTTTATTTTATAATTTATCTTATTGTTTTTCAATTTTTTTTACTTTGATTTAGTTATATTACTATGAAATTCAAAATCTCCTCTCATGTTTCTTTATGTAGATTTAATTATGTTATGTTACATTCCTTTAATTTAGTTTCTTTTAGCTATAATATATATTTATTTAATGTTAAAATAATACATTATTACCTTTAATGCTTACTTGTTTTTATAATTCACAAAAACTTCAAAATGAGGCCAAATTGATATGTAATAAACATCATCAGAAATGTATGGATGAGCCCTATCCAAATACAACTATAGAAAATTAGCTAGAGATTTAGAAATTAATTGGCATTACCCATACCACTTGAGGAGATCTCGACCATTAGATTAGTAGAGGAAAAAGCGAAAGGACTATGGATGGTTGCATTAAGATAGATTAAATCTAATCCATTTAATGATGTTAGAAGAGATCTAGATATCTTGAATCATCCATGGTAAAGCTGCATTAGGATTAGGTTATAGGATTAAATAGATCTGGGCCATCAGATCAAGAATAGATCACAAGAGAAAAGCAAAATCAATCAAGGTTGTTTGATTAAAGAAAATGCAATATGGATAGTAAAAAATTGAGTCATGAGCAAGTGAAAATGGTTTTACCCCATATAGTAAAATATCAAAAGCATTTGCAATTTATTTACCTTTTTATAAAGTTACATTTTGAGGTGAAACATGGGGCTGGATCCCCACTTGTGCATATGAGATTTCATCATCTTCGCCACTCGTGTGCATACAGGATTAATACAATTGCTGATCTGACCCATGACCAATTCACTTACTTTGTTTTCATTTGGACAAGCTCTATCTTTCTTCTATGTTACTCATCTAGTTCAAAAGTAGACCCTGACTAAGACGAGGCACGACACAACTTGGTTCTGGTTAGTCATCTTACTTGAGATTTCTGAGGCCTACTCGAGCTTCGACTTCACTCAAATGCTTTCCAGTTAGGCACATGCTTGGGATGTGGCTTAAGCTATTAACAAATTTTTTTTAATTTAAATAAACTATAACAATTGACCTAACGTGAACTTAGAAAAGATCCATGAGTGAGATTTAACATAAGAAAAGATTAAATGATCAAGAAATGGAATTCAATATGTTTCTTAAATCAAGAAAATGTTTGAACACTTTGGATGCCTATGTGACAATTTAATGGATTGGATAAGATGATGTGCTTCAAACCTAATAATTAATAGGTCGACATTTTTTCCAAAAAAATAAAACGTTTTCATTGTTCTTACAAATGTCTTCAATAAATGAAGTTTTCAAAACACCCTATGATGCTTGGAAGACTACTCTTTCACCTTCTTCATTAGTGCTGGGCATCTTCTTTGCAACTAAACCATTTACACACAATATGCTAAACATTTATAGCATCGGACACCAAACTCAAGCACGACTTAACAATTAAAACACTTGAGGATCTATTATTCTCAACATTTCAACGTGCTACACTATTAAGGTTAGTTGGCTCAACTACAGCTTTTGCTTGACTAAAGGAATGTTCCTTCTCATATTAGCTAATTAAGTACTATTAAAATAATTTTTTTAAACTTGGTATGATTGCTTGTTATAGAATGGTTTGAATTTAATTTTACATAAGATAGGTTACTCATAGTATTTTTTTCATCTATTTGAACCATAAGCCATAATCATAGCCAGCATGAATTCCTTAAATTTTAGGAAATTAAAGGAACATTTGGAGAAATAGAGGTTAAAATTAAAATTCCTATTCTGGCATGAAAATTAGTATGTCAATTTGAAGGAGTCTTAACCCAAGCAATGACGCCTTGTGGCACCTTAAATTAAGAAAGTTGTAGAAATAGACCAAAAAAATGCTATATGTGGTACATTTCCTTGAGGGATGTGAATGAATGGAAAAAAGAAATCATGGCAAAACATTATTTATAGGGGAGAAAATGAGCAACCCTAATTAAATATCTATTATTATATTTTGAAATATTTTTTTTTTGATTTTTAAGCCAACTTTATGAGCTAGTTTTATTTATATCTTATTTGAAATTTGAAGATGCTACATTTGATTTGGTTTGAGTCTTAAAATATAGTTTTAGCATAAAATTTGCTCAATTCTCCAAATTTTTTCTTTTATTTTATTATATTAGTATATAACTCTAAATCTCATCTAAGGTGACTTTTACATCCTTTTGAATTTATAATATCATAATTCTCCAATATATCTAATTTCTACTTTAGTAAATATTTACTGATTTTTGAAAAAATAATTTCATATTATTATTTATTTTTATTTAATTTTCCAATTTACAATAAATCCAAGTGCTGTCTAGTTTAGACAAAACTATAATTGTCAGACACATCTAGATGAACTCTATCCAATAAATATTTATTTATTTTTAATTAGTTTTCTTGAGTTTTGACAAGCTTCACTTTTTGTTTTTTAAAAGATTTGACAAATCAAGGGTGTCAAAATCAATCTTGCTCCTATCTTCGAAAGTGACTTTCCCATAAAATTTCCCCCAATTTTTCAATTGTTTCATCTTTAATAGAGTGATATTACTATGAAACTCTATATCTTGTCTCATTTAACACACATCACTTGGACCTTGTTATAATTGTTTTCTTGAATTTATTGCATTTCATCTTTTCTATGTATTAACTTAATAATTACAAGAATGTTTTCTATTACTCAAGCTTTTTTTGTAGTAATTTTTCTAAATGCATGCAACAATCAATAACCACAAAAAAAATATAATTATAGCATACTATTATGATTTTTAAGACTTCAAAATGTAACTAATTTGAATATCAAGGATTTTACAATTGATCTCCTAAATGTCTTGGAATACAACTTCCTTGAACTATTTATTCCTTTTCATCTAAAATGAAAAGCATGTGTTAGTAACATAGGAGAGTGAGGAGGTGGAGAGAGAGGGGTTCATTAATTGTTGGTTTTAAAATTATTTTTCCTAATTTTATGGATGTATTTATTTTCAAAAATTATTTATAAAATAATTTTACATTTATAAAAAGCTTTTATATTACAAAATATTAATTTATAATTTTTATGAAAAAGAAAAATGAAAATAAAGTTGAAATAGTAAATCAAATTTTTTATATTGTTCTATTCAAACTAGAACCAATGTTTGCTCCTAAATAATATCAGGAAATGTGCCATTATTTAAAGGCTTACAACCTAATATTTTTGCTTATGATTCACCTCTTATGTGTCAAATTTTAAAGTTTCAACTATAACTTGGGCTCTTATGAGCTCAGCCACATGTCTTTCTTGTATTGATCAAATTGAACTAAAGCTTTCCAAATATCGGGCAGCCTAACAGAAAAGAAAAAAATAGGAATAAACAATTTTTTTATAAAAATGTAAAAATTTTGTTGTTCTTATATATGAATGTGAAGTCTCATTAAAAGCTCCAAATTATGAAGATAATTGAGAAAATGAAAGCTTAGAAAAATTAGGCTTAATTTGAAAAAATTTTGAATTTGAAGTAGTCGTGTGTCATAGTTAGCACTAGGGAAAATTTATGCCAATACAATATGATGCAACCTTTCTTTGTGCGTTAAAATCTTGTTCATATTCAATTGTTATTTCATTCACTATGGTCAGGTATTTGATGAAAACATTTGGACAAAGTCATTAAAAAATTTTTTAAAATATTTGTTACAATGGAATATATAAGGACTAATTATTTAGTAGTTAGGCGAGATCGAATAGAGCCATTGGATCAACATTGGAGAGATTGAGATTGTTTGATCGAATGTTATAATGGTTAATACATTTTGGATGGTTAGATCAAAATGGATTAGTTCATGGTCATTTAAAAAAGTTGTGTGAGATCTTGATCATTCAATTTATCAATTGTAAAATTAAGAACAAAATCTATAGTTAGATTTAAAGTGGAGTATTTAGAGCCACAAGAGTCATGAATAGATTTATCATAAGGAAAGCTATTTTAAGATGATAGATGTGTTCATGACTATTAGATGTTAAGGAAGGATCAATCAGCTATAGGGAATCAAGCAGTAACCATTTCATTGGCTCAATAAAGGACGATTAGATTGATTAAGATCATAGTCTAAAAGTGGAGGCAATCTCCACTGTGTGATTCCAAAGGACAAGATCTGACAGTGCTGAGCTCTCTTAGTTTTTGAAGTAGATGAGTAGCAAAGAATAGTCCTATATCATTCAGAAATAAAGGGATGGGTTCCTTATAAGGATTTGCATAGGGTTTTTTGTGAGTTGAACTGGGACTGCCTCCCATCTTGTGTGCTCAATATTTAATCACTTTTTTCACCCAAACGGTTATACGATTATGGGTTAATTTTTGGTCTTACGTACTCCAACTAGGTTTAGAATTGTAGTAGATTGGCCCAACCTAATTTGGTTCAAGCAATGAGTCATAACACTTGCAAGTCCTGCTCTTGCTTGATTAAGTTTAGCTAGAGCTCAGGATGATGAATCTTAATTACTTTACTTAATCATGAAAGAATTATCAAATTATTTTTTTTAATTTGTCAAGGTTTATCGATGAAGCTAGCATTGAATTTTTAAAAAAAATATAAAAGTATGATTTAACAAAGAAAAAATGTTGAAAAATAGAAACAAGTTTCTTAAATCAACAAATAATATGAGTAGGATTTGAACCAAGGAAAAATTTAGAGATTTAAAAATAAATCCCATTTGTTAAATCAAGGAGATGTTTGAATATTTTTGATGTTTGAATATCATTTGAAATAGATACAAATGTAGAGTTCTCTAAAATAAATAAGCTAACATTCTAATCATAGTAAAATAAAATCATGTAAAAGCTAATGCACATGTTCCCAATCTTTGAAACTTGCTGAATACTTCAAGGTGCTTTGAAGACAACAAGTTCATCATCTTTACAAGTTCATGGATTATTGTTTACATGTAAACCTATTTTATACTAGATAATCCAATTCAAATAAAAAGCTAAACATGTAGTGTTTTGCCTCATATAGTTTATTGTTGAGTACCTATGTAGCTCTAATGAGTTATTGATCATTAAGTGTAAGTATTAAATCATATACATAATTTTTTCATGTTTTTTTAATAATATCATGACATGAACCTACACCCTTTGGAGCTTCTTCAACAAATATAACTTCTATTATAAATACAAATGTAAAATAATCAATTTCTTTCATAAAAACACTTGTTCTTACTTTATTAAACACAATGTGTATCTTCTTATCTGATATTCAAATCAAATTAACAAAATTTTCAATTATCTATTTTCCATTTAAAAGAAAATAACTAATGAAAATCTATAAAAATAATGATCAACATCAAAATTTTATTAAATTTGAAAAATTAAATAAATTATCTCCAAAACAAGTTTTGTTTATTATTTTTCCATATGCAAACTTGCATGTTTTCTTAAGAGAGAGACATAAACTGATCTTATATTTTCTATTCATTGCAATAATAATAGATTGTTATTTAAAATTAAATAAAAATTTTTTTATCTTTCAAATTTTCTAATCAATTCAACATAGCCTACGATGTTACAATTTTTATTCGTATGAAATTTAATTAGAAAATTTAGAAAAATTAATATCAATCACAAATTCAAATTGTTTCTACTAAACTTTAGAATTTTTTTTATCCCAAATTATGTTTTCTTTTATGGACTAGTAATGGTTTAGTAATTTTTATTTTTTCTTTTTGTCATGCTTGACACATTTTTTATTTTGTCTAGTTATTCTTTATAAGACCTCTAATTTGTTTTTTTTTCTTTTTCATAGAACAACAATATAACTTTTCCCTCTATGCCATAAATTATTCTCACCTGAATGTCTAAGTATTTTAATTCGTTAGTTCCTAGTTAATCAAAAATAATCACATAAGTGCCACCCTTTGTTCTACCAACTAATGACATTTTATTATCTATTAATGTTTTATGGCATTGAATATTAAAACTAACAAAAAAAGATATTGTAAACATTTTACAAATGAGCCACAAAATGTCACAAAGCAAGGCATGTCTAATTAAGTCCTAAGATATGGGAATATACTTATAAAACTATGTAAGAATTAAATTTAGGAACCCAGACAATCTCTTGTTCAATGGTAATCGGATGTGGTTGTTCTAAATTTCTAAAGAAATATTTAAAATTTGTTCCACTAAGAAACCACTGATATATATTAAGATTTTGATTTGTGGATTTTTCAATTAGAAGATCAAATGCATGCTGACCAAATTTAGAATAGTAATTACGTAGAATGTGAGATTTAACTTGATAGTTAGATGTGTTGAAAGAAGGAATAAGTGGTGCACTGAATGCAAGGCTATATGCCTTTTTTAGTCTATCATTATCATGCTAGCAAATATTATTTCATATCAGATGAATAAGATGAGGCTTGACTGAGTAGATATGTAGCATTCAAATAACCACTACTCTTTTTCATGTGATTGATTAAAGTAGCATGTCAATTTACATTTGAATAATTAAAAGTAAATACAATAGAAAAAAATATTATGCTTTTATTTTAGATAACCCATTTCTTTTTTATATGAATAAAAATTTTTTATGTTTCATTTTAGCAAAGAATTTCATTTTCTTGAATTATCATCTTCTAGTTTTAAAGAATCATTACATGTAATATGACAAGATAATTACTTTTTATATTATATGTTTCAATATTAAAAAGTTGAAACAATGGAAATATAGGCCTGAACTTGTTTAGTTATGGAAATTTTTCCACCTTAAGTGAATCACATTGTTCATGCAATTTAGCTATTTTAGATTCATGTTTGCCACATCATCCCTTAAGATTGTCATACATATTGATTGATGTTTTATGCTGAACCAGTAATTTATTAAAATAATTTTATTTTTCATCACAAGGTTCAATAGTAGACCCATGGCTTGAATTAAAAGTACAAAATACAAGTTTACCTCCATGATTAATCTCTAAATTGAGTTTCTTCTTGTGTCTTCTCTTCTTTCTTTTCTTGGTTCTTATCATCACCAATATCTTGAGATTCATTCTCACCATTGAACCTATCTGATTTGTATATCTTCTCAAAGCATGTTGTAGCCATACACACTATCACACAAATTTCTTGAGACAAGACACAAAATAAGTAATTCATTCTACTACCATTAAATTTAATTATTATTCCTGATTTATTACTTCTTTCTTTGTTAGTAAAAAGAAAATGAATAAAAAGATTCCATAAATCTTAATCAATATGCTGAATAAAAGATTTAAAAGTAGTTTACCAAATAAAACATTTTTCATCCTTAAATGATGGAGGACGACATGATAAAAATCCTTAATGTGATGTTTCACAAATATTAACTATGGTTGTAGTCATTTTTAAACACTTAAATAAAATAATGACAAAAAGAAAATAAAGAAAGTTAATAATAAAGAAAAGTGATAATATTGTAATTAACTTTAATGAAGATAAAAGAAATTAACAAATAATTAGAATTAATAGGATATTTAATTTTCTCATATTAATAAAGGATTACCCTAATGATTTGACTCACTATTTGTAGGGAACCTATTCTGATACTAAATGAAGGGAAAACTAGTAAGCAAATCTTATAAGAGTGTATTGAATTATGGGATTTAAAGTATTTTTTGTAATTTTATGAATTTATTTATTTTTCAAAAATACTTTATAAAAATTATTCTATGTTTATAAAAAATGTTGATTTGCAAATATATTAATTTCTCATTTCAAGATTAAACAAATAAAAATGAAAGTGGAAATAGTTCACTAAATTTTTTTTATGGTTCAATTCGAACTAGAACCTATGTCCACTCCCAAATAATATTCAGAAAAACTTCACTAAAAAAGTGTTATAACTTAAGGTTTTTCCTTACAGTTCACATCTAACATATTAGCTTTTGAAAGGAAATATACAACCTAGGCTTTTATGAGCTCATCCCCAACAATATTTTTTATGATATCAAATGTAACTCAAGCTTTCGTAAATGTTGGGTTTCCCAATGCAGAAAAAAAAAAATACATTAATAACAAAATCTTAGATAAAAATATAACTTTTCTTATTCTTGTTCATGAATTTAAAATGTCATAAAAAGATCAAAATTATGAAGAGAACTAAGAAAATCAAAGCATAGAATAATTAGGTTGAGCTAATGAAAATTTTTAATTTAAAGTAGCTAAAATAGTGTGGCTGTTATAGGAAATTTTCACCAATCAAAATGATGCAGTCCTTCCATAGTTGTTAAACCCTCATTCACATTGATTTATTATTTTATCCACCATGGTTAGGTATTTATAAAAAGTATTTTTTCATAGTCATTTAAAAGTAAAGCAAAAGCTATTTAAAAAGCTATTATCAATAGCCTTAAATTCATTTCAAAATGACCACTACAATAGCTTATATTAGTTCTAATTACTTAATAGTCAGGCAAAATTGACTAAAGCTATTGGATAGACACAACTGAGAACTAGAGTATTCATTTAAGTGATGTAAACGTGGATGCTTTCAAGCTGGTTGAATCAAGCTGGAATAGATCGGCAACATTTGTTCAAGTTGAATGAAAAATTGATCATTCACTTAATCAATCTTATGAAAGAGAACAATCACAACTACAGGATTCGAAATGGATTATTTAGAGCTGTATCATTCAAGAAGAGATTTTTCACAATGATAGTTGTCTAATGAAGTTAAATGAGTTTACAGTTGCCAGGGATAAAAAAGGATCAATCGATTATAATGGATGTAGTAATCACCTAACTGGCTAATAAAATGGATGATTTGATCAATTTAGATTACAAGTTATAGTAGATGATATCTCCACTATACAATCACGAAACTACATGATCAAATAGTGTTAAATGCTTCAACTTTGGAAGAAGACGAGTAATAGAAATAAGTCCTATATCACTTAGACGAGTAATAAATCTGGTTCCCCAATTGTGTGCTTAGAATTTAATTAACGAATTCACTCATATGGTTAATGGATTATAGGTTAATTTAGGTCTTATGCACCCTAACTTCGTTCAGAACTATAGTAGGTTAATCTAACCTGATTTGGTAGATTCATAGGGCGCAACACTTGTGAATACCCACTTTGGCTTAATTAAGTTTGACGTAGGCTTGGGATGCTTAATTATTTTTTGTTCAATTATAAACAATTATTTTTTGATTTAATAAGGTTTTACTAATCAAAAAAACATAGCATTTGGCAAAAATACAAAAGTATTATTGAACTAAGGAAAGAATGATTGAAAAAATAGAATCATGTTTATTAAATCAACGAATTGTTTATATAGGACTGGAACAAAGAAAAAAATTAAGAGATTGGAATGTTAAATCCTATTCGTTTAATAAATCAAGGAGCTGATTAAATAATTAGGATGTCTAAATTTGATTTTAAATTGATACAAAGGAGAGTTCATCAAAATGTTCAAAATAATTTTCTATTTTATGGTAAAAGAAAAGCTTTTCAAAGCTGATGCACATGTCTTGAATCCTTGATTCCTGCTTAACAAATCAAGATTCTTTGAAGACCACAATTGCATTATCTTCAAAAGTGCAGAACTTGTTCTTTTCAAGTAAGCCAATTTCACTAAAAATTAGCCCATTAATTTTGGGTTTTCTACACCCGAACTAGTTTCAATCCTACACATAATCAACAAAACCCAATTTGGTTTGAGACATGGGTTTTCACACTTGTCAATGCTCACTAGGGCTTGATTAACTTTGACCAAGGCATAGCATGATGTGGCTTAAATGTTTTATTTAACTATGAAAAATTTAATAAATTATTTTTTATTTAATCAAGGTTTAATAATATTTGAGAAAAATATAAAATTATTTTTTAACCAAAGAAATAATGATTAAATATAGAATCATGTTTCTTAGATCAATGATTTGTTTAAGTAGGATTTGAACCATGAAAACAATTGAGAGATTGAAAAGTTGAATCCTATTCATTTTCTAGATCAATAAGATGATTGAACAATTTTGTTGTCTAAATATGATTTAAAATTGATTTGAAAGGAGAATGCATTAAAATAAATGAGCTAGCATTCTATTTCATAATAAAAAAAGAACCATGTCAAAGCAAATGTGCATGTCTTTAATCCTTGAAACTTAGTAAACACTTTAAGGGGTTTTCAAGGCCACTAGTTTTTCATCTTCAAAAGTGCATTACTTATTCTTTACATGGAAACTTATTTCACAGTTAATAAGCTAATTATAATAAAATACTAAACATATAAGCCTTTACTCCTTAAACATAATATTGACACAATATCTTCAAATTTTTTTATTTGATTTGGTTGTATTACTAAACAACGCTAAATATCCTATTAGGTGACATTTACATGCCCATGATTTCATCATATTATGTTCCTTCAATTTATCTCCTTTTAGCTATTATATTTATTAAATTATTATTAAAATAATTTATTACTATTTAAGCTTGTTTAATTTTATAATTTTTGGTATGGCAAATAGAGGTTAAATAAAGAAGAAAAAAATGTTGTTGAACTCATCTCGTTGAGCTCCTCTAAATTAAGTATTCATCTTAATATTTTAAGTTCTTTTTAAGGTTTTTGACATGCTTTACAAGGCATTTGGAATTTTACCTAATTTGATGATCTTACTCACATTATTTCACATTAGTATCTTTGTATGCAAGATTATTATACAATTTATCTAATCACTAGAAAAGTTTTGCTTTGATTTGACAATATTATCATGAAACTCTAAATTTTTTGTAGCGTCACTTTTATGTTGCTTTGATTTGATCATATTAAATTGCTTAAATGTTTTTCTTTTTTGCTTTAATATCTATTTCCTTAATATTAAAATAAATATATTTTAGTTTTTATTGTTATTTATTATCATAATTCATGGTAAGTTCTAATATGATCTATTGAGATGAAATAGAGAATGTTAAATTAGTCTTGTATAGCTCTTAAAAAATAAATATTCATGCTTTTATTATTTTTGTATTTTTTAATGATTTTTTATAAGATTCATAAGTCATAATTCTTAAAACCTAAGTTGATTATTATGGATCTCACGTAAGAACTTTTTAATATCTTAGGATGTAATTTTCCTATGCAAGTATTCTCAATTCTTCAAAATTTTCATTTTGATTTTTTTATATTACTACGAAACTTTAATTCTTCTCTCGTGTGTCTTTTATATTAATTTTTTTAGTTACATTATATTACTCTAAGTTACTTAATTTTGCCTTTGTTATAAATTTAGTAAATGTTAAAATATTACTTGAGTATTATTAATATTAACTTTCATTGGAAATTCACTATAATTCCAAGCAAGGTCTAGTTGATGCGAAGTAAATGCTGTTGATCTCACCTTGAGAAGTTCCTTGTAATTAAGTATTCATTTTTTTAAATATTTGTTTTCTATGATTTTTTCATGCTTTACAATATATTACTATTTGTTCCTAAGTTTACTATTATGAATATTATGCTTAATATTTTTAGTATCACAGAATGCTTATTTACTTTTTAAATTTTTAGTAATTCAAAATGAGGTTTGGCTGAAATGAAGCAAATGTCATTTGACTCTTCTATAATAGCTTTATTTAATTATATGTATATTTTTTACATATTTTATTTTCTTAATTTTTGACACATTTTGTGGGACATTTCCATTTGCTCCTAATTTCATGATGGAGGTTGTTATGCTTGATCTCTTAGTAACATGGAATACAAATTTCCAATACAATTATTCTTATTTATTTTAATATTTCTCTTTTAATTGGTTATATAATAATGTAACTGAATCTCCTCTCATGTAACCATTAGATGTATTTGTTTTTGTTATAGTGCATTACTTTAGTTTATCTTATTTTACATTTAATATATATTTACTAATTATTAGAATAATAATTTATTATTGCTTATGCTAATTTATTTTTGTAATTTGTTGTATCTCCAAACATGGTTTGGTTGAGATGAAATAAACATCATTTGACTCATCATAGCAAACTCAATCAAATTAAATATTTAATTTTATTTCATTAAACTTTTTATTTTTCAAGGTTTAGTATAGTTTATAAATTATTTCAATTTTACCCTATTTAACGATTTAGAATGTTAACTAATTCTCACTAATATCTTTCAATGCAACACTCTTGTACAACTTACACATTTTCTTTCAATTCTTTGCTTTGACTAGGTGTTCCTGCTTTCACTTTAGCTCATTTCGCCTTTAATATGTATTTACATAATTTTGAAATAATAATTCGTTTTTTACAATGCTTACTTACTTTTGTAATTCATAGTAATTCTAAGTGAAATTTGATTAAGATGAAAAAAATGTCATTAAAGTCATCTCCAAGAGCTATAACCAATTAAATATTGATTTTTTAATTTTTTAATTTTTTAATTTTTTTATTTTTTAATTTTCTTTTTAGTTGTCTAGCATACTTTATGAGATATTATGACCGTTATAATATTTAATAATTGAAGATGTCACACTCCATCTCATTTTTTCTTAAAATGAAAATTCTTGTACACATTAACTTCGTTTGCTAAAATATTTTACTTTAATTAATTATATATTTATGAAAAGTTTATTTCCCTCCTGTGTGACCTTTACATCCCTTTCTTTAATTACATTTCACAACATTGGTTTACTTAATTTTAGTTATACTATACATTTATTTAATATTAAAATAATAATACTTTCTTAATTATGTTTGTTTAATATGGTAACTCAAAATAATTAAAAATTGGGCCTAATTGAGATGAAAGAAATGTCAGTTGACTCAAGTTAATGATCTTTATCTAATTAGATATTACTTATTTTTGAAATATTATTTTTCTAGGATTTTACCTGCTTTACAAAAAAATTCAGTTTGTAGTGATTTTACAATCCAGGATGTTATGCTCAATGTACTAAACAGCATTGAATGCAGCTTTCTTGTCCAACATTATATTTTATGCATTGAATGTAGCTTTCATTATATTTTATTACATTACTTTAATTCATCTCATTTCAAAATTGATATACTTTTATTTACTATTATGATATTAATTTATTATTAATTATGCATATTTATTTTTGTACTTTAGACTAATTGTGAATAATGCATGATTAAGCCAAAATAAATATCGTTAGATTCATGTTGATGAGTTCTACAAAATTAAATATTCAATTTTATACTTCTTACTTTTTTATGCTTTGTACATGCTTTATAAGGTATTCTTTATTTATACCTTATTTTATGATGGTTGACTTTATGCCCAATCTTGATAGCATCTTGGAATACATCGTCCTATAAACTTAAAGTCATTTTCTTTGGATTGTTTTTACTTTATGTTAGTTTTATTGGATTGCAAATATTCACCGTATTATTGCTTTAATATATGTTTATTTTATTTTTAAATAATATTTTTTTATTAATGCTTATTTTTTTGGTTATTCATAATAATTTCAATCAACATCAAATTGTAATGAAACAAACTTTGTTAGTCATGATTTGCTCTAACAAATTAAATATTATTTTTTTTATCTTTAGTTATTGTTTCTATAATTACTATATATTTATTTAATATTAAAATAACAATTTATTATTATTATCCTTACTTTTTTTAGTAATTCATAGTAATTTAGAATGAGATTTGATTCTCATAAAACTAATCTCATTGAATGTTGATGAGCTCTATCCAATTAAATATTTATTTTCGAAATTATAAATATTTTATTTTATAGGATTTTATAATATTTACTAAAACTTTTGATTTGTACCTTATTTGATAATCAAGAATGTTAAAATCTTTTTAATGTCAGGTAATATAATATTCTCCTATATAGTTAATCTCATTTCTTTTGATTTTTTATTTTTAAAAGTTTTGGCATATTTTTTTGAAATATTTTAATTTGTACATGATTTGAAGGTTGAGATTGTACATATTACATCCTTAGTATCATTGATAGCTACTTTCCTATACATTTTATGACATTTTATTAATTTTTTTTATTTTGTTATATTACATTATAACTCCAAATGGTCCCCATTGTGACATTTACATAATGCTAATTTAGTAGTATTATATTATTTTAATTTACCTTGGTTAAACTTTTCATTTTGGTCTCGTTCAAAAGCTTTGCCCAATTAGATAATTCCTTATGTATTTTGCAAAATTTTTTCCAAAGTTATTAGCTTGATTTACAATATATTTATGTTAGTGCATGATTCGGGCAACTGAGGATGTTACAACTAATCTTCTTAATGTTTTTTGAAATATGGCATTTTAGTACCATTTATATCATTTATTAATTTTTTTTCACTAGGATATAGATATATTACTATGTAGAGGTAAATCTCCACTAATGTAATGCTTACATGTTTTTGATTTAATATATAATTTTATCCAATTGATCATTTTTGAGCTATATTATATATTAATTTATTTTTAAAATAATATATTATTATACTTATTTACTTATTATTTATACTTATTCACTTTAAGATGTTTTAGTAGCTCTAGACGAGGCCTGAATGAGACAAAACAACTGTCCTTGGCTCATCTAGATGAGCCCAATCAAATTGAATATTTATTTTATTTATTTTTAAATATTATATTTCCAATAGTTTTTCATAATTTACAAGACATTTCATTTCATGTTTGATTTGATGATTAAAGTTGCTACACTCTATCTTACTTTGCATCTTGGAATGCAACTTTTTGTATAATTGATTTCATTTCTTTATTTTTTTATTTTGATATAATTAGATTGATATGGTAATCTAATTCTCATCTCTAAAAACCTTTATTTTACTTGTTTGGTTACATCATATTGCTTCAACATATCTCAATTATAACTTTAATATATATTTTCTTCATATTAAATTAATATCTTACTATTATATATGATTATTTAATCTAATAATCCATTTTATTTTTATTTTCAATGGATGAAGATAAAAATTATTACTGGTCTTGTCCTGATAAGATCTATCTAACTAAATGTTTTTTGTATTTTTTCTAGTATTTTATTTTTTAAAATTTTAGCATGTTTTATTAAATATTTTCATTCATAGCAGATTTAATGATTTATGATGTAACTTTAATCTCTGTTCCTATAATATTTTCATTGCTTTGGTTTTATTATAACACATTGGTTGAATTTATCATACTTCATCTTTAATATATATTTATTTTAAAGTAAAGTAGTAATGTGTTTTTATTTATGCTCATTTAGTTTGGAAATTAATAGTAATTCCAAACAAGATCTGTGCAAGAAATGATTTAAACATGGGTTTGATTTGCAAATATTTCATTACATCAATTTAAATGGTTTGAAGTTTAATATATGTTTTGTTTATTTTAAAATATTTTTTTTATTTAACCTTATTTAAATTTGTACCTTGCATTTATTTCAAATATGATTTGATAAAGGAAATTTTCATTTTTAGTCTTCCTGATGAAATCTATCCAATTAAATGCTCATTTTTATATTCTTTAATATTTTTTGATTTGTTTTTTACATGTGAGAGTTTTGATTCATACCTAATTTGATGATCAACAAAGTTATTTCAATCTTGTTAGCATCATAAAATATTTTTTTCCAATATTGTTTAACTTGTCATTCCAAAATTTTTCTGATTTAGCTATATTACAAGTTTTTTATTTGGTCATATAAAAATATTTTTGTTTATCTTATTTCAACTTTAATATTGATTTACATTGTGTTAAAATAAAAAAATTTATGATAATCAGTTAAATTGTGTAGTATAGTTGCATATTCGAGCAACCTAAGAAAATCAACATGACATCTGCAATTGTAAAGATTACCAAAATCTTAAAAAATATTTTTTTAGAAAAATAAAAAATTAATATTTATTGGGATGTGCTCATTGAGACTAGCCCAATAAAATTTATTTCATCTTGCTTGGACGTCCTTGGGAATTACTATGAATTATAAAGACAATTAAGCATATAAAAAAAATTGCAAATTTAACATCAATTAAATATAAAATAAATTTTGAATAAGGTAAATTGATGTAACATAATGCATCCAAATCAAAGTGATATAATAGACACATGAGAAGAGATTTGGAGTTACATTGCAATATAACCAAATGAAAGAAAAAAGTTTGAACAAATGACTTAAATTATATAAAATAATGTTACTAAAAGATATTAAGTAAAGTAGGTGTAGCATCGTAGAGCATTCCCAAAATTTTCTCATAAAGCATTCCCAAAATTATTGAAATATTTAAAACTACATAATAATGTTTTAATTAAATATCACCAATTGATGTGAGTTGGGCAATAATTATTTTATCTTTATTGGATCTTATTTGTAATTACTAAAAAATTGTCAAATAAAATAAACAGAAATAATAAAAAATTATTATTTGAATATTAAGAAAATATTTATTAAAGCTAAAATTAAATAATTTGGGAAAGTGTAACATAACAACATTAAGAAGATGTAATGGTGACATAAGAAGAGATTTAGACTTACATAACAATATGAACAAGTCACCACAAAGTGTTTGAAAAATGATATAAATTAATTAAGCAAGTTGCTTTCCATAATATTAAAGAGAACGAGTGTAACTTCATCAATCATCAAATTTGATACAAATCTAAATATCTTGTAAAGTCCTCTAAACCTTAGAAAATAACTAATTTAAAAATTCGAAAAATAATATTTAATTAGATAGAGGTCATCAAGATGACTTTTATAATATTTATTTCATCTCAATTAGACCTTATTTGCAATTATAAACAATTATCAGAATATATAAGAATCAATTATAATAGAATGTTGTTTTAATATTATAGAAATATATATATGAAAGTTAAAATAAGAAAAATTTGAGGGCATATTATAACTAAACAAAATCAAAGAAAGGTAAGGGGTCACATTAGAGGATAATTAAAGTTACACAATGATATAACCAAATACGAGTAAGCATTTAAGAAATAAAAAAAGTATATAGGAGGGTTGCACTCGTTGATACTATGAAGATTGAATGTAAAACCTTCATCAACCAATATGGTTCGAATGAAACATTTTCATGTAGCATCCAAAACTCCTAAAAACTAAAAATATTTCAAAATATCAGAAAAATATTTAATTACATATAAATAAGCAATATAACTCCAATTACATTTCTCTTATCTTAATTAAACTTTATTTTGAATTACTATAATTTACAAAAATAAATAATCTTAAATAATTATAAATTAATAATGAAATATTAAATAATATATCTTAAAGCTCAATTGAGATAAATTCAAGTAATATGGCACAACCAAAGCACATCAAGATAAAAGGCACATGAAATGAGGGCTAACTTAGTATTATAACAATTGCAAAGGAACAAATTTGAAGAAATAAATTAGGATTAACTGAACAATAAAGTTGCATTCCATTGTAGTATAATAGCCTAGTGTAACAACCTTGATCATGAACTTTGGTATGAGTAAAATAGCTCTTAAAAAATGTCGAAGCCCTAAAAAAATATTCAAAAAAATTAATATAAAATTAGTTATAGCTTATCGTGATTTGTATAACAACATTTATTTCGACAATGCAATATAAACAAACCAATGCAATGTGACATAAGGAGTGAATTAGTTTTTCATAGTATTATAACAATATCAAAAAAATGTTTTCAAGAAATGTGAAAAATTGTTTAAGATAATTAGATTATGAGAACATAAAGGGATCAAGTGTAATATCTTGAAGACAAAATAATATATCATATAGAAGGATTGTAAAGAATGCCAAAACCTTACAAAATAATTTTTTAAAATATTATAATGAATATTTCATTAGATTGTCCTTATAGAGATGAGACTAAAAAACGTTTTTTCATTTCAATTAGGCATCATTTTGAATTAGTAAGAATAACCAAATTAAATAAGCACAAGTAATAACACATTACTATTTTAATATTAAGTAAATATATCTCGATGTTAAAAATAGATAATTTGAAGTAATGTAGTATAAAAACATTAAAGCATTGTAAATGTCAAATGCTAGAATATTTTGTTATGATTTCAGAAAATGAGATAAAATATACGTGAAAGTTCTATTCTAAAAATACTATGGTTATAGAGTGTATCATGTTCGTTTTTCAAATTTGCTATGAAATGAAATGCCCAAAAGCATAGAAATTTCTTTAAAAATTAAATATTTTAGAATATATAAATGAATATTTGATTTGATAGTGGTTTTTGGGATGTGCTCAACCATTTTTTTTCGTCACCATCAAAATTGGATTGGAATTACTGTGAATTACCATTATAAACGAACATAAAGGGTGACAAATTATTATTTTAATTTTAACAAAATATATATTAAGCTAAAATGAGAGGAGCTTTAATGGAACATAGTTATAGCACTAGATCAAACTAAAAATAGTTGAAGAAACAAGATAAACTATATGGTAAAACTATGTTCCATTAAACTAGGGAGACCAAGTGCAACAACCTTAATCATTAAATCATGTATAACTAAAAAGATTCACAAAACATTAAAAACCCTAAAAAATAAAGTATTTATAGATATAAGAAAAAAATGGTATTGGAAGGACCACTTGGACTTGAGCTCAATGTCATTTGTTTTGCTATAATGAGAAATCCTTTTGAATTACTATGAATTAAAAATAAAAAATATATTTAAATAATAAAAAATAATTATTTTAATGTTAAGCAAGTACTTATAGAAGTTTGAATAAGATAGATTGAAGTAATATAATATAAGAAAATCAAAGCTATGCAAGGGACACATTACATGAGAATTAGAGTTACTTATTAATTTAACTAAATAAAAAAACTAAAACAATTTGATAAATTATGCAAAACAATTCAATTCAAATAAAAAAATGACATCGAGTATAACATAATTAAAAAAAAGTGTGCCAAAGCCTTTGAAAATAAAATACTTCAAAATAAGTTAGAAATAAATATTTAATGGGATAGAACTTATCCAAATTTATCTGATGATTTTCATTTTGGCTTCAATGGGACTCTCTGCCAAATGTTGCAAAATAAAAAAAAATAAGTATAAATAATAATTATGTTCTTGTTAAATATTAAGTAATATATATTAATGACAATTTTAGATAAATTAAAAATTATAATACAACCAAATCCAAGCATTATAAATATCACATGAATGAAGATTTAGAGTGACTATGCAATGTAACCAAAAAGAAGAAAAACTTGATGAATTAAAATTAATTATATTAGAAATTTTTATTCTAAGATACTATAGAAATCAAGGGTAACATCAAGGATTTTCAAATAAGATAAGAATAAAAATTTAAAAAACAATAAGCCAAAAATATTAAAAGATATTTAGAAATATAAAAATAATAAATGAATTGGTTAAATCTCATTGAGGTGAGCCTAATGACTTTTATTCATCCCAATAACAATTCATTTGGAGTTATAATCAAGTATCAGATTAAATAATCCTAAATAACAATAATTTATCATCTTTAAAAAGTAAATATTTACTTTAGTAGAAATAAGATAAACTAAAAAATTATATTATAATAAAATTATGGCTAAGAAAAGTCACATAAGAGGAAATTTGTGGTTTCATAATACTACAATCAAATCAAAGAAAAATTTTTCGAAAAATAAGAGAAGTAATGCAAGAAATTAGCATTCCAAGATACTAAGCAGATCAAATATAAAAATGTCATTATTAAATCCAATATGAATCTAAATTTCTCATCAAAACTACAAAAAAATAAGAAGTTAAAGTATTCTAAAATATTGAAATAAATATTTAACTTGGTTAAACTTGTTGAAGATAAACCAATGATATCTATTTCATCATTGTCAAACATTGTCTGGAATTACTAATACTTTAATCCGTAATTGTGTAAAAAATATTATTTTAATATTAATTTAATATATATATATTTGTACTAAAATAAGAAAAATTCATGAAATATAATAAAACTAATTGAAAGCAAGGTAAGAGTATAACTAGAAGCGAATTACAGTTATATAATTACATAACCAAATAAAAAAATATATTTTAAAAAATAACAAATTACACGAGAATGCTATATTCCAATACATTATGGAGATCGAGTTTACTTCATTGATCATAAATTTAGGTGCGAATAAATACACAACATAAAAGATGAATACTTTATTGGATATAGCTTATGGAGATAACTCTAGCTACATTTGTTTTTTCTCCATAACAATTAACTTGAAAGTTCGGCGAATAACAATAATAAATGAGCAGAAATTTAAAAAATATAACATAAGAAAATCTAGGCAAGGTAAGGGTGAGAATAAAATTAAAGTGACCTTTTAATATAACTTGACCAAAGCAAAAATTGGAGGAAAAGAAATGATATAAATTTTGAAAGAAAGTTGCAATCACCAATAGTCTAGAGATCGAGGTTAACATCCCCAATTGTTCAATCAAGTATGAAAAAAATACGTTGTAAGGCTTGTAAAATCCCTAGAAAATATTTATAAATATGAAAAATAATATATAATGCATAAGAGATAATCAATTGAAGTTTAATTGCATTTCTTTCATCTTAATCTCACAACATTGACAACTATTATAAATTACTAAAATAAATAAGAATAAACGCTAATAAATTATTATTTGAATATTAAGTAATATATAAGAAAGTAAAATGAGATAAATTGTTAACATATAATATAATGAAAAAATTGATGTTAAGTCACATGAGAGGGGACTTAAAGTATCTATATTATAAGAATATCAAAGTGAAGACTTTGAAAAAATGAGATAAATTATATAGGATTATTGAATTTTAATATTGTAAATGGATCTAGTATAACATCCTTAATCAACAAACAAGATATAATACGAAATGAATCATAAAGCATACCAAAAGATTATAAAATATAATATCTAAAAAATATAAAAAAAAAAATTAATTTGATAATGATGGATGAGATGAGTCTAATTACATTTTTTCTTCTAAATAAGACTTCATTTCATGTTACTACAAATTACCATAGTACATAAGCATAAAGATCAATAAACTATTTTTTAAATATTAGGTAAACATATATTCATTTAGAAATGAGATAAACTAAACTAATATAAAATATCCAAATCAAAGGGATGTAATGGTCACAAGGGAAGAGATTTTGTATTACATAAAACAGCCAATTCAACATGAAACTTTTGTAGAAATTAGTTAAATTGTACGAGAAAGTTGCATTATAAGGTACTAAAAAGATAAAGTGTAACATCTTCAATTAAGAAATTTGGTATGAATCAAAATATCTCATAAAGCTTGCAAAAATCATAGAAAATTATAAATTTTTAAAATATTAAAATGATTATTTAATTTGATAGAGCTTTTTGAGATGTCAGGTGATGTTTATTTTGTCATCCTTGATCCAAATTTGAAGCTTTTACAAATTATTACAGTTAATAAGAAAATTAAAAATAAAATATTAATTTATTATTAAATAAATATAAATTAATGATGGAATGAGATTAGTTGTAGTAATGTAATATAACTTAGTGAACATATTTGGATGGTCCAAGGAATAGAGAGTTAGTACAACCTAATATTTTAATCTAATCAAAGTAAAAAACTTTGAACAAATGAGATAGGTTATGCAAGAAAGTTGCATTCCATGTTTCTAAGAAGATGGAGTGTAACTTTATTGTTGTCAAATAAAGTACAAGAAAAATTGTCTTATAAACCATGCCAAATTTATGGAAAATAAATTATTTATAGATATAGAAATGTATATTTAAGAGGATAAAGCTCTTTTAGAGGATTCTAATGACATTTGTTTTGTCTTAATTTGATGTTATTTTGAGTTATTATTAAGTGCTTAATTTGATAATCATAGATCACAATAAATAATTATTTTATTCTTAAGTTAATATGTATTAAATCTAAATTGAGATATACTTAACTAACGTGATATTATAAAACCAAAGAAGGATAACGTTCATTAAAAAGGAAAAATATAGCTACATTGAAGTAAAAGAAAATCAAATAAAAAATGTTCAAGAAATAAAATAATTTATACAAAAATTTAAAATACCCAAATAATAATAGCATCATTGATTATGAAATATATTATATTTTGAAATATCACATAAAGTAATCCAACACATTAGGAAAATAAATTCAAAAATAGAAAAAATAAATATTTAATTCAATATTGCTCACAAAATTGGTATATTGATTTTTTTCTTCAGGTGGATCAAAGCAAATTTTGAATATTGTCAACTAAAATGTAAATAAGATTAAATAATAATATTTTTTTAAATTAAGGAAACATTTGTGAAAGTAAAATGATAAAATAGACTAAACATAATATAAAAAATAAAAGAAATGTCGAGGTCACATGATAGAAGAATAAGAGTAACATAGTAATATAAGCAGATAAAACTACAAATATTTAAAAAATTTCATAAATTAAATTAGAAATTTGCATTACAAGATACTAGAGAAGTAGAGCATAATAATCTCAATCATCAAATTACGTACAAACAAAAACATTTACTAAAGAAAGCTAAAACACGAAAAATTTATATGTAAAAATTAAAAAAAAAGAAAATTTAATTAATTAAAGCTCATAAGCATAGTCAAATAATGTTTTTGTCATAATTATATCTTTTTTTGGAATTACTAAGCGCAAAAAACTAAATGAGTAAAAATAATACCAATTTGCTATTTAAAAATTAAATAAATATATTTTTGAATTACAACGAGATACATAGATCCATCATAATATAACTAAATTAAGGTGATGCAAATGTTATGTGAGATAAGACATAAGAAAAATAATAATATAAGAAAATAATATTATATAGTTGAATTCTAAGATAGTGAGGATGAAAAGCGTTTTTACCTAGATCATTAAATTTAATACCCATTTAAATGTCTCATAAAGTTTGCTAAAATATTAAGAAAAAATATTTAAAAAATTAAAATTAATTTGATAGAACTTGTTGAGATGAATCCAACAATGTTTTTATCATCTCCATTGGGCCATTTTTATGGTTATTTTTAATTAACAAAACAAATAAGCTAAACAAAAAAATCCTGAATTACCAAAGTAAATAAGAATAAATAAAAATAAAATATTACATTAACGTTAAATAAATCTATATTAAAGCTAAAATGAGATCTATTAAAATAAGACAATAAAATTGAATAAAACCAATGCCAGGGTCATATAGGAGAAGATTTAGAGTAACATCGTAATATATAAAAATTTACTAGTGTAGTCATCTCGTAGCATGGTTGACGATTTCTATTTAAATTCTAAATACTTTGAACTAAGTCGAAATCTTCTAGGCATATTTTTTCTCACTTCTCTTATAATATTTACTTTTTTCGACTTTTTCCTTTTCAGCAACGTTTTTGGGAAATATTCTAGGATTTTGTTAGATTTTTATTCCTTGATATATTTTTGTTTTTGCATTGGGTTAGGAAGCCTGATATTTTTAAAAGCTCGACTTTAGTATTATCACATAAAAACTTTCTTACAGTTGACCACACAAAAGCCCTTGTTGTTGTTCAACCTACAAAAGCCAGCAAGTTGGAGAAGAACCATAAAGAAAATCAAAAGCTAGCAAGTTATGGATTCTTCATAAGATATCCCAATTAATACTTGCTTTGATTTCTCCATGATTTGATTATTTAGCATCTTAAACTTAATCACTTTAGTTTCTTGTAACGCATCTTTCCCAAATGACTTATTTTATTTTTTAAATTTTTTAGTTTTGGTTATATTTGTACTTTACTCTAAAACTCTTATTATGTTAGCTTAACATCATTTTATTTCATTATATCACAATATTTTAGTTTAACAAGTTTTAATTTTAATACATAGTTACTTATTCTTAGAACACTAATTTAATATTATTTATAATTACTAACTTTAAAAATTAGTGGTATTTTTTACACAAAGCTTGATCATGATGAAATAGACATCATCAGACATGTCTTTATGACAACTTTCATACTAAACATACATTTTTAAATTTTAAAATATTTCATTTTTCTTATTTTTGGCACATTTTTGAAGACCTTTGAATTTGAACCTTTTTTATGATTGAGGGTGCTATATTTCATCTCTTTAGTATTTTTAAATGTGGCTCTCTTAAACAATTTTTCTCATTTACTAAAACTTTTTTACTTTCATTTTGTTATAATGCAACCCTCAATTTAGAATACTTTAGCTTTAATACATATATTTACATGCTATGAAAAAAATAATTATTATTTATGAATATTTACTCTCCTTATTTGGTGTCTAAATGTGGTTTGATCAACAAATAAACATTGTTGGACTTACCTTAACGAGCTCTATTCAATTAAATATTAGTTTAATATTTTTTAAAAAATTAATATTTTTGAGAATTTCGAATGCTTTAGAATACATTTAGATTCACACATGATTTCATCAAACATATTGCACAAAGCTCTTTAGGATCTTGTAATGTAACTTTGCTTCAAAATTTGTCTCATTTCTTCAATTTTTTTTCACTTTGATTTCATTATTTTACCATGTAACTATAAATTATCTCTTATGTGACAATTACATCATTTTTATTTAGTTATAATTTATTATTTCAACTTATCTCATTTTATCTTTATTTTATACTTACTTATTAATAAATTAATAATTTTTTTTACTTATAATCATTTTTTAAAATTTTGTAGAAATTATAGACAATGCTCAATCGAGAGAAGCTAGTGGCGTTGGACTTGCCTCAATGACCTCTATTTAGTTAATTAATCATTTTTGTTTAATTAACTTTTTTCTTATTTAATAGTACACTTCATGAGTTATTTTGAATGGTACATGTTATTATGATGAATATAACACTTGCTCACTGTAGTATCTTGAAATGCATGTTTCCCATATAATTCATGTTATTTCTTCAAATACTTTGCATTCATTTGGTTATGTTTCTTTGAAATTATAATTTCTTATTCATATAACCTTCACATTGCTTCTATTTTGTGATGTTATATTATTTCAATTTATCTTTTTTATCTTTAAAATATATTTACTTAACATAAAAATAATAATTTATCATTATTATTAATGCTTATTTATTTTTGCAATTCATAGAAACAACAAATGAGGTTTGATTGAGACTGTGATACTCAATCTCCTATTTATCTTGTAATACAGCTTTTTAATATGACTTATAACTTTCCATGAAATATTTTCTTTGAATTGGATATATTATTTTTGCAACTCTAAATCCCCTTTAGGTTGAACTTTGCATTCTTTTTTATTTTGTCAAATTACTTGTTTTGCATTTTTATTTTTTTGTCATTTTATATATTTTTTAATTCTTAAAATAATGTTTTGTTATTATTTGTGCTTATTTATTTAGTAATTCATAGAAATTTGTAATAAAGTTTTAGTTAAACAAAACAAACATTGTTGGACGTGACTTGACATGCTTTTTGCTATTAAATATTAATTTTTATATTTCTAAATGCTTTGTTTGTGAGAGCTTTGGTGCCTTAATATGAATCTAAATTTTTTCAAGTTTTGATGATAAAGGATACTACACTTTTCTTAGAAGTACCGCTGGATACAACTCTCCCATTCCTTTAATCTTATTTATTCAAAATTTTTGCTTAAAATTTGCTCTATTACAGTGAAACTGTAGTAATTCTCTTATATAAACTTTACATAGCATCACTTTTGTTACGTTAAATTTCCTCAAGTTATTCAGCTTTAACGCATATTTAAGTAATATTAAAATAATAATTTTTAATTATTTATTTCCATATATTTTAGTAATTTGAAGTAATTCCAAATGAGGTCGAGTGGATATTAAAAAAATGTCGTTAGACTTATTCAACAAGCATTATCAAATTTTTTATTCATAATTATATTTTTAAATATTTTATTTTTAAAACTTTTGACATGTTTTATAAGTCTTTTTCATTTATTCTTAATTTGACATATGAAGATTGTATAATTAGCCTCCATAATATCTTAGAATGTAACTTTCTCTTATAATTAATGCGACAAATGAATGTAAAAAATCTTAAAAATAAGATAAATTGTATAAGAATGTTGCATTCTATGATACAATGAAGATCAAGTATAAAATCTTGATTATCAAAAAAATGGTAAATTCCACAAAAAAGTTGCATTTTAATATATTAAGGATGGTATGTTGAACATCCAAGATTATCGAATAAGGTAGGAATGGTAATATCTATAAAAACATGAGATGGTTATATATATCAAAATATTTAAAAATATAAAAAATGAATATTTAATATGTCATCGAGGTGAGTTTTATGAGATTTTTCTTATTTCAATCAGACCTCATTTTGAATAGTAGGAAACTACCAAACTTAATAGGAAAAAAATATAATTAATTTCTCTTTCAATATTAACAAAATATTAGCAAAAGCTAGAATTTGATAAATTAAAGAAATATAATATAACCAAATCAAAATGATATAAAAGTCAAAGAAAAGGAGAAAAAGTGGACAAAAGTAATATAACAAAATCAAAGAAAAACATTTTAATGAATTAGGTAAATTGTTTTAGAAAGTTTAATTCGAAGATAATAATGCGATAGAGTGCAACATCTTCAATCATAAAATTATGTAAAAAATGCTTCATAAACCATTTCATTACTAAAGAAAAAAAGTTAATGACGTAAAAATGAATTAATAATTCAATATGGTTCATCAAAATGAGTCCAAACATGTATGTTGCATCTCAATTTGACCTTCCTTGGAATTACTTTGAATTAACAAATCAAATAAGCATAAATAATAATAAGTTATTAATTCAAAGCTAAGTCTTTATATACTAAATTTGAAATGAGACAAATTAAAGTACTACACAACATTCAAGTCGAAGAATTGTAAAGAACACAAGAGAGAAGATTTAGAGTTATGTGGTATTATGACAATAACAAAGACAAAGATCTGATTCAACAAAAAAATTATATGGAAATGTTTCCTTGTAAGATGCAAAGCTTTAGTGTAAATTTTCCAATCATTAAATATGGTTTGAGTAAAATGCCTTGTAAAGTGTGTGAAAATAAATGAAAGTAAATTGTTTTAAAATAGAAAAATGAATTACTTATTAGAAAAATCTTGTTTAGATGAGTCTAATAAAGTTTGTTTTATCTCGACCAAATTTTTTGGGATTACTACAAATAAAAAAAATAAATAATCGAAATTATAGACAAAATATTATTTTCATGTAAATGAATATATAATAATTTCGAAATAAGATAAATTTAAAAAAAAATTTGTTTATAAATCAAAGGATGCAAAGGTCAAATGATGGGAATTATAAATTGAGAATAATATAACAAAAGCAACTCAAAAATTTTTGGAACTAAAATTACATTTATGGGAAACCAACATTCCAAGTTACAAATAAGAACAAGTATAATAGCTTCTATGTTACAATGAAGAATGAATCAAAATATCTCATAAACCATGCAAAATTTTAAGATAACAAATTATATAAAAATACTAAAAATAATATTTAATTATTGAGAGATCATGTATATGACTCCAATGACATTTATTTCTCCTAAATTGAACTTCATTTAGAATTAGAACTATTGCCAAATAAAGAAAACAATAAATAATGGAAAACCATGTTTTGTAACATTAAATAAATATATGTTAAACAAAGAAGATAAATCAAAGAATTTTAGTAAAACCATAAAAGAGCAATGTAACAACACATATGAGTAGATTTAAAGTTAAATGGTAGTAATAAAAAGTCGAAGTGAAAAATTTAAATTAATGAGAAAACATGTGCTAGAGATTTGTATTCCAGGATACTATGGAGATAAAATGTGACATTCTTGGTCAGCAAAATAAACATGAATCTAATATACTTAAACAACAAGCCAAAATCATAGAAAATAAAATATTTAAAAAATACAAAACTAAATATTTAAATAATTCAACTCATCAAGAAGAGTCTAACAATATTTGTTTTGTGTCCATTGGATCTCATTTGAAATTGTAAAGAATTAACAAAGTAAATATACATAAATAAAAATCACCTATAATTTATGTATTACGAAAACATATATCAATGCTGAAAATAAGATAAATTAAAGGAATTGTTTTGTAACATAATCAAGCAATGTAGATTTCACATTAGAAAAGATTAATATTTACATTTTAATGTAGCCATATAAAAGTTAAACATGTTAAGAAATGACATAAATTATATGGTAAAGTTTCTTTCCTTGATACTAGGGAGATCACGTATAACATCTTCGACCATCAAATCATGTACGAATTCAAATATTAAGTAAAGTTTTCAAAACATTAGAAAATTCAATACTTAAAAATATTAAAATAACTTTCTAATTGGGTAGAGCTCCTCAAGATGAGTTTAGTGAAATTTTTTTCAACTCCAACACACATTATTTGTAATTCCATTACATTACAAAAGTAAATAAGTATAAAAAATGATAAATTACTATTTTAGTGTTAAGTAAATGTATATTTAAGCATAAATAATATAAACATTAGTAATGCATTATAAAGAAATTATAGTGAGACAATTGGTACAATAGAGGGGAATTAGAGGTTTATAGTAATATAATAAAATAGAGGAGAAATAGTTCAAAAAATAAGATAAATTGTACATTAATGTTAAATTCCAATGTACAAAAGCGATAGAGTGTAATATCCTTGATTATCAAAAAATTAATGGATGAAAATTTATTGCAAAAAAATTTTTATTTTAGAAAATAAAATATTTAAAAATATAAAAATAAATGTCAAGTTAGACAAAGCATGTCTAAAAGAATCTAACAACATTTGTCTGATCTCAGAGAGACCTCGTTTAGAATAACTATGAATTACAGAAGTTAAATCAGCATAAATAATAATAGATTAATTTTTAACAATAAGATAATATATATTATAGATGAAATTAGATATATTAAACATATGTAATATACCCAAATCAAACTAATGTAAAAGTAGCATGAGGTATAAATTAAAAAATGTCTTAATACACTTTAATAAAAAATAATAAAATATTACAAAATATAATCGTGAATTTATGTTGACAGAGCTCAATGTGATAAATTCAACATTATTTGCTTTATTTAGGTCAAAGAAAATTTTTAATTAACATTAATTATTGTATTAGACATACATACGTAAAAATAAATTATTAATTTAATGTTAAGTAATTTTATATCATAGTTCAAGTGAGATAAATTGAGGCAACATAATATTGCTAAAAAAAATTTGGGTAATGGTCACAGGAGATAAGGTTTAGAGATAAATAGTAATGCTACTAACTTAAAGCGAAACATTTAAAGGAAAGAGATATTTTGTGAAGGAAAAAATTTTAAGATACATAGGAGATCAAATGTATCATCCTTGATCGTCAAAAAAAGTAAGGTGAGAAATCCCTCCTAAAGCATACCAAAACCACAAAAGTAAAATTTTTAAAAACATAAAAATTAATATTTATTAAGAAAAAGGTTATTTAAATGGGTGTAATGACATTTGTTTTATCTCAATCTCCAACTCATTTACAATTACTACCAATTACTATACTAAACAATCATAAATAACAATAAATTATTATTTGAATACTTAGCAAATAATTAGAAACACTAAAATAAAATAAATTGAGGCAATGCAATTTCATAAGAAAAAGCAAACTAAACCTTACACAATAAATGAGTTTTACAATCATAGTAACATAACAAAATCAAATGAAAAAATTTGGAAAAATTAGATCACTTGACAAGAAAGTTGCATTCAATATATTAGGGGTATTCGTGTAAAATCCTATACTAGCAAATCAAATACAAATGTTAATGTTGTAAAGTATGCAAAAATTTTAGTCAAATAAAATATCTAAAAAATTAATCATATAATAAGATAAAGTTTATGAAGATGTGTAGTTTGTCATTTGTTTCATCTTGATTGAACTATATTTATAATTACTATGAAGAACGAAAGAAAAAACTATAAATATTTAAGTATTATTACTTTAATGTTAGGAAAATATAATTTTCAAGTAATTTGATCCAATGAAAGAAAAACAATTTGAAAAATGTCATAAATTATACCATAAAGTTTCAATCGTAGATACTAAATATTATGTGTGATATCCTTCAATGAAAAATCAAGCGTAAATCAAAATGTGTGATAAAGTATAGCAAAACCTTTTAAAATATAAATATTTAAAATTAACAAAAAATAAGTACACAATTGGATAAATCTCGTTATGAAGTGTCCATTAAAGTTTGCTTCTCAATTAGACTTCATTTGGAATTACTACGAATTTAAAAATTAAACAATCATAAATAATAATGAATTATTATTTTAATATTATGTAAATAAATACTAAATCTATAATACGATAAATTAATCTAACGTAACGCAACCATATCACAATGATGTAAGTGTCACAAGATAGGATATTTAGAGCAACATAGTAATATAACTATATGCAAGTGAAAAGTATTTAGAAATGACATGAACTATATAGGAAAGTTGCTTTCCAATTTTCTAAAGTGATTGACCATAGCACATTCTATTATCAATTCATATATGTTACAAAATATCTCATAGATCATTCTAAATCTTAAAATAGATATTAGAAAAATAGTAAAGAAATGAATATTTAATTTGATAGAGCTTTTTAAGATGAATTCAATAATATTTATTTCATCTTGTTCAAACCTTGTTTGGAATTATTGTGAATATTCAAAATAAAGAAGCATTAATAATAATAATTTATTTTTTTTATTATTTATTAAATAAATATCAATATAGAAATAAGATAAATTAAAAAAATATAATATAATCAAATCGAAGCAGTGTGAAGGCCGCACAAGAAAGAAATAAGAGTTTTTTTAATACTATGACAAAATAAAAGTAAAAAAACTTGAGAAAATGGTATAGATTATACAAGAAACTTTTAATCAAAAATATTAGCTTGATCGATTGTGGCATTCTTGATCATCAAATAACATATGAATAAAAATTTCTCAAAATCATCAAAAAACTATGACAACAAAATATTTTAGGAAATAAAATTAATATTTAATTCGATAGAGTTCCTCATGGTAAGTCTAATGATGAGTGTTTCATTTTAATCAAATATTGTTATGAGCTACTATGATTTATTTTCTAGTTTTTTAGCATATTTTGTTAGATATTTTTATTCATTACATTTATAATGAATGACAATGTTACACTCCATCTATTTGGTAGTTTGCTGGGTTGCCTTGTTGAACTATATATCTTATTTCTTTGATGCTTTTGCTTTGATTTAGTTATACTACAATGAAAATATGATTTTTCTCGAGTGTCATTTTATACATCACTTTGATGTGATTATGTTACATTGTTTCAATTTATCTTATTCCACTTTAATATGTATATTAACTTAATAACAAAAAATTATTTTTATTCTTTATTTTATTTATCTTGGTGATACACTTTTATTTTGAATAAAGTCTGATTGAGATGAAAAAAAATGATGTTGGGTCCTTCTTAATGAGATCTATCTAATTAGATTTTCAATTCATATTTTTTAGATATTATATTTTCTAAGGTTTTGACACTACTTTGTCGAACATTTGACTGGTACTTTACTTAACTATTGAGAATGTTATATTCAATATCTTAAGTGGAGGAAAATATAATTTCTCCATTAAATTTGTCTCATTGCTTTGATTTAATTATACTATATTGCTTCAATTTATGTTAATCAAGCTTTAATAAATATTTCTTAAAACTAAAATAGGTATTTATATTTTTTGTAATTATTTATTTTTATAATTTATAGTAATTAAAAAGGAAATCTTATTAATAAAAAATAAGCATTATTATTCCTGTCGTAGAAAGCTCTATGCACTTTGACAAGTTTTATGATACATTTGATTTAGATGATATTTTAGGATCAAGATTGCTATACTTGATCTCGATAGTATCTTGGAATATGAATTTACAATATAATTTTTCTTATTTCACGAAATTTTACTTTTTGATTAGGTTGCACTACTATGAAAATGTAACCCTTCTCTCCTGTATCCTTTGCTTCACCTTGATTTGGTTATATTATAAGGTTTGAATTTATCTCATTTCAATTTCAATATAAATTTAGTAATAAGAAAAAATTTGTAATTTTTTTATTTTATTTGGCAATTCATAATAACTCCAAATTAGTCTGGATTGAGACTAATGAAATATTGTTAGACTAATCTCAATGAGCTCTACCTAATTTTTTATTGATTATGATTTTTTTGAAAATTTTATTATTTAGGGCTTTGTGTTTTTAACAAGGCACCTAAAAGATGTAAATTCTACATGATAAAAGATTTATAATTTCAAAGTATTATAACAAAATAAAAGTGAAAATTTTGAACAAATTAGAAAACTTTTGTTTAAATATTACATTCCAAGTCACTATGGAGATCTACAATAACATCCTTGATCATCAAATCATGTGTCAATCAAAATCGCTCATAAAACATGCCAAAGTTGTAGAAAATAGGACTTTAAAAATATAAAAATGAATATTTAATTAGAAAGGGCTCCTCTAAATGATTCCAATGATAATTATTTCATATCTATGGGACCTCAATTAGAATAACTATAAATTTACAAATTAAATAAGCTTAAATAATAATAAATTATTAATTTAATTTTCAATATATTCACAATAAAATTGAAGTGAGAGAAACTAAAGTAAGGAAAAGTTCCACAGAGAAGCGAACTATCCTTCAATTGTAGAAAAAATTAAAGAGAAAAATTTGAGGAAATGAGTTAAATTGTTGGCAAAGTCACCTTCCAAGATACTAAAAAGATCGATTATAACATCCTCAATGATTAAAAGAGGTAAAAAAAGTATCTTGTAAAATAAGCTAAAAGAATCAAAGTTAAAATATTCAAAAATGATGAAATGAATATCTAATTTAATAAATGTCATCATTATGAGTCTAATTTCAATTGCTTTTTTGAATTAGAGGCCTCTTGAAGTTAATGCTAGTTGACAAAATGAATAATTAACACATAAATGGACCAATTAAAGCCATGTAATTTAAAAAAATGTTATGTAAATATTACATGAGTAAACTTTTAGTTAGATCATAACTAAATAAAAAAAGCCAGAATCATTGAAAATAAGGTGATTAGAAGTATGAAAATGAATACATAGTTGGATAAATCACATAAAGATGAATTGAATGATGTCATAGCCTATTTGAATTATAAAACATTACCATAAATAAAAGCATGTTATTATTTTAATATTAAATAAAAATAAATAATAAAAATAAAAATACATAAATTGAAGCAATTTAATATAACAAAATAAAATTTACAGGAAGCCATATTGAATAAGATCTGGAGTTATATTATAATATAACTAAATCAAATTAAAAAAAATTGAAAAAGGCGATAAATTATAAGAGAAAAGTTTCATTCCATGATGCAAAAGTGATCAAGTTTAATATCCTTAATCACTATACTTGACCTGAATCAAAATGTAATACAAAAAATGAAAAAATCTTTAAAAATAAATTATTTAAAATAACTAAAATAAATATTTAATTAGAAGGAGCTTTTAAACAAGAATCCACTAAAATTTACATGCTTTTTATGTGACCTCCTTAATAATTTATTTGAATTGTGAAAAAATAAACAAAAATGATGACATATTATTTTTTAAAAATATGGTAAATAGGTAATAAAGTTGAAACAAAATAAATTGAATCACTATAAATTTACCAAATCTAAGTGATGTAAGGGTGATCCATTAAGAGAATTAGAGTTACAAAGGTGATATAAATTATAATAAAAAATTATTTTCTCACACCCTAAAGAGATTCAAATAAACATCCTTAATGATCAGATGAGATTTGAATCAAAACGTCTCATAATAATTACAAAATCAAATAAAAAAGGAAATATTTCAAAATTTAAAAATGAATACTTAAATTTATAAAGCTTGTCAAAACTTTTCCAATAATATTTATTTCATCATAATCAAAATACAAAGGGAATTATTTAAATTTACATAAAAAAGCATAAATAATTAAAAATAATAATATTATTTTGTAAATATATATTAAAACTCAAATGACATAAATTGAGGCAATGTAAAAAAAGGCAAATAAAATAATTATATAGGTCATATGCAATGAGATTTTGAGTTGCACAATAATATAACAAAATCAAAGCAAAACAATTTGGAAATATCATACAACATGAAGGAAAAGTTGAATTTTGTGATATTATGCAGATCATGTTAATTTCCAAATTTTCATATAATGTTTGAATAAAAATAACTACTAAACAATACAAAAACCTAAGAAAATAAAATACATAAAAGAAATAATAATTAATATTCAATTTGATAGAGCTCATCTAAATAAGCACTTTGACATTTACGCCTTCTTAATCAGACATCATATTGAATTAGGATAACTTTACAAATTAAATAAATAATGATAATAATAATAATAATAAATTGTTATTCTAATATTAAGTCAATAGATAATTGAGCTAAAATGAAATATGCTAAACAATCATAATACAACAAAATAAAATTAATGAACAAATCACAATAGAGGAGATTTAGAGCTACATAGTAATATAAAGAAATAAAAGCAAAAATTTTTAACAAATAAAAAAAAAACATACAAAGTAATGCACTAAGACTCTAAGGAGATGACATCAAACATTGTTGATTATACAAAAGCATATGAATTTAAATATCTTATAAAGAATGGAAAAATATTTGAAAATAAAGAAATAAATATTTAGCTTAATAGAGATTAACGAGATGAGTCCAACAACGTATGTTTCTTCTCAAAAAAGCATAATTTTTAATTAATATAAATTAAAAATAGAAAAAAAGCGAAAATAATAATAAGTTATTTTGTTAACAATAGGGAAATATTTATTTAAGCAAAAATGAGATAAATTTATGTAGTATAATATAATAAAATCAAAGTGATGCAAGTAAAAACGAATTGAGAACTACTATTTTGCCATAATATAAAGAATTGTAAGCAAAACCATTCGAAAATTGAGATACAATATTTGGGAATGTTGCATTCAAAGATACTAAATTGTTAAAGTGCAACATTATCAATCATGAAATCAGGTAATAATTGAAATAACTCACAAAGTGTGTAAAGCATTTAAAATTTTAAATATTTAATAATACAAAGATCATTATTTAATTTGGTAGAGCTCATTAAGATAAGTACAACAATGTTTGTTCTTTTATCAAATTTCATTTAAAATACTACAAATTACAAAAATCAATAAGAATAAATATTAAAGGATTGTTGGTGTAAATATACATTTGAAGCTAAAATAAGATAAATTGAAGAAATATAATCAATGAAAATTAAAGTCATGTAATAGTGACACAAAAAGAGATTTGGAGTTACATGTCAATATAACAAAATCAAGGCTAATAATTTGATTAAATTATATAAATTACATGGTTAAGGTGCATTAAAAGTTGCTAAGGTGACTATACATTCTGACTTATGGAAACTTATATGAATTAAAATACCTGATAAAGCATGGCCATGCCTTAGAATCACCAAATAAGCTAGCAAAAATATGAATTAGTTATTATTGTAATGTTAACAAAATATATGCTTAACTTAAATTAATATAAATTTAAAAGAACAATATGATGAAATATGTCCAATGTAGAAGTTATATGATAGAGGAATTAGAATTTTCTACTATTATAATCAAATAAAAGTTGATAATTTTTTTAAATTTTTTAAAATTATAATAGAAAGTTACATTCCAAGAAGCAAAGGTTAGCTATAGCATCTTTGACCATTAAATATGGTACACATCAAAATTTTTAAAAAAAATATAAGAATGAATGTTTATTATGATTGAGGTTATCGAGATGAAACCAACAAATTTTTCTTAATTTGGATCTGTCATTGTGAAATTTTGTGAATCACAAAAATAAATAAGAAAAAAAAATAATAATGAATTATTTAAATTTTTAAATAATAAATATTTGCTAAAAAAATATAAATTAAAGATATGTAATATAACCAAATTTACACATTATAAATGTCACATGAAAGGATATTTATAAAACCATAGAATTATATAGAAATGAAATAGAGATAAAATTGAGAAAATAAGTTAAATTATATAGGAACATAGCATTACAAGATTTTATGAAGAGTTATTGCAGCATCATCAAACCACATTTCCAATATGTATTAAAATTTAATTTGCATTAGGTTGTCGAGACTAATCTAATAAAATTGTTTTGTCTTGATTGGACACTTTTTGAATTAGTAAAAGTTACCAAAGTAAATAACCACAAAGAAAAAATAAATTACTCCAATTTTAAGTAAATAAATACTATAACATAAATAAGATAAAATAGAGCAAAATATTTTAACAAAATAAAAGTGGACAACTTGAATAAATTAGCCAAAATTTATATGAATGTACCTTTCCAAGATGCTAAACAGATTGATGCTAGCATTCATGATCATTAGATCATGTACAAATCAAAAGTCTTAAGAAACTATGCGTCATCTTGATCAAATCTTGTAGTCAATTACTTAAAAAAGTTATGAAACATAAAAAAATAATTTAATATTAATGATATGTACAATGAAGATAAAATTAGATAAATCATTTAGATATAATATAACCTAATCTGATAGTTATAAAGCTCACACAAGAGAAGAATTAGAATTTTAAAGTAAAATTAAAAAATGTTTGAAGAAATATGAAAAATGAAATAAATTATACTCAAAAGTTGTATTCCTTCATATTAAGGACTACATCTGTAGCATACTTGTTCATTAAATTAAGTATGAAGAGAAATGCATCATAATGCATGCAACATACCATAAATGGAAATAATTTAAAATGTAGACATGAATATTTATTTGTATAAAACTCTTCAGGTGGTTTCAATATTATTTGTTTCATCTTGAATGACCACATTTAGATTTACGTTAATCTAACAAAGTCAACAAAAAAAAATAATAACAAATGATTTTTTTAATAGTATATAAAGATGTATTAAAGTTGAAATAAAAATTGAAACAATCGAATATAACAAAATTAAAACAACTAATGGACACATAAGAGGACATTCAAAGTTCCATAATGATTTACTAAATCAATGAAAATCAATTTTAGAAATGTGATAAATATTATAGAAAAGTTGTATGCCAAGATGCTAAGGAGATTGAGTGCAACATCCTAAATTATCAAGTAATCAATGAATCAAATGAACAAGTAAAGCATGCAAAATCCTTTGAATATAAAAGATTAAAAACTGTTAAAATGACCATTTAATTAGATAAAGTTTATCAATATGAGTCCAATGATGTTTTCTTTGTTTAGATTGTATCTTGATTTGAATTACTTCGAATTTATAAGATAAATAATCATAATAAGTAATAAATTACTAATTTAACATTAAATAAAATAATATTAAACTTGAAGCAAGATACATTGAAGCAATACAGTATAACATAACTAAAGTGAAGTAAATGTTGCATTAAGGTAGATATAGAGTTAAAATATAATTTATAAAATCAAAAAAAAAAAATTTGAATTAATGAGTTAAAATGTATGACAAAGATTCACTGCAATATATTAAAAATATTACAAACAATATCCTCGAACATTAAATCAGCTATGAGGAGAAATATCTCACATGAAGTACCAAGAAAGTAAAAAAATACTTCAAAAATAAAGAAATTAATATTTAGTTTGACACAACTTATTAGGATGAGTCTAATGACATTAATTTCATCTTAATGAAACGTCATTCAAAACTACTATGAATGAAAAAAAATTAAATAAGTGCAAATAACATTAAATTATTAATTTATTATTAAGTAAACTTATATTAAAATTGAATTAAAAAATTTTGAGACAACCTAATGTAACCAAGTTGAAATGATATAAAATCACATTAGAGGATATTTAGAGTTTCGTAATAATAAGTCCAAATAAAATTGAATCGTTTCAAGTACTAGACAAATTAATATGGAATGTTGCATTCAAAGATATTAAAGAGATCAAGTATACAATCATCATTCATCAAACCTTGAATATATAATATGTCAAGTAAAGCCTACCAAAACTTTCAAAATTAAAATATTTGAAAATATAAACATGAATTACAAATGTTAATAAGTGTAAATAACAATAAATAATTATTTTGATATTAATAAAAAAATACAAAAATTGAAATGAGATAAATTGAATTAATGCAATATAACAAAATCAAATAGTTATAAAGGTTACAAGAGAAATGACTTAATATTGCATTGAAATATAACTCAATAAAAGAAAAAATTTAAAGAAGAGAGATAAAAATATTGAGAATGATGAATCCCGAGATACGAAGTACATCAACTCTAACTTCCTCGATAATTGAATCATATAGGAGTCAATATATATCATAAAGAGTGCAATGCCCATGAAAATAAAAGAGCTAAAATAAAGAAATTGATATTTAATTCGTTAGAGATCATCAAGACAAATGGAATGACAACTAATTTACATTATTTGAGCCTTGTTTGGAATTCCTACAAATTAAAAATTTCAAATATGTATAAAAATTTTAAAATTTTTTTTTTTAATATTTCATATTTTTATATTAATGTTGAAATGAAAAACAATTACGTAATATAATAAAAACAAATGAACGTCATGTAAATCTCACATGAGAGGTGATATAGATAGCAAGTTAAAGTAACAAAATCAAAGAAATACATCTAAAAAATGAGATAAATTGTGCGAGAAAATTGCATCCATGACACATGGAGTTTAAGTGCAATATTCTTATTCACGAATTTAGGTCCAAGTTGAGATGTCTCATAAAGCATTCAAAAATTAAAAAAGAAAATAATTCAGATGTGAAAAATAATATATTATTACATAAAATTAATCAAGTCATTTTTCATGGTGTTTGTGTCATCTCAATTAGACCTCCTTTCTAATTACTAGAAAAAAGTGAAGTAAATAAACGTAAAAAATAATAAATTATCATCTCAATATTAAGTAAATATACATTAAAGCAAGAATAACATAAATAAAAAAAACTAGGCTAATAAAATTGAAGCAATGTAAATGCCACACAAGTTGAGTTTCAATTGTACACAATTATATAACAAAATCAATGAGAATACTTTGAAGAAATGAGATTATTTGTAAGGGAATATTTGACTGTAGGTTATAATGGAGGTCAAGCATAATCTTCAATCATCAGATTAAGCACAAAAAAATGCCACTTAAAGAATGCAAAAAATTAAGGATATATGCTAATTAAAAATATGTAAATTAATATTTCAGTAGATATTCATTGCTTAAATGAGTCCAATCATTGTTCTTTCAACTTAATTAGACCTCATTTTGAATTATTGTGAATTAAAAAATCAAGTAAGCTCGTATAATAACAAATTATTTTCTTAATACTAAGTAAATATATATTTAAGCTGAAATAAGATAAATTGAAATAATATAATATAACGAAAAAAAAGTGATGTAAATGTAACAATTGGAGAGAATTATAATTTCATAGTACTATAACCAAGGCAATACAAAAGGCTTGAAGAATAGACATAAATTGTATAGTAATGTTACTTTTGAAAATACCAAAGAAAATGAGTGTAACAACCTCAATCATCATATAACATAAAAAAAGTTGTACAACAAAAATTATAAAAACCCTAAAAATGAAAAAAATTTATATAAGAATACTTATTTCTATACAACTCAAGTAGACCAGTTCAACAACATTTGTCTCATCTCAATTGAACCTTGCATGAAATTAGTTTGGATTAGTAAAATGAATAAGTACACATAATAAAAAATTACTAATTTAATGTTATGTGAACATGTATTACAACTAAATATGTTCAATTAAAGCACTATACTTTAACGAAATAAAAGTGACAGAAATGTCAATCGAGAAGATATTTAGAGTTACATGGTAATATAACAAATTTAAAGTGGAACAAGTGAAGAGAAAGACAAATTATATGATTAAGTATCATTATATTACACTAAAGATATCTATTGTAACAAACTCAATTGCCAAATCATGTATGAATAAAAATAACTAATAAAATACGACAAAACTTTGGAATATAAAATATCTAAAAATATTAAATTAAATATTTAATCAAATATAGCTAGTGTAGATGAGTAAAAAATAATTCTTAATGTTAGACAAATCTTATTTGGAATTACTGCAAATCACCAAAGGAGATAAGAGTAAATAAAAAAAAATATTTTTTTAATAATAAGTAAATATAGATTAAAGTCAAAATGACATTAATTTAAGTAATGTATTGTTAAGAAATCAAAGAGAACTAATGTTGACATGAGAGGAGATTTAAATTTACTTAGTACAATAACAAAATCAAAGTAAAAAATTTTAAGAAATAAGAAATTATTTTGGAAAGTTGAATTCCAAGATACTAATGAGATCTTGTGCAACATCTTATACCATCAAATGATGTCTAAATAAAAATATTTCAAAAATCAAGCAAGTATACTAGAAAATAAAATTTTTAAAAATACAAACAAGAATAGAAATTTCTTGGAGCCCATAAAAATGTGTATAACAACATCTCTTTCATCTCAATCAAACATCCTTCGAAGTTACTATAAATTTCAAATTTAAATAGTCATAAATAATAAAAAATATTATTTGAATAATAATTAAACAAACATTAAACTAGAAGTGAAAGATATTAAAAAATTATAAACAAATCAAAATTGATGTAATTACCACATGAGGGGAGATTTAGAGTTACATAGACTTATAAAAAAATCAAAACAAAAAGTTTGGGGAAAAAATTTAGAAAATATTGATCACGAATTTATGTACAAATTGAATTGTCTCATAAAGCATCTTAAAATTTGGAAAATAAAAATATTTTAAATATTGAAAAGAATTTTTACTTTGATATACCTCATTGAGACATGACCAATGATATTTGCATCCTCTCTTTTCGAACACATTTGATATAGTGCAACAGAATAAGCATAAATAAAAAATAATTATTTTATTAATATAGCATTATAAAAAGGTTACTAAAAAGAGATTAAGAGGTACAAAATATTATAACAAAGCAAAATTGATAAATTTGAAAAAATTACATAAATTGTGTTAGAAAAGTGTATTCTAAGATACTAGGGAGATATAGTGTGTTATCATAAATATCTAAATAAGTTATTGTTTAAAATATCTTATGAACTATGAAAAAAATTAGAAAATAAAACATTAAAAAATAAAAATGAATATTTTAAAATGAGAAATTTGAAAGATAGAGATAAAATGTTGGAGAAAGTTGCATTACAGGGATGTCGATATTGAAATTTGACATAAATCAAATTATCTCATAAAATATGCAAAATCATTAGAAAATTAAAAAAATTTTAATTTATTTAAATCGCAGTTTAATTTCATAATGCTCGTCAACATGAGACAAATGAAGATTATTCAATCATGATTGAACTTCATTTGAATTTTTTGTAATTTACTGAAGAAAATAAGCATAAAAAATGATACTAAATTATATTAATATAAAGTAAATAAATATTAAATCTCAAATGATACAATTTAAGCCGTTGTCATGCTACCATAAAAAATTGAAGTAACATTCACACAAGTGGAGGTTAAAATTTACATAATGATATAAAAAAAGGAAAGAAAAAAAATTAAAAGAATCAAATTATACTAAAACCTTTCTTCTAAAAAATGAAAGAAAATCAAGAGAAATATCCTCGATTATCAAATGTGGTATGAGTGAAAATAACTTGTAAGGAATAAAAAACCAACGAAAATAAAAAACACTTTTTATAGAAACGAATATATAATTGGATAGATCCCATCGACAAGGTTCCAATGAAATTGTTTCATCACAATGTCACCTCTTTTAAAATTATTTTGAATTACAAAATTTAATAATAACAAATAATAGTAAACTTTTATTTTAATACTAGGCAAACATTTATTAAAGCTTGATTGAGATAAATTGTAGCAATGCAAAATAATCTTTTCAGATCATTATAAAAGTAATAGAAGATGATATTTTTTGTAAAATAGTATAAATGCAAGTCAAAGCTATAAGTTCAAAGAAATTAGAAAACTTGTGTGCAAAAGTAATATTCCAAGATAACTAGACAACTGAGAGTGATATCCTCAATCATCAAATACTGCATAAATAAAAATATTTTTTAAAGTATAACTAGATATCAAAAAATAATATTTTGAACAAAAGTAATTTGACAAAATAAAAATGAATGTAAATCTCACCATAATGGCGATTTAGAGTTACAAAAATAATAGAACCAAATCAAAGAAAATATTTGATGAAAAGATATAAGCCATATTAGAATGATGTATTCCAAAGTAATTAAGGGTTTGAGTATGACATCCTCAATCACCAAATGTTACATGAATCAAAATGCCCACAAAATATGAAGAAACACTAGAAAACAAAAATTTAAAAATATTAAAAACTATAGTAATTAGATAGAAATTTTTTAGATAAGTATGAAGACATTTGTTTTGTCCCAATCTGATATCATTCAGAATTAAAATAAATTATCAAAATAGATAAGTAGAAATAATAATAAATTATAATTTTAATAGTAAGTTAAACAAATATTAAACTAGAAATGAAATAAATTAAATTAATATTTTAAGACAAATTCAAAGCAATGCAAAAGTCACATGAGGTGAGATTTACAACAACATAGGAATATAACACATTGAATAAAATAGAATTGAATAATTAAGATAAATCTTATGTGAATGTTGCACACAAAGACACTAAGGAGATCAAGTATAGCATCCTTGGTTGACAAATTAACAACAAATCATAATGCCTCATTCGAGGAAGAAAACCTTTTAAATATTAAAATAAATGTTTAATTAGATAGAGTACATCAAAATAAGAGTAACAACATTTTTTCATCTACATCAAAACTCATTTAAGATTACTACAAATTGCTAATGTAAGTAAACATGGAAAATAGTAAATTAATTTTTAAATAAAGTAAATATATATATGAAACCTTAGATGAGATAAATTGTTGCAATGTATTAAAACAAAATTTATATGATGTAATGGTCTCCTGATACATGAATTAAATCTTTCACCATCATAAAATTAAACCAAAATAAAAAATCTTAAGAAATGATCTAGAAATTAAATGAATATTACATTTGAGATACAAAGTGGATAGAGTGCAAACTACTAAGCAATCAAATCATGTACAAATAAAAATATCTCTAAAAATATATCAAAGCACAACTAAAATATTTAAAAATGTAAAGAGTAATTTTTAAATCGATAAAGCTCTTTGAAATGAGTCCAAGGAAATTGGTTTTGTATCGATCAGTCCCCATTTTAGAAATAAATTATTTTATATATTAAGTAAATATATAGTAAAACTTAAAAGGGATAAATTAAAAATTGTAATAAAACTAAATCAAAAAAATTTAAAAGTGAATGATAGGAGATTTAGAGTAACATTGTAGCCTAACCAAATCAAAGCAAAAAATTTAAAGAAATTAGAAATAATTTTAGAAAAGTTTAATATGAGAAATCAACCATATTAAATGCAACGTTTTTGTTTGTCAAATTATGCATTAACTAAACTATCTAGTAAAACATCAAAAGGTATTAAAAAATATTTTAGAAATATAAAAAATAATTTTTAATTAGATAAGCCTCATCAAGCCTAGTCTAGGAATGTTTATTCCATCTCAATCAACCTCACATTTAATTCTTATACATTACCAAAATAAATAACCATAAATAATTTTTTAATTAATTTTTCCAATAAATATCTAATAAATTATAAAAAAAGGTAAATTTAAAAATGTAAAAAAAATGAAAATAATGTAAAGGTTACATGAGAGAAGATTTTCAGTACATGATGTTATATTAGAATCGATATAAAACATTTCAAGAATATTGGATAAATTATGTGAAAACGTTGCATTACTAGATACCAAGAAGATGGAGTGTAACAACTTTTATCAAAAAATATGCTAAAATTCGAAATGCCTTATAAAACAAACTAAATAAGAGAGAAAATATTTAAGAAAACAAAAGTTATTGCTTTATTGGATAGGACACATTTAGACAAGTCCAATAGTGATTATTTCATTTTCAGTGAACGTCATTGGGAATTAAAACTAACTACTAAAATAAATAATATTATTTAAATATTAAAAAATATTTTAATGTTAGATATATATATATATATATATATATATATATATATATATATATATATATAATAGAAGTCTAATGAGATAAATTGAAAAATTATAATATAGAACAATAAAAGTGATGTAAAGGTCACAAAATAGGAGAATTATCACTTTCTAATAATATAATCAAATCAAAGTGAAAAATTTGGAGAAGTTATATATAAAATATATGTGAAAGTTGTATTCTAAAATACTATAGAGATTAACTACAACATTCCTAATCATCAAATTAAGCACAAATAAAAATATGTCATAATGCAATAAATAATAACAGAAAAAATATTTAAAAATAATTTTAAAAAATTAAGAAATGATATAAATTACAAAAAGGTCTCATCCTTAGATACTATGGAAATCAAGTGCAATATCCTCAATCATTAATTTGATCAAATTCAAAATGTCTCGTAAAACATAAAAAAATGAAAAAAAAATATTTTAAAATATAAATAAAATTTTCTATTGATAAAGCATGCCAAAAAGAGTTGAGAAGAAATTATTTAATTTTTATCAAACCCCTTTTGGAATTACTAGTATTATAAAAATTAATGAAAGTAAATAGTGATATATTACAATTTTAACATTATGTCAATCTATAAAATAGCTACAATAAGGAAAATTGAAGAAAGATAGGATAACAAAATAAAAAAACAGGTCACATGGAAAGAGAATTAGAGTTTTATAGAAATGTAACCAATTAAAGCAAAAACATTGAAGAAATGATATAAATTCTATGGAAAAATTGTATTCTAAAGCAATATAAAACCAATCACACAATGAAATGACTCTTGTACGGAATGAAAAAACCCTACAAAAAATTTATGTTAAAATATAGATAATAATTTAAAAAATTTTAAGAAATGAGATAAATTTTATAAAAAGGTTGCATTTCTAGATACTGTGAAGATTGAGTGTTACATCTTAGAACATTAAATTTGATAAAACTAAAAATTTCTTGTGAAATAAAACAATTCTCGAGAAATAAATATTTGAAAAAAAATTAATACTTTATTTGATAGAGACAATCAAAAATAATGAAATGGCATTTGCTTTATCTTTATTGAGCTAACGTTAGAATTATTATTGATTATTGAATTTAATAAAAATAAACCAAAGTAAATTATCATTTTTACTTAAATATACCATATAATTATAATGAGATAAGTTTAAGAAGATATAGTATAAGAAGATTAAAGCCAGGAAAGTTTCCATGAGGGCATAATTACAATTTTAAAGAAATATAATATGATCAAAGTCAAAAATTTGTAGAATGAAATAAATTGTGTGGAAAAGTTGTATTGAAAGATACAATGGAGAACAAGCATAATATTCTTGAAAATAAGATATTTCAAGATATAAAATAGTTGATAAATTACATAAAAGTTCATTTCATCTTGTTTTAACCATGTTTTGAATTACTTTGAATTATGAAAAAGAATAAGCATAAAAAATAGTAAACTTCTATTGAAATATAAAGTGATTATATAAAAAATGGAAATGAGAAATGTAAGAGCAATATAACATAACTAATTTAAAGTGATGTAAAGAAACACAAAATAAAAGATTTTTAGTATCATAACAATATAAAGTAAACAAAAGCTAAGCACAAAAAGAACAAGTTAAATTTTTCTAAAAGGCTATATTCAACAATATTAAGATGGTCTAATTTAACATTGTTTTAAAAAATAATTAAAGATAAGAGTTGCATAAAAAATTAGAAGAGCTCATCGAGATGAGTCCTTTGGTGTTCATTTCATCTCTATCCTTAATTCCTTGGAATTGCTTTGAATTTAAAAAGTAAATTGGAAAAAATAATATTATATGATTATTTTGGTATTGCAAAAAAATATTTTTATGTTGAAAAAAGATAATTATAAATGTTATAATGTAACCAAAACAAAGTAATGCAATGGTCACTAATAAGGAAATTTAAGATATATAGTAATATAACAAAATTAAAGCAAAATTTTTAACATAAAATGAGAAAAGGTTTATGATAAAACTGAATTTTAAGACACTAAAGGGATCGAGTCTCACATCTTTGGTTATGCAATTAGGTATGAACTAACATATTTGTAAATCATTAAAAAATAATTGAAAATAAAAAAGTTAAAAGTACAAAAATGAAATTTTAATTGTATAGAACTTTTGGTGATAAGTCTATCATCATTATATCACCATATTGAGATCTATTTGTGAATTATTGTGAATTAGAAAAGTAAATAAACATAAATAATAATATATTTTTATTTAATATGATGTAAATGCATAATAACGCTAGAATGACATTAATTGAAGCAACATAGTATAACAAAATAGAATTGATATACATGTCATAAGGTAGGATACCAAGTTTTTCATAGTGATAAAACCATTCAAAGCAAAAAAAATTAAGGAAAAAATAATAATCTGCATTGGAATGTTCCATTTTAAGATGCCAAGGAGTCCATGCACAGCATCTTCAACCATCGAATAAGGTTTTAGTCAAAATATCAATTAAAACATTGAAAATCCTAAAATATAAAGTATTTTTAATAATTAAATAAGAATATTTTATTATATATAGCTCATCAATATGAGTCGAATAACATTTTTTTCTTCTTTGTTATGCCTCACATAGAATTGAAATGAATTAGCAAATTTATTAAACACAAACAAAAATACATAAATTTTTTAAATATATAGTAAATATATATTATAACTAAAGTAGGAAAAATTCAGTAATGTAAATAATAAAATTGAAACAATGTAATGTTCACACCAGAGGAACGTGAAAGGCTTTAGTAATAAAACCAATTCAATGCAAAATATTTGAAGAAACGAGAAAAACTACTTCGGAAAGATGAATTCAATGATAAACAAAATTAAGTATTACATCCTTTATTATCAAATAAAGTATGAAGAAAAATATTTTACAACATATGTCAAAGTAATAAAAAAATATTAAAAATATTAAAAAAAAAGTAAATATTTAATTAAATTGATGTAGATGAGATGAGTGCAAAGTCATTTGTTTCAAAAATAGACATCACATTGAATTCCTATAAATTAAGAAAATTAAATAAGTATAAAAGGTAATAAATTATTATTTTAAGATTAAGTAAATAAATATTGAAGCTAAAATGATGTAGATTGAAGCATCATAATATAACAAAATCAAAGAGTTTTAAATGTCAAATGATAGAAGATTTAAACATTCATAGAAACAAAATGACATAAAAAAAAATTTAGTAAAATAATATAAAATGTACAAGAAACTTGTAGTCCATGATTCTAAGAAAATCGAGTGTAACATTCTCGATCATAAATTTAAGTATGAATCAATAAATCATGTAAAAGATGCCAAGGTATTAGAAATTAAATTATTTTAGAAAAATATAAAATAAATTTTTTATTATATTGAGCTTATCAAGATGAGTCCAACGATATTTGCTTTATCAAATCATATCTCATTTGGAATTAATACAAACCTTGAAAAATATAAAAAAATAACACTACTTAAATAAGATAAATTATGGAAACATAATATACACAAATTGAAGACATGTATAGGTCACATGTGGGAGAAGTTAAAGTTTGATGTTGATATAATAAAATAAAAACTTATTTTGAGAAATGGGAAGGTAGAGTTAGTTTGTGGCATACTAAGGGGTTTATGTGTAATATCCTTGATTATGAAATTAGATAAAAATTAAAATATCTTGTAAATCCATAAAAGCTATAGAATATAAAATATTTTAAAAATGTAAAAACAAATAATTAATTGGATAGAGCTTGAAAAAACTAGTTGAATGATGTTCCTTTCAAATAAACATTTTTAAATATTAAGTATATTTATAAATATTAAAACTGAAGTGAGATAAATTAAAAAATGTAATATAACCAAATATAAGTATATAATAATCATAGATGGGTAGATTTAGAAATACATAACAATAAAACCATATCATAATAAAAATTTTGAGGAAATGGAATAAATTACTTAAGAGAGTCGCACTCTAAGGTACTAAGGAGATTAAGTGTCCCTATACTCTATCTAGAAATTGGGTACAAATAAAAATGTGTTATAAATCATGCCAAATGAATAAAAATAATTTTTTTTAAAATTATAAAATAAAACATATTTCATTTTATAGAACACTTCATGAAGTGACCAATGACATTATTTTTTCCACTATTGAACTTTGTTTGGGCATACTATGAATAACCAAATTAAGACTAAATAATAAGGAATTATTATATTAATATTAAGTACATATACATGTGGTTGAAATTAGAAAAATTGATGAACTATAATATAAAAAAGTCGAAGTGATGTAGAGAGATGATTTAGACTTACATAGTTATATAACCAAATAGAATTAAAACATTTCAAGAAATGAGATAAATTATATAAACAACTTAAACTCCTTGGTTCTGTGGAGATGGAGTGAAACATTCTAAATCGTCAAATTTTGTAATAATCAAAATGCTTCATAAAGCCTACTAAAACCTTAAAAAACATTTACAAATTCATATTACATTGGATAAATCTCATTAAGATGAGTCCAATGACCTTTCGAACATCTTGATCTAACTTCATCTACAAAAATGAAGAATTAATAAAAAAAATAAAAATACATAATTAAAAATTAATATTTTTATATTTAGTAAATGCATATTAAAGCTAAAATAAGATAAATTAAAGAAACGTGATATAACTAAATAAAAGTGATATAAAAACGATATATATGAGGAGAATTAATGTACTATAGGAATATAACAAAATCGAAGTGAAAAATTTATGGAAATTAAATAAATTATTTGGAAAAGTTGTATTCCAAGATACTTTGGAAATCTTGTTTAATATCCTCAACCACAAAATCTAGTGCAAATAAAAATTTCTTATAAAGAATATAGACATCTTAAAAAATAATATATTTAAAAGTACAAAAATAAGTACTTAATTGCATAAAGCTTATTGATATGAGTACAATGAATCCCATTTTGTCTTAGTCTTATCTCGATTAAAATTTCTATGAATTATCAAAATAAATAAAGTAATAATAAGAATAAATTATCGTTTTAAAAAATAAATATCAAGTAAAACTTGAAATACATTAAATTGAGGTAACATAAATAATAAAATTAAAGCGACTTCAACTATCATTTTTTTATGTGTGGCCTTCGTATTTATTTCATTTGATTATGTTGCACTTGTTTGATTTATATCCTTCCATTCACTTTCATTTTTTATGTTACTATTAAACTCTAATTGCTCTCACATTTGACCTTTACATTTCTTGATATGATTATATTTTAATTCTTCATTTTAACTTACTTTTGCATTGATATATGTTTACTTAATAGTATAATTTAAAATTGTTTGTTCTCATTAGCTTAGGTAATTTTTGGAATTTCCAAATGGGGTTAGATCAAGATGAAATGAGCATCATTAAACATCAATGAAAAGATATAAAAAATTAAATGTAAATTTTTATATTTTAAAAAGACTATTTTATAAGGTTTTTATTGCTTCACAAAAAAAATACAATTTATATCATATTTGATGAATGTGGATTGTAAACTTGGTCCTCATAATATGTCAAAATGCTACTTTGTAGTGTAACTTATCTTATTTTTTCAACTATTTTTCTTTTATTATGTTATATAGTTATGAAACACTAATTTTCTCATTATGCAACGTTTACATCTCTTTAATTTGGTTAAATAATATTACTCCAATTTATCTAGCTTATAATATATTATAAATTTACTTAATATAAAAATTATAATTTATTATTATTTATGTTTAATAAATTTAGTAATTAACAGAAGTTTCGAATGAGATCTCGGAGAAATGAAACAACTTTATTGCTCTTCTATGACCTCTGCATCGCTCTCATTTGACTATATTATATTGTTTCAATTTATCTCATCTCTGCTTAAAAATACATATTTACTTTAAATTAAAATAATATTTTTTTATTATTTATGTTTAATTAATTTACTAATTCATAATAATTTCAAATGAGTTTTGATAAATACAAAACAAACATATTGGACCCTTATTAATAACCACTACATTATTAAATATTCATTTTTAAAATATTTAAATTTTTGATGAATTTTTCGCATTTAGGAGACATTTTAATTCACATATGGTTTGATGATAAAGGGTGTTATACTTAATCTTCTTAGCATATTGAGATGTAACTACTTAGAACAATTTATCTTTTTTTACACAAATTATTTGCTTTGAATGCTTTTATTGTTATGTAACTCAAGATCTTTTCTATTTTAACCTTTACATCACTTTGATGTGGTTGTATTGCATGGCCTTAGTCTATCACATTATATCTTTAATATGTATTAACCTCATATTAAAATAAAAAATTATTATTATTTTATTTTTTTAATTTTTGTAATTTTAAGTAATTTCAAACAATGTCTGATCTAGATGAAAAAATATTGCTAGACACATCTTAACAAACTCTATCTAAATTAAATGTTCATTTTTATATTCGTTTTCATAGGATTTTACTTTGTTTTTAAGACTCTTTGATTCGTACCTTATTTGATAGTTGAGGATGTCATAAATGATCTCCTTAGTATCTTGGAATTTAGCTTTACCATAAAATATATCTCGTCTTAAATTTTCTTATTTGATTTTGTTATATCACAAAATAAAGATAATCTCCTCAAAAGTTATCTTAGCATTGCTTTAATTTGTTTAAATAATACTTTGTCAAGTTGTTTTATTTCAACTTCAACATATCTTTTCTAAGAAGTAAAATAATAATTTATTATTTAATAGGTTTATTTATTTTGGAAATTTATCATAATTTTGAGTGAGGTTAGATCGAGAAAAGCTAATGTCATTAGGCTCATCTTGATTAGCTCTATCTAATTAATATAATTTTTTCATATTTATTAAATATTTTAATTTGTAGCATTTTTGCATGCTTGATGAGAAATCTCTACTCATATCATACTTAAAAATCAAGGATGCTAAACATGAGCCCCTTAGTATCTTGGAATGCAATGTCCATGTACAATTTATCTCATTTTTTAAAAAAAAAATTCTTTATTTTGCTATATTACTAGGTCCTCTGATTCACTTATACTATGTATTTGACTTCGCTTTAATTTTATTATTTATATTATCTCAATTTATCTTAGTTTAGGTTTATTTTTATAGTTATTGATTTTAGAATAATAATTTATTACTATTTAATTATACTTATTTTGATAATTCATAAAAATTTTAAATGAGATTAGACTAAGAAAAAATGAATTTCATTAAACTCATACCAGAAAGCTCTACGCAATTGAGTAATCGTTTTTACCATTTTAAATATATTATTTTCTAAGATTTCTATATTCTTTATAAGACATTTTTGTTTGTAGATTTGGTGGTTGAACATATTAAATAGGATCTTAATTGTATCTTGGAATGCAACATTCCCAAATATTTTATCAAATTTTTTCAAACTTTTTCACTTTGATTTGGTTTTATTCCCATAAAACACTAATCCTCCTCGTATGTATTCATTTTACATCACTTTTATTTAGTTAGGTCTCATTTCTTTAATTTATCTAATTTTAGCTCTAATATGCATTTACTAAATATAAAAATATTATTTTATATAATGTAATTTTGTTTATTTTGTTAATTTTTCATAATTCCCAATGATGTGAGTTCGAGATATTAAAAATGCCTTTTGACACTTCTTGATGAGCTTTACCAAATTTAGTATTAATTTTTAAATATTCTTTTTAAGTTTTTAGTAGGCTTTATGAAGTGTTTTGGTTATTACAAAATTTGATTCTTTAGGATGTTTCTCTCCATCTCCATAGAACTTTTTTATATATTTTATCTAATTTCTTGAAATATTTTCCTTTGAACTGGTTATATTACTATATAACTCTAATTCTTCTCTCAACATCACTTTGTATTTGTCATATTATAGTATTTCAATTTATCTATTTTCAACTTCATGTATAATTAACTAAAATTAAAATAATAAGTTTCAATTATTTATTATTATTTAATTTTCTAATTCATAGTATGTCCAAACGAAGTTCAATCGAGGTGAAAAATGTCATTTGTCTCTTCATGAAGTGCTCTTTTAAAAAAAATATGCATTATTTTTATATTTGTAAATATCTTTTTATTATTTTGGCATGCTTTAAGAAACATTTTTGTTTATACCTGATTTTATGATCGAGTATGTGACACCAAATCTTCTTAATACCTTGGCATATAGCATTCTTAAATAATTTATCTTATTTCTACGAAGTTTTTGTTATGGGATAGTCGTATCACTATGTAACTCCAAACGTCCCCCTGTGTGACTATTATATACTTTAATTTGGTTATATTTTATTTTTAAATTTATTTTATTTCATTTTTAATACATATATATACTTAATATTTGAAAAAAATATATTATAATTTATCTTTATTTACTTTATTTACACACATAATTCCAAAAGATAACATGTTTATATGAAATCAATGTCATTCGAAGCATCCTTATGAACTCTATACAATTAATTAATTTTATAATATTTTTAAATATTATAATGAATAAATTTACTTCATTTTAGGTATAATATATATTTACTTGATATTAAAATAAGAAATTAATATCTTTTGTACTTATTAATTTTTCTTAATTTATAGCAATTCAAAATGAGGTCTAATTAGGACAAAACAAATGTCTATGGACTCATTCATCTAGATCTATTTAGTTAAAGTTTTATGTCATTTTATTATTTTTTAATTTTTTTATCATTTTTGCACATTTTATGAGATATTTTTTACTTCTATTTAGCTATATTATAAAAACATTCTTAGACCTCACATGTGACCTCTACATCACATTTATTTATTTATATTATTTTGAATTAACTTTCTTATTCTATCTTTAATATATGTTTACTTTAAAAGAATAAGTTTTTATTATTAAAGCAACTTTACTTTGGCAGTTCATGGTAACTACCAATGTGGTTCGATCAAAGGTGAGACAAATATCGTCGACCCATCTAAGAGAGTTAAGTATAACTAAACATTTATTTTAATATTTTTTTAGTTTTCCCGTGTGCTGGATTACCTTATGAGATATTTTAATACATGAATAATTTCATGATTGCTAATGTTACCCTTGATGTCATGATTATCTTGAATGTGAAATTTTTCTTATAGTTTATCTAATTCATTCAAATTTTTAACTTTGATTTGTTGTATTTTTATGTAACTCTTTTTTTCTATAGTTATCATTATTTAGGTTTGACTTTTCAATATTACATTGTAAAATTTATTTTATTTTTGATTTATTACACATTTCATTAAGATGAAAATAATAATTAATTATTATATAAGATAGTTTAATTTAGTAAATTAAAGTAATTCCAAATGAGACCTAATCAAGATTGAACAAATATCATTAGAGTCATCTCAAATAGCTTTATCCAACTAAATATTTATTTTTTATATTTTTAAATAATTTATTTTTTATTGATTTGGCATGCTTTGTAGAATAATTTAAGTCATACCTTATTTAACAATCGAGAAAGTTACACTCATTTTTCTTAGTGTATTACAATATAACTTTCTCATATAACCTATCTCATTTGTTCAAAATTTTACCTTGATTTGGTTAAATTATTGTGCCACTCTAACTTTGCTCTTGTAAGACCTTCCAAATGCTTTCGTTTGATTATATTACATTACAACAACTCATCTTATTTGAACTTTGACATATATTTACTTAATAATAAAATAATAATGTCTTATTATTTATGTTTATTAATTTTGGTAATTCACAATAATTCTGACTGGGGTTTGATGATGACATAATAAAAATCGTTACACTATTCTAAAAAACCTAAAAATACAAAATTTTAGTTTTTATATTTTAAAAATATTTTATTTTCTATGGTTTTGGTATGCATGAGTCCTTTTGTTTCATTGCTAATTTCTTGATCGTGGATGTTGTACTTTATGTCCTTAGTACGTTAGAATACAACTTTCCCAAGCAATTTAACACTTTTCTTCAAAAGTTTTACTATTATTTGTCTATATTATGTAACAATAAATCTCCTCTCTTGTGGCAATTACATAGCTATGATTTTTTTATATTATATTTCTTTAGCTTACCTCTTTTTAGATTCAATATATGTTTACTTAATATTTAAATGATAGTTTATTAATATTTTTATGTATTGTTGTAATTCAAAGTAATTAAAAACGTGGTGCTAAAGCAATAAAAAAGTTATCATAGGACTCATCTCATCGTTCTATATCAAATTAAGTATTCATTTTTATATTTTATAATATTTTACTTTTTTAATAGTTTCTGCTTGCTTTATGATTCACCTCATATGGTATCTTATTTGACAATTAAGAATGTAACACTTGATCACTTTATATATTAAAATACAACTATCCCATACTTTATCTAATTTTTTCAATGTTTTTAATTTTATTTTATTATAATATAAGAAACTTTAAATCACCTCTCATGTGACCTTAACATCACTTTGTTTAGAATAAATTATATTTCATCAATTTCTCTCATTTCAACTCTACTCTATTTTTTCTTAATATTTAAATAATGATTTATTAGAATTTATGTTTATTTACTTGGTAATTAATGGTAATTCCAATTGTGATTAAATTAAGAAGAAAGAAAAAGCTTTACAAGTATATTTTGTTCATACCCTATTTTATGATCGAGGACGTTAAGCTCTGCCTCCTTACTACTATGGAATGCATCTTTCTATGAAAATTTATCTCATTTCTTTATTTCAAAATTTTTCATTATGGTCAAGTTATATTGCCATGTTGCCATAGATCTATTCCTGTGCGCCCCTTACCTTGCTTTTATTTTGTTATGTTATAATGTTTCAACTTATCTCATTTTTAATTTAATATATATAAGTCACATAATATTATAATAATTTTTATTATTTATTCACATTTATTTTTGTTATTCATAGTAATTCCAAATGACATCTAATCAAGATGAAACAAATGTAGCTGGAATCATTTAAGATATATCAATTTAAATATTCATTCATATTTATTAGTATTGATTGGTATCAAATTTAATTATTAATTGTGTTAGACTTGATCTTTTTAATATATTGTAATACAGCATTCTTATGCAATTTTTTATTTCTTAAAATATTATGATTAGATTTAGTTATTTTACTATATAACTCTAATTCTCCTATCATTTGACCCTTACCTCATTTTTATTTTGTTTTATTGCATCACTTTAATTTATCTAATTTCAACTTTAACATATAATTACATAATATTAAAATAATATTTTAATTTTTTTTCCAAATTTACATTATCAATTCATAGTAATTCAAAATAATATCAAATATAGATGTAACAAATATTAATTTAGTGTCTTAAATAAGTTTTATCAAATAAAAATTTTTTTTAATATTTTTTATATCTTAATTCAAAAGATTTTATTAAGCTTTATGAGACATTTAGATTCATACTCGATTTAATGATTGAAGATGTCACATTGGATACCTTTAGTATCTTGTAATACTCATTTCATGTACAATTGATCTTATTTTTTGAAAAGTTTTTCCTTGAATTGGTTATAGTACTATGTAACCATAAATCTACTCTTTTGTGTCCTTTCCTTGACTTTGATTTGGTTAAATTATAATTTTTTAGTTTCTCCCATTTCAAATATATTAAAAATTTACTTATATAAATAATAACAATTTGTTACTGTTTAGGCTTATTTAATTTAGTAATCGAAAATAATTCAAGATAAGCTCTATTTGGGACGAAATAAAAGTCATTAGACCAAGCTCAATTATGTATAACAAATTAAACAATTATTTTTACGATACCTTTTTAATTTTTTTTCTTTTTATTATACATTACTATTCTTACCTTATTTGATGATCCTAAATGTTACATTTGATATCCAGAGTATCTTGCAATGGAAATTTTTTAATATCTAATCTCATTTCTTAAATGCTTTTCTTTTATTGGGTGATATTATTAAGCCATTCAAAATATTTGCTCGTGTGACATTTGCATCACTTTGATTTTCTTATATTATATTTTATCAATTTATGACATTTGAGTTCTCGTACATATTTACTAATTATTAAATGAGTACTTTATTGTTTTCAATGCTTAATTATTTTTTTATCTATAGCATTTTCCAATGAGGCACAATCAATCTAAAATAAATATTATTGCATTTGACTCGATAAATTGTATCACATTAAATATTTATTTTTTTTCTAATTTTTAAACATTTTTATTTTCTAATGTTTTAGAATACTTTTTCATCGATGATGTTATGTTGATCTTTGTATTATCTTTGTATTATAACCTATCTAATTTCTTCAATTTTTTCTTTTAATAGGTTTTATAAGTTACATGTAACTCTAATTACTCACTCATGCTACCCATACCTAGTTTTGATTTTTTTTGTTCTACAATGCTTCAATCTATTTCATTCCAACTTTTAAAAGACATTTAATTAACAATAAAATAATAATATTTTGTTGCTTAAATTTATTTACTTCTATAATTCATACAAACTCCAAAGAAGTCTCATCGTGACAAAAAAGATGATATTGAACATATCTTGATGAGCTCCACCTACATAAATATTTATTCTTATATCTTTAGATATATTGTTTTCCAAACTTCTTGCAAGTTTTTTAAGACATTTCTCAAGTTGTACCTAATTTAATCCTAAGGAATATTACATTCAAACCCTTCTAGTATCATCGAACACAACTTTCACATATAATTTATATCATTTTTTCACATTTTTTCGTTTTGTTTGAAATTTTGTTACTCTACAACTCCTCTCATTTGACCATTACATCACTTTTATTTTGTTATATCACAATGCTACAATTTACCTTATTTCAACTTTAATATTTATTTTCTTATTATTAAAAATAATAATTTATTATTTTATATGTCAATATGAAGTTGTAAATCATAGTAATTCAAATTAAGGTTTGATGGTAATGAAACCAACACTATTTGACATATCAAAATGAGCTCTATCAAATAAAACATTCATGTATATATTCCAAAATATTTAAGTTTCTAAGGTATTGGCATGCGTTTTGGTATTTCATTTTATTATTTTTTTGATGATAAGTACTATATAACCATAGTATCTCTAAAAGTTACTTTCTTGTGTACCTTTCCTATTTCTTCAAACAATAGACAAATCTTCCCACATTTGACCTTTACATCACATTGATTTTGTTACATTACAATGTTGAAATTTTTCTCTTTTTAGTATCTATATTTATTTACTTAATGTTATAACAATAATGTGTTACTATTTGTGTCTAAATTAGGAATTTATAATAATTCCAAACAAGGATCAATTAAGATGATGAAAACTTCATTGGACTCATCTCTATAATGAAAATTGAATCAAATATTCGTTATAATATTTTCAAAGTTTTTTGAGGTTTTCGTATGCTTTGTAAGCCATTTCAATTTTTTATTATTTTTGCTTGAGGATGTTAACCTCCATCTCTTTAATTCCTCAAAAATCATCCCAAATAATTTGTCTCATTTCTTAAAAAGTTTTATTTTATATTGTTATAAGACTATGAAACACTAAGTCTCTTCTCATGTGACCTTGTATTGTTTTGGTTAGATTACATTACAAAATAAATTTTATTAGACTCATCTCAATGTGCTATAAAAGGTAATAGATTAATTTTTATATTTTTTGAAAATTTTTCTGAAGGGTTTGACAAATAAATATATCATATAACTCATATAATAAACAATAATAAAAAATTATTTTAATATTCAATAAATATATCATATAACTCATAATGTAATAAGTCAAACAATATTATATAACGAATTAACTGACATGTAAACAATATGTTAGATGAGATTTACCTCAATATAGTAATTATCCAAATAAAAGTGACAACGTTTAAGAAATGACATAAATTATAAAAAAAAGCTACTTTAAAAAAACTATGGAGATTCGATATAAAATCCTCAATTGTAAAATTAGGTGTGGGTCAAAATTTGATGTAATGCTTGCCAATACCTTTGAAAAAAATTCATAAAATATATATAAAGGATTATTTAATTATGTATAGCTTGTTTGGATGAGACTAACAATTTTGCATTAACAAAAAATCAATTAGAATTATAATAAATTAAAAAATAAATAATAATAAATAATAATCAACTATTATTTTAAAATTAAATAAATATATTGTAAAACTTAACTTAGCTTAATTGAAGGAGACATGAGAGGAGAATTGGAGCAAAATTTAATATAACAAAATAAAAAAAGATATTAGTTAAATACATTAAAATTGTTAGGAAAGTTGCCTCCCATTATACTATGGACATAGAGCACAACATTCTTAATCATTAAATCATGTACAAATTAAAATACCTCAAAAAATGTGCTAAAATAATAGAAAGTGAAATAGTTAAATTATAAAAATAATTTCAAATAGGAAAAACCTCTACAAGTTGAGTCCAGCAATGTTTGTCTCATGTTAATAAAGTCTTATTCAAAATTGCCATGAGTTACCTAGTTAGATAAAAAATTAATAATAAATTATTATTTAATAATAAGAAAATATGCATTAAATCTTAGACATAATATTTTAAATCAATATAATATAAACAAATCAAAGCAATGTAATGGTGATACAAAAAAAAATTTAGGGTTATATTGCTTTATAACTAAATCACAATGACACTTCTATAGAAATGGGATAAATTGTACAAGTTACATTCCATGATATTCAAGAGATTTCACATTATATTCTTGATTACCAAATAAGACACAAATAAAAGTTTTAATAAACTTATAAAATAAAAGGAAATAAAAAATTTATAAATTTTAAAAATTATTTAATTGAATGGAGCTCATAAAGACTAATGTTTTGATTTTTGTTTAGTCTAATTCAAACTCATTTTGAATTACAAGGAATTTGTTAAAAAATAAGTATAAATTATAATAAATTACTCTTTTAATAACGAATTAAGATTTAAGGAATAAATTAATATATAGTAATGCTCAAATTAGGTAACTTGAAAAAAATGAAATATAGCCAAAACAAAGTAAAGATCACACAAGTGGAGAATTAGGGTTTCATAGTAGTATAGCCAATCTTAATGTCTCATAAAAAGTATCAAATTAAACATAAAATATAAAAATTATTATTTTATTCATTAGAGATGCCCATGACTAACAACATTTCTTTCATCTCAATTCCCTATCATTTGAAATTAACATGATTAACCAAATTAAATAAACATTAACAAAATAAATTATACCTTGAGTATTAAGTAAACATATATTAATGAAAAATGAGGCAACTTGAAGCAATATAATAAAACTAATTCAAACAAAAAAATGAAAAGAAAATGAGTTTAAAGGTATAGGAAGATGTTTTCCAAAATGTTAACGAGATTAGATGTAATATCATTAATCATGAAATAAGTTACAAATAAAAAATACATCATAAAAAATACAAAAAAAAGAAAATTAAAAAAAATTAGGACTATAAAATTGAATATATAATTAGAAGAGCTCGTCGACATGACTCCAACGATGTTTTCTTTGACTTGACCAAGACTAAATTAGAATTACACAAAATTACTAAAATAAATAAGCTAAATAATAATAAAATAATATTATAATGTTAAATATATATATATATATATATATATATATATATATATATATATATATATATATATATATGTCAAATTGAAATGAGATTAAATAAATTATGTGATATTTTGAAATCTAATACATTACATATCATATAATTGGAGATTTATAGTTACATTGTAATATAATAAAATCAGAGTGAAATCTTTGAAGAAATGAGATCAATTTTTCTAAAAATTAGTATTCCATAACATATTGGAAATCGAGTGTAATATTCTTGACCACCAAAATAAGTATGAAGCTAAATGACTTTTGAAGTGTGGAAAAATCATAAAAAATAAAATATTTAAGAACACATAAATAAGCATTCAATTGGATAGAGCTCATCAGATGAGTCTAATGATATTGGTTTCATCTCAATCGGTCTCGATTTGGAGTTACTATAAATTATAAAAGTAAAAAAGCATAAATAATAAGAGATTATTTTTTAATATTTAATAAATATATAGTAAACTTTAAATTAGTTATATTGAAGTAATTCAATTTATAAACAAAAGCAATGCAAGGGGAATTTGATAGGGGAGTTAAAGTTTCATACTAATATAAACAAAATCAAAGTGTAGAATTTGAAAAAAAAAATACAATTTCTACGGGAAAGTTGTAGTCTAGGATGTTAACAAGATCGACTATGGCCTCTCCAATATTAAATATTAAATCGACATATGGTTATAATATCTTGTAATGCATGTTAAAATCTTTGAAAAAAATATTTGTTAGTATAAAAAATGAATATTTAATTTATTAGAGTCCGTAAAGTCTACTCAAATGAATTTTTTTCATCTTGATCAGAGCTTATTCAAAACTGCTACAAATTATCAAAGTAAATAAACATAGATAATAATAAAATAATATTTTAATATAAATTAAATATATATTAAATTTGCAATGAGTTAGGTTGAAGTTGATTGTTAAGATAAAATAAAAGTAAAAATTTAAAAAGTTAATGAGATAAATTTTCTAAAAAGGATATATTCAAAGCAGCTAATAAGATCGAGTCTAACATCATCAATCTTGAAATCACATATGAAATGAAATATTTTATAAAGCACAATAAATTGAAAAAAGTTATTTAAAAGTATGAAATTTAAAATTTAATAAAATAATGGTCATAGAGAGTCCAAATAAGTTTGTTTCATTTTAGTCAAACTTTATTTGGAATTACTCTTAATCACTAAAATATTTCTACATAAGTAATAATAAAATATTACAATAATTCATCAATCCATTTCATTAAAAAGTTCTCCAATTTGTAAAAAATTTTTAAATGATCAAATTTCTTAATAAATAAATAAATTAGCTATTATAACTTTCGTTAGCATACACCAATTAATTTAAAAAATGTTTTTTAATTAAATATTAGAATGTTAAAAGGATTTATTAAAGGGGTCATTATGAAGGAACTGCTTGATTGGATGCATTCGTGGTTGATCGATCTCGAAAACTGTATAATCAGAATGATGACAACAAAATTGTGCACTTTAGAACAATGATGTAAACATTTGGGATCATGGTCAGACATTTGTATTTAGATCTCAACTTGGATAAAAGCTGGACAATGCAATTGCCGTATGGTGCAATCGAGTAGAGGATATTTTTAGGCATTGTAAAAAGCTAGATAAGATCATGATCTTTTTTTTGCAAGATTATGCAATTTTATGTCTTTGATAACTCCTATAATTAAGAGATATGCTACAAGAAAAGAAAGCTTTTTCTTTTTCTTACATCATGAGGAAGAATTTCAATTTCTAAAGATTCGCTTTATCCTCTATGGCAACCTTTTCACACTAGCTACCCTTTGGAACGCTTAGGACGTCTTGTTCCACACTAAAAGTCTTGAATTTTTGTCTTTCTTTTATGAAATACTAATGACCATATTCTAAACAACTGAATCCAAGTTTGAAATCAATTTGTCAGCCTATTAACTTCAACAAATCGGTTCATCATTAATTTACCTTCCACAAAAAGTTTTTATTAGAAAAATTTTTAACATAATAGGCAAGTTTAATACTTTATTTATTAAATAATTTAGGTAATATTATGTTAACATATTATTTGAAATAGTTTAAATAATTTTTTTAAATATATACTTTAGCTAAAATGATGATCAAGAAAAAATAGATAAAAAATATTGGAAAACTAAATATTATTCTAAGATGATAAATTTTAGTTTATTAATCTACCACATATAAAATATTTCAATTAAACTTAATATTATAGTAAATGTAAAATTGAATTCCTAAACTTGAATTCAAAGTATATCTTTTTGTGGTTTGTGATTACTACCATGATGATCTTCATAAGATATCACATTTCCTCCTCTTGTTTAACTTCTCCCTTTAATATAAGGATTGGCTATCTAAAGTCAAAATAAATACCTAAAAAATTTATTGGTAATATTGAGCATTTGTTATCACAAATAATACTATGGCTAGAGGTCAACAACAAAACATAAACATAATAAATTTTTTTTAAATTTAAAAATATGATATTTTGAAGTATTATAATATAATGAAATCAAAGTGATGCAAAGGTCACATGAGAGGAGACTAAGGGTATTATATTATAAAAAATCTATGTAAATATTTTATTGAAATGAGATAAATTAAATGGTAATACTACATCCCAAGTTACTAAATAGGTTGAGGGTGACATGCTCTATAATCAAATTAGTTGTGAATCAAGATATCTCATAAAATTAGCTAAACCATATAAATTTAAATATTAAATAATGTGAAAATAAATATTTAATTTTGTAAAGCTTATCAAGAAAAATAAAGCTATATTTGTTGTCTCAGTCAGACCTTATTTAGAATTACTATAATTTTCCAAAGTAAACATACATAACAATATACTATGATTCTGATTTATTTAATATATAATAAAGCTAAAATGAGATAAACTAAATTAAAAAGTTTCGTGCTATGATCATTAAATCAAACAAAAAACGAAATCACTCAAAGTATGCAAGTCATTAAAAACAAAATAATTTAAAGTATAAAAAATATTTTAATTGATAGAGATCATTGATGTCAATCCAATCTTGTTTGTTTCATCTTAACTAGAACATGTTTTGAATTACTAGTAATTACAAAATTAAATAACCATAGAAAACAACAAAATTAATTCTTGAATATTATGTAAATATATATTAAAGCATAAATGAGTTTGCTTGAAGCAATTAAATATAACAAAAATAAAATAATGTAAAAGTCACATAAGGATATTTATATTTATACAGAAACATAAATAAATCAAAGGAAAAAATTAAAAAAGAGATAAATTATATGAAAAATTTGCATTCCAAGATACAAAGGAATAATCGATTATTAAGTTGAGTACAAATTGAAATATGTCATAAAATGTTGAAAACATAAGAAATAAAAATTTTTAAAATATAAAAAAGAGAATATTTAAATTCATAAAGCTCATCAAGATGAGCATAATGAAGTTTGTTTCATCTCAATTAGACTCTTTTAGAATAACTACAAATTCCTAAAAAGAAGCATAAAAAATAATAAATTTTTATTTTACTATTAAGTAAGTTTATATTAATGTTGAAATGAGATAAATATAAGCAATGTAATGTAGCCAAAGCAAAGTATTGTAAAGGCTACTCATAGAAAAAATTTATATTAACTTCATAATATAACTAAATGAAAGAAAAAAATTGATAAAAGCAAATATATGGGAAATGTTTATTCCAAGATACAAAGAAAATCAAATATGATGTCCTCCAACATCAGGTTTGGCAAAAAACAAGTTTTATTTCTTTTCAGTTGGCCTAATTTTGAATTAACACAAATTGCCAAAAAAAGAACATATAAATAATAAATTATAAGTATTTTATTATTAACTAACTATGTTATAGTTGAAATAAGATAAATTTAAGCAATGTAGTGTCACCAAATCAAAATGATTAAAATTTGATATGAGATGAGACTAAAAAGTTACATAGTAATATAACCAAATAAAAAAAATTAATTGAGAGAATGAGATAGATTATATCTGAAACTAAGATTCTAAGATACTAAAGAGATTGAGCATATCATCTCAATTGTCAAATTAAGCATAAAGAATTAAATTTCACAAATCTTGCAAAAACCTTAATAGAAATAATTTCAAAATACAAAAATTGATACTTCAATTATAGAGCACATAAAGATCTGCCCAACAACAACCATATTAATAAATTATTTATTTTTATATTAAGTAAATAAATTTTGAAATTGATGAGGTAAGTTTTATAACAAAGTTGCATTCAAAGATACTAAAGAGATTGAGTATAAAATCCACGACCATTAAAAAAACAAATCCAAATGTCTCATAAAATGTGTCAAAATCAAATAAAATAAAATATTTTAAAATGTCAAATTGAATATTTAATTAGATTGAGCTCATCAACATGAAAATAAGCATAAAAAAATATTAAATTATTTTTTAAAAATTTGGTAAATACATGATAAATATGAAACAAGATAGTTTTATGCAAAATGAAGCAACCAAATAATAGCAATGTAAAGGCTACATGATAGGATTATAAAAAGGTTCATAGTAATATCACAAAATCAAGGTGAAGCTTTTGAAGAAGAGTAACAGTACATGATCAAATCTGATACGATTCAAAATATATCTTAAAACATGCCAAAGAAAAAAAAATAAACATTTAAAATTTAAAAAATAAATTTTAAAATGGTAATGCTCATTTAGTTGAATTTAGTGACATTTGTTTCATCTCAATCAAAACACTTATGTAATTATTTTAAATTACTAAAGCAAATAAGCATAAAGAATAAACAAATATTGAGAATCATTTATTGATTTTTTTCATGTGAATCACAAAAATAATAATGAAAAATAATTAAAAATTATTAATTTAATTTTAAATAAATGTATATTAATGTTGAAAATAAGATAAAATTAAGATAATGTTGTTGAGCTTGATGTCTATTGACTTTTTCTTCGTTTGCAACTTTGTAATATATTTAAGTTTTACATAATTTGATATCCGTAGTATCTTCTAATATTACTTCCCAACATATTTTATCCTATTTCAACAACATTTTCACTTTAAGTTTAATATATTACTATTAAGTTAATGTTCTTCTCTCGTGTTGCCTTTACATTGTAATAATTTACTTATATTTCAACTAGATTATACATTTACTTTATATTAAAATAATAATTTACTATTTTTTTGCTTTTTTATAAATGGTAGTAATTCCAAATGATGATCGATCTAATCAAAACAAATATCTTTAGACTACCCTTGATGCCCAGAATCCAAATATATTTTTATTTTTTTATTTTGAAATATTTTATTTGATAATATTTTAAAAAATTTAAGAGATATTTTGAGTCATCGATTTGATGATCGAGGATGTTCCACCCAATGACATAAGTATTATAGAATGGAACTCTTTTATGCAATTTACTATTCTTTTCCATTTTTTCACTTTGATTTGGCTATATTATATTGTTACACGAAGTATCATCTCATATGAACATTATATTTTTTTGAATAAGATATATTATCATGGTTAAATATATCTTATTTGAGCTTTAGTGTTAACTAACTTATTTTTAAAATAATATATTTGTTATGCTTATCTTTTAAAAAAGTCCAATTTACATATAACAAATATTGTTATACACATCTTGATGAGGTATGTCTAATTAAATAATCATATTTTTATTTGTTTAGCTATCTTAATTAATAAGGTTTTGACATGCTTGTAGGCTTTAAAATTTGTACATGATTTGAGGAAGTATGTTGTTACAATGAATTACCTAATAAGTTTGGAATGCAAATTTTTAACACAATTTATCTCATCCCTTTAAAAGTTTTTTTTTGATTTGATAATATTACCATGTAACTCCAAATCTCCACTGATGTATCCTTTGTATCGCCTTCATTTGGTTATATAACATTACTTCAATTTGTCTCACTTTAGCTTTGATATATATTTACTTAATATTAAAATAGTAATTTATTAATATTTAAGCTTATTAACTTTTGTAGTTTATAGCAATTCTATACAAGATTTGATAAAGCTAAAGTAAAAGTCATTAGACTAGTCTTTTTGAGCTCTATTCTAACAAAATAGTTATTTTATTATTTTTAAATATTTTAATTTATAAGGTTGTGGTATTATTTATAAAACATTTTGATTTGCACTTAATTTGATGATAAACTATATGAGTTTCCATTTCTTGAGCATCATGGAATCCACTTTTCTTATGTAATTGATCATATTTCTTCAAATATTTTACTTTGATTTGGTTATATTACTACAAAACTTTAATTCTCCTCACATGTGACCTTTATATTACATTACTAAAATTTATTTTATTTAAACTTTAATATATATCTTATAAATATTAAAAAAATTATTATTATTAATTTTTTTAACTTTCATAATTTGTAGTTATTGCAAATGATGTCAAATTAAGTTGAAATAAAAATTTTTGAATTGTCTCAACAATACCAATCTAAATAGGTAACTATTTATATTATTGTTACTTTATTTTTTAGAGTTTTTGCATATTTTATGAGGCATCTCAAATTATACCTACTTTAATGATCAGAAATGTTACAATAGATCTCCTTATGATCATGGAATGTAAGTTTACTATATTATTTATTTCACTTCACATTTTTTGTTTAGTTTTGGAAATATTCTTATGAATCTCTAATCTCCTCTCATGCGACCAATAGATCGCTCTAATTTGGTGATATTAGGTTGCTTCAATTAGTTCCATTTCTACTTTAATATATATTTACTTGGTATCGAAATAATAATTTGTTATTATTTTGCCCATTTTTCAATAAATTTTATAATTTCTAAAAGATTTTTTCAAGATGAAAGAAATGTCATTGTTCTCATGGAATTATGTTCTATCTAAGTTAATATTTATACTTATAAATATTTCATTTTCTAATATTTTAGCAAGCTTTCCATGTTATTTTGATTCATCGCTTATTTGATAACTAAGGATGGTACACTTTATCTTTAGTGTCGTGGAATGCAACCATTTTAAATAGTTTTTATCAATTATTTATTTTCTCTTTAATTTAGTGATATTACAATGCACTTAGATCTCCTCTCATGTGACATTTACATAACTTTTGTTTTGTTATATTATGTTATTATTTATGATTATTTACTTTGGAATATAAAAACTATTCCAAAGGCATTCATATCAAGATGAAATAAATGTTGTTAGCATTATCTTGGTTAGTTTTATCCATTCAGATATTCTGTTTTAAATTTTACAATACATTATTTTATTTTATTTTTGGATATCTTAAAAGGCTTTTTTATTTAACCTTGATTTCATGATCATGAATTTTACACTTGACTAACTTAGTATCTTAGAATGTGACTTTTCCATTTGGTATACCTAAATATTTTTAACTTTTTTCTTTGATTTTATTTTATTACAATGTAATCATGATCTCTTCCCATTTAACCCTTAAATCACTTTGATTTACGTATTTTACATTTTTTATTGATTCTTATTTTCTTCAAAAATTTGCTGTAACTCCAAACAGTGTGCAATGTTGTCGAACACAAAGTTGTAGAACAACTCATCACGATGAGCTCTATCCAATTAAATATTCATTTATATATTTCTCGATAAGATATATATTATAATTTTTTCTTTTCAAGACTTTTTGAATCATACCTAATTTAATGATTAATGATGTTACACTTAATGTCCTTAGTATTATTAAAAAGAACTTTTTGTCACAATAATTATTCTTTTTTGCTATGACTTATCTTATATTACATTGTAATAATAGGTCTCCTCTCATGTGACATTTCCATTGCTTTGATATAGTTATGTTACACATTTTGTTTATGCTTATTTTTCAATGTAATTTGTAATAAATACAAATAGGTTCTTATTTAGATGAAACAAACATCATTGGCTTCGTCTTGACAAGCTCTATCAACTTAAATATTTCTTTTTACATTTTATTACTTTTTATTTTCTATATTTTAACTTATACATAATTTAGTGATTGATATATGTGATAGTTTTTCTCTTTATTATATTAGAATGCAATTGATTTTGTCTAATTTATTTTATTTCATCAATTGTTTTGTAATAATTTGTTCGTATTATTATATAATTCTAAATTTCTTATCATGTAACGTTTACTTCACCTTTATTGGATATTTTATCCTAATTCAAAGTAAGCCTTAATAAATATTTACGTAACAAAAGAACTATAATTTATTATTATTCCAAACAATGTCAAACGAAGATGAAATAAATCTAATTCGGCCTTCATCGAGCTCTATTTAATAAAGCATTAATTTTTTAAATTAATAGATGTTTTTTTTTCTAAAGTTTTGATATACTTTGGAAGGTAGTTTGAATCGTACCTAATTTCATGATCTAGTTACACATGATGACCATAGTATCTCAGAATCTAGCTTCTCCATATAATATAAAGGTTTTGCTTCACTTTGGTTACATTATAATATAACTCTTAATCTACTTTTATGTTACCATTAAATAACTTTTATTTAGTTAAATTACTTTGAATCGATTTATGCTGTTTTAGCTTTAATATATATATATATAAACACACTTAGTATTAAAATAATAATTTCATAAAATTAATAGAAAATTAATTTAAAATTTCATAACAATTCCATATGAGGGCTATATAAAATTAAGCATTCATTTTTATTTTTGAATATTTCGTTTTCTAATATTTGTGCAAGTATCTTGAGTTGTTTTCATTAGCACATAATTTGATAACCAACATTCTTACATTTGATCACCTTAGCATTTTGGAATACAGTTTTTAGGAAATGTATCTCATTTATTTAAATTTTTTATTTTTATTTGGTTATACTACCATGTAACTCTAAATCTCCTCATGTGTGACCTTTATATAATCTTTATTTGGTTATATACATAACTTTAGTTTATCTCATTTTAGCTTTAATAGATATTAATTAACTATTAAATAATAACTTATTCTTATATAAGTTGATTTATTTTGTAAATTATAGTAACTGTATGTGAGGGTTGGTCAAGATAGAATAAAAATTATTGGAATCTTCTTAGTGAAGTCCATTCAATTATAAATTAATTTTATATTTCTTAAATATTTTTTTTTTAAATATTTTAAATATTTTATTTTTAGGGTTTTGGAAAGCTTTACTAGTCATTTTTTTTCATACTTAAACTCATGGTTGAGGTTGTGACACTCGAACTCCTTAATATCATGTAATACAATTTTCTATGCAATTTATCTTACTTTTTGAAATATTTTTATTAATTTAGACATAATAGTAGGTAACGTTTTCATTATAATTTATCATAAAATGTTTTTCTTTCATTTGCTAATATTAGCATGAGACTATAATTCTCCTATCTCGTGACCTTTATTTTATTTCGAATATCTTATATTACATTCCTTCAATTTATTTTATTTTAGCTCTAACATCTATTTACATATTATTAAATAAATTATTTTTATTATTTAGGTTTTATTTTTTTAATTCATAATAATTCAAAAAGAGGTCTAACCAACTTGAAACAAAAACCATTTTACTTGTATATACATTCTTATTATAATTAAGTAACCATTTTTTATATTTTTTAAATATTTTTTTTTAGGGTATTGGCACATTTTATGAGTCATTTCAATTCATAGTTCATGTGGTGCTTTGGTGTTTACACTCAATCCTATTAGTAACTTAGAATTTAACTCTTGCATTTAATTTGTCTCATTTCTATATATGTTTTGCCTTCATTTTGATATTTTTGTTGAGTTGGTAACTCTCATTTTATGTGACCTTTACAAGTTTTAATTTTGTTATATTATATTATCTTATTTTATCTCAACAAAACATTGCTATATATTTATTTTGTACTAATATAATAATTTTGTATTATTTTTTCTTCTTCATTTATAGTTTGCAAATGATCTAAAAATGTCTAATCAATATGAAATAAGCATTGTCAAACTCATTTCCTTGAGCTCTATCCAATTAAGTTTTTTATTTTATATTTTTAAATATTTTATTTCTTAAAGTTTTTACACTCTTTAAGAGCCATTTTGATTCATAACTCACTTGATGATCAAGGATGTCGCACTTAAACTCCTTAGTAACTTTGAATTAAACTTTTTGTTACAATTAATCTTTTTTTCAAAATTCTTGTGTTCATTTAATGATATTACTTTGAAACTCTCACTCTATCTTTTATAGCCATTGCATCTCTTTGAAATGGTTATATTTTAATGATTCAATTTATCTCATTTTAGCTTCAATATATATTTACATAGGTTAAATTAATATTTTTTTTATTATTTTAGCTTATTTATTTTCGTAATTTGTAGTAATTCCAAATGAGGGCAAATTAAGATGAAACAAAAGTCATCAACCTGTATTAATGAGCTCAATATAATTAAATATTTATTTTTTCATTTCTAGTCACTTAATTTTCTAGGGTTTTAAGATACCTTAAGAAGCATTTTGATTCATACCAAATTTCATGAATAAGGATGTTATAGTTGATCTCCTTAGTGTCTTGGAACATTAATTTTACATGAACTTTATATCATTTATTAAAATGTTTTCTTATGATTTGGTTATGTCATAATTTATATCTAAATCTTCTCTCATGTGACTTAGCACTTTGTTTTTGTTACATTAAAATATTATTTGTACTTATTTATAATGATAATTTGCGATAATTCCAAAACAATATTTGATCATGATAAAGCAAAAAACCATTATACAAGTCTTAATGAGCTCTATTTAATTAGATATTCATTTAATATTTCTTTATGTATTTTACTTTTGATGATTTTTATAGTTCTATCAGGAATGTTAACTCGTTCCTTATTTGATGGTTGATGATGTAATCTCTTTGGTATCTATTTTTACAACATGTTAATATATTTTAATTAATGTTTTCAAATGTTTTATTTTGATTGGTTATATCAAATTCTTTCAATTTCTCTTATTTTATCTTTAATATCAATTTTCTTATCATTAAAATTGTAATTTACTATTTTTTAGTATCTACGTTGGTTATTCGCAATAATAGCTAACATTGACTGATAAAAAAAATTAAATGCCATGGAGTTCTTGTTAAAACGCAATATAATAAAATATTCAGTTTTTTAACTCTAGATATTTTATTTTAAAGGTTTGGCATTTTATGAGTCATTTTAGCTCACATCTTATTTAATGAATAAGGTTGCTGCACTTGATCTCCTAAAAAATTTGGGATGCATCTCTTTCATGCAAATTTTCTCACTTCTATAAATATTTTCTTTTTTTTTGTTATATTACTTTGTAACTCAAGATCTCCACTTGTATAACTTTTGCATTGCCTTTATTTGGCTATATATCTTAACTTTCACTTGTTTTATTTCAACTTTAATAAATATTTACTTTATGTTAATATACTAATTTACGAGAAGTTACACTAATTTATTTTGGTAATTTGAAATTATTCCAAATGTGGGCTAATTGAGACAAAAAAAAACATCATCAAACTCAGCTTGAAGAGTTCTACCAAAAAAATTATCAATCTTTCTTTTTTAAGTACTTTATTTACTTGGTTTTATGCATGATTTATGAGTCATTTTGATTTTTACCAAAATTTTTTGAGTGCATTACACTTGATTTACTAACTTTAAATATAATTCAATATTCTTTGTTATATTCGAAAAAATTATATTTTTTAGGCTTTAAAATTATTGACTTGGTATTTCAATTTGTACCTGATTTTAGCATAAAAATAGAGCAATAAATCTTCTTAGTATCTTAAAGTGCAACTTTCTTGTATGAATTATTTCATTTCTTCATACTTTCTACTTTAACTCATTTATATTGCTAAGAAAAATCCACTTGTCCACTCATGTGACCATTAAATCACTTTGATATAGCCATATCTTTTGTTTTAATTTACAATATTTGTACTTTATTTATATTTTCATAACATTAAAATATTAATTTCTTATTATTTTTATTTATTTACTAATGCAATTTGTAGTAACTCTGAATACGACCCAATCAAGATGAAACAAATATTGTTCTACTAGTCTCAACAAATTATACATAATTAAATATTAGTTATTTTGCTTTTAAATGTTTTATTTTCTATGGTTTTGGCATGGTTTATGAGAAATTTTTATTTATACTAGATTTGACAATCAATTGTATCACACTATATCTCCATAATATTTTGGAATATAACCTTGTAGTATAGTTTGTCTAAGTTATTCCAAATTATTTTCTTTTATTTATTTATGTTGTTGTAAAACACTTATTCTCATATCATGTGACATTATGCATCACTTTGAGTTTGTTATATAACAATGCATCAATTTATCAGTTTCTACTAAAATATATATTTGCAAAATATTAAGAAGTGTTTTAATGTTTGTGCATTTGCTTTAGTAATTCATAGTGTCTCATAACGAGGTTTGATCAAGAAAAATCAAATACCATTTGGATTACCCTGATTAGATCTATTAAACTATCAGATATTCACTTCAATATTTTTTAAATATTTTATCCTCTATAATTTTGCAAACTTGATAAGCAATTTTGATTTGAACTTGATTAAATGATTGAGAAATGTTACAGTCAACCACCTAAGAATCTCGGATGTAACTTTGTCAAACAATTTATATCATTTCAATATCTTTATTTTTTTGTTGTAACTGTAAATCTTCTTCAATGTGACCTTTTCATCTCCTTGATTTATTTAAATTACTACTTAATTGAGACAATGTAATACAATCAAATTAAAGGAATTCAAAAGTCATGTAAGTGAAGAATTAGACTTTCATAATAATATATCAAAATCAATGTGAAAAAAATTGTAAAAATGAGAGGATTTTTTGGAAATTTTCATTCCTAGATATTAAGGGGACCATGTATGAATCTCAAAATGCTAAATCACTAGAAAAAAACTATTTAAAAATATAAAATGAATAACTAAATAAAGGACTTTTAGATGAGTCAAATAGCTTTTATTTTATCTCAATATAACATTGTTGGAATACCTTTTAATTATCAATGTATAAAGGCATATATAATGGGAAATTTTTATTTTAATATTAAGTTAATATATTTTAAAGCTTAGGGAAGATAAATTGAAACAATGTAATATAATCAAACCAAAGTGATGCAAATGACCACATGATGGAGAGGAAAAAGCTTTATTGGAATTTTTTCAAAGAGCTCTATCTTTTTAAAAGTTGGTTTCTCATATTGTTTAAATACACTATTTTATATAGTGTTGAGAATTTTTGCAAGATATTTTAATTCATACATAATTTTATAATTGAAGGTGTTGCACTTGATCATTTTAACATACTAAGATGCAACATTCCTAATAAATTTTTCATTAGTTTTCAAATTTTTAAGTTAAGTTTGGATATATTACTTATTAATTCCATATCTTATATCTTGTAACCATTATATTGTCCTTTTTTCTATATTAAATTGCTTCAACTTATGTAATTTTAGGTTTAATGTTAATTTTCTTAATAATAAAATAATGGCTTAATATTATTTATTCTTATTTATTGTTAATTCATAGTTCTGCAAAATGGGAACCGATGGAGACTTGGGAAACTCTATTAGAATTGTCTCAAAAATGCTTTATCTATTCAAATATTCATTTTAACAATTTTGAATTTTTTTACATGAAGTTTTAAAAAAACTTTACAAGATATTTTGCTTTGTTCCACTTTGATGATAGTGTTCATCACAATCCATCTTCTTATTATATTAGAGTACAACATTCTCATATAATTTTTCATTATTTTGACTGCATAGCTTTGATTTTGTTTTATTACAATGAAGCTCTAATTCTTCCCTCGTAGGACCTCCACACCATTATGTTTTGATCATATTCCATTGCATCACCTTTTTAATTTCATGTCTAATACATATTACTTAATGTCAAAATAATAATTCAATATTATTTACAATTATTTTATTTTTAAATTCATAGTATTTTCTAATGAGGATTATTTGATATGAGACAAATGTCACAACAATGGTCTAAATGAACTCTATCTATTTATATATTTATTTTTGTACTTTTAAAAAAATTTTCTAAGATTTTAGCACATTTTATAAGACCTTTTCATTAATGATATTACACTTGATCTATTTATATATTTAATTTTTTTTTCAAATGCATATTTCTTACACAACATATCATATTTCTCAAAAACTTTTTCTTTTATTTGGTTATATTACATGTTACTCTAAATATCCTCTCGTGTGACCTTTACATCACTTTGATTTAATCGCATTATACTACTATAATTAATCTTATTCAAGTATTTAAAAAAATTTATTTAATAATAAAATAAAAATTTGAAATAATTTATTCTTATTTAACTCTATAATTCACAATTATTCTGAAGAACGTTCAATTGAGATAAGATAAACACCATTTGACTCATCTCATCAAGTTTTATCAAATAAAATGTATTATTTTTTTAAATTCCAATTTCTTAAATTTTGGCACATTTTATAAGATATTATAATTGGTACTTAATTTAATTATCTAGGACATTATACTTGATTTTCTCTTTATCTTGGAATGCAACTTTCAAATACAATTTATCCTTTTTCTTCAAATATTTCACTTTGATTTATTTTTAATACTACGTAACTCTAATCTTCTATCTTGGCATATTTGAATTATTTTTATTTTCATATATTACATTATTTAAAAACACAATTTGGCAAATTTTACAATCTATTTTTGCTTGTAACTAATTTGTTGATTGAGGAAGCTACACATTAACTCATTAGTATCCTACAATGTAACTTTCTCATATAACTTATGACATTTTTTAAAATTTTTTAAGTCAACTTTCTTATATCACTACAAAATTAAAATTCTTCTCTGAGATGAATGATACATCACTTTATGTGGGTATATTTAATTTTTTTAATTTGAATTATTTTAAACTTATTATCTATTTACTACTTATTAAAATAGTAATTTATTATTATTTATGCCTATTTACTTTAGCAAATTACTATTATTCAAAACCAGGTTTGGTTAAGTCAAAACAAACACCTTTAAACTCATATACATTAGCTCCATCCAAACGAAATTCAATTTTATGTTTTTATAATATTTTATTTTCTTTCAATTTTAGCACAAATAATAAGGCATTGTTACTCAATCATGATTTGATGATCGAGGATATACCATCAAGTTTCTTAATATATTGGAGTTCAACTTTGACATATATATTATATATATTCTTTAATGCTTTCATTTTACATTTTTATAATAGATTTTAACTCTAAAACTACTTTTGTATAACGTTTTATAGTATTTTTTATTTTTATATGTTATATTGCTTTAATGAATTATATTTTAGATTTATTGTATATTTACAAGTTGTAAAATAATAATTTTATAACACATATGATTACTTAATCAAGTAATTTGTAGTTATTCCAAACAATGACTGCTCAAGATAATACAAATGTTGCCATTCTCATCTTGACATGTTCTATCAAATTAAACAATCAAGTTTCTATTTTAAAATATTTTTTTTCTATAGTTTTAAAATTTTTTATGAGATATTTTTATTAATACCTTTTTTTATGACCAAAATGTTACTCTTTATAGCTTTATTGTAATGGAGTTCAACATTCCCAAACAATTTATGTTATTTCTTAAAATAATTTTTTAAATTTTATGATATTACTATGAAACTATAATTTGTTTATGATGTGACCTTTTACATCATTATCGTTTGCTACAATGCTTTGCATAAAATTATTTCATTTTAGGTACAAAAATAATTCACTTAATATAATAAAATATAATTTATTATTATTAAGCTTTTTATTTCTGTGATTTACAATAATTTAAAATTATGTGTGATTGAGATGAAACAAATGATGTTGGACTCAACTCAATGAACTCAATACAATTATTTTAATTTAAACAAATGATGTGTGATATTTGATTTTTTACTTATTTGTTGATTAAAAAAGTCATACTTCATCACGTTAGTATCTTAGAATGCAAGCTTTATTTATAACTTTTCTCATTTTGTCAAATTTTTTTCCTTGACTTTGTTATGTTGCTATGAAACTCTAATTCTTCTTTGAAATTGCCATTACACTACTTTATTTGGGTATACTAATATATTTTTACTTAATTTCAAAAAATTAATTTATAACTAGTAATGGTTATTGCCTTTCACACTTAAAAATAATTCATAATGAGGCCTTATACATATCTAATTAAATTTGATCAACTCATTTCGGGCCCACCACCTACTAAAAATTCATGTTATGCCTTTAAATAATTTATTTTAGGCAACTGTTTAAAAAGGCAATTCAATTAGAATTTGATTTGACTTTCAAGCTTGTTACACTAAATTTCTTAGTAACTTGGCGTAAAACATTCATGCACAATTCATATAATTTCTTCAAACTTTTTTCTTAGATTTGGTTAACCACATTATCTCCAAATCTCCACTAAGGTAACATTTTATTTTACATAGATTTGGATCTTTTATATTGCTTTCATTTACACATTTTAGCTTTACTATATATTTACTTAGATTTAAAATAAAAGTTAATAATTTTTTATGCATATATACTTTGCAAAGTCGTAGTTATTCCAAACATGGTTTTAATAAGGTGATGGAAGCTTTGTTGGACTTAACTTGACATGCATTATCCAATTACTAATTGGTTTTAATATTTTTGGAACATTTTATATTTTAGAATTTGAAAATTATATATGAGATATCTTGATTCATACTTACTTTGATAAATTTGAATGTTGCACTTAATTGCCTTACTATATTGGAAAGTAATTTTTAATTACAATTTTTGTCATTTTTTCATATGCTTTTTATGATTTAATTATATGATTATAAAGCTATAATTCTACTTTAATGTGACCTTTACATCTCTATGTTTTTGTATGTTGTGCTTCTTCGATTTAATGAATTTTGGCTTTAATACATATTGAATTAAAGTTAAAATACTAATTTATTATCATTTATGCTAATTCACTTGTGTACGATATAAAAAATCCAAATATGGTCCAATGGAGAGAAAAAAAATATGATAGGCCTTAACCCAATGAGCTCTTTCTAACTAAATATTCACTTTTATATATTTAAGTTTCTTTTAGGTTTTTTTGCATATTTAATGAGATATTTTCATTCGTACATGATTTGACAATCGATGAGGTTACACTCCATCTTTATAGTATCTTCAATTACAACTTTCTCATACAATTTAATTCATTTCTTCAAATATTTTATTTTGACTTGGTTATATTACCTAATAACATTTAATGTGCAAGTTGTGCGACCTTTGCATTGCTTTGATAAGGTTATATTACATTGCTTTAATGCATATCATTTTTATTTTATTATTTACTTAGTATGAAAATAATAATTTATTATTATTTATGTTTATTTAGTTTTTTTGCTCATAGTTATTCCAAATGAGGTTTCATTGAGACAAGATAAACATGCCCAGAATCACCTCATTGTGCTTTATTTTACTAAATATTCCTTTTAAAATTTTTAAAAATTTTATTATCTAGAGTTTTAGAAAATTTTATGAGATTTTCTTCATTGATGATGCTACACTCAATTATTTTAGTATATAAGTATGCAACTTTCCTATATAATTTATCATTTCTTCAAATGTATTGGCCTGATTTGGTTATTTTGCTATGAAACTCTAACATTTCACTCATATGAGCTTCATGTCACTATTATTTGGTTATTTTAGATCGCATCAAATTATACTTTTAATTTTATTTTAAATATTTTATTTTCTAAAGTTTTTCATTTGAATTGTTTTTAGTTGATAAATCGAGTATATTATGCTTGATCATCTTTTTATTGTGTAATACTTGTTTATCATATAATTTATCTTGTGTGATCATTACATTGCTTTTAATTTATTACAATCTATTAATTCCATTTAACTTGTTTTATTATTATTATTATTATTATTATTATTATTATTATTATTATTATTATTACTATTATCATCATCATCATCATCATCATCATCATTATTATTACTATTATTTTTATATAATTATTTTTTATTGAAAAAATAATTTATGATTACTTTCACTTAATAAACTTGGTAATTCATAGTTATTCTACTTAAGGCTGATCTAGATGAAACAAACCCCACTGAATTTATTTCAACGAACTATATCTAATAAAATATTAATTTTTAATATATTTTTAGAGAAATTATTTTTAGAGTTTTTGCACTTTGAAGGCTATTTAATTTCAAACTTGATTTGATGATTAAGGACATTATATTCTATCTCCTTGGTATCCTAAGATGTATCGTTTACATATAATTAATTCCTTCTCTTCGAATAATTCGCTTAGATTTGGCTAAATTACTATGCAACTCTAAACTTTCTCTGATGCATCTTTTCATCACCATGATTCTGTTAGATTACATTTCTTCAATTTCCCCAATTTTAGTTTTAATATATATTTACATAATATAAAAATAAATAATTAATTTTTATTTATGATTATTTACTTTATTAATCCATAGTGATTCTTAACAATACTGAATTGGATGGAATAATTGTTTTTGTTGTCATCTAAACAACCTTTTTGTAATAAAACCTTTATTTATATGTTTTTCAATAGTTCATTTTCTTCAATGATCAAGAATATTGCACTCAATGTCCATAGCATCAAGGAGTGAAACTTTCTTCAATAATTTATCTCATTTCTTTAAATATTTCCCTGACATTTAGTTATCTTATAACAAAACTCAAATTCTCTTCTTGTGTGATAATTAGATCACTTTGATTATGTTGTATTAGATTACTTTAATTTTTCTCTTTTCAATTTAAATATATTTTTGCTTAATATTAAAAAAAATAAATTTTGATTATTTATTCTTACTTAATGTAGTAATTCATATTTGTTACAGATGAACTCTGATCAAGAGTAAAAAAGATCATTTGGTTGATCTCGATGAGGTCTATCAAATTAAAAATCAATTATTTTGTTTTTTAAAACTTTTTTCTAAAGTTTTGGGATGTAGTATGACATATTTTGATATACTCTAAAGCTTACCTTTAAGGATATTAGACTTGATCTCATTAATATCTTTGAATGCAATATTCCTATAGAGTTTTCTTTATTCTTTGAATGTTCTTGCCTTTATTTGTAGACATTACAACGGAATTCTAAACGTCCTCTCTTGTGATCTTTGCATCACATTGATTTTGTTATATTAGATTACTTTCCTTATTTTTAACTTAATATATATATTTACTTAAAATTAAGATAAAACTTTATTATTTTTTTCTTAATCACATTGATAATTCATAGTAATTACTTATTGTGTCAAAGTTGATGAATTAATCAATATTGGACCCATCTAAACAAGCTCAATCAAATTAGATATTCATTTTATATTGTTTAAAAGTTTTTTAAAGGTTTTGGCATGCTTTGTGAAAGATATTGGTGTGTTCCTAATTTGACGATGGATGACATGAGTTAGAAATGGAGAGAAGAAAAGAAGAAGAAGAAGAATTAGTTGAGAAGAACAGTGCAAAGAAGTTATAATCAATAACAATGAAGATGGAGTAAGGCATTTCAGAAGAGGCATCAACTAATGGTAATGGTATTGCTTTAATTTCTAATAGATTATCCAAAGTTCTTAATGTTATAGGAAAGTATAAAAATACAAATTATAAGAAGAAAATTAAGAATAATAATTAGAAGAAAGCATTGAAAGTAGCTTGGAGTGATTTAAAAGAAACCAGTACAAGTGAAAGGGAAGAAAACAATGAAGGACTACTTTGTATGATGGCTAGAGAAGAAGAGGAATAAGAGAGTGCATCCTCAAGTAAAGAAGAGGTATATTACTCAAAAGAAAAATTGACAAAATAAATATTTTATGTTTGCAAAAAAGTCTCAGAATTTGAATAAAAAATTTATAAAATTAAAAAAAGTTAAAGAGCATACATATCTAGGTCATTATAATCAAATTAGAGAAAATAGTGGCATTTATTTAAAGAATATGAAAAACAGCCAATGATGATTTAAAACAAAAATTGAGTGAGCATGCATCATTAGTTAAGGAATTTAATGATTTTAAATCTTTGCATTCTACTTTCTTAATTTCAAATGTTAAACCAATTAATAGATATGTTTTTTGATACAAATGCTAGAAGATCTCATATGTATATGCACATTAAGATTTTATATGCTTTTAAACATAAGCTTACATGCCACTATTGCATTAAATCTAGAGATGCTCTACACACATGTAGGATGAAAACTAATATTCATTCAAAATTTATTACTTTTGTGTAGATACTAAAAGAAAATAGTAGCTCTATTAAATAAAAATGTGTTGAATCCAAAATAGTTTTGGTTCTCAAATTCAATAATTAAAATAAAATATTGTGCATGTAAACTTTGATAAATAAATTTCGAAAAAAAAAGATGAGTAAACATATCTAAAAAATAAATAACATTTGAGAAATTAAGTTTAAAAAATTTAAATGAAATAAATAAAAAACATAGTTAAAGAAAATCCTAAAACATTAAAACAAATTTTAGATCAACCTAAAGAATGAGTTGTTTGTGAAACATTCATTGATTTTAAAATTAATCTTTTATAGTAAATTTTAAATCAATATTAATATGTTATGTTTTGGATAATAGCTATAAGAAAATAATTAAACTAATTTGAAAGAAAATGAACAAGTTGACTCCTAAACCATTGGATAACACTATAATTGAAACAAAATATTTTTTAAAATAATATATTAACTGACTAATTGCTTTATAATTTAATAATCTTAAGGTTATAAATAATTTATAAAATTTAGATTATTTCCCTTTGAGTGATAACAAAATTGGGAGAGAGAGTAAAAATTGAAAGGATAAACCAAAATTAAAGGGGAGCATTAATCTAGTCATAACATACGTATAAGGGGAATTTATCATTAATTATTTTGTATATTATTTTCTAAATAGTTTATATTTTTATTAATTTTATTATAAGTTTGGTTATCATCAAAAGAGAGATTATTATATTATTGAACCCTAGCTATGGTACTTTGTTTCATGATAATAAACCATAAACATTTATACAAAATTTGTTTAAGTGAATTTTAAGATTTTAAGCAGCTGATACTCATATTCAAGGGATAACTAAAAAAGCAAGATGTGAAAATATTAAATCCTATGAAGATCATCTTGGTGGAGTGGTAAACAACCAAGAGATGCATTCCAAATTTAACTCTAGGTATTTCTTTTTATCTTTGATTAAAATGTTAAGCTTCATTTAAATATTTTTATAAGGTACATAAATTTAATTCAAATTAATCTTAAAATAATAAAGTCTCAAATATTTTTTATCCAACATAATTGATTATCTTGACAACCATTTCATCTTAATAATATTTTTTAAAATATTTAATTAATTTATTATAAGAAATTTTTTTAATAATATTAATTAATTAATAGAAAATTTAATAGCAAAAAATAACATGTTCATATAAGTAACTAATGCCTAAACCATCGAGTCACTACATTGAACACTATGGTTCAAGGGTAACTAATTCTAAATGGGGTTCAGTACACCAAACACTTTCCATAAGCAATCCCAAAAATTGCTTTTTTTGATCGAGTCATCAACCCTACTTTTGTAAATAAAATAAAGTATATGTAGCTGGTCACATGGGTGGTTAATTCGTGAACTAAGCATTGGGCAGCCAACCCAGTTATTCAATAATGTATAAATGTTACTAAAGTCTTTATATGGAGAAAATCACAAAGAAAATGTATAATGTGAGACTAAAAACACTAATGTTTTCTGCATGATGAACTCCAAAATTGTGGGAGTAATGTGAATCATTTGACCTTACATTTTTGTCAAAAAATCACCATCATATTGCATTTTTCAAAAGCGGTAATTTTATCAACCATTCGATTATGCAATTTCAAGATCAGATTGCAATTCAGATCTACTGGCCCAGATTAATTTCATATTTCTAAAGACACGAATCTGATTGCATCTGTCTGATCAAACAATTTTTTACATCAAACTTTTCCGAACGTGTTGATCGAACGGCTCTTACACAATAACTATTTTAGCCATTAGAGATTTTTTTGTTAATTTCTTAGTTAAAATATTGTGCAAATTGTAATGACTAAAATTGAGTCTTTGGTGAGTACCTTTAGCCACTACATATTTCTTATAAATAAGAGATTTTTGTCTCAAATTAGTTGGAGAAATTTTTATGTGATAAAAAAATTTTATGCAAGAATATTCAACCTGTTTGCAACCCATTAAAAAAAATTTCTGCATCAAATCAACAAATTAATCTACTTTTTTATTCTTATTTGATTTAATTAAAATATTTATACCTTTTTAATCATTTCATCAACCATAATATTTTGTTATTTTTATTTTGATTTTATGTTGCTGACACACATAGACATTAATTCGCACACACATTGGCACACACATCTACACATGCACATATGCATGCATGCACGTACACAGACACATACACACATCCACCCATACACGGGCATGCATACACAAGCACAAACAAACACACACACATACACGCCCCTGCACAAACGAACATACAAACACATGCACATGCTTGCATGCATACTGCACACACATAGGCATGCACATACACACCAACATGCAGACACAAGCACAAATAAATGCATAGGCATACATGCACTCACACACAAGAATGATCATGCAAACACACACACACACAGACTCACATGCATGACAAAGCAAACAAATGCAAACTCACACACATGCATGGAGGCATGCATATGCACACGTACACACATGTGCACATGCATACTGCATAACCTTACAAACATGATCATGCCAATACAAATGCGTAACCATGCACACATGCATATACACACACACACATGTATGCATATGCACACACAATGACCTACACACACTTAACAAAAAACATACAGAAGCACAGACATGTGCACATACACTAGCATGAGCATGCACACAAGCACACACTTATACACACTAAGACATGCACACACAGCACACATAATAACATGTACTCTTGCACCTACATACACACACACATGAAGGCGAGACACACATGAGCTTGAATGCACACACATAAATACACACATTTGTGCATGGACTCACACATGTACACAAAGTCACATACACAGGAAACCTCACATGCACCCACTCACACAGGCATGCATGCACACATCCAAGCACTAAGACCTACACAACCACATATGTACACATATGCATGCATGCACACATACACACATGCAGACACATGCACACATACATGCACTCACAAACAAACACACATGCACACTTGCAAGTGTGGACATACACACATGCACATACACACAACACACATGCACAAGCACACATGCTCACACAAGTAGACATGTACACACACCCACAGACATTCACTTGCATATGACCTCACACACACATACACTTACACAGATACGCAAATGCAAACACATGAGTGTACACACACACATGTTAAAAAACACACATATGTACACAAGTATGAATAGACAAACACACACACATACACATGTACTTGCACAACCACACACTCTCGCATACACAAATTTGCACACACACACACTTACATATACACAAATCCATACACTCATACATGTACACATATACACATGTATAGACACGTACGCACAAATACATGCACACAAACACGCACACATACATGCACATGTGCAAGCACACATGCACATGTAGACACACATGCACAATCGCATGCTTGAACACACACACACATGAACATACAAACAACCACCCACACACACATGTCCTCGTATGCACACACCCAAAGAAGAACAAATGCACACAAGCACACACGCACTCACACAAACACTCATATGCATCCACATACACGAACACACATACACACACATATGTGCATGTGTGCACTTAAACACACATACACATAAACACACATACACATACGTACACAGGTCCACAAATGTATGCACACGTAGACACATGCAAACCTACACACACAAACATGGATGAACACATGCATATGCAAGTAAGCACACACACACACATGCATGTGCACAACAACATATTTATGCATGCACATACCATAGCACACACATATGCACAAACATAAACACATAGACACACATAAAAATATACATGTATATGCACAAGAATACACAAGTAATAACACACACAAGCGTGCATACACACATACATATACATGCATGTATACTCACACACATGCTCAAGCACTTCCATACACTCATGCACACATAAGCACATATCGACACTGACACACGCATGCTTACACACACACTCACATGTGTACATACTTATACACACACTCACACAAATGAACATGCATGCATAATCCACACACACTTACAAGCACATACATGCATACGAATGCACACACACATGCACATGCACAAGCACACACACATAAGCTTATTCACTCACCCACACACACACATGCACACATGCACATGCATAAACACATGTGCATGCAGACACATGACCATGCACACACACAAAGAATACATCTACATGCACATAAATAGACAAACACAAATGCACAAGCACACAGAAACACATGTATGTGAGCACACACTCATAAGCACCCATATGCACACACAAAACCACACGTACACATGCTCACATATGCACACTTATGCACATACACTCACACATATCCATAAACATGCACAGGCACATGCACACACATGCATACATGCACACGTGCAGACATGCTTACACACACAGGTGTACACATGCCCACAAACAAGCACACACACACACACACATCCATGTACACACATGCACAGACACATACCTACATCTTTGTGCATTCACACACACAAACATAGACACAAACGCACAAACACATTGCACAAATACACACTCTAAAACATACATGCACTAGCATGCTTACAAACTCACACAGCATGCACACATTTAGTCACCCACACATGCATACAGACATATAGGTACATTAACAAACACACACATACACACACATGTACACACACCCAAATGTAGACATGACACACACACATATACAAACAAATATGCACATGCACACATACTCACATGCACCTAAAGGCACACACAAGCATGCATATGCATACAAATACATGAACAAGCACATGCACAAGAACAAAGACATGTACTAAGATATGCACATGCATGCACATACACACATGCACACACACATACATGCGCATACACACACAAACACTCATGGTCACACAAACATGGACATACACTCTTTCATGCACACAAATACGCACAACACATGCACACTCTTATGCACTTGCACAAACAAAAAAATGCACACACACACATGTAGACATGCACACAAACACACACTTGCATATAAATATGCATGCAAGCATATGCACATTGACACACAACAAATACACCCACACATGCACACACATACATGCACATAAACATACATAGAAATATATGCACACATGCACACAAACACACTCATATGCACATGGACACCAACATGCACACACAAACACATGCATTAGCACACCCACACTCACCCTCATATGCACATAAACACACATGTATGCACATTCACACATTCACACATAATACACATAGACCCACACAAACTTACACACACCAACACACGGACACTCACATGCACACACACACACCCAACCATGCTCCTGCACACATGCACCAGCACACACAAACATACATGTAGACATACATGCACACACATAAATACTCACACACACTTATGCATGTAGACACACTTGTACACACATGCATGCACATATGCACAAACACACATATAGATGGACATGCATATGCATAGATATACATATACACTTACAAGCACATAGGCTCACAGACATAAAAACATACACATGCACACATATGCACACACAAACACATGCACACTCACACGCACACATGAACACATACATGAAAATAAATTAACACATGCACACACACAAACATACAGACCTGCACACACCTACAAACACACACACAAACACACATGCACACACATATGTGCACACACATACACTCACATTCAAACACACATAAACACTAAAACACACACAAATGCAAACAAAAATGCACATATATACATACACATGAACACACAAGCACATACATGCACATATACACATGCACACTCACACATACACCCTCACAACACACACATGCACGCACGTACTAGCATACACACAAATTCATATGCACACGCACCTACATGGACATATACAAGCTAACGCACAAACAAAAATAGACGCAAGTGCATGCACATGAAAACAAGCACCACACACATATATATATGTAGACACACTCACAAATGCACATATTCATGCATGCACACACACTTGCACACATATGCATAGGCACACACATGCACAAGCACATATGCATGCACAGATGCGCACATGCATCTATAGAAACATGCATATGCACAAACAAGTGCATGCATGCACACACACATACACATGCACATGCACACATACACACTCACACATATGCTTGCATGCACATGCATGCACTCTCACACATGCAAAAAAGTGCACACATACAAACACGTGCACATGCACTCAAACAATAATTGAGACACACACACATAAACACGGGAATATGCACACACACACTTACACATATGCACTTAAACACAAGAATGCACACAAACAAGTGCAAAAGCACATGCAAACACACATACATGCATGCATACACACACATCGATACACATGGATATGTACACACATGTGTGCACATACACACCTATACAAGCAATCATATGCACATAAAGACACACACATATAGGAACATACAAGTACACATAGATGTATGCACACGCATAGACACGCACGAACATACATGTATGCATAGATGCACACATAATACACACACATGCACAAAGATGCCCATGCAAAGGTATTCAGACTCACACACACACATGCACACACATACTCACACAAATGCACATGCATCAACACAAGTTCATGCAAGCATGAACAAACACACACCCACACATACACACACACAAGCATGCACATACACACACATGCATAAATACGCACAAACACACATACACATTAAAAACTAGATGCATATACATGCATGTACAAACATATACACAAGCATACCCACATGCATACATGTACAAAAACATGCACACACATGCGTACACATGCAAGCACTGATAAACATTTGCACACACATAGACATGCATGTATACACATGTACATGTGCATACACACACACACACATACGCACATATCGTCAAACACATGCTCAGACACATACACATACCAAAACATACACACACGTGCAAACACATGCATGCCCTTGTCCTCACACAAATACACACATGCACATGCACAGACACATGCATACACACACACATAAGCACATCCACAAATAAAAATAAGCACACATGCACACACAAAAAGCACAAATGCACACACACAAATGCAAAAACACATAGACATGCATGCATGTATGCATACACATACACACAGACGTACACACACACCACATAATAAATGATGCACACACACAAGCACACATGCATGCACACACAAGCATGCACACACTTGCACACAAATATGGGCACATAAATGCACATTGATAGACACACATGCACACATACACAACGAAGTACACACACAAGCATGCACAAACACATATGAACACATACGAGCACAAAACACATGCATACACACACATGAACAACTACACATGTGCACATGCAAATGCACACATGCACAAGAACATACACATAAACACACACACACATGCATGTACACACAAAAATTCACACTTATGTGCATGCACATTCACACACACAAACACATGAATGACCATGCACACAAATACATGCACACACATTCATGCAAGAACAAGCATATAAACATGCGTTAAGCTTGCACACAAGTGCACACACACACACACGTGCACTCTTATGAAGAGAAACACACATAGAGACACACATAAACACACATGCATATGGACAGACATGCATAATCACATACTGACACATCTACATGGATACTCACACACACAAAGACACACGTGCACAATCTAGCATATAGATACATATGCTCACATGCAAATGCACACATGCACACACACACATATATATGGACACACATAGATGGACACACATGCACACACTCACACGGACACACATGCACATACATGCACTTCCACAAACTTGCACAAGGACTCATACATATACATGCTCTTGTACAAAAAAGCAGATAAACATGCTCACACACATAGACATGCACAAACATATGTGCACACACATATGCATAATGATGCACAGACATGCATCCACACACACATTCCATATGTACCCTCAAGCACACGTAATCACATGTATAAGTGCACACATACACACACATATGCACATGCACAAACCTTTCATACTGGCATGCATACATGCATGGATGAGCTTGCAGACATGCTCAAAAATAAATACACAAACACATACACATACACAAGTAAATGTACTCATACAAGCATAAACATACACATGCACACATATATAAATACATAAACACACCAATTTACACACATGCCTATGAACACCCATATACACATGCACTCACAAACAGAGGTATGCATGAACACACACACATACACACACATGCACGCCCACTCACAAAAACATGCACGTGCATGCACATACACACATACCCAAACACCTAAACACACATGCATGCACACATTCAAACTTAAATGCACATGCACACAAAACATTGTATGCACACACACACCTTAACACTGTGCATGCACTTAAACTCACACATGCACAAGTCCACACACACATGCAAGCACACAACCATGCACACACTCAAAGGCTCATATGCCCATGCACACATAGACATCCATATGCACACTCAAATGTACACACGAATGCACAAAAGCACACACACACACACATGCATAAGCACGAACTTGCACACACATACACGTGCATACAAACACATGCACATGCATGCCCACAAATATAGGTATACAGTCACATAGCCACACGAATGCTTAGCCACACGAATACACACAAGCACGATTACACACATACCCTAACCTATGCATGGACACACCACACACACACACACATACTTACACATACAAATATGCACACACATTCATAGACAACATGCCTACACACACAAACATACACGTGACTGCATGCACACATGCACATTTACACAAAATCACACATTCATACTCATGCACATACAAAGGAATACAGATACACACACACACAATGAAAGACACAGACACACTTGTAGGAATATGCCCACACAAACAAGCATGCACACACACATGTGCACAAACATATGCACAAATACATGCTCATGCACATGTGCATGCACCTATGTATTCCCACAGAAAAAATACACACTCACAAACATGTATAGGCACACACATGTACTCTACACACATGTACTATACACACATGTATGCACACACAAAACAACACAAGTACCTACACACCCAATAATGTGCACAGGCACACGAATGAGTGCACATGCATGCACACATGTGCACATGCTTGTACACATGTATAAATACACAAGCACACACACACATATGCACACATTAACAAACACATGCATGCAGATATGCACACATGTATACATATACAAAGTTACACACACACATACATATGAATCTACACACATGTGCACCTACATAAATGCTTGCATGCAAATACAAAGGCAAAAAATATCACATGCACCTATACACACACATACATGCACATACACATGCATAAAAACACATACACAAACACACAAAGACATAGACACTGGCATAAACACATGCACAAACACACACATACCATGCACACACATGCACATACACTCACACATGCACACATGTGTACAAATATAAGCACATGCATGCACAAACATAGACACACCCATATACACATACAAACATGCATGCACATAAACACAAACACACTTACATACATATAGGTACACACATCCCTATGAACATTCACACGTAAGCACACAAACACACAAAATAATACATGTGTGCATAGACATGAACACACACATGCATATAGACACACACTCATAAACACAGATACTCACATGCACGCACAAATAGACATAGTCACATATGCACACACAAAGAGAAACACATTCACACATGTGTGTATGCTCGCCCACACATGTACACATAGGAAAACACATGCACACATATGTACATACAAACATGCATGCAAGTACAAATACACAAACATGCACCCCTACAAAAAGAAACACATATGCCCACACAAACATGTATGCACCCACATGTGCACAAACTAGCAAATACACATGCACACATACATACACTAAACACTCACACAAAACATGCACTTGCACAAACACACATGCACACAGATATGCAGAAAGACACACATTCATGCATAATCGCACTCATGGGTAGTCACCACACACACACATGCCTGCACATACAATCACACACACACATATGCACAAACACATAGACCTACACAAACACAAATAGGCATACAACATAAGCACACACACACATGCACACAAATATGCACAATCGCATACATGTACATGTAGACATGCACACACAAATGCACCCACATGTTCATGCATCCACACACAAACACACATGCATATGAACACACAAGAACTCACACGCACATACACACGCCCACACACACTCACACACATGAACATACACACACACACACACATGTATTTGTGTGCATGCACACACACTCATGCATGCACAAACCAACACATATGTCTCTAAACACACACTCACAGGCACACACACACACATGTGCATGCACACACACACAAATACAAACTCACATGAATACACATGCACATGCAAATGTCTATAGACACATACACTTGCACATATTTATATATATATATATATATATATATATATATATATATATATATATATATATAAGTATGTATGTATATATATGTGCATGCTCATGCCTAATTAGACACTTGCATACACACATGCACATGTGTGTAGACACACACACATGCATGTCTTGCTCAGCTAATTAGACACATGCACATGCACTCACAACCACATACACATGCACTAACTCACACAAACACACTCAGAGAGAAACACACATGCACGTGCTCACACATTGACACACGCATAAATGCATGAACATATACACACTAATGCATACATAAACATGCAAAAACACAAGTTCACCTGGAAAAGCACACAGGCCCACATGTGCATGCATATACATGTACACAAACACACACATGCACACATAACAACATACATATGTACACACACTCACACACTTGCACATGCACACAGACCCACACATGCATCTACAAATGCACACATGCATGCACTTATATGTGCACACAAATGTGTCCATGTATGCACACAAATGTGTGCAAAAGCCTATACATACACACAAGCATGCACACATACACACATACTCACGAACTCCAATGCACATACAATCACTTAGATATGCAGACACACACATGCGTTGGCACCCACATATATGCACATACATGAAACATAAGAACAAACATATGCACATGAATATATATATATACAAATATTCACAATTGTACAAACAAACACATACACATAGATACACTAACATGAACCCACATGTACACTCATGCATGAACAAACACACACACACATACACACATTCACACACATACATTCACACACACAACTGTGCACACACTTGTGTCACAAAAATGCACATGTTCTTGAACAAAAAAGCACATGCATACAAAAAGACACACATACATGTGCACATACATGCACACACACACACATACATAGAAACCCCTGCATATGCACAAGAATGCACACACACATGCACATGCATATACACCCACACATAATTGTACTCCCACACATTCTCACATGCACACACATATACATACATGTAGGAATGCATACATGTGGATGTGAGTGTGGGCATGTGCACACATGAAAATTTATAAAACATGCACATAACTAGGCACAAACACACACACACATGCACTTCCACATATATACACAGAAGCACATGCATACATACATGAACATACATAGACATATTTATATGCACATATACACACACACATGCTAACATAGTCAAGCATTCAGACACACACACACACAAGAAATCACACATGCACACATATGTACACAAACACATGCACACACACTCATGCACAAGCATGATCATGGACATACCTACTCACACTCATGCTCAAGCACTCCCATGCTTAGACACATGCTCGTGTGCACACACTTATATGTACACACACGTACACACAAACGGATGCACACATGCATACTCATACATGCTTGAAAACACACATGCACGCATGCACACACACAAGAACACCCATGCACATGCATACACATAGACACGTCCACACAGCACACAAACACACATGCACGCATCGACATGTGCACACATACACACACAAACACACACGTGCACACACACATAGCCATGCACACAACTTTACCAATAGGTACATGCATAAGCATGAATATCATAAGCACACACACATGCATGCATAGACTTACACACAAACTAACACACAAAAAAGAACACACAAGCATGAACATACACACACAACACATGCACATATTGGCACATGCGCACACTTGCAGACACACTCACACACATGAACACACACACAAACGTGGACACCCACACACACACACACCCACATAAGGACCATCACAGACCCATGCACACACAAACCCATGGACATACACACACATGTACACACAGTAACATACATAGACACAGACATGCTTGCCCATGAATGCACACACACAAATTCAAATCAACACAATAACGCACCCACAAATACACACACACTCACAAACATATTCACCCAGATAAGCATGCACACATGCATGTGCACACATCCACATGCACACAAGCATAAGTACACACATTTGCATATTCATAAAAACACACAAGCATGCAGACACATGCACATAAAAAAATGCATATGCACATATGCATGTATACACACACACAAATAAATACACAAATACATGCACGTGCATGGATACACTCCCATAAAAACACATCTATGCACACCTGTAATACCTATGCAAATGCACACATACATAAAAATAAAAGCACACACATGCAAACATATACACACATATGCATAAACATAGGCACATGTACACACACATTACACACATGCACACACACATATGTCGATGCACATACATGCACATGCATGCACACACACATGCACACATACACACACATAGCACACACGCCTACACATGCACACACACACACATGTAGACATGCACATATACAGAAACACACACACACATAGGTGCACACACACACCCTCGTATACTCACAGACTTTGACACACACAAACACACTCATGCCTACATATGCGTACACAAACTCACACACATGCATATATTCACACATGTGTTCGTGTACACATACACACACAAACAAAGAAACATGCACACAAACACATGCAAACTCACTCATGTAAATATGCATACATGCACATGCATGAACACTAATACATAAAGACATTCACACACATAAATAAAGACACACATGCACTTACACGTGTATGCATAGTCACACACAAACACAAACTCATGAACACACATGCAGACATGGATGCACAGGTACACACACACAAAAAAACATACGCACACACCCACACTTGTGTATACACACACATACACATGTATGGAGAAGCATTACCCTACACACATGCATGTATGAATGCACACACACACATATGAGCATACACCCCCCACACATGCATGTAAATACACACATGTATGCACATTCACACACAAATCCACTCAAAAACACACACACACACATGCAATCATAAGCACATAGATAAATATGCATACATAAATGCACACACAAGCACTCATGTACACACATGCAACCACACATAGACATATGCATGCAAACAAAAACACAAATAGGAACATGTATACACACACAAATGTGCAAACACACATGCAAACATACATAAACAAACACACGTGCACATTTGCATATGTATTTACACACACACACACAAACATATATATGCACATGCATACATGACACACAAACATGTGCACACACACATGCAAGCTCGCACAATCAAAGACACATATGCACACACATTAATACTCATATGCACACACATGCACAAATGAATACATAGGTATGCACACACACACTCAAACACACACCTTCACACATGCACACATGCACATGAATGCACACACAGACATACACTTTCACAAATTTACAAAAAACACAATCACACACACATACAAGAAGACCCACCCACATGCACAAACCTACACATACACACAATCCCATATGCATGCCTACACTGACACACAAAGTTGCACACAAACACCTACACACACACACATACACACACAGTGCATAAGCACACAAACATACACACATATAGAAATGCACATGCAAACACACATACACACAAAAAACAAGTACATGCACAAATTCAAGTACATGCATGAAGGCACATGAAATTGCACTTGAAGATATATGCACACACACTCATACAAACACACATGCACAAACACACTGGCACACATGCACACAAATCATCATGTGCATTCATAAACACATGCACATAAGCTTGCATGCACATGTGCGCAACCCACCACACATGCATATGCACACTCACAACTTGCACATTCTTAAATTCTTGTAAACAAAAACATACATGCAAATACATGCATATACATGCAAGCACACACACACACATATATGTGCAAGTACACACAAGAACACAAACGCACATAAGCATACACATGCATAAGCACACACACACATGCACGCATGCACACATTAATGCACAAATATACACACGTATGCACACACACACAGAGGCATACACACAAGTACATATACATGCATGTAAGCACACATACAAAAACCCTCACAAATAAGCATGCACGAACACATACATGCATGCGTGTAGCCACGTAGACACAAGTACTTTCACGCACACACACACAATATGTAGGAACATGCAAAGGCACACACATATGAACAAACATAGGCACACACACACACATGCACATACAAATGCATGCACACGCACAAACAGCTCTTGCACTTGCACATACTTTAACAAACACATCCAATCATACACATGAACACACTCATATAAACACTAACACACACACATGAATGCACACGCACATGAGCACTCCCATGCACACACAAGCACAAACACAAGCATGCATATGCACAAACACACACACTTGCACTCATAAGGATACACACACATGCACACACACACATGCACATAAAACAATCACACCTATGTTTACACACACATACATGCATGCACAAAAAGGTGAATATACACTCATCCACAGATGCAAATAAACACACATGCACACACATGCATCCACATGCACAAGCATGTACTATGCACATGCAAATGCATACACACAAATATGCATTGACACTTGCACATAAGCATGAACACACAAACAAACATGCATGCATGCATGCACACATATACATACACATGTGCAAGAACAAACACTTGCACACACACATGCCTAAAAATAAAGACACACACACACACACACACACACTCATAGACACCCAAATGCACATGTGAACATGCACACACACGAATGAACACACACATGTAAACATATACACATGCACATAAATAAATATGCATACATACACATACAAATATATATACAATCACATTCATGCACAAACATGCACGCATAGACACACAAATGAATGCACATGCACACAAACACAAACACACTCCTAAACACAAGTATGCATACACACATGCATGCAAACATGCACACACACACACACATGCAAAAACATGCTCAAATACAAACACACACATGCACAAATGCATACCCAAATACATACACACACATGCTCCTACCAAACACTCACACACACCCACAAAAACCCATACCCATGCACACAACAAAACAAACACACACACATGTATGCACAAACAAACATGCATATGCTCTAGCATACACATGTACACACGCACGTACACACACATATACAACTATGCACACATATGCACATACACACATGCACAAACACATTACACACATAAATATGCATTCACACACAAACTCAAAAACATACACATTCACACTTGAGTAAATGCACACACAAACCCACATGCATGTGCACAAAAATGCATGCATACATACACACACTCAGATAACCACACACACACAAGACATCTACACAAGTAGACATGCACAATTGTAAACAAATAAAGACCTACAGATGCCAATACACACAAATATGCACAAACACTTGCTTAGATACACACATTTCAATGCATACACACATAAATACGTATGCAAACATGCATGCATATGTGCATACACACAAGCACCGATACATGCAAATTATCACATGCTAACACATGTGCATACACACATGCACACATACATGCATGAGCACATAGGCACACACGTACATATAAACATGTGCACACACATGCATGCACACACACATACACGCAAAAAGATATTAATGTATGCACACACATGCATGCAAACAAATACACACACACAAGCACCCACTCACACCTACACACTCAAACAAACACATGTGCATGAGTGTACACACATAGAAACACACAGACACACTCACACACATGCACATACGCACATGCATGCAGACACACATGAAATCCACACGTACACACTTACACACAAGCATACAAATATGCATAAATACTCACATGTGCATGCACACAGGTAACACAAAGATGCAAAAACACATGTGAACCCAAATACATACACATATACACACGTGCATGCACACACCCACACACATGGACACACAAGTGTGTGCATGCATCCGCACAAACATGTGCACACATAAAAAACACACATGTAAACATGAACACACAAATGCATATGCACACATCACACATACCCCCGACACACGTACACACAAAAACCAACTCACACACACACACATACAAATGCATGCACCCATTCACACAAAAGTAGATACACACACACATGCACATGTAAGCACAAATTCACATTCACATGCCTACACATACACATAGCCATACTTATGCACACACATGCACCTATAAATACAAACATGAATGCAATCACACACACACATGAACACATGCATACACACACAAACACATGCACTCATACATGCACACACAAACACATAGAACCACACATATACACAAACACACAAATGCACACATTTACATATACACACATGCACATATGCAGGCATGCATGCACATATACAGATGCACACATGGACATCCATATATGTGCACACACACATACGAACATCCACACACACATACATTGACATGTACACATGCATAGAAAAATAATCATGCACACACATAAACATGGACACATACAAATAGACATGCATAAACATGCACAAACACATGAACACACACACACACAAACCCACACAAATGAACACATAAATGCATGCCCTCACATATTCACACATGCATAAGCACACATGAAGACACACATACAAATGTATGCATCCACACAAGCACACATAAATGATTATGTTCACATGTACCTATGCATGAGTATGCACACACATAAAGGAACTCTCACACACACAACAACACATGCAAACACATGCATATGTACATGCACCCACACACACACACATTTGAATGTATGCTCATGCATGCACAAGAACTTCCACACACATGCAAGCATGCACACATAAGCACACATCCACACACACACACACTCACCCATACAAACATGCACACCCACACATACACACATATACACATATGCATGCATGTAGCCACATCCACACAACCCCACACAGGAAACCATATGTATGCACACACCTGTATCCATAAATACAAACATGCATTTAAGTGCACTCACACACATGAACACGTAATCACATGCATAGGTACGTACATGCACTGACACACACTAGCATACACACACACACATACACATGTAAGCATGTACATAGTCACGTGAACACATGTAGGCACACATTGAAACAAACATGTGCACGCATGCACACACTGACATACAAGCACACACAACACACACACATACAAACACATGTGCACACTAACACACACATTAAACCATAAGCATATGTGCACACAAACACATGCACACACACATATGGAAACACACATAAATACATATACATATGTGAACACAGGCTACGACACACACCCACACACATACACACAAACATGCTTACACACATACATGTAAACACATCCATGCACACAAACACATACACACACATGCTCGCACGAATACACAAGCTTGCATGTGCACTCCCTTGTACCCACACTGCACATAAAAGAACACACATACATAAACACACTTGTCCATAAACATGCACACACACACATGCACACGCACACATGCACACATGGACACACAAACACACATGCACACATGTACAAACACATAAGTATGCACGAACACATACACAGACAAGCACATGCAAACAGATACATGATAATACACACAACCACACGCACATGCACATGTAGACACTGACACACACACACACACACACTAATTCATGTATATGCTTGCATACGTAAGCATATTTGCACACAAACACATACACATATGCATACACATGCACACACACATGCAAGCACACACACCACAACCAATGACCCAAGCTCACATGCATGTACACACAAACAAGCATGCATGTGCAAACACATGCATGTGTAGTGCACACACAAGTGCACACTCATGCACACAATTGCACATGCACATGCACACTTACACACTTACATATGCACACATACACATACAAGCACACACTCACAAGCACATGCACAAGCACACATGCATGCACACTTATTTATACACACATGCATACATACATACACACACATACACACAAACATACAAACATGCACGCACACACACTCACATGCAAAAAGAAAGATGCACTCAGACACACACACACACACACATACTCACGATCACACGCACAGACACATGTACACACATGCTGACATATGCACACACACATGCCTATATGTACACATAATCACACATGCACACATAGTACACACAATCACAAGCACATGCACACAAACAAACTCCAGCACACACATATTTGCACACACATACAAACATACACACATGTACATGCACACTTTCACACACAAACATGTTCACATGCATGCAACCACCAACAAGAACATGCACGCACACATGCAAACTTATTCACATGCACACCATGCAAAGATGCATGCACCCACACACATAGATACAAGAACACATATGCACACACATATAGACACAAACACCAACACACACCTACACATGCAGGAACACATATAGGCACACATGTAAGCATACACGTATGCACACATACACACACTTTCATACATACCCACACACATATAGGCATGTGTGCATAAATGCATGCACACGCTTATGCAAGTGCATGCACATACAATGACACACACATTTGCATTCTTGCATACACATGTACAAACATGTGCAAATGAAAACACACACATGCATGCACTCAAACATGCATAGTCATGTACACACATTTACTCATTTTGGTACATAGATATGCACACACTCACACAAACATGCACCCACACATGTATACACCCACACAACATAGTCAAACACATGCACACGCACATATGCCCATGTGCAGGCACACATCTATGCACTGATGCACACATGCACACTCACACACATACACACATATATACACATGAACATGCATGCACGATGCAAACACACAAACACATATGCATATGCACATGTACACACATTCACATATGTAAGCATCCACACACATACACTCACACATTAATATAAGCACATATGCACACACTTGCACACATATACACTCACACATATAAACACACATGTACAAGATCATAGACATGAATGCTCACATACACACACACACATTTACACATGCATACACACACACACCCACACGCTTGCACACAAACATGCACACAGCCACCCACCAAACTAGCAAACATACACACATGCACACATATGCCCATGCATGGGCACACAAAGATTCTTATACATAGACGTGCATACACATACACACAACCAACCACACATGCACACATTGACATAGGCACACATAGACATACATGCACATACACACAGACATGCCTAAATGAATACACATATAAGCACACATGCACATGCACAAGCATACACACACACACACATATTCATGCAAGCACCCAATGCACACACATGCACATGTTGACAAAATTTTATGCACATGTACACTCACATACACATGCACGCACACATACACACAAGCTCACAAACTTGCAAACACACTTTTACATACGCATAGACATGCAAATGCACACACATAGACTCACACTTGCACAGATGCATGCACAAAGAACGTAAACAAACCCACACAAACATTTGCACTGATAAAGACACCTATATGCACATAGACGTTCACATCAAACATATTCATGTACATGCACATGTGCACATGCATGCATTCATATACAAACACACACACACATACACATGTGCCCACACACGCATGCACACATGCAAACACAAAGATGCATGTTCACACACATGCAGACACGCATGCACACAAACATGCACACACATAGGCACAAACTCAAACACATGCATGCAATAACATGTACACATGCATAGAAACATGTGGAGAAACATACTCTCATTAACACTTACACATATTTGCTCACACACCTACACACACATGTTCTTACACACATGCACACATAATCACACACATACTCACAAATGCATAAACATGTACTTGCACAAACAAAATCATATGTAGACATGCACATGCATGCACACACACCGCACATGCATGCACACACATGCACATATAAATACATGCAAGCAAGCACACACTTATAGATAGACACACACACACAAAGGTATGTTCACAACATGTATGTGCACAAACACCCATAATCACACATGCACACAAACACACATACATATGCAGACATGCACACACACACACACACACTCACATGCACACACACACACACATGCACTCATGCACACACCCACACACATGCAAAACACACACACACTGGCACTTAAGCACATCCACTCACACACACACATATGTGCATGTACAAACACAATCTCATGAGTATGCACATTAAATACACTCACACATGCACAAGTACACACGCATACAAACACATGTGCATTCACACACACATACACACAAAAATACACACACAAGCACATGGATACACAAAAATATGTACACACAGGTATACACAAACATATAGACACATGTGCAGTTATAGTCAAACACATGCATGAACATATGAATGCACACACATGCACACATGCCTAAGCAGACATACACACACATGTGCATATGTACACCACTTACATGCATACACTAAGACACACATATGCGCATTAACAAACCCCATCCTAGAATAAACACATGCACATATGTACACACACTCAAATACAAATGCATGCACACACGCACATGCACATAGATATACACTTGCACACACATAGATACATTCACTTGCACAACTACACATACACTAACACAAAGTGACAAACATGCACCAATGCACACGTGCATGCACAAGACATAGGAACATCCTTACACATGTGCACAAATGCATATCCAAAAATATATAAGCATAAACACCCACACATGGGTGCATACATAAGCACATGCCATACACGAACACAAGCATGCATAGTACACACACATGCATGCATATACAAATGCACACACACACACACACATACACTTGTACACACACACACATGCACACGCACATACACATACGCATGTGCACACTCACACCCATGTCACCATAAACACAAACATACCTATGCACACACACATACACAAACATGTGCACACATGCACACCTATAGAAATATGCAGGCACACACGCTTGCATTCATAATCACACACACCTACACCTGCACACTTACATAGTACACTCATGCACACACACACACATACATGCACATACATAAGAACACACAGGCACACACATGCACAAGAAAATGCATGCACACACACATGGACATAAACTTGTGGACACAAAAAAACACATGCAAAAGTACACACAAACACATGCATATGCATACACACACGTACTCACACACACACAAGCATGCACACACACTCATGCACACATACGCACACACATGCATGCACTCAAATACATCATTACACATATACACATGCGTTCAGGCACTCATACATGCACACACATGCACACAAATGCTAACATGCACACATATGCATACACATGCACTCAAGCACATACCCATGCACACACATGCACATAGAAATACACACACACACACACCCATACACACAGACACCCAATCACACACATACACGCACACATATGCCCAACCATACATACTCACATGCATACACAAACACTTGCACATATGCACACATGGACACACACACACATGTATGCATGCATACACATACTCATACATGTGCACCTACAGACTCACACATGCATGCACACATGCACAAACACATGCATGAACACACACGCACACACACACAAATCTACATGCACATATACACATGCATATACATGTCCACATATGTACACACACATAAAGACATACACACAAACACACATGTGCATGAAAATGCACATATGAACATGCAGACATGAACACACAGACACATACACATATAGGCATGCACACACACATGCATACATGCATGTCTACATACAAGCACATACATAAATAAACACACACACACACACATAGACCTACACACAAGTACACAAATATTTGCACAATTAAGTATGCACATTTGTACAATCACACATATAGGCACACACATACTGATTTGCAGACACACAAATACACTCATGCACATGCATGCATAGACATGTATGTACACACACACATGCATACAAATACACATACATGCACATGTACATGCATGCACACAACATGCACACATGTCTGCAACTACACACAAATGAATAACCATGCACACATGAATGCAAGCACACAAATACATAATCACACATGCATGTAAGCATGCAAATGCACAAACACACATGCACACACTAGCATACTAACACACAAATGCATGAAAGCATGCAAATGCACACACAAACACATGCACACAAGTACAAGCATACACATGCACATACACACATGCATCCATAGGAACAAACACACAAACAAAGGCACACATACACACACTCATATAAACACACATGCACAAACTCATAAACATGCATGCACACAAGCTCATGTACACAACCACAAACACACTCAAACACACATGCACATGCACACACTCATAGCACCAATACACGCTGAAATGCAAGCACACACACATGCACATGCGTAAGCAACACACCCTCCTGCATGTGCATGCACAATAACATGCTCTTGCACATTCATGCATACACACACACACCCATATTTATGCACGCACACACATGTAAGAACTCACACACATGTGGATATGCTTGCCCACATGCACAAACACTAAGATGCTTTCACACATGCATACACACACATGCAAATGCACACACTCGCATACAAATGCACACACTTTAAAAAAGAAATACATACACATGCAACACACATACACAGACACATAGACACATACATACACACATAGATAAACATGCACATACACACACAAACATTTGCACACACATGCCCACACATAAACATGCATATACACACTCATGCATGCACACAAATGCACACAAACACATGCTCTTACAGGCATACACACACAAACACATGTACAGTGCACCCACATGAAGACACGCCTATATGCACATACCCATGCATGCATACATACACACACATGCACACACACACACAACACACATAAGAGTGCATACTCCCATGCACACACACACATACACATAATTACACACACACACATAGGTAGATATGCATACAAAGATATGCACATGTAGACCCACATGCATAGTTGCTTGAACATACACACACACACAAACATGCATGTGCACACATGGTTACACACTTGCATGGAACACACAAGCGCATGCACCCACACTCGCACACACACAAGATTAGACATGCACCTAGGTGCACAGACTCATAAACACACATACACACATAACACAAGCATGCACGTGCATCCATAAATTAGCATGCATGCACATACACACAAACACACACACATGCACATGCACATGCATGCACAACTAGACACACATTCATGCACATGCCCATGCATAGGAACACATTTACTCACACAAACACTCATAAACATGCACTCAAACAAGCTCATAGACATGCACACTCATGAACACACCCAAACATACACACATGCACACACACACACACACATAGACCTACATAAGCATGCACACACCCACAAACACACATTCACACATATACATGGACACAAAGACACAAATGCACACACACGTGCACACATACAAACACACACATGGGTGATAAATACACAAAAACACATATACATGAACAAATAGATGCATGCACTCACTCTCACACACACATGTACGCACACTCACACACACATGTACACACTTGCACACACACATACACATGTATGCACACACACAAGCATACACACCCACACTAACACATGCACACACACGTACACACACAAATGCAAACATAAGTTCACACACACACACACATAATCACATGCACATAAACTTATGCACACACACATGTACGTGCCATCACACATGCACACACATGTGCATGCATCTGCATATGAACACACATACAAACATGCATACACTCACATGCACATGCACATGCAAATGCACATGTAGACACGTCTACTAGCACACATACGCACATGCACACACACTGACATGTACACACATATGCACACACAAGCTCCACACACACATACAAACACACTCATAAGCACAAATAAGCACGCACCCACACAAACATACAATCACACATATGTACACACATGCATGCACATAAGCACAAAAAAGCACACACATATGGACATGTAGGCATAATCACACATACGTGCACACACAAAACACACACACACACATGTGCCTGCACGCATAGGCTCAAACACCACACCAACATTAATGAACACACAGAAATGCATTACACCCATGCACACATAAATGTGCATGCATGCACAAACACAAACACTCATGAAGATATAGATACACATGAACACCCATGCACACATAAATGTGAACATGTGTACACACACACAAACACATACAAGCATGCATATGTAGGCACGCATATACACTCACACACATGTGCATAGACAACCCCCCGTGCACACACACATGCATAAATTGACACACTTGCACACCCACACACATAAACACACACGCAAATTTAATCATACATACAAACACACACACACACACATGCACACATAAACACTCAAATGCATGCTGACAACAGTAGCACACAAGCAAACACCTAAACAAAAACATATGCACACAAACACACACATAGGAAGATGCTCTCAACAACATAAACTCACATACTCAAACAATCACACAAGCACACAACCACATATGCAAACACACACAAGCACATGCACACATACACACACACACCTGCACTCAGACATAGACATGCACACACAAATGCTCACACCACACACACATACATGCATATGCATGTACACACATGTGGGCATCCACTAACATGTATATAGATGTTCAAACACACATACACACTCACACTTAGATGCATAGTTGAACATGCGTAGGAACATAGACACACATGCACATGCATACACTCATAGAAATGCATGCACATAAGAATGCATGCTTGCATCCACACACATACAAGCACACATATACACATACACACATGCACGCGCACATACACCTACGCACACTTGCATATGCACACTGATGAACACACACATGCATACAAATGTGCATAGACATGCATGCAATCTCACACATATACACTTAGACATCCATAGATTCACATAGAAATAAACAAACATGAAAGGACACACACACACACACACCCCTACACACACATATGTGCCCCCATGCACAAACACACACCTACACTTAGGCATAAGTACATGCACAACCACACACAAAAACATGCACACAAACATGCACATGCATACACCTATATGCATATCAATGCATGTGTATATGTACATGTTTGTGTGTTTATGTGTGTGCATGTGTGACTGTGTGTCATATGAGTTTAGGAGTGTGTTTGTGTGTTTGAACATGTGTGGGCATTTACATATGTTTGAGCATTTATGTGCATTTACACATGTGCAAAAATGTGAGTGTGTCTATGTGTGTTGGTGTTTATGTGTACACGTAGGCACATGTGCGTGTATGTGTATTCATGTGCATGTGCATGTACATGTCTACAAGTACATGTGTGTGATTGTTCATGTTTGTGTGTCTATGTGTGCATGTGTGTGCCTCTGTGTATATGTATGTACATGCATTTGTGTTTACACAGGTCTATGCATGTTTGTGCCCAAATCTGTGTGCTAATTAATGTACATATATGTGTGTCATGTGTGTGTGTTCATATGTATGTGTTTATGTATGTGTGTGCATGTGTGTTCATATTCATGTGTGTGTATGTACATGTGTGTGTGAGTTTTTTACCATGTGGGTGTGCTTCTGTGTATACCTATGTGATTGTGTGTGTACAAACACACATGTAAATGCATGGGTGTCTGCATGTGTGTGAGTGCTTGTGTGCCAGTGTTTGTATGTATGTGTGTAATTGTGTGTCTGCATACATGTGTCCATGTATGTGTGTGTGTACAAGCTTACATGTGTGTGTGTTTGCATATGTACATGTGTGGGTGTGTTTATGTGTCTGTGCATGCAAAAGTGTGTACATGTGCATGTGTGTTTGTGTGTGCTTGTGTATGTGCATGTGTGTGGGTGTGAGTGCAAGTCTATGAGTGTGTATGTGAATGCATGTGTGTGCGTGTGTGTGCAAGTATGTGCACATGTGTCTGCATGTGTCTTTGTGTCACTGAGGGTCCACTTGCATGTGTATGTGTGTGTGTCCACGTGTGTGTTTCTCTATCCATGGTATTTATGTGTATGTGTGTTTGTGAATTTGTATTTGTGTTTGTGTGTGTGTGCAAGCATACGTGCATGTTTGTGCATATGAGTGCGTGTTTTTTTATGTGGGTGGTTATATTTTTTCAATTACTTCTGTCAACATGCATTTGGGTGTGTGTGTGTGTGCATGTTTGTTTGCTTCTGCATGTGTGGATGTGGGTGTACGTGTGTGTAGGTGTGTCTACACTTCTATGAGCTTTGCATGTGCATGTGAGTGTGTGTCTTTGTGTGTACATGTGGGTTGTTTTGTGTGCTTGTGAGCATCTAAGTTTGCTTATCCATGGGTAGGCATGTTCATGTGTGTGTGTGCATTTGTGAGCATGAGTCTCTATGTGTTTGTGCATGTGTGTGCATATGAGTGTGAATGTGCATGTACGTGTGCATGTGTGCTTGGGTACATGTGTGCATATATATGTGGATATGCATGGCTGTGCATGTGTGTGTGCATGCGTGTCTTTTTTTTTTATCTATACCTATTGGAATATGTGTGTGCGTATGTGTGTGTGTGCGTGTTGTGTGTGCATGCATGTGTGCATATGGGTGGGTGGGTGTGTATGTGTGCAAGCATGTGTGTGTGCCTGCATGTGTATGTGTGCTTGTTCATCTTTACAAGTGTGTTGTGTGTGCATGAAAATTTGCATATGTGTCTTGCTATGGGTGTGTGTCTGTGTGTGAGCATGCACATGTGAGTTGGTGCATGTGTGTGTGACTATTTGTGGTTTTGCACGTGCATGTGTATATGTGTGTGTATGTGTATGTGTGTCAATGTGCATGAGCATGTATGAGTGCATGTGTCATCGTGTGCTTGTGCGTGAGTGTGCGTGCATGTGTATGTTGGTTTGTGTGTTTGTGCAAGTGCTTGTTTGTGTAAGTGTTCATGTACATGTTAGTGTGTGTCAGTGTGTTTGTTAGTGGCATGGGTGTGTGTGTACGTGCATGCATGTGCATATGTGTGTGCATGCTTGCACTTGGGAGCATGCTTGCACTTGGGAGCATGCATGCATGTGTGTGTATGTCTATTTATGTGTGCCAGTGTTCATGCACATGCATGTGTATGTCTATGTGCATGCATATGTGAATGTGTGTGTGTATGCATTTGTGAGAACATGGGTGCATGTAGATATGCTTGTTCGTGTGAATGTCAGTGTGTATGTGTATCTGCTTATACATGTGCATTTGTGTGTGTGCATGTGCATATGTTTTTGCATGTATGAATATTTTTGTTCTTGTTTATGTACATGCAGATATGTGTGCATGCATGCATGCGTCTATGTTTATGTGTGCATGTGCTTATTTATTTGAATGTGTGTGCATGTGCATTTATGTATGTGTGAATTATGCGTCCATGTGTTTGTGAGCGTGTGCGTATGTGTGTGTGTGCATCCACACACATGCGAGTGAGTGTGTGTTTGTTCTTGTGTGTGCAAATGTGCATGTGCATATGTGTATGTGTGTGTACATGTGTGCACGCGTGTTCTTGTGTGTGTGTATCTAGGTGCATGCATGTGTGCATGTCGTACATCTGTTCAAGAATGCACGCATATATGTGTGTGTGTGTGTTTGTAGGTGTGCATGCATATGGATATGTTTGAGCGTGTCTGTGTGCTTGTGTTCATGTGTATGTATGCATGCTTAAGTTTCTTTGCATGTTTGTGTGTTGTGAGAGTTGTGTGTGTCTTTGTTTGCATGTATACATGTTTGTAGGTGTGGTTGTCCATCTGTGTGTGTGTGTGCATGTGTGTCTATGCATGCATGTGTGTACATGTTTTTATGTGCATGTGCAGACACACACATGTGCGTGCATATGTACACGTCTTCTTGCTCGTATACCACTGTGTGCGTTCTTGTGTATTCTTGTACATGAGTGTGTCAAACTGTGTATGTGTGTGCATGTGTGCATGTGTGCCCGTGTGTGTAGATGGGTTTGTGCATGCACATATATGCATGTGGGTACATCTGAGTGTGTTTGGGTATACAAGTCCTTGCCAATGCAATTACTTTGTGTTAGTTTGTCCATGTATATGTGTCTTTGCCTATGTTTTGTGTGTGTGGGTGTGTGTGTGGGGAGGGGGTCTATGCTTGTGAGTGTACATGTTTGAGCTTATGTGTGTCTAGTCGGGTGTATGTGCGTGTGGGTGGTTATGTAAGCATGTGCAAGCTCATATGTGTGTATGTGTATGTGCACATGTGCATGAGTGTGTGTGTGTGTGTGCACATGTGCATGTGTATTTCTGTATGTGCATGCATATCTATGTCAGCACGAATATGCGTGCATTTGTGAGTGTGTGCTCATCTTTTTCCTTGCATGTATGTGTTTGTGCATATTTGTGTGTGTTTTATTGTATTAGTGTGTGTCTGTGTTTGTGCATTTGTGTGGGCACATGTGTGTTTGTATGCACATGCATATGTGAGTGCATCTATATGTGTGTGTGTGTATGTTTTTGTGCATGTGTGTGTGGGTTTACATGTGTGTACCTATACAAGTGTGTGATTATGTTCATGTGCGTGTGCTTGTGCAAGTGTAGGTATGTGTGTGTGCAGGGGTGTGTGTACTTGAGTACATACATGTTTTTTAGTGCATATGCATATGCACATATGTATGTGTGGGTGCATGTCTATATGTTTTTATTTGTGTTTGTGTGTGCATATGTGTGTGTAAGTGGGAAAATATGTGTGCATGGATACATGTGTGTGTTCATGTGTATGTGCGTGCGCAAGTGTGTGATTGTTCATGTGTGCTACGTGTGCACACACATGTGTCTGGATGCATATGTGTGTGTATGTTTGTTCTTCTGCATGTGTTTGCAATTGTGCATGCTTATGTGTGTGTGTGTGTATGTGCTAGTGGACATGCTTGCAAGTGTGCGCATATTTGTGCGCATGTGCATGTGTTTGTCCATGTGTGTTGGCATGCTTGTGTTCATATGTGAGTTGTTATGCAAGTGATTGTGTATTTTTGTGTGTGTGCACTTAGGTCAATTTTTGGGTCTTTGCATTTGTGTATGCTTGCACATGTGCATGTGTATGTAGTTGTTTATGTACATGTGTAAGTGTTCATGTCTATGTACATAGGTATGAGTGTGAAGGTGTGTTTGTGTGTGTGTGTGTGTATGTGTATGTTTTCTTATATATGTGTGTACTTCTGGGTTCATGTGCGAGTGTGTGGGGGAGAGTATGGTTTTGTGTGTGCATGTCTGTTTGCATGTGTGTGCATGTTTTGAGTATTTGTATGCATATGTGTGTGTTCATGTATGCATGTGCATGTTCATGTGTGTGCATGTGTTTATGCCTATGCATTTGTGCGTGTGTATATGTGTATGTGTGCATCTTTATGTTTATGTTAAATGATGTAAACATATAGTAAAGCTCAAATGAGATAATTTTAAGAAATATAATATTAGCAAATGAATGAGGTCAAAAGTTAACATAATAGGGGAACTAGAGTTTCATAGTAATATAACCAAATTAAAGAAAAACATTTGAAAAAACTAGATAAAGTATCTAGAAAAGCTTCATTCGAAGTCCAAGTGTAAGATTGTCAATTATCAAAATCAATTATGGATTGAAATGACTCTAAAGCATTCCAAAGTCAAAGAAAGCAAAAAATTTAAAAATATAAAAATAAATATTTAATTCAATAAAACTCTTCAAGATGATTCCAACAATGTTTGTTTCTCTTGATCAGATGTTGACTGGAATTACTACAAATTACCAAAATAAAAAATTCAAATAATAATTAATTATTTTTTAAATATTAAGTAAATAAATATTAAAGCTAAAATGAGATAAATATTGGTAATATATTATTATGAAATCAAAGACATATGAGGGTCGCACAAGAAGAGATTTAGAATTGGTAACATAGAAAATTAAAAAAAAACATTGAATTAATGAGATAAATTATATAAGAAAGTTACAATCTAAGATACTAAAGAGGTGGGATAAAAAATCTATTATCAAATAAGGTTAAAATTTAAATGTCTTGTAAAACATACAAAATTATGAAAACATAATAATTTAAAATATAAAAATAAATATTTTGTTTGATAGAGCTCATAATATAAGTCCAAAGCATTTCTTCTGTCTTGATCAAACCACTTTTTGAATTACTTCAAATTACCAAATTAACTAATCATAAATAATAAAAAAATATTATTTTAATATTAAGGAATTATATATCAAAATTAAAAATAAGATAGATTGAAGAGATTTAATGTAATAAAATCAACGAGATTTTGAAATAGTTAGAGTAGATTTATTGTAACATAGTAATCTAAAAAATCAACGTGAAAAGGTTGAGTTATTTAAAACTTTTTTTTTAGAAAAGTTGTATTCTAAGATACTAAAGAAATAAAAAACAACCAAAATGTCTCGTAAAATATGCCAAAACCTTGAAAATTGACTTTTAGGACATAAGTATGAATATTTAATTATTGAAGCCAATGATGACAAGTGTGGTGATATTTGTTTGTTCTCCATTAACATCTCATATGATTCATGTGAATTCTCAAATTAAATAAGTATAAATAATAATAAATTGTTATTTTAATATTCAATAAAAATATATTAAAGTTTGGATAACTTAAATTGAAGTAATATAATACAAGAAATTTAGAGTGATGTCAAGATTATGTGAGAAGAGAACTTGTGTAAAATAATACTATAATTAAATTAAACTAAAACATTGAAAAAGATGAGAAACATTATCTGGGAAAGTTGAATTCAATGATAGTAAGGAGATATAATGTTACATACATGATCATGAAATCTAAAATGAACAAATATTTCTCATAAAGCATACTGTAATCATTAAAAATAAAATATTTAAAATATAAAAAATAGATATTTAATTTAAAATTAGAATTATTGTGAATTACCAAAGTAAATAGTCATAAATAATAATAAATACTATTTTTAATATTAAGTAAATAAATATCAAGGTTGAAATGAGAAAAATTGAGGCTATGTACTAAAACTAAGTGATGTAAAGGTTAAAAGAGGGTACATTTAGGGTCATGTACTAATATAAATAACTCATAGCTAATAATTTCAAAAAATGAGACAAATTGTATAAGAATGTTGAATTCCAAATGCTTAGGTGATTAAGCGTAACATCCTCAGTCATAAGATCAAGAATGGATAAAAATATGTTATCATGTATGAAAAAAATCTAGTGAAATAAAGTCTTAAAAATGAAAAAATGACTATTTAATTAGATAGAACTATTTGAGATGAGTCTAATGATATTTTTTTTATCTTAACAATAGATTATTTGGAATTACTTTAAATGACCAAAAGTAAGTAAACATAAAAAATTAATTATTATTTTAATATGAAGTAAATTTATAGTATTACTAAGCTAAGATTAATTAAAGAAATGTAGCATAAACAAATTAAAGTGATGCAAACCTCACATTAGTGGAGATTTAAAACTATAGAACAATTTTACCAAAACTAAGAAAAAAATTTGGAAAAATGAGATAAATTATACAAAAAGTTTAATTCCTTGATAATAGAGATATTGTGTGATGCGTTCTCTATCAACAAATCATATACAAATTAAAATTTCATAAAAAAATATATAAAATCCATGAAAATAAATTATTTAGAATTATTTAAAAAATATACTTTATTATAAAATGCTCTTCAAGGTGAGTGTAATAATGTTTTTTTGTATACATAGGGCATCATTTAGAATTAGTGTGACTTAACAAAGTCATTTAAAAATAATTAATTATTATTTTAATATTAAGTACATATATATTAAGTTGAAAATGAGATAAATTGAAACAAAGCAATGCATACAAATCAAAGCAATAAAAATGTCACACAAGAGGAGATTTAGAGTTTCTTAGTAATTTAACAAAGTCCTTATGACCAAATTAATGTTAAAAATTTGAAATAATTAGATAAATTTTATGAAACCATGTGTTTCCAAAGATAATAAGGAGATAGTGTAAAACATCTTTTTTGAAAATATGTGCGAATCAAAATGTCTCTTGAAGCATGAATAAAACCACAAAAAAATATTTAAAAATTTCAAAATGATTATTTAACTAGGTAAAATATGTTGAGACTAGTCTAATGATTTTTTGTCTCAATCAAATGTTGTTTTAAATAACTACTATTTAAAAAAGTAAATAAATATTTGTAATTTATTATTACTCCAAAACTAAGTAAATATATATTCAAGTTGAAATGAAATAATTTCAAAAAATATAATAAGAAAAAAAGTAAAATATATGTATAAGTCAAATGAGAAAAGATTTAGGATTAAATAATAATATAACTAGATTAATTCAAAAAAATTTTGCAAAAATGGGATAATTTGTACAAGAAAGTTGCATTTCAAGATATTAAGGAGATTGAGTGTAACCATTTCATTCATCAAATTAGTTACAAATTAAAATATCTCATAAAGCTTACTTAAATTCTATGAATTTAAATATTTAAAATTATAAAAAATAAATAAAATTGGATAAACCATATTGAGACAACATGAACAGTGTTTGTTTTGGCTCCATCGAATCTTGTTTGGAATTAATATGAATTTTAAAAAATAATTAAAAATATTGACAAATTATTTTTTTACTATTAATTAAAAGCTTATTAAAATTGGAAGTTGAAGAAATGTAATGTAAGTAAATCAAAGCTATCCAATTGAAGAAATGTAATGTAAGTCAATCAAAGCTATGTAAAGGTGATACAAAAGGAGAATTAAAAGTTTCATTATAATATAACAAATTAAAAGTAAAACATTGGAAGAAATAAGATAAGTTGTACAAAAATGTTACATTCAAAGATATAAAATGAGATCAAGTGGAACATCATCAATCATCGAAGTCTGTACAAAACGAAAAGGCTCTCAAAGGGGTCCAAATCAAATGTTAAAAACATAAAAATTAAAATTTATTTAAATTTACAATTATTTACAAAATTAAGTAAGAATAAATAATAATAAAACATTTTGATATTAAGAAAATAAATATTAAAGTTGAAATAAGAAAAATTTTAAGTAATATAATATAGCCAAATCAAAGACATATCATGATCAAACAATAATAGATTTAAAGTTACATAGTAATATAGCCAAATTGAAGAAAAATATTTAAAGAAATCAGATAAATTATGTAAGCAAGTTATATTCTAAGATATTGAGAATATTGAGTATAATATCCCTGATCAACAAGTTAGGTGTGAATCAAAATATCTCATAAAACATTTTAAAGAACTAGAAAATGAAATATCTAAAACTATAAAACTAAATATTTAATTGAATAGAGCTTGTTGAGGTTAGTCAATAAACATTTATTTCATATTAGTTGAACCTCATTATGAAATATTGTGAATTGCCATAGTAAATAGCCATCAATAATTATAATAAATTATTATTTTAAAGCTAAGCAAACATTTGTTAAAGTTGAAGTAAGTTAAATTGAATCAGTGTATTATCACCAAATCAATGACAAGTAAATGTCAAAATTGAATAGATTTCAAGTTACATTATAATATAAAATGTCAAAGAAAAACATTGAATGAATAAGGAAACTAGTAAGAGAAAGTTGTATTCTATGGTACTGAGGAGACAGGATGTAGAGTTACATAGTTAAATAACCAATTCAAAGTGAAAATATTTGAAAAAATGAGTTAAATTATGCACAAATTTTGCATTGTATATTATTAAGGAGATCAAGACTAATAGCCCCAATCATAAAATAAATAATAAATTGAAGTATTTTAGAAATCATGCTAAAACACTATAAAAGAAAGCATTTATAAATATAGGAATTAACTACCAATTGGTTAAAGCTCATAAAAATGAGCCCAACGATATCTATTTAATCTCAATTGGTCTTTATTTTGATATGTTATGAATTACCAAAATAACTAATCATATATAAAAATAAATTATTATTTTAAAATTGAAGGAGTATTTATTATTACTAAAATAAGATAAATTGAAACAAAATAACAAAACAAAATCAATGAGAAAATTTTGAATAAATGTTATCAATTAAGTGAGCATATTCATATTCCAAGATATTAAGGAGAGCTTATGTAACATCCATGACCATTAAATTAAATATTAATTAAAATGCTTCATAAACCATACAAAAAACTTTGAAAATAAAATATTTAAAAATATCAAATTAAATATTTTGGTATAGATCTTCTTGAGATAAATCGAAGAATGTTTGTTTTCTATTAATCGAAACTTTTTCTGGAATTACTATGATTTATCAAAGTAATTAAGCATAAATCATAAAAGAAAATTTATAATAAGTAAGTATATATTAAATTTGAAAGTAGATGAGTACAAACATTTTAATATAACTAAATAAAAGACATGTAAGAGTGAAATGCGATGCTTTTATAGTATTAAATGGAAATATAACAAAATTAAAAAAAATATTTGAAAAAAAAGATAAATTGTATAGGAATGTAAAATTTAAAGACACTAAAGAGATTAAGTATAAAATCTTCAATAATAAAAAATATACAAATTGAAATTTATTATAAGGTGTGCGAAGATTTTAGAAAATAAAATATTTAAAATATAGAAATAAATACTTAATTAGAGATAGCTCGATGAGATGAGTCTAACAAAATTTTTGTTCTCGATTAGAATTTGTTTAGAATTACAAAAACTTATCGAAGTAAATAAAAATAAAAATAATAAATTTTTATTTTTAATTAAGTAAATAAACATTAAATTTGAAATGTAATAAATTAAATTAATCAGGCATAACTAAATGAAAGTTAAATAAAGGTCACACATGTGGGAAATTAGAACTTCATAGTCATATAATAATGAAAAAAGTGAAGTGTAGAAATGTGATAAACTATATAAGCAATTTACTTTACATGATACTATGGTGATGAAGCGTGACATTCTTGATCATTTAACCATGTTTGGATAAAAAAACGCTTATAAAGCATTCAAAAACTATAATAAAATATTTAAATAATATAAAAATAAATTTTATGTGGAAGTAGCTCATTCAAATGAGTCTAACAAATTTTCCTTCATCTTGACTCGACCTTGTTTAAAATTACAATGATTTAACAAGAAAAAAAATTTAAATAATAGTAAATTAATATTTTAATGTTAAGTGATAATATTTTAAAGTTTAAATGATATAAATTGAAGAAATATAATAAAACCAATTCAACATAATGTAAAAGTCACACTACAGGAGATTTAGAGTTACATCATAATATAACAAACTCAAAGTAAAATTTTTTAAGAAATGACATAAATTGTAAGATAAAATTGCATTCCAAGATATAAAATTGATCGAGGTAATATATTTAAGTACCAAATTAGGTATGAATAAAACTATCTCATAAAATATATAAAAAATTAATAAAATAAAATATTTTAAAACATAAATGAAAATTTAATTTTACAGAGTTCATTGAGATGAGCTCAACTACATTTGGTTTGTCTTGATCATGTTGTATTGTTGACCCCTAGCTATGGTGCTTATTTGATGATAACAAAGTCTTAGTATTTCTGATGAATTTGTTTGAAGAAATTTTTAGACTTAGGGTAGTGAATGTGTATGTTTATAGAAGAACTTGAACAAGAAAATGAGAAAATTTCAAATCACATAAAACTCAAATTTGTTTTGGTGGAAAAACTCTAAGAGATATATTTTGAATTTAATTTTAGATATTTCAATTTTAACTTGATTAAAATGTTATTTTTTATATAAATGTTTATTGCAACACATAAAAAAGTAATTTTTATTTAAATTAATAAATTTAGAGAAATACTACGAATCAAAAAATTAGTCCATTCTCCTTAACAAACTTGAGATTAATTTAGTTTTTTTTAATCATATTATAGTTTTGTCCTAATAACTTTTACCAAAAGTACATTATAATTATAATAATTAATTAATAAAGATAACACTAATCAAACTAATAATAATAAGAAGAATTAAGTTCTAAGAAATTGACACCAAATGCATCAAAAGCACCTCTAACTCTCACTATAATTAACTACTTAGAAACACTAGCCTGCAAACAAGTTGCTAGTTCCAGTAAGTCCAAACATTATTTAGTATGTTATTTAATTATGTTATTACTTCTATTTTTAGTATTTCAAGTGTTTAAAATTATAAAATCATCGTTCAGTAAACAAAATATGAATCAAAATGTGTCATAAAGTGTTACAAAACCTTTAAAAAATATTTTAAAATTCATAAATTAATATTTAAGATGCTAAAGCTTATCAAGAAGAGTCCAACAACATTTATTTCTTCTCAATCAATCTCATTTAAAATTTTTCAAATTACTAAAATAAATAATCATATGCAATAATAAGTTATTATTTAAATATTAAGTAAATATATATTAAAGGTTAAACTGGATAAACTGAATCAATATAATATAATTAGATTAGAATTTTTTAATAGTTACATAAGAGATTTAAAGTTATATTGTAAAATATTTAAAAAATATTAAAAGAAATGAGAAAAGTTGTACAAGAAAGTTGCATTAAAAGATAGTCAGGTGACATCCTTAATCATCAAATCGAGTCTGAATCAAGATGTCTCCTAGAGCATGCTAAATCCTTAGAAAGAATATTTTATAATATAGAAATAAATAATTAATTAAATACAACTCAAGGAGATGAGTGTCTTCAATCTTCTCAATTTTGATTACAACAAATTATTATTTTATGTAATCATAAATAATAATACAATATTCTTTTAATATTAAGTAAATAGATAATAAAGTCAAAATTAGTTAAATTGACTCAATGTAATATATAACGAAATAAAAATGACAAAAAGTAAAATGTGAAGGATTTATAATTACATAAAAATAAAACAAAACTAATAAAAAATATGAAGAAATATACATTTTACAAGAAAGTTTTTATGCAAAATATTAAATGAAATGAGTGCCATATCACAGATTATGAAACAATTTAGCAATGAAAATATCTAAAAAAGTGTGTTAAAACCATGAAAAATAATTAAAAAATATAAAACTTATTTTTTAAATGGATAGAGCTAGTTAGTTAAGCCTAATATCATTTGTTCCATCTGCATTAGACGATATTTAGAATTATTTTCGATTATCATAATAAATGCAAGTAATAATAAATTACTATTTTAATATTAAGAAATATTTAAAAAATTTCAATGAAATAAATTAACATATGTAACACAACCAAATGAACTTGATGTATAGGTCACATCATAGGAGATGTAGAGTTTCAATGTAAAATATCTAATTCAAAACAAAAATTTTTAAGGAGAAGTTGTTTGGAAAAGTTGCATTCTAGGACACATGGGATATAAAAAATAACATCCTTGATCATCAAATAATGTACAAATCTAAATGTGTCAGAAAATGAGCCAAAACTTTAGAAAATTTAATCATTTAAGATATGAAAATAAATATTTATTTGCATATAACTCATCAATACAAGTCGAATGGCATTTATTTTATCTCAATAAGACCTCATTTAGAGCTACAATTAGTAAAAAAAAATCGAAGAGAAAAAAGGTAAAAATGAGATGAATTTTACAGGAAAGATGCTTTCTAAGATAAGAGGGATATCGAAATTTAGTAATCTCGATCATTAAATCAAGTAAAAATAAAAATGTTTGTAAAATTTGCTAAAATACTAAATCAATAAAACTTTTAAAAATATATAAAAGAATATTTAATTGGATAGCACTCATCTAAATGTGTCCGACAACATTTTTTTCATTTTGACTACAACTCGTTTGCAATTACTGTAAAATGCAAATGTGAATAGGCATAATCAATAATAAATTATTATTTTAATATTCAATAAATATATATTAAAACTTAAATAATACAAAGTACAAGGTTATAACATGAATTAAAAATAATTTAAAGATAACACAAGAGGAGAATTAGATTTTCATAGTGATATGTCCAAATCAAAGAAAAAATTTCAAAAAATTAGATAAGTGTCCTAAAACGTTTCATTCCAAGATTTAAAGAAAATCTAGTGTAATATTATCAATTAAAAAATTTGGTGCAAATTAAAGCACCATGTAAAGCAAGCTAAAACATTAAAAATTATTTACAAAGTAGAACTGAATATTTATGTTGATAATTTGTCATGATAAGTCAAACAACATTTGTTTCTTCTTTATTAGAGCAAAATTAAAGCAAAATGAAGGTTACATTAGAAGACATACATAATTATATAATATGATATCCAAATCAATGTGTAATATTTTATAAAAATTGTAAAAGGATGCATGAAAGTTGCGTTCCAAGATGCTATTGTGATCGAGTGTAGCATCCTCAATCATTAAGTCATACAGGAATTTGAAAGTCTTGTAAAGAACAAAAAATCCATTAAAAAATAAACTTAATTTTAGTATTACAAAATAAATTTTAAATGGATAAAATTCATCTTGTTCAAAACTCATATCGAATTACTTAGAAACCCCAAGTAAATATGCATAAATAATAATATATTATTATTTTAATGTAAGAAATATGAACAAGTATGATAAACTATAAGAGAAAATGGCATTCCATGATACCAAGAAGATCGAGAGAAACATCCTCATTCATCAAATACGGTATGAATTCAAAAGTCTCTAAAAGTGTACGAAACCCATAAAAAAATATTTCAAGTATGAAAATGAACATTTTGTAGGATGTGATGTTGAGATGAGTTCACAAACATTTGCTTCATCTTGATATGACCTGGTTTGGAATTACTATGAATTCTTAAATTTAAAAAACAAAAAATAATAACGAAGTATTGTTTTAATGTTAAATAAGTAAATATTAAAGAAAAACTTAGATGATTTAAAGAAATGTAATATAAAAAAAATAGTGTGAGGTTTTCAACATATAATAATAGAATTAGAAATACTTAATAAAATATTTACAAAAAACAAAAAAATTGAGATGTGATAAATTATATAGGAAAGTTGCACTATAAGATGCTAAAAAGATCAAGGGTAATATCCTCGACCATTAAATTAGATATTAATAAAAAAACTCTCAAAAACTATACAAAAGACATAGAAAATGAAAATTTTTAAATTATAAAAAAATTTTAATTTGCTAGAGGTAATCGAGAGAAGCTCGACAACATTACTTTCTTGTCCATTTAGCCTTGTTCGGATTTATTATGGATTAACAAATTAAATTAGCATAATTATCAATTAATTATTATTTTAGTATTAAGTAAATATATATTAAAGACCAAATATGATAAATTGATGAAGGGTAATAAAATTACTTCAAAGAATTATAATAGTCACACAATAGAAGATTTATAATAACATAAAAATATAACAAAATTAAAAAAAAATTCAAGAAGATAAATTATACTAGATATTTACATTCCAAAATATGAACTTATTCAAATGTAACATCCTCAATAGTAAAATTAAAAACAAATAAAAACAACTCATAAAATGTGCTTAAAATATATAAAATAAAATATTTAAGTATCTACAAAATGAATATTTAATTAGATAAAACTCATTGAACCAAGTTATACTACAATAATTTCATCTCGAACATGCAACATTTTAAATTACAATGAATTATGAAATAAGCATAAATAATAATTTTTTAAATATTAAGTTAATTTATTTTAATGCTAAAACTAGATAAATTGAAGAAATGTTTTATAATCAAATCATGGCTATGTAAACATTACATGAGATGAGATGTAGAGTACCTAATAATGCAACATATGAATGCAAAAAAAGGTTTGACCAAATGAGATAAATTATGTGGAAAACTTGCATACTAAGACGCTAAGAAGATCATGCTTAACATTCTCATTAGTCAAATTGCGTACGACTAAAAATATCTCGTACAAAATATCAAAACACTAGAAATATAGAAATGAGTTCTTAATTGGTGAAAAGTTTGTCATAATGAGTCCAATGACATTTATTGCATACAAAATAAGCCTCATTTAAATTTACTAAAAAATTAAATTAAATTTTCATTTTAATTTTAGGTTTATATATATTACTTGAAATGTGATAAATTCAAAATAATCTAACCAAATTAAGGTTCTATATATGTACCACTAAAAGAGATTTATTGTAATTTAATAAAATTAAATTAAAATGTATGAAGAAATTAGATAAATTGTGTAGAAAAGGTACATTTCAGGATACTGAGGGGATCAGTTGTAATGTCTTTGATCATCAAATATGGCACGAATAAAATTATCCTGTAAAGCATGCCAAAACCTTTGGAAAGAAAATAATTAAAAATATAAAAATAAATATTTGACTTGATAGAACTGATTAAGATGAGTCTACTAGTGTTTACTTTTATTTCAGTGGTCCTCATTTTAAATTACTATAAATAACAACAATAAATAATCATCAATAATTTTAAACTATTTTTTTAATTTTCTAAAATATATATTAAAAAATAATATAAATTATGCCAATATAATATAATAAAATCATAATGATGCAAAGATCACATACAAAGGGAATTTTATTTTCATAGTAAAGCAATAAAATGAAAGAAAAAATTGAATAAATGAGATAAGTTGTATGAGAAATTATTATTCCAAGAAACTATGGAAATTGAGTATAACATCATTGATTGTCAAGTCACTTATGAGGCAAAGTTTCTTGTAAAGGATGCCAAAACACTTGTAAATTATTATACAAAAATATGAAAATTATTTAATTTGATAGAGCTTAATGGCATATTTGTAATGACATCTAGAATTATTATTAATTACCAAAATAAATAAGAATAAGAAATAATAAATAATTATAAATAACAATAAATACTAATAAATATTAATAAATAATAATAAATAATAATAGATTACTATTTAAATATTTAGTAAGTATTTAAAAGAACACAATATGATAACTTTAACCAACATAATAAAAAACTCAATGCAAAACATTTGATTGAATGAGATAAAATTTAAGAGAATGTTACATTCAAAAATAGTATGGAGATGAAGTGCAACAAAGACATTCAAAAAAATAAGATATTAATCAAAATATATCATTAAATAAGCTAACACCAAATAAAATAAAATATTTTCAATTACAAAAAATAATATTTAATTAAAGGGAGCACATTTAGATAAGTAAATAAAATAAAAAACTTAGAGATAATAAGATAAATTGTGCAAGGATTCAAAGAAATTCAAGAGATTGAGCGTAATATCCTTTATCATTGAATTAGATTGAAATAAAAATATCTCATAAGATGTGTAACGAATACTAGAAAATAAAATACTTAATAAAATGAATATTTAATTATATAGAACACATCATGAATTGGGTTAGAATTATTTTGAATTACCAAAGAAAAAAATTAAATAACCAAAAATTATTATTTTTAATATTAAGTTATAATTTATTAAAATTAAATTTGAAAAACTCACGCAAGATAATATAGCAAAAAAGTGAAAAATTGAAGAAGATATATTTTGTTAGAAAACTGCATTCTAAGAGAATACGAATATCGAGTATAATAATGTTGTTATCAAATAAAGTAAGAATTGAAAGGTCTCATAAAGTGTGCCTAAAATTTTAAAAATAAAATATTTAAAAAAAAAATAGAAAAGAAGTATATTTAATTTTATAGTGGTTATTAATACTAGTCAAATGGCCATTGTTTTATGTCAATTATACCTCATTTGTAATTAATCCTAATTGCCAAAGAAAATGGGCATAAATATAACATTTGATTTTTATAATATTAAGCAAATTTATATTAACCATAAAATGAGAAAAATTGATGAAATGTAATATAACTAAGTCAATTTGATGTAAATATCACATGAGGGGAGATTTAGAGTTCCATAGTAATATTCCAAAAAAAATGCAAAAAATTTGAAGAGATAAATTGTATGACAAAGTCGTATTCCAATATACAGATAAGATTGATTGTAGTGACCATTATTAAATTTGAGAGGAGTTGAAATACTCATAAAGCATTCAAAAAAATATGAAAATTATATTTCATAAAAATATAAAAATGAATATTTAATTACATATAGCTCATCTGGACAATTCCAAATATTTTTGTTTTGTCTTGATCGAACCACTTTTTGTGTTATAGCAAATTACTAAAGTACACAAGAAAAATATTAAAAAATAATTTTTTAATATAAAAAATATATTAAAACTAACATAACATAAATTAAGGTAATGGAATAGAATTAAATCAAAGTAATGTAAAAGTCATACAAGTGTAGAATTAGAGTTTCATAACAATATAACAAAAGTATTAAGAAATATTAAAAAACACAATTAATTACAATAGAAAGTTGTATTCCAAAAAAATGACGAAATTAAGTATAGTATCCTTGATTATCAAATTAGATATGAATCAAATTATCTCATGAACAAAGCAAAAAAGCTTTTAAATTAAAAATAAAAAAATGTAAAAATTAATATATAATTGGATAGAGCTTGCGGAGGAGAGTCCAACAATGTTTGTTTTGTCATAATAGGAGATCATTTCAAATTACTATGAATTATAAAATTCAATAAAACTTAGTAATAGTAAATTATTTTTTTATTCCTTAGCAAATATATATTAAAGTTAACATCGACTAAATTGAAGTAATCTTATATAACAAATTGAAAGCACATACTTTCAACAAATAAGACAAAACTTTCCAAAATGTTGCATTCTAATTTACTTTGGAGATCAAGTGTAACATCTTTAACAAGAAAATCATATGCAAATAAGAAGATCATAATAAAGAAAATAAAAACTTTGGTAAATGAAATATTTAAAAATAAAATAATAAATATTTAATTAAATAGAGCTCATTGAGAGAAGTCAAATGAATTTTGTTTCTTCTTAAATGGACCTCTTTTGAAATAACTAACAATAATCTTCATAAATAAGAATTAATAATAAAAAATTATTACTTCAATTGTAAGTAAATATTTTTTAAAGATTGAATAAGGCAAATTAAAGCAATATATTACTACAAAATAAAAGCAATCTAAAACATAGAAAGGAGATTAAGAGTCACACTAAAAAATAAAGAAATAACACAAAAAAAACCTAAAAAAATATGAGATAAACTATATGTGAAATTTATATTCCAAGATACAATTGAGATCAAGTGTAACATCCTTTATCATTAAATAATATATGATTTAAAATGTTTAATAAAATATATAAAATCCTTAAAAAATAAAATATTTTAAAGTATAAATATGAATATTTAAATTTAAAAGATCTCTTCAAGTTAAGTCTAACAAAAATTATTTCTTCTTCATTGAACCTCCTTTGGAATATTGTGAATTATTATAGTAAATATATATTAATAAAAAAATTAATATTTTAATATATGATAAATATACATGAAAGAATCAATGAGATAAAATAAACCAATGTAAGATAACTAAATTAAAATGATATAAAAGTCAGACGAGTGGAGATTCGGAGTTACATAGTAACACAATAGAATAAAAATAAGAACTTTTCAGAATTGACACAGTTTATAAGAAACGTGCATTCCATGAATTAAAGCAAAATAAGAATAAATGTTAAAAAAAGTTATTTTAACATTATGTAAATATGAATTAAAGCAAAATAAGATAAAATAAAGAAATATAATATAACCAAATCAAAGCAATGTAAAGTGACATAAGAGAAAACATAGGGTTTGATATTAATATAAGTAAATCATAGAAAAAAAAGTTTAAAAAATGAGATAAAATATGGAGGAAAGTTGCACTACAAATTCCTTTCAATTTTTATGTGTAACATCAATAGTCATTAAATCAGATATCAACAAAACAATGTTATATAAGGTGTGTAAATTCTAAAACCAAACTCTTAAAGAACATAAAAAGTATTTAATTAGATAGAGGTCATTCGTACGAGTCCATTGACATTCGTTTCTTCTCCATTGGACATTAACTAGAAATAATTAAATTACGAAAGTAAAGAATCATAAATAACAAAGAATTATTATTTTAATATTAAGTAAATATATATCGAAGAAAGAAAAGGATAAATTGATGATGTAATAAAGATAATTTAAAGCAATAGAAAGTTCACATGATTAGAGATTTAGAGTTACATTAAAATATAACAAAATAAAAAAAAATATATTTTTTAACAAATGAGGTAAATTATATTGGAAGTTGTATTGTAACATGCATAACATTCTTAGTTGTAAAATTAAAAATATAAAAATATCTCCTTAAACATCGTAAAAATTAGAAAATAAAATATTTTAATATTTTAAAATAAATACTTAATTAGATGACACTAATCAATCAAGACGAACGATTCTACTTTCATCTTGATTGGACCATGATTTAATTCAAGACAAATTACCAAATAAGCAAAAATAATCGTTAATTATATTTTTAATATTAAATAAACAAATATTAATGCTAAATTGAGTTAAATACATTATAATCCAATGAAGATGACATAAACATCACATGGGATGAGATGTATAACTCCATATAATTGTAACTAAATCACTACAAAACTTTTGAAGAATTGAGATAAATTCTATGGCAAGATTGCATTCAAAGACACCAAGGAGATCGAATGTAACATCATTATTCACCAAGTTTGGTACAAATAAAAATATCTCAAAAAAACATGAACAAACACTAAAAAATATAAAAATAAATTTTTAGTTGAATAATACTTGTCAAAATGAGTCAAATGAAACATTAATTAGAAAGAGTAGGTCAAGATGGCCCAACGATGATAGCTTCGTCTCCATTAGATCTCGTTTGGAATTGTTGTGAATTGTCAAAGTATATAATAAAAATTAATAACAAATTATTATTTTATAATTATATAAATACAGATTAAATATAAAAAGGGATAAATTGAAGAATTATAATACAATAAAATTAATGCTATTAAAATGTCCCATGAGAGGGGATTTAGAGTTAGAATATAATATAACAAAATTAAAGTGAAAACCCTGAAAAATGAGACAAATTAAATATGAAACTTCAATTAGAAATATACTAATAAGATTTAATGTAGAATACTAAATCATTAAATATGGTATAAATTAAAATATCTCATAAGTTATGTCATAATCGAAGAAAAGGAGAATGATGTTTGTTCACCTCTATTGAATCTTATTTTAAATAATCGCTAATTTCCATAATAAATGAGAGCAAAAATAGCAAATTTGTATTTTAAAATCAAATTGATATATATTAAAAAATGAAAAGTGATAAGTTTAAGAAATGTAAAATATTTTAATCAAGGTAATATAAATGTCACTTGAACAAAATATAGAGTTATGTAGTAAAATAATCAATTAAAAGTGAAAAACTTGAATAAATGAGATAAATTACGTAAGAAAGTTGCATTCCAAGTGCTAAGATGATCGAGTGTAAATTCTTCGATGTTAAAACTAAGTATGGAACAAACCATCTTATAAATCAACAAAAAACCCAAAGAAAAAATATTTAAAAATGAGAAGTGAATATTTAGTTAGTTTGAGCTTGTCAAGATGAGAACAATGACATTTTTTTTAGTTGAATAGAATTTAATAAAATTTTTGAGAAATTACCAAAGTAAATAAGCTTAAATAATAATAAAACATTATTTAAATGTTGCCAAAATATATGTTAAAACTTAAATGAGATGAATTCAATTAATATAATATAAAAAAATTAAAGTTATCTAAAGGTCACATGGGAAGAGATTTATAGTTACACACCCATAAAACCTAATGAAAGTAAAAAGTTGTAGTAATGAGAAATTGTATGAGAATTCTATAACACAAAATACTAAAGAGACTTAGTATGACATTCTTCCTCATCGAATAAAGTACAAATAAAAATATTCCATAAAGCATTCTAAAATAAAAGAAAAAAATATTTTCAAAATATAGAAAAAATGAATATCTTATTGGATAGAACTAGTAAAGACATGTACAATGACATTTGTTTACTCTTGATCAACCATATTTAGAATTACTAAAAGTTATTAAAGTGAAAAATATTATTTTATTTTTTTTAGATTAATGAAAAATATTTTAAAGCTAAAAAGTGATAAATTAAAGAAATTCAGTATAACTAAATCAAAGCAATGTAAAGGTCGCATGATATGACACTTTGTGTTAAATAGAAATTTGAGCAAATCAGCTGAAAGCATTTAAGTAAATGAGATAAATTATATAAGGAGATCGAGTGTAATATCCTAAATCATCGATTCAAGTATGAATCAAAATATCCCTTAAAGCATGCAAAAAACTACAGAAAATAAAATTTTTAAAAATATAAATTAAAATATTTAAATGGATAGAACTTGTTAGGATGTGCTAAACAATGTTTGTATCTTTTCGATCAAACCTATTTTGGAATTGCTAGAAATTATCAAAATAATTAAACATGAATAATAATAAATTATTATTTTAAAATTATTTAAAAATATATATTAAATCTTAAATGAGGTAAATATAAGCATTGAAATAATTCCAAGTAATGGCAAAAAAATTGAAAAAATGTGATCAATAAAATGAGACAATTGCATTCCAAGATACCAAGCAAATCAATTGTAACATATATAATCATCAAATAAGTTTTGAATTGAAATATGTTGTGGGGCATGCTAAAGCTCTTGAAAATAAAAGATTTAAGACTATTAAAAAAAATATTGAAATAGATAGAACTTGTCGAGACAAGTCCAACTTCATTTTTTTATCTTGATTGGATTTCATTTTGAATTATTATAACTTTTCATAGTAAATAAGCTTAAAATTAATATATTATAAATTTAATATTACTCAAACATATATTAAAAATGAAATAAGATTAATTTAATAAATGAGATAAAGTGTACAAAGAAGATTCATTATGAGTTACTAAGGAGAATGAGTGTAACAACATCAATTTTTAAATGAGGTATGAGTACAAATCCAAAGGCATGGAAAGACCATAGAAAAGATCATATTTAAAAATACAAAAATAAATATTTAATAGAATATTACTAATTTAGGTAAGTTCTAATTACGTTTGTTTTATTTCAACCAGTTCATGTTTGGAGTTACTATGAATTACCAAATCAAAAAAATGAAAAATAAAAAATATTATTTTTTTAATTTTAAGTAAATGCAAGTCAAAGCTAAAAGAAATTTATTTTAATAATTTAATATCACAAAATCAAATTGATGTGAAGGGCACATGTAAGGAGATCTATATTTTTATAAAGATATGATAAATTATAAGAGAAAGATGTATTCCAAACTAGTAAGATGAAGAATAACATCCTTGATCATTAACCTTTTATGAATTAAAATATGTCATAAAACCATTCTAAACTTTATAAATTAAATAATTTGAAGATATAAAAACGAATACCGAAATGGATGGAGCTCCTTGTCTCGAGTCTAATAAAGCTTTTTTCATCATAATTAGATTCATTAGAAACTAGTACATAATACAAAAGTAAATAAGGATAAACATTAATAAAGTGTGATTTTATTATTAAGTAAATATATATTTAATTCAAAATAAGATTAATTGAATCATTGTAATAAAAGCAAATCGAAGCGATATAAAAGTCAAAGAAGAAGAGATTTTAGAGTTCATAGTAATATAAACAATTCAACATGAAACATTTGAAGAAATGTGATATAATGTAAAGGAATGTTGTATTACAAGATATTAAGTAGATTGAGTGTACCATCCTTGATCATTAAATCAATTTAGAATTGAAATGCCTAGCAAAGGTTACAAAAACTCTACAAAATAAAATATTTAAAGATAAAAAAATGAATATTTAATTTGATGGAGCTTATTGACTCAAGGCTAGTGATAGTTGATACATCTCAATCAGTCCTTATTTAAGTTATTATGAATTATCAAAATAAGAACTAAAATAATGAAAATTATTTTAATAAAATATTTAATAAATAGATATTATAGTTAAAATATTATAAATTAAAGTAATTTAATATAAATAAAAGAAATCCATTGTAAAGCTCACATGAGAGGAGATGTAAAGTAACATAGCATAGTAACCAAATCAAAGACAAAAAGCCTTAGAAATTAGAAAAAATTTATGCATAAGCTTATAATAAAATATTAATGTTATCAAGTGGAAAATTCTTGACTATAAAACTAGGCATGAAACAAACAATCTTGTAAGACATGCCAAAATTCTAAAATTAAAATATTTAAACTTTTAAAAATAAATATTTAAATATATAGAACACATCAAGATGAGTTCGATGATGTTTGTTTTATCTCGAATGGGCCTTATTTAAAAATATAGTGATTTACCAATGCAAATGATCATAAATGATTACAAATTAATTTTTAATATTAAGCATTAATTTAAATAAATAAAGTGAATTATATTGGTATGGAGTGTTCCAATATACTAAAGGAATCAAGTGCAACATCCTTGAATTCCAGATAAGGTACGAATTGAAATACGTTTGAAATCATGCCAAACTTAAAGAGAATAAAACATCTAAAAGTATAGTAAAGAATTTCTAATTAGATGTAGCTCATTGAGACAAGTGAAATGAGTTACAAAAGTAAATAATGAAAACAATAATAAAATATTATTTTAATATCTAATAAACATTATTAATGCTGAAATTAGATAAATTGAAGCATTATAATATAACCAAATCAAAGCGAGGTTTAGGTCACATAATAAGAAATTTAGAGTTGCATAGTGACATAACAAAATGAAAAAGCAAGGTTTGAAATAATGAAATAAACTGTACAGGAAAGTTGAATTCCAATATTCTAAGGAGATCAAGTGTGATATTCATGACTGTCAAATAATGTACAAATGTAAATGTTTCATAATACATATCAATATGTAAGAAAATAAAATATTTAAAAATTTTAAAAGAAAAAATTAATTGGATGGAGCTCATCAAGGAGAGCCCGATGACATTTGTCACATCTTGAGGACACCTCATTGAGATTTACTATGGATTACCAAAGTAAATAACACAAAATAATAGTACATTATTTTGTTTAATACTAGCAAGTGTATATTAAAGCTAAAATAAAATGAATTAAATAAATATAATAAACCAAATCAAAATGTTATAAAGATTACAAAAGAAAAGATTTTGAGTTACATAATAAATAAAAAATAATTGCAAGACATTTGAAGAAATGAGATAAAGTTTATTGGAAAATGGTATTCCAAGATACTAGAGAGATTGTGTGCAAAATTATCGATCATTAAATTAAGTACAAATCAAAATCGTAAAACTTGTTGAAATAAAAAAATAGATTATTTAAAAATATACAAAATTAATATTTGGTGATTAAAGCTCACTTAAGAGAGTCCACCAATAATTGTTTTATTTTGAGTATACCTCATTTTAGATTACTCAAAATTTCCAAAGTAAATAAGAATAAGTAATAATAATTTTTTTATTTTAATATTAAGTAAATTTATTTTGATGTTTAGGTGTTTTAGTTGAAGCTATGTAAGATGACTAAATGAGAGTAATGTAAAAGCTATAGAAGTTGAGATTTAGGTTAACCAAATCAAGGTCAATAATTTAAGAAAATGAGATAATTTATATAGAAAAGTTGCATTCTAAGATTAAGACTAGCTTCACTAATCATCAACTTAGGCACAAATTAAACTATCTCATAATGCATACCATAATTATAAAAAATATTTTAAAGTGTGCCAAAATATCAAAAAAGAAAATACTTAAAAAAATTAAATAGAATATTTTACTTGACAGAACTCATCAAAGGTGAGTCCAACAACTTTTCTTTGATCTTGATCAGACTTCATGCAGAGTTATTGTAAATTACAAAAGTAAATATATATAAATACTAACAAAAAATAGTTTTAATTATAAATAAGTATATATGAAAGCTTAAATTTGATAAATTGAAATAATGTAGCCTAATTAAATAAAAACGATGTTAAGGTTTGTCAAAAATATATCGAAAGTTATACAATAAAATTTCAAAATCGAAGAGAACAATTTGTAGAAAAAAGGTAAATTACACAACTTTATTGCATTCCAGTGCACTAACATGCTCAAGTGTAATATCCTCAATAGTAAAATTAGGCACAAATTAAAAAGTCTTGTAAAGCATACCAAACCTTTGAAAGAAAAGCTTTAAAATTATTGAAATGAATGTCTGGTTGGATACAGCCCGTTGAGATGAGTCCAATGAAGTTTTCTTTGTCTTGTTCACACCATATTTAGCATTACAATGAATTAGCAAAAAATATGCAAAAGTAATAATAAACTTTTTTAATTCTATTTTAAGTAAACATCTATTAAAGGTGAATGAAATCAACTTAAGTAATGTAATATAACAAAATTAAAGTTAGAAATAGTCACACAACAGAAGATTTATAATTACATAAAAATATAACCAGTTAAAAAATTATGAAACAACATAAATTTTGTAAGAAACTTTCTTTGCAAGATACCAAGCAGCTTGAATGAATTATTGTCAATTATGAAAACCTTAGATATTAAAATTTTAAAAAATATATTGAATTGAATATTTAATTTGATAGATCTTTTTTACGCTATTCAAGTGCCAATTATTTCTCATCAATAGGACCTCATTTCAAATTACAGCAAATTACAAAAATAAATAAACAAAATAATAATAATAATAATGAAATATTTTTAATAGGAATTAAATATATTTTGAAACTACAATAATATAAATTGAATCAATGAAATAAAATGAATTCAAGGTGATATAGAGGTCACATGTTAAAAGATTTAGTTACATGAAAATATAATAAAATCAAAGCAAAAATATTTGACAAATAAGATAAATTACATGGGTGCATTGCATTGCAAGATAATTAAGAGATCAAGTTTAACATCCTTAATAATCAAGCTAAGTAGTAATCAAATTATATCATATAATGTTACAAAATATTGAAAAATAAAAGTTTTTCAAAAAATAAATATTTTATTAGATAGGGCTTAATGAGACAAGACCAACTAGAAAAATGAATAAGAATAAATATTAATAATTTTTTATGTTATGTAAATAAATATTAGAGCTAAATTATGATTAATTAAAATAATATAATATAACCAATTCATGGAAACCTAAAGGACACAAGAGATAAGATGTAGAGTTACATAGTTAAATAAAAAGTTCAAAGAAATAACATTTGAAAAATGATTTAAATCATACAAGAATGTTGCATTGCAAGATAATATAGAGAATGAGGGTGACAACCTATATCGTCAAATAAGACATGAATTGAAATATCTCATAAAAAGCGTTAAGACCTTTTAAAAGCAAACATTTTCACTTATAGAATATAATACTTGATTGGATGAAGCTTGTTTAGATAAGACCAACAATGTCGTTTAGAATTACCATAAATTAGCAACATAAATAAGCACCTATAATAATAAATTATTATTTTAGTATTAAGAATGCATTAATTAATACAAAAATGAGATTAATTGAAATAAAATAATAATCTCATATCAATGAGAAAAGTTTGAAGAATTGATATCAATTATATAAGAAAATCTACATTCCAAGATATTGAAGAGTTCTTGTATAGTATCTATGATTGTCAACTTAGATATGAATTAAAATATTTCATAGATCACGCAAAGACCATTAGAAGTATAATATTTTGAAGTATAAAATTGAATATTTAGTTTGATAGAGCTCCTTGAGATAAGTTTGATGACATTTGTTTCCTCTCAATTTGACCTCATTTATAATTACTATGATTTACCAAAGTAAGTAATTATAAGCGAAAGTAATGTAATATGACTCAATTAAAGCCATGTAAAGGTGCCATGAGAGGTGATTTATTGTTAAAAAGTAAAATAATAATATCAATGAAAACAATTTGTGAAAATGAGATAAATGGTATGGGAAAATAAAATTTCAGGATAATAAAGAGTTCCAGTGCAAAACTTCGATTGTCAAATGGCTTACAGATTGAAATTTCTTATAAAGTGAGTGAAGGCTTTGCAAAATAAAACATTTATAAATATAGAAAAAAAATTTTAAATAAACAAAGCTTCTCGAGACAAGTCAAAAGGCATTTTTTGATCTTGATCAAAACTTGTTTAGAATTATTACAAATTACCAAACTAAGCAATCATAAATAATAATTTTTTTTTACATATTAAGAAAAGGATATTAAGGCAAAACTAAGATGAATCAAAACACTAAGTTATAACCAAATAAAAATTATCTAAAGGTCACACAAGATAGGAAATAAAGTTTCAAAGTCATATATTAAAAGCAACACGCGTCATTTGAAAAAGTTAGATAAAGTGTGCATAAAATTTGCAATACTTGATATTAAGAGGATCATGTGTAATATTCTTGATAATCTAATTTGGTATAAATAGAAATGACTACTAAAGCATGCCAAAGCTATAAATCAAAATGTTTTAAAATATAAAAAAAATTATTAATTATATGTGCTCATTAAGATGAGTCCAACTACATTTGCCTCTTCGCCATTAGATCTCATTTGAAATTATTATGATTTACCAAAAATAAGCATAAATAATAATAAATTATTATTTTAATGTTAAGTAAAAACATATTAAAATCGAAATGATATAAGTGAAGTAATATAATAAAACTAATTCAAAACGATGTAAATGACACATGAGAGGAGTTCTATTGCTTCAATGTAATATAACCAAATAAAAGTCAAATTTTTAAAGAAATGAGATAAAGTTTAAGAAAAGATAGATTGCAATATTTATAAGAGATCAAGTGCAGTATCACTGATCATCTAATATGATATAAATAAAAATATTTCATCAAGTAAACAAAAAATTTAGAATAGAAAAAGTTTTGAAAATAAAATTTAATACTTAGTAAGATAATGTTCATGAAGATGACGTCAACGACACTTGTTTTGTCTTGATCATGTTGTATGCTCAAAAAAATAAGGTATCACATTATTGGAGAACATGTGTAGAAGAAAGAGATTTAATAGTCATTTGTTCCATCTTCTATCTAATTATTTGATATTTCTATCAAGCTATTATCTACCTAATTCTTTCATAGTCTCTAACACCTTAGAATGATAACAAAAAGGAGAAAAATTAGTACTAGAATTAAATGAGAGTGCAAGCTAAAATTTAAGGAGAGTAGAGGCTATCAAAAAAGGGGAGCTAAAATATTGAATATTATATTACTTAGTTTATTAAACAACATTATGTTGTCTTTATTGGTATAAATTCAATTCTAGTATAATTTTATAATCTTTTAGTGGTGATTGTTATATCCTTCGTTGCAATGATAAAAAATCATGTCAAATATTACTAATACCATGTTGAGCTTAATGTTGTTTTAGTTAAATGCCAAGATATGTTGTGGTAATTAAATCTCAAGGTGTATCTCATAAATAATCAAGAGAAGTTTAAATTTTGGAGTATCAAATTTTAGCTTGCATGTGGGAGCTATGGGTTCTTTCAAATATTATTTCTTCTACCCTATTCTAAAATCTTTGTACATTATCTTTGTAACAACTTTGTAATTAATTAATTTGCACCACTCTTATTTGAAACATTTAAAAGAGTAGGAGTTTCATATGCAAAAAATTTTATAAATGTTTTAATTTTTTGTGTTGCTAATTTTTGTTGGTTTTGGTGTCATATTAAAGCATTAGTCTATAATTTGCTTACCCCATCCAACCTTGATGAAAAGAAGTGGTTGGTGGAAGGTTTATCGATAAGTAATGGGTGATGCAAGCATGGGCTTTTGCTAAACTATTGAAAAAAACTTGGTACACTTCTTTTATTATTGAGTAATTTTATTCTATTGACAAATATTCTTAAAAATAAATGTTTACTTTTAAGCATTAAATTTTTTCTTTAATTCAAAAATTTTTGAAATTCAAAAAATTTTATAAATGTATAATTCATCCCTCCTCCATTATACATTTGCCTTATAGAATTCATGTCAGGTGTGTGTGTGTATTTGTGTGTGCATCTGTGCATATGTTTGTGTGTGTCTGTATGTATGTTTATGTATATGATCATACATATGTGTTCTTCTCTGTGTTTTTGTGTGTGTGTGTGCATATTTGTATGTGTGGGAGTGCATGTGTGTGTGTGCTTATATGTGTGTGCATGCATGTGTTTATGCATATTTGTGTGTGCATGTGTTTCTATATGAATCATGCATGTGTGTGCATGTGTGTATGTGTGAGATCACACTTGTGTGTACATGCAAGTTTGTGTGTGTGTGTGTGTGCATATGTCTCTATGTGCGAGTGTGTATGGGCATGTGAGTGTATGTTGCTCTACTAATGCATGTCTTTGTGAGTGCGTGTCCAAGTGCATGCGTGCATGTGTGAGTGTGGGTGTCCATGCATGTACGTCTAGGTGTGTGTATGTCAGTGTGCATGTATTATACACGTGTGTATGGGTGTGGTTGTGACCATGTGTTTGTGTGTATATATGTATGTATGCTCTTATGTGTATATGGGTGTGTGCATGTTTGCTTAAGATTTTATGTACAAGTGCATGCATGCTTGTAAGTCTTTATGGGTGTGTGTTTTCATGGTTGCATGTGTGTGTGAATGTTTGCAGAGTTGAATGTGTGTATGAGAGCATATGTGTGTGTGTGTGTGTGTGCAACAATATGTATGTGTTGTGCACATATGTGCATTTCTGTGAACATGTGTGTGTGCGTTTGTGCATGTGTATGTGTGTATATTTGTGTGTTTACATGTGTGCAAGTGTGTGCTTTTTTGTGTGTGTGCATGTATGTGGGTATGCACATGTTACTCTATGTGTGTGTGTATGTATGCATGTTCTTAAGTGTGTGTGTGTGAGTGTGAGTCCATGTGAGTGCATGTGTGATGCTCCATGTGTAATCATGTACATGTGTGTTTGTATTTGTGCATGCACACATGCATGAATGCAAGTGTGCTTGTGCACATGTACACATTTTTTGTGTGTTGGCCTAGGGGTCCATATGTGTGTTCATGTATGTGGGTGTGTATGGGTTTGTGTATGTCTGTGTGTGCATGCATGTGTACATACAAGTTTGTGTGTGTGTGTGTGCATATATGCATGTATATATATGTATGTGGGTGAATTTTCATGCATGTGTGTGTGTTCATGTATGTATGTATATGCATATGTGTGTTCGTGTGTGTGCATGTGTGCATGCATGTGTGTGTTTGTGTGTATATGTGCATGTGCATATGTTCGTGCTTGTATGTGTGTTCTTGTGCACATATGTCTGGGTGTATGTGTGTTTATGCATACGTGTGTATGTGCACATGTTTGTCTATGTATGTGTACATATGCATGTATGACTGTGCACAAAGGTGTATATGTGTGGGTGCATGTGTGTGTGCTTATGCAGATTTGTGTGTCTACATGTGTGTGTGTATGTGTGCATGTGTCGGCTGTGAATGTGTCTTCATGCTTGTGTGCGTTCATGTGTGTACATGTATGTGGGTGTGTGCATGCATATGTGTGTGTGCATGCATGTGTATGTTTTTGTTCTTGCACACACATGTTTCTATGTGTGTATATGCATGCATGTGCAAGTGCTTATACATTTATGCATGTGTGTGCATGTGTATGTGTATGTGTGCATGTATGTGCGTGTGTGTGTCTAGTTGTGTGCATAAGTGTGTGCATATGTGCTTACATATATGTGGGTATGTGTAGCTTAGTGAGTGCCTGTGTGTGTTCTTATGTAATTGTATGTGAGTATGCATATGTTTCTGTGTGGGTGTGTGTACATGTGTGTTTTTGTGTGCATGTGCATTTATGTGTGCGTGTGCACATTTGTGTGAGTGTGTGTACAGACATGTGCATGTCTGTGTGCCTTTGTGTGTGCATTTGTGTGTGTCTATCTATGCCAGTGCATTTGCATGTGTGTGCATGAGTTTATGTGTCCATGTGTGTGCATTTTTGAGTGTGTGTTGCGTGTAGATGTGTGCATGTGTGAATATGTGTATGTGTGTGTGTGTTCAAGTGTGTTCTTGTGTGTGTAGGTGTTTGTAGGTGCGTCTAACATACATGTGTGTACGTATGTGTGTGTGAATGCAAGCACATATGCATGTGCATGTCTATGTGTGTGTACATGTTTATATGTTTTTGTGTATGTGTGTTTGTGTGTGTATGTGCGTATGCATGGGTCTTTGCACATGTGTGTGCACTATTTATGTTGTGTTTGCATTTGTCTATGTGCATTGATTTTTGTGGGTGTTATTGTGTGTGTTAGTGCGTGTGTGTGCATGCTTGTGTGTGTGTGAATGTGTTTGAGCGTGTACACACTAGTGTGTATTTGTGCTCATGTACATCTCTTTCACTCTCTCTCTTATATGTTTGTGTAGACACGTGTGTGTATGTAAATGTGCACACATGTGTGAATGCATGCAAGTGTTCATGCATACCTACCAATATGTGTATATGTGTGAGTGCATGTGATTATGTGTTATTGTGTGTGTGTTTGTTTGTGCAAGAATGTGTGTGCATGTAGGCACATGCGAGTCTATGTAGGTGTGTATGTGTTTGCATGTGCATGTTGGTCTATGTATGTGTGTGAGTGCATGTATACAAATATGTGTGAGCATGCGTGTGCATATGGACATGTGTGGTTATGTGTGTGATGTTTTGTGCACATGTTCTTGTGCCTATGCATGGGTGCATACGTGTTTGATTTTATGTATCTTTTAATGCATGTGATTATTGTTTTGTGTGGGAATGTTTATGTGGCTTTGTGTGTGCACATGCATGTATTGTTATGGATGCATGTGCATGTCTATGTTTGGTTGCAAGCATATGTGTGTGTGTGTGTTTTGTTTGTGTTGTGTCTTCGTGCATGTGATTGTGTGTGGAGTGTGTGTGTGTGCACATCTACATGCATATCTACATGTATGTGTGTGTATGTTTGAGTTTGGGTGTATGTGTGCTTTTTGTGCATGATTGTGCATATCTAAGTGTGTTGCTTTGTGTGTGTGAGAGAGAGTGTTTACACATGTTTGTGTGTGCATGTGTGTGTTTATGCATGCAAGTGCACGTGTGTGGGTTTGCATTTTAATTTGTGTGCTTATGTTCATGTGTGCATGTGTCTATATTTGGTGTATGTATCCATAGGTGCATGCACCAACATATTAGTGTATGTGTGTGTGAGTGCATCTTCATGTGTGCACATGTGTTTGTGTGCGGGTTCATTTGTGTGTCTCTCTACTTATGTGTATAGGTTTATGTGGTGTGTGTTTTTGTGCATGAGTGTACATCAATGTGTGCTTGCTTGTTTGTACATGATGAAAATGTTTCTTTGTGTTTGTCTTCATATGTGTGTACAGATGTGCATGTGCTTGTGTGTGATTGTGCATGTATGCCTATATGTACGAGCTTGCATGTGTGCATGTTTGAGTGTATGTGTGTGCACTTATTCATGTTCGTGTGTTCTTATTTTCTATATGCACGTGTTCCTATGAATTCGTTTGTGTGCATGTGTACGTGTTTGTATATGTATAACTGTGTGTGTATATGTGTGCATGTGCATGGGTGTGTGTGTGCATTTATGCATATGTGTGTATGTGTGTTTCTGTGTGTGAGTTTTTGTGCATGTGTGCATGTGTGCTTGTGAGTGTGTAGAGCATGTAAGCTTGTGCGTACAGTGTGTGTATGTGATTGTGTTTGTGTGGGTCAGTAGGCATGTGTGTGTTTGTGTGCATTGATGCATGTTTGAATTGGTGTGAGTGTGTATGTGTTTGTGTATGCATGAATGTGTGTGCGCATGTGTGTGTGAGTGTGCATGTTTGGTTGTGTGTGCGCATGTTTGGTTGTGTGTGTGGGTATGTTTGTATATATTTCCAAGTGCATATGTGTGTGCACATGTGCATGTGTGCATGCATGTATATGAGTGTGTGTATATTCATGTGCGAGTGTGTCTGTGCCTATAGGTGTGCATGTCTTTGTATTTTAGTCTTTGCTTGTGTGTGTGTGTCCATGTGTGCATATGTATGCATGTGCATCTTTGTATGTAATGGACATGTGCGTATGGTTATATGTGTGTGTGGGTAGATGTGCATGCTTGCATATATATGAGCATGTACTTATGCATTTATATATGTATCTAGTCCTTTGTGTGTGTGTGTGTGTATACATGTTTGCGGGTTTGAATGTGTGTGTGTTTAGGTGTGAGTGTGTGCATGTCTAAAAGTGCATGCACATGTGTGTGTGCATGTTTGTGAGCTTTTGATTATGTGTGTGTGTATGTACTTATGCATGTGTGTCTGGATGCATGTGCATTTGCATGAGTGTTAATCTGCATGGGCATATGTGTGGGTTGTGTGAAAGCATGTATGTTTCTTTGTGTGTGTGTGTGTGTGCACCTATGTGCTTGTGTGCTCTTGTGTCTGAGTGAATGTCATGCAAGTGCGAAGCATGCAAGCACATCCATGTGTGTGAGTAGGTGCATGTGTGTGTGTGCATATGTGGGTGCAAATATGTGTGCCTATATGTTTGTCTATGTTTACTTGTGTGTGCACATATGTGTGTGTTCAAGCATGTGTCTTTGTGTGTGCATGTGTGTGCACATGTAGGGGTATCATTTTTTTGTGTCTACACTTGCTTGTGTGTGTGCATGCCCATGTGTGTTTGTGTGTGTGTGTCCTTATGTGTGCACATGTGTGTGTGTGCATTGACATGGATGCATATGTACTAACATGCATGTGTTCGTGTGATTGTAAAGTGCATATATGTTTCGTCTTGTCTACACAAATTTATGTCCACGTCAGTGCATACGAGTGTGTCTAAGTGTTCATTTGTTTGCAAGTGTGCGCATTTATGCATCTCTATCTATAATTATGTGTGTGTGTGCTTGTGCTTTGTGTATGTGTGTGCATAGGAATTTTTATGCCTGTGTATGTGTGCATGTGTATGTGCATGCTTGTCTATGTGTGTAAGAGTGTGTGGGTGGGTTTGTGTGTGCTATTGTGTGTGCATGGTTGCAAGCATGTGTGAAAATGTGCATGTGTTTGTTTGTTAGTGTGTGGCTATGTATGTGTGGATGTGTATGTACAGGTGTGTGTATGGTGTGTTTATGTGTGCAGTGAGTGTGCGTGTGTGTATATGTGTTCTTGCATGTGTGCTAATGTGCATGTGGGTCTATGTGTTCAAGTGCATGTATGTGCATGTTTGTTTTTGGGTGTGTTTGTGTGTGTGCTTATGTGCACATGTGCGTGCGTGGATGTGTGCACATGTGCATGTGTGTGCTTATGCTTGTGTGAGCTTCTGTGTTTGTTTACACAAGTGTTTTCCTATGTGTGTATGTGTGTGTGTTTATGAATGAGCGTTTTTTGTTTATTCGTGTGTGTGCAAGTGTGTTTTTGTGTTACGATATACATTATGTGTTTATGTTTGTATGTGTGTATTTGTGACTCAATAGACATATCAATGTGTGTGTGTGTATGCGTATGCATGTCTGTTTGTGATTGTGCATGTGTGTGCGCATATGCATGTGTAATTTTGTGTCATGTCTGTCTGGGAGTGTATATGAATTTGTGTGAACATGTGTAGGTATTTACATATGTTTGAGTGTCTATGTGCATCTACACACGTGAAAAAATATGAGTGTGTCTGTGTGTGGGTGTGTGTGGGTATTTGTGTATGTATGTTTCTATATGCACATAGGCACATATGTGTGTGCATGTGTTTTCATGTGCTTGTACATATGTGCAAGTACTTGTGTGTGATTATTCATGTGCGTGTGTGTTTGTTTATGGGTCCATGTGTGTGACTTTGTGTGGGTGCATGTACAAACATTTGTGTTTACATAAGTCTATGCATGTGTGCATGAATATCTATGTGCTAATTAATGTACTTGTTTGTGTGTGCATGTGTGTGTGTGTTTGTATGTTTGTGTTTATATATGTGTGTGCATGTGCATGTGTATGTTTGTGGTTGTGTGCTCATGTTCATGTGTGTGTGTATGTTTGAGTTTTTGAGCATGTGGATACATGTGGGTGTGCTTGTATGTATACCTATGTGACTATGTGCTTGGGCATATTTGTGTGTGTACAAACACACATGTAAATGCATGGGTGTGTGCATGTGTGTGAGTGCATGTGTGTGAGTGTTTGTATATACTTGTGTAGTTGTGCATGTGCGTACGTGCGTCCATGTGTGTGTGTTTGAATATTTGTGTGTGTGTGTGTGTGAATGCTTACATGTGTGTGTTTGTGTATGTGTATGTGTGGGTGTGTTTGTAAGTGTGTGTATGCATAGATGTGTACATGTGTGTGTGCAAGTGCATATGCACATGTGAATGGGTGTGAGTGCAAGTTTATGAGTGTGTATGTGCATGCATGTTTGTGGAAGTGTGTGCAAGTTGTGCATGTGTGTCTGCATGCCTTTTTGTGTTTGTAAGAGTCCACTTACATGTGTATGTGCATGTGTATGTGTTTGTTTCTATATCTATGGCATTTGTGTGCATGTGTATGATCATGCGAGTGAGTGTTTGTGAGTTTGACAACTTGTATTTGTGTTTGTGCAATTGTGCAAGCATATGTGCATGTTTGTGAATGTGGGTTTGTGTTTTTGTATGTGGGTGTCTATATTTTTTTACTTACTTATGTCAACATGCATTTGGGGGTGTGTGTGTATGTCCTTGTATGGATTTGTGTGTGCGCATATTTGTTTGCTTGTGCATGTTTGCATGTCAGTGTACATGTGTGTGCGGTGTGTCTACACTTTTATGAGCTATGATTGTGCCTATGTGTGTATGTCTACGTGTGTACATGTGAGTTGGTTCATATGCATGGGTGGGCATGTTCATGGGCATGTGTGTGAGCATGAGTCTCTATGTGTTTGTGCATGTGCATGCATATGAGTGTGTGAATGTTGATGTAAGTGTGCTTTTGTGCTTGGGTACATTTGTTCGTATACACGTGGGTATGCATGGGTGTGTATGTGTGTGCACATGTGTGTCTATTGTTTGTCTGTGGTAATGGAAATGCATTTGTGCTTGTGTGTGTGTGCATGTATTCATGCATGTGGGTGGGTGGGTGTGTATGTGTGTAAGCATGTTTGTGCACTTGCCTCTATATGTATGCTTGTTCATCTTTTCAAGCGTGCTATGTGTACATGAGAATGTGCATGTGTGTTGCTATGCATGAGTGTGTGTGTGTTTGTGCGAGCATGCATATGTCTTGGTGTGTTCGCGTATGTGTGTATGTGCATGTGTAAGTGGGTTTGTCTGTTCATGCACATGCTTGTGTGTGTGATTGTGCATGTATTTGTTAGTGTGTGCGAGTATGTTTGTAAGCGGCTGGGGTCTATGTGTACATGCATACATGTGTGAGTGTTCATGTTAGCACTTGGGAGCATGCAAGCATGTGTGTCTATGTCTGTCTATGTGTGCCAGTGTCATGTGCATATGTGCTTGTGTGTGTATTTCTATTTGCATGTGTGTTCACATGTTTGTATATGTGCATATTTTAGTTCTTGGTTGTGTGTATGTAGATGTGTGTACATGCATGCATGCATCTATGTTTGTGAATGCATGGATTTATGTACTTGCATGTGTATGCATGTGCATTAATATATGTGTGAAAGTGTTTGTACATATGATTATGTGTGCATGTGCTTATATATGTGTTCATGTGTGTGTGTGTGTGTGCACACAAATGTGAGAGAGTATCTGTTTGTGTGCGTTTATGCTTGTGTGTGCAAACATATGTGTGCATGTGTATGTGTGTGTGTGTACTTGTGTGCATCTGTGTTCTTGTGTGTGTGTATCTTAGTGCATGCAGGTGTGCTTGTCACACATGTGTGCAAAGATGCACCCATCTATGTGTGTGTGTGTGTATGTGTTTGTAGGTGAGTATTCATGTGGATATGTTTGAGTGCATGTGTGTGCTTATGTTTGTGTGTATGTATGCAAGCATAAGTGTCTTTGCATGTTTTTGCGTTGTGTGTGTTGTGAGAGTTGTGTGTGCCTTTGTTTGCATGTATGATGTTTGTAGGTGTGGTTGTCCATATGTGTGTGCACGCGCGCATGCATGCGTATGCATGTGTGTGTGAGTTTGTGTGTGTGTGCTTGTGTCTATGTCTGTGTATGTGCATGCTCATGTGTCAATGTTTGTATGTGCAAGTGCTGATGCACACATGTCCATGCATATGTACATGTGTTCTTGCCCGTGCACCATTGTGTGTACTTGTGTGTGCTTGTGTATTCTTGTACTTGAGTGTGTCAAACTCTATATGGGTGTATATATGTGCCCATGTGTAGATGGGTTTGTGCATGTGGGTGCATATGAGTGTGTTTGGGTATACAAGTCTTTGCCAATGCTAATGCATTGTGCTAGTTTGTCCATGTTTGTGTGTCTTTGCCTGTGTTTTATCTGTGTGTGTGGGGGAGGGGAGGGGTTATGTGCTTGTGAGTGTATGAGCACATGTTTACTTATGTGTGTCTAGTTGTGTGTATGTGTGTGTGCGTGGTTGTGTGAGCAAGTGCAAGCTCATATGTGTGTATGTGTATGTGCACAAGTGCATGAGTGTGTGTGTGCATGTGCATGTACACGTGTGTGGGCGTGTGTGTATTTGCACATGTGCATGCGTATCTATGTAAGCATGAATATGTGTGCATTTGTGAGTGCATGCTTATGTTTTTCTTTGCATGTATGTGTTTGTGCATCTTTGTGTGAGTTTTGTTGTATGTGTGTGTCTGTGTTTGTGCATTGGTTGGGCACACGTGCATTTGTTTGCCCATGCATATGTGAATGCATCTATATGTGTGTGTGTGTTTTTGTGCATGTGTATAGCTTTATGTGTGAGTGCATATGCAAGTGTGTGAGTGTGTTCATGTGTGTGCTTGTACAAGTGTAGGCTTGCATGTGTTTATGCAAGTGTGTGTGCGTGCATGGGTGTGTGTTCCTATGAACATGCATGTGCACATATGTATGTGTGGGTTCATGTCTATATGTTTTTGTTTTTGTGTGTGTGTGTGTGTTTGTATGTGTGTGTGCAAGTAGGCAAATGTGAGTGCATGTGTGTGTTCATGTGTGTATGCATGTGCAAATGAGCGATTGTGCATGTGTACTATGTGTGTACACACATATATCTACATACATATGTGTATGCTTGTTTGTTCCTATGCATGTGTTGGCAATTGTGTTTACTTATGTGTGTGTGTGCTTGTGTGCCTGCATGTGTGTGTGTGTGCATGTTCTAGTCGATGTGCATGCAAGTGTGTGCATATGGATGCGCATGTGCATCTGTTTGTCCATTTGTGTTGTCATGTTCTTGTGTGTGATTGGTTTGTGTGTGTTCATGCATGTGTGTGGATATGTGAGTTGTTGTGCATGTGACTATGTATTTTTGTGCTTGTGCACATAGGTCAATATATGGGTCTGAGCATTTTTGTATGCTTATTCATGTGCATGTGTGTATATAGGTGTTTGTGTGCATGTGCATGTGTGCGTGTCTGTGTACATAACTATGAGTGTGAAGGTATGTTTGTGTGTGTGTATGTGCATGTTTTCTTATGTGCGTGTACTTGTGTGTCCATGTGTAAGTGTAACGGGGAGTGTGTGCTTTTTGTGTGTGCATGTTTGTTCGCATGTGTGTGCAAGTTTTGAGAGTTTGTCTGCATATGTGCATGCTCGTGTATGCATGTGCATGCTCATGTTTGTGCATGTATTTATGCCTTTGCAATTGTGTGTGTGTGTATCTATATCCATGTGCGTGTTTGTACATTTGCATGTGTGTGCAATTTTGTGCATGTTTGGGTGTGTCCATGTGTGTGTCTGTGCATATGTTTGTATGTGTCTGTGTGTGATTACTTATGCATACAAATGTTGTGTGTGTGCATTTCTGTGTGTGTGTGTGCTTATTTGTATATTTACTAGTGCATGCATGTAAACTTGAGTGTGTGTGTAGGTTTGCATTCATGTGTGCATGTGGCTGTGCATGTGTCTTTGTGCATGTGTGAAGTTGGGAGTGTGTATGTTTGCATGTGATGTTGGACATGCTTTTCATTTTAAACCCTAATGTTTCATATTAAATACAACCTAACTTTAAGGGAGACAAATTTCCCACTTAGTCTAGTAGGTAGTTTTAAAAATTCCAAACTATTATATGTTGTTTGAGTAAATCATTTACTTTTTCGTAGGAATTCTAATCATGATCACTCTACCATATTCTTTATTTTTGGCAAAAAATTGACTTCCAAGGCACCAGTCTAAGAAACCTTGGAGGTCTTCTAACCCTAATGGCATCTAAAGTTCTTTTTAAGTTCTCCAAATGTGTCCAAAGTCATTGGGAAAGCAATACCAGTCAACTTCATGAGCTAACCTAAGGTAATAAGCTCCTCTTTACTACAAAGATCTATGGTGCATTTTGTTTACAAAAGGAAAGATTAACTGAGTTGATGGCTTACCTATAAATTAGCTCATCTACCATACTTACAAAGTCATAAGATTCCTTCATTGTCCACATCTCATTTCTAAGCCGAAGTAGAGATGATTAAGCACTTAGCTTATTTATTAAATCAAATCAAACCCACTCTTGTTAATCATCCCTAGGCTAGATTACCTTACAAATTGCCAATGCTTTCCAACTATTGATCCTTTGAAATAATAAGTTGCAAAAATCATTATTCTCAAAATTAAATAAAGAATGACCAAGATCATTATCCTTTAAAAAAAATAAGTATAGCAAAGATTATCATCTTCAAAATTTAATCATATGTGACCAATATTAACATCTATTGACTCTAAATCATATATAGACAATATATCATTTATAATCCTTAGATAAGATAGAAATTATGGTCATACTACAACATTAAATCTAATACAACTTTAACTTAATCATTCATAGCCAACTCCAAATACATTTGTGTAGCCAACCTAAGACCTTCATCTAACATAACATTCTAGTTAACAAAATGAAAGCCCCACCAGCCTTCCAACATAGAAACAGATAGCTCTTGAGCATGTTAGAAGCCATATATGTCCATTTAGCATGTACACCACGTCAACCATGGGCTCAACAGAGCACCAAACCCTAGCTATGTGGACATATCGATGGAAATACATACCGTTTGGTCCTAAGGGTCGTCATTAGATCTAAATGGAATAGCATAAGAAAAAATTTAGCTTCTTCCTTAGCTTTCTAAAGTGTATATTCATAAATTCATCACAACATGTTAAGATAACTACAATCATGACTTAATTATATAAATTAATGAAATTTAAATCCTCAAACTAAAAATCATAAGCCTACATTAAAAAAATTGTTCACTTGGAATAAATTATCTCACAGTAAGACAACTTTGCTATCATGGTCCTCTTTCTCTTTAACATTAAACAAATGTATGTCATATATGGTTTCTTATAAAGCACGAATTAATCAATATTTCCATGAGATCCATCATAACATAATCTAGCACTTTGAATGACCATAATAACATTAAGGAAATCTTATGTATCAACCGTGATATCTTGCTCAACATTAATGTGTAAAGATAGTTCTTCATCAAAAGAACATAAGGATAAATATCGTGATATCAACTAATCTACTCATATGCATGCATTTAATATAAACTAACATCATCATGGCTTACTCTTAAGATATAGATAGGTTATGTAATCATGGGAAAGTTAACAACATGATTTAATTTTTTATGCAAATAGAGACATTAAGTACATGCCAAGTCTCAACCATGGCCTAAGCATAACATAAAATAATCTTGATTTAGATTCATCGACAATCCATGATGTCATTATAACATAAAGCTATGCAAGAACCTAATCATCAAAATTTTTGTAATGAGTAGGTTCCAACACCACAAAGTTAATTTACCAGCTTAAATCTTAATTTCAAAAGAAGCATTTAAGGCCAAATGTCATTTCATGCATGTTAAGCAAACAAAATTTTGCTAAACCTAACTTGTATCTAATTTATTGAAAGGTTTTGAGAGTCATCTTACCCTTTAAACTTGTGAGGGACTTCCCTAAGGGATCTTCATCTTCTTCTTGCATTAAGCTTATGATTTCATTTTCTTGTTAAAATATCAACTAAACATTCAAATTTTAAATAAAGAACAAATAAGGAACAACATAATTGGGTTGGCCAAAGTTTGTGACTTAATGGATGTAGTAAAAAAATTATGAAGAAACCAAGACAACAAATTTACGACAAAAACCCAAATGAACAGTTTATATGGACTCTTCTCCACAAAATCAAAACCCAATCATCTTTAGCAAGAGAGATAACCAATGGCATTTATTATAAAAATTAAAACCCAAAACTTAAATGAGAACCCTACAATCAATTTGTTAAGGTGCATGTGTGTGAACCCATGGAAGGTAATATTATTTGGTGGACAAATTAATTTGGTGAAAAATGTAAGTTTGAAAACTTCAATGTAAAAATAGAGTTTCATCATATGCACTTAACTTAATGTTGTTGTATATAATTGGAGAATGTTAAAGAAAAAAATTATTTTACTTCCAAAATCCTTTATAAGAATGTTAAAAAATTCAAATTAAACAAAGCTAATAGAATGAGATTTTTTTAATGGTTTACTAAAACCAACATCTACATCGACCATTTGTTTGATGACTAGGCTTCCATGAGGAAAATTACTCCATTTTGCCATAATTAGTGGGGATAAACCTCATAAGAAAATATTAATGCAAAGATCTATGAGATGTTTGGTGGAAGCACACAACAAATTCAAAAGAGTCAAAGGTATTTTAGCACTGTACATGCTAAGAACCATAATGCTTATTTCTTACACTTTTAAGAATAATGTGGCACTAACTCTAAATGATGCAAAATGGAATGTCAAGATTAGAAATTGGGAATAAACATGTAGCTAAGTAGACAATAATCGTTCCTAAAAATATAATCCAATGAATATAAGTTGTTCTAATAGTTTTGGGCTCTTGCTTTCCTTTTAAAAGATATGTAAGTGGAATCATTAGCCTTCTCTTAAGTGAGAGTATTTGCATTTGTTTTTCTTAATCAAGTAACAAAACTTTATATATCCCAAGGTCTCAAAAATTATTTTTTCTAATTTATTAATTAGTTGTTAGCAATCTTAAGCGGCAGTCATACTATTACAATTAAAGGAAAATACATGAGAAATAAATAAATAAAACCTATCAAACCACGAATGCCTATTTGACAATATTATTTTAGTTATGAGGAACACATTGCATAAATATACATAAGAAATGATATAGTACTATGCATGAATTCCACATAATGTTAAAAATACTATTAGGTTTTCAAAACTTCAAATTGTTTAATAATGAGGATCGTACAAAATATGATATCATTAAGTATGACAATTAATCAAGATGTGTAAAGAGCACTAAATTGAGTCACTCTGATGCTTTTTTGTTCATTATATTATTATGAATGTTAAATAATATTAGCATGAATGTGTTCCCATTATATGAAATGCATTGTACTTCACACTTGTTTGAGCTATATTGATTTAATTTCATTTCTTTGGCTTTGAAAATTTTACACACACAATAAAGGACCATATTAATAAGTTTGCTTGAAAAATAAATTTTATCCCAAGTGATATGCAGGAAAGTGATGGAATAATAAAGATAGCAACCTTTGTATTTATGATGCATAGAATAGTTTAGTACATAAACATAAATAGAACCATTCAAGGATGATATTTGCAGTTAATGTTAATCGTAGGATTTGTTTAATTATTTGGACTTCAAATTTGTAATTTTAATTTATGGTTATTTACTATTTTTACACATGATAAGAAAGTATAAATAGAAATCATGCAAAATTGAAATGAATGCTTTCCTAGATGCTATAATGTAAAAAGTGGAGGTTTGAAATTCTAACTTTTAGGTAGTCTATTGTAAAATATAGATGGGATACCACTGCACTTCGATTAAAGCCATTGGATCATTTGTTTGGAGGTGACACCGTCATCATTGAAAAATGCTACAAAAACTTTGACTTTTCCTACAATTAGCTTACACCTTCATCGTGTCCCTTTAAGCAACTATTTAATGTTTACTACATCTCTCACAAATTATTGTTAGGTAAATTAGTTTGTTTAGTTATAGTTAAAAAGGTACGAGGCAACTCGAAAGACCTCTACACCAATCAATCAGATGAACCAAATGGATTCTTAAAAAAACAATCAAATGATAAAAAGACTATCAAGCCGAAAAAATAAATATTGCTAAATAATGATACTATTATTTGGAAGCCTTGGACTATGAAGAAACATGTGCATTGGTTACTATATTAGAGGAAATTAGACATATATTAGCGATTGTATGATTTATATCTTTTTAAACTATTTCAAATGGATATTAAAATAATTGTATTAAATATAATTTTAAAGGAATAATTGGCAAACTTGCTAAATATATGTGAATTAGTTTTATATGTTGGTGAATTTTTGAATGAAAGAAGCACCATGTGCCTAGTTTAAGATGCTAAATTATTATTTTCTCAATAAGGAATCCATAAAGGCCATTACCAACGATCCTTGATTGTTAAAAATTGAAATTATTAAATACTATAACTCAAATGTTAAGTCAATTACATAACTTTTTCTCAAATAACAAAGGTTTACATGAGGAGCATGTTAAGATGATGATTTTAGTGTTTGAGATGAGTATAAATAGGAAAATCATTTAATTCCTAGGATAACAAGTTAAAAAAAATTATAAATGAGCTATCTTCTCATTAAAAAAAATCTTTAGTGGTGATGCTAAAGAAATGTTTTTAGAAAAATTTTATTCTTATCTCAAACCCCTTCAGGCCATTATTATTATTTCGGTAAGGATGTTAATAAATTATAAATTCAAAAGTTGAGCGATTGTATCAATGCTATAAGTAATGGCTAGAAAAGTGGAGCTTATATTTGGTGTAGGATTATGTGCTACATTTTAGTCATTCTAAAAGATGGTAAATTTAAATATAGTTAAAAAATGATTTTTAGAAAATTTATTAAATTAAAAAAATCAAGAATTTTCATGCCACAAAAATGAATTTCTTAAAAAATACATTGGGTGTAGTTTAGCTCTCATGTGAATAAGAAAGTACCCCTGGAATTTTTACTCAGTCATCTTTTGTTTAGGTGAAAAACAATCTATAGTTGAACTATGCACATTGAAGGAGAAACATGTTTGCTTAGTTGAATGACCAGGTTAATTTCTTCAGCTTAAGTTGTGGTTAGAGGACTTTAATTTTTATGTTTTGATACAACCCAATTTGTTGAACAGCAGTACTGCAATATCCCTGACAATGAATCGTATTCATTATGGTAAAATTAAGCATACTAAAACTAGACATCCTTTTCAATTTCTAAAAAGTCATGACCAATCGGCACAAGAATTCACCAATTCTTTTATCAAAGGTTTCTTTTTAAAATAAAATGGAAATTAAGAATTTTTGATCCCTTATACTGAAAATCCTTATTAATGATGACAAATTGGTGATTGAAACCTATGCTTAGATTATTTGACCCTCAAAATGATGGAGATCGTTCTATGCTCTGTAACTTAGCATTTTTGTTTCATGAAAACTAGTATTTTATAAACTAACCTTTTTTATTTCTTTGATATATTTATATTATCACATCGATTAAATTTCCATCATAAAGAATGTTAAGATATTTAAACCATGAGATCTTGTTTTCTTAAGCAGGTTTTGATGAAAACGGCCCATTAAAGATAGTTCTAATTCATGATCTTGTTTGTTGCAGTCTTAATAAAGATATTTGATTAAGGAAATCGACTTGAAGGTCGTTTAAGGGAGCATCGACTAATAATGGATTGTTCATTTCAAATTAGGTTGGAGCATTTATGCTTAAAATCATGGTTGAGAACTTTGAGAGATAGGCTTGTATATTTTTCTTGCATATGACTCAATTGCATTACTTTTAGAGCATTGGAATATTTGAAAAAAAGCTCATGCATGTTTTTTGAAAAACATTGTTATGAAAAATCATGAATTAATTATGAAATTATCCATTTCAAAATTTTTTAAATATGTTATGTTATCTTCAATGTGTGATACATTGATTTCATTTACCAAGATAATAGAACCTCATGGATTATGCTTTGTTAAGTTAATAATAATGAAAAGGATAACATATAATACTTTTTTTGACATATAGTACATCTAGAAAATGTTTTGTAGTATAGACAATCAACTAATGATGAAAGTTAATTTCGAAGGTCATATAAAGATTTTTCTTTTAATTTTGCATTTTTAGTTTTTTTAAAGTTACAATCTATCATTTATATGGCCTTTGGAAGTTCTTAATCATTTTTTCATATCATAAAACTTCTTACAATTTTTGTAGGAAAGTTATATTTATCTTTTTCTTTTGAGAAATTGTATACAACTTGAATTTATTTAAAGGCTTACTATATAATAAATAAAGTATGAATATTGCTTTGAATAGCATGCATTGAAGCTATGATTTCATCTTTTGTGCATACATTTCTATGATTCTTCAAGTTCTACTTATAGGAATCCCCAATTGTAATTTGGATCTACCACCACTATTGCTGTCACCATCGTCTTCCTCATCACATACAACACTTACTCCTCTTACCAATGGCAACACTTACATCACCCTAATATAGTACACGTGTTCACTACCTTGCACTACCTCTTTGGCCTAACAACCTATATGAAATCATTAAAGCTTCCCTCACACATACACGAAAACTAGAAAGGAGTGGAATCAACCATTAAATTACATAGTCTAAATTGTTTGTAGATTCTACACCCTCAGTGCACCAAATTGGGATGTGCCTAACACGTGTACTCAAGCACCTAATGTAAAATGACTTGTTCTAACCATAGATCAATTCATGAAATGTCATCAAACTAACATATGCCTTGCACTTATCTAATCCAATGATGAATTTTCCTAATGCCAATATTAAGATAGTCACACAACACATAGTTGTATAGTCCATCTAAAGCAAGCACATCAAACTTGGCCACATATTTGAAGCAAAATAACTAGAATAGTTAAATCAGACAAAAAACCAAACTCATTATATAGTTAATTTGGGTACACTCAAAAGAATTTTGGATGAAATTTATGCAAATGAACAACAACCCTTAGCAAAATATTTTAAAATTTTAGATTGTTATCATTCACAAATACTTGGTGAAAAATAGGATCGAATTAGTAACGATAATGAATCACTCTGAGTATAAATGTTTTAGGTCGAGTTTATCATGTTGAGGTAGGAGGATGTATGATATGCTACATCAATATATGATATTATGGTAACCTTGCAAAATATATAGGTATTTTGTTATTTATTTCAAAATTTTAATTTATTTTCAATTAAAATATGAATTTATGAAGCTTGAGTTTTAATTATTTTAACTTTTCCTTAATTTTTTTATTATTTTGTGAACAACATTACTTTCATGTTTTCTTGAACATAAGTTTCTTATTGTAGTTTGTTTAAATCTTTGTTATTGAAAACAAAATGGGATGAAGGTTGGTTACCTTAGCATTTACTAAAAATAAGACTTTCTTTATAATGCATGTGCACATCTAAACATTGTGGTTTAAGTTTCTTTGGATTCTGATTTCATGTTTCTTAAATTGTGATTTGGACCTACATGCATTGTTATTTTCATTCTGGTCATCACCGTCCTCGTTGACAAATACCGTAGTGGAAGTTATTGTCACCCTTTTTAGATGACACTAGGCAAGTGGAAGGCAATTGACCTGAAAGTAAATTTCTCAAAGTGGTAAGTTAATTTTGATGTGCTAGACATCATGATATATGCGGAGCACAAACAAGATAGTAGCCTCATACATATATCCCTTTTAAGATTAACTTAAAAATACAAAAAAATGTAAAAATATATAGCTTAGTAGTTTCTTACATAGAATACATTGTGCTAAAATGTGAATAACTTTTACTACATTAAGAGTTAATTATAATATTTCACAATTGAATTACATGTAAGTGACCTCAAATAATCATAGATTTTCGAAAACTTCACAAATGCTTTTTGTTAATGTTGTTTTAAACCCTTAAGATTAATCTAAAAGTATTATTCTTTTGTTTTAAAAAGTTGTAAAAATCTATTGTAATAATGCTTAGGCTAGTGTAATGATTGCAATGTAAAAGAAAGTATCCTAAGTTTCAAATAAATTCCCTAAATTTGCTAGAAATTAAAAATCCATTTACGAAAGTTTTTTTGATATTACTAATTCTTAAAGTAGAAAATTCATTGAATAATTCATAGTCTTTTAAGATTAATGGATTTCAATTAGCCATGAATCATGAAGATTATGTCTTATGGATTAAATTTGAACTTAAATTCTAATATAACCTAAGCTTTTCAAAATAATGAGTTGCAATAACTTAGATAATAAATATCTAAAAATTAATGTTGAATTATGATACATTAGAATTACAATTTCAAAATTTGAAATTTAATACATAATACCTAATTCACATTGTCAGTGCATGATTAAAGAGAAATTGGGTTTCTTAATTCTGTATTTTATCATTCATAAGAACATGCACATAAAATTTTTGCATTACTAGACAAGCTTAAAATTGCAAAACATTAACATTCGTATTCCAAGGTAAGTTAGAGTTTTTTACAAAATCTTTAAATTACAAGAATTTATTTTTTAAAATTTTTGGGACATAGAAATAAATTCTATTCTGATCCTTCATTAACATGTTTCTAATAAAAAAGTGTTATTTAGATAAATTTTTTTACTATATATTTCCAATCTAATAAATTTTTTTCATTTTAAAGTTGCATGCTTAATTAAGAGTGCCCTTTATGCTTGATGAGTGTTAAACATTGACTTATTGGACTACTTTTCATTAGTACTATCGTAATGGATTATTTCAAGAGACCAAGATGCTTAGGATTCAAATGTACTTTGGATCAATGCCCAGGATATATCTTATGATATCATTTGCTATTTTAAAGTTACACAAGAATACTTTTATTAGTATGAAATTTTTGTAGGGCTTATTAGAAATCGATGAATCATATGAGATCAATTTTTTATCACTTGATATGTGGTTTTTAGTTATCAAATTTTGACATAAAAGTTTTATTGGATGACACATAGAATGTTTTTGTGTTTTAGTTATGTAAGAATTAGTTATAAAAATTTATAAGGAAAGAAGATTTTTGATAGTTCCAATACCTAATTAAAAATTTTAGTTATGAGTCAATATCATAATATGTTAGTAAAAATCAAAACAATTGGTGATAGATTAAAATTTCTATCAAAGTAATTTGATAGAAGAACTTTAAATTTTACTATCAATTGTAGAAAGTGCCCTCAATAATAGATAGATATTTATGTTTATTAAGTAGTTTATAGGATTTTATTGTTACTAAGTACCTATTTAACATTAATACCATTGAATTAATGATTGCTATATGTTTTATTATGTCCAAGTGGTTGAGATAAGGTATTTAATGATTGTCGACAATAAAGATAAAATAAGGGAGAAGTATGTTGGTCGATTGTTATCCAACATTGATGATTGCAGAGAAAATTTAAATTCAATTGCAAAATGTAACTCAATAACTTAACAATAAGATGAGCTGAAAATATATGCATGGAAAGTTACTATTTATTATCATAAATTTTTTCATTTCCATATGCATTCGATATTCATAATCTGGGGGGTAATAAAGTATTTTTTAATTTTGTTTCTTTATTCTTTTTGCTACACTTAATTATTAGTTATTCATCAAAATAATTACCATTATTGATATAAGAAAAAGAGCCCAATTAGCAAAATGTGATTTTTATGATAACAAAGTATTATGTATAACTCGATAAAGTAAAGGAAATTTTTAGAACAACAATCAAGAGTTGCACTACGAAGCTCAAGGTAATCACCACAGCGAGTGTCTACTAACCAAAATAATGCCAGGCTACATGTAGTTGATATTTATGGTGCATAGCTAATTTGTTGAGTGCATTCACAAACGTGTAATTCCATAAAATGAGCCAAACCCAACTTGTGATATGCAAAGAAAATATGTTCTTGAACTAGAAGGATACTAAGGAAAAAGCTTATGAGAACTAATGAAACGAAAATGGAAAAATGTGTTGGGATCTAATCTATCCATTGGCAATGGCTAATTTCCAAGATTTTTGAATTTCGATATTTTTACAATAGTTTTTATATGTTAACAAATGTTCTTAAGGATATTTAAGACTCTCCAATGCTTTGTAATATTCAAAGGAATCTTTTCTGTAAAATTTGGAAAATTCAAAACTACGTGATTTACATTTTCTTCTTATCATTACTATCTTACAGCAACTAAAGTTGTTGCATTACTATTCAGAGAGGAATGAAAGTTTAAAAAGGAAAAATGAAGTTCTAAGAGCAAAAATAAATTTATGCATTTTCGCACTATATTTTTGGATACATTGTGAAATACTTTGAAAGGAAATCTTTGTACTATTTATTGTAAGCATCATCGAAAACATAACAAAACCATTATTAAATTCCTTAGCTACTACATAAAGTGAGAGATAATTTTAGAGGAACCTAAGGTTTTTTTTTTGTGGTGCAACTCAATCACTATGTTTTTATAACATAACACTATTTTAACATATAACAATTAAATAGCTAATACTCTAGCTCCTAATTTTAGTTGTATTAGTCTGAATTATTTTACTTCTAAAGGTTGCTAAGTTATTGTTGTATAGATTACCATGTGTAAGACTAATTATTAAAAGGACTTGATTTGAGGTTTATGAAATAAATAGATTTTAGATATTTGGTTGTTTAACATTGTAGGAATGATTTGAGCTTACAAAGAGATCAAGTAGAGTCATGACACATGATAAAAGTTACCACCCATTATTTAATGAATGTTGCTGGTAAATAATATATGGAGCCAACTTTATTTTTGAAGAACAATTCTCATGTATAATTATGAAAGATAAATCATTTTTGTTCTCCTTCTTCCTATGATTATCATTTTCACACCTTGGTTTTAACAAATAATCTCTTTTATAAAATCAATAATTGCAATCAATGCACATCACCAACCATTCTTTTACTCCTAAGGCTTTGACATTCAATCTAAGGGTTGTAGAACCTCAAATTGATTATCAACCTTTAAATAAAGATATACAATACAACATGCTCTAATTATAATATCTAGAAATCAAATTCACCATAAGAGACAATACAAGATGTGATGTTAAAGTCTAATAATAAAAGCCTGATGAACAAATGTCCACCAAGTATATTATTAGAGTCAAAAGAAAGAAACATCATTATATCCAAAGCAAATGATGGCGGTAGGATTAATTCATGGATGTATGTTAAAAAAGATAGCCCAATATCTATGGTTCTTAAGCAAGCTCTTATCTCCATAAACATACATGTAGAATTCAAGGACTGTGAGTCAGTGCTTTATGTGGAATTCTTAAATCAATACTATAAACAAACATGTAATGATAAGGTATTATATCATGTTTTTATAATTGAAATGTAATAAATATCATGATCACTAATATCATTATAGTAACATGAATTTAATAAGATTCCTAGTAAGCCTTTAGCAATCCAATACTTGCTAAAACTAATAGGAATTATCACAAGGTATGATCATCAAATAATTTAGCACTCCCTACCATAGGCTCTATCAATCTCATGGCTACCCCCTTCTAGGCATTAAGGTCCTTAATAATGTTTTACACTCCAATCCTTATGTTGTGACACAACTGTTATTTATGATGAAACTCAATGTGTCAATCCTTTCATAGGCTCAAGGTGAAATTGTCCTTATAATGGGTAAATAAGCAAATTTCCCCTCCAAAGGGCTCAATTTTTAAATTTCTCTCTACTACACTTGGATACCCTTGCCATGTGATTTGACACTCACCTTATAGACTACAGTAATCATACAAAATGGTTACCTCTTTTTTTAATGGTAATCCTAATAATTGACTTAGTGCTTTCGTTGATTTAGGATAAAAACTCTAAGATCCTTTTCATCATAAATCTTATCTTCAATATGTTTTTTGTGTGGGCCATATTGGCATTATTCCAACCCACTTTTCCAATTATCTATCTTTACCGTTTTATCTAATCCCTAACTTATTATCTTGATTAACCTTTGATTTCCCTCAAAACCTATAGCATACCCCTCATTGATAATCAACTGATTTTTGTTCCATGACATCTCTCTTAATATTTTGAAAACTTATGAAAACAATTCTTTTCCTTTTATAAAAATCATAATTAAAGCAATCTTTTACTCTTTAAAAATAAGGTAGTAAAAAAATCTTGCATAATCAAGTTCGATATGAATAAAATCCTTTAAAATCAATGTAAAATGTAATATTTTATCTTTGTTCTTAGGATTATGATCTAAAAAAATCTTTTAAACCATATGTTTTAAATTTCTCTTTTACAAGAACATGGTTCAATAAATCATCATTGAGCTAAATTCTATTACATATGCTTTCTCTCAAGCCATAATGTTCAATGGTAAATAAAATAAGTTGACAATAATTAGACATCATTTATAGAAATTTCACAAGTGATCAAGCTTTCTTACTCCATTCTAGAGCACTGTAGCAGCTCATTTTGTCTTAAAGTGCAAGGGAAAAAGCAACCTGAGCCAACCAACAAAAGATTAATTTAAAACGAATTTATAATATATAAAGAAGTATGATGTTGGGTAAATTCATCCATGATCAATAATAATATTACGATAAAAAACAACTTATATATTAAATATAAAGAACAAAATAATTTCTTATCAAAACTTGTAATCACATTTCTATTTTATTACTTTACAACTTTTTGTTTTCAATTTTTTTCTCCTTTTAAGAAATGGTTTAGGGAAATGTGAAAACAATAATCATTTGACATGTTTTGGAAAATTCTTACAGCATAAGCTAGATGATTAGTTCCTTCGTGTAATCTTTATAATATGTTATTCTATAATGTTACTACATTTGACAACAAAAATTTCATTTCAACTTTAGCGTTCTATTCCTTTCACAAAATCCTTCTTCTCTTTTTTTTACCATTTGGCTTCCTTTCCAATGTCTTCGTCTACTACAAATGAACATTATATATTTTTCTTCAAACATCTTTCCTTTTTTGAAAATTAGTATATAAATTGTTCTTTGCATCAAAGGATAGACGTATAAATATAATACCAATATATCATGCTTGGAGTTCACGAAAATATAAAGTTTATGAATGAACACTTTATCAAGTCAATACATTAACATACTATCATGTTGATACAATTTGTATTATGTACTTGTATGAGATGATCTTTTTATGAACCCTTTCACACTACACCCCAACATGTACTTATGCACTTGTTTAGTCATCCTAAGCACTCAACCTACCAAAGTACTTTGTAGTATTTCTCATTTTTTTATATGATATATGTCATGTTACGTGATTGTATTCTATGCAACACCTCTATCATATCTACGCTCTAACTCTTTGATCCCTAGCTTGTTAAACTAATTCACTCATAATGGTGTTGTAACTATTAGTTATAACAATGCGCAAATAAGATTCTATAATGCAAAGCTATCATATTTAGCTTGTTCTTATAATTCTATCATATTTTACATTACCTTATAGTGTAGTAGATGATAATCTTCAATTAGTTGCCTTTCTTATTGTTATCCATATAACAATATATGATCTAATTTCATTATTGTATTGTTTCGTTATTGAAGAAAATTCCAAAAAATTTTTTGTTAATTAAAATAACAAAATTTCATAATTTTTCACCACTCCATCTTGGGAGCCTTCAACAACTTTCTAATATTTTTTTTAATATCGCATGGTTTAAATATTTTTAAAATTACTTTTCCCCACTTTTGCTATCTTTCGAAAACTATTTTTTCTAAGATTTCTATTAGTTTTGTTGGGTGCTCTATGGTTTGCTCTAAATCTTGCTCAACATCTCTAAGGAATGTTAGCATGTTCAAATGTTGCTCTAATAATTAGACATTGCTCACCTTGTCTGGAATCCTTTTTAAGACCATGTTCCTTGTATGGGATATCATGAGCTACTACTCAAGTTTGCATACTTTTCTTTTACCATTAATAGATACTATAATTTTTCTAATATTTACATGTTTGGGATCACATGAGTCCCTCTAGTAACTCACACACTTCACAACTAAATCTTTGCCATTACACCCACACCTAAAGTCTCTCTTATGCCACACACATCCCCAAATTCCATCTATTATGTGAACCCTTATCCTGATATACTAAATAGTGTCATTTCATACCTCACTCAGTAAACAAGGCCAAGTCTAAAGTTTACTCAAGAACATCACAAAGTCAATTAGCTCCGCAAATGAGACCAGCAAAACTATAAGGCAAAAATGAAGCCCTACAACAATCATCAAACGTCTTTGCCTTGTGCTCCACTAATTAGAGGCCTTAGTCATAGTTTTCACAAGGCTTCATGAAGTGTCAATTTTATCAATACAATCTTATGTCCTACCTTTAGGAATTTTCTTATTATTAACCAAGAAAAAAACATAAACAAAAATTAACCATACTTTACTTGTATCAGTAAAAAGTCTTAACTAATAATGACTTATTTTCCAATGTTACCTAACCAACACACATCCATAGCTTTCCATTTTAATTTTCACCCAAGAATCTTGTTTTACTAAAGATCATAAACAATACCTAGCCTTAGGTACTTCTAGCTAAAAACCACCCATTCATAAAAGCCTAACCTTAACATCAATCAACCTAGCATTCCTTGATGGCTCAAAATTGAGCCCTTCATGGTAACCATCTAGAAACCAAGAGCTATAACATGCCTTAGAAGTAATTTATGCCTATAAAAGTTCTAAACTATGCTTCCCATGACTAGTTAAAAACATGTTACATGCTTTCATCCTTATTATCGATTGCTTAAAGGTTTAGCTTCTCCCAAATGAAGTCATTAAGTCTCCTCTTGCTTCTATAGCTCAAGTCTAAACTTCCTCCACTTTGTTTTCCTTAGTAAAACATTCTTTCTTCCCTCCACAATTAAAGTTTCAAAAACACTAGGAAATCAACATGTGAAGTTGTACTTGCAACATCCTATTAGCAGAGCAATGCTATCATCTCAACTTCTCTTAAGAAAACCATGGTTGTCCTTTCAACTTCCATTAAGAAACAAAACTACCCTTTCGAATATGACTTTGCAAAAAAAAATTCCTTTAAAATTCACTTAAGAAATTAGGATTTCCTTTTCAAAATTCCTAAAGGAAACTAGTATTGTCCTTTAAAATTTGTTAAAGTAAGATGATTGTCCTTTTAAATTCTTTTAAGGATTAAGATTGTCCAATCCAAATCCTTTAGAAAATTGTCTTGTTCTCAATAACTCAGCTAATCAAAACAAAACAAACAGAAAACACCTTATGTATTTATAGTTAGGGATTGAACCCAAATATTCCTTTTTTGAATTTCATGAATTAAGAGAAAAAGGTGACGTTTCATCTTCCTTATTGTAACCATCGCCTAGGATCCCTTAGTTGTAGGAATTGTCATGCCACATAACAATGTAGGTAATGTACATATCTTCGTAATTTATTGATCTTGTTGTATGCATGATTATTGGAAAACTAGTTTAATTAATTAAATTTATAATTATTAAACAAAAAAGAATCTATAAGAAAAAGAGCACAATGTGTTAGGTAAAAAGAGAGGTGCATCATCATTCCTCCAATTTTGATTCTTTACAATAATTAGAGACATTATTTGGATTAACTTTTAGTTTGGCTTTTCTTTTTAGAGAATCCTTGATGACTAACCAAATTGTTAAAAAATCACCACTATTTCTAATTTCCTAGCATCATAGTTCTGAAATATGAGACTAGATGTTATTTCTTTAAGAGTAATGTGATTTTTAGTAATATGGAAAGAATTCATAAGGTTGTCTGCTTTTCTTTGGCATTATCATTTGTAAGATCCAACAAGATTGAAAAAGTCAAAATTCTAAAAATGCTCATGAATTAGAAAATTTCAAAGCATTCTAAAAAAATACATTTGGTTAAAACCCATAATATTAAATATGTTAAGGTTTGTAATTGATTAGGATTCATGATGTAAGTTGATTAATTTAGAATGGAAAATATTGATTATTATTATTATAATAAATTATTAAAACGCTTAAAACATGTTGTTTAAGATATCTTAGGAAGTTAGTTCAAGTATTGCAACCTTCACTAATTTATATATATATATATATATATATATATATATATATATATATATATATATATATATATATATATATATATATATATATATATATATATATATATATATATCTAAAAATGATTTTTTATAGCAATTCAACTATAGTAATATGATATTGCAAATAAAAAACATATTAATATAGTGGAAATTTTAAAATGCATAAAGGTTCCCACCTTCGTATTAATCAAGGAATATATAGCAATTAGAATAATTGTGGATTGCTAGGAAAAAAGTACATAGTTATAAAATAGTTAAATAAGCATCCCATAGATATATTTTCAATTTTTTAAACTATCAACTAACATTTAAACTATATTGTTAGTAATACATCACACAACAATGTTTTCTTCACAAAAAAATGTATGCAAAGTGAAATTGACATTAAATGGACATAAGAATTATTGCACTCAAGGTTTGATTGGCTTAATTTGACACTTTTTTGTACCTAACATAACATTTTGTTCTGGAAAATAAAATTATTCAAATACTGAGTTGATGCTGCTTGAATTAAGAAATTTAATTTCAAATTAAAGCATTAGACATGTCATATGATTATCTTGTGAAAATTCTTGAAGGGATAAATTCTTAGAGAATCATCATGGATTCGATAAAGGGTGAACTAGAATTTGAAAAAAGAATAAGAAAGAATAGATAAAGGGCCATAATGAATGATTAGATTTTTTAAAATAACTCTAACCTAACTGACTTTTATAATTTTGAGGAAGGGATTTGTTTGCTATAGAAAGGCATGAAATGCTAGTGTTGACTTTTTTCTTGATTGCTAGCCATGACAAACCTAAGGAGGTAGAAACCTCAATGGCCATGCAATCCAAAGTGATGGGCAAGGAGGAGAATGATGGAAAGTTACAAGATAAAACATCAAGAGGGAGTACTCCAAAGTGTAGGACACCTCGACTTGGTTCAAGGGGTTAGAATCTAATTTCTTACACTAAACTGTAAATGCATGTTAGGAAACTAAAGCAAGATATTGTGCTATAAAGTGTATGAAATATCACCTAGGTTGAGCAAGAATTTAATGAATGTGTAATATTTCCTATGTTATGATGCTTAAGTTGAAAAAAGCATCAATTCTTTTCATTATTTTGCTTGAGTTTTCATGACAATCTCTAAGTTGATTCAAATAATAAAGATTTATGAAAACACAAGTTTATTTTACCAAAATCTGACTTTATTTTTCCTTGCTAAATTAAGCAGTCATGTTGAAAATATTACAATTGTTTTTAGCTAAAAGTACTATTTAAAAAAATTTTATGAATTCCATTGTTAATTTATATTCTATATTGGTGATTTCCTAAGCCTGTGAAAGAGAAAAACATTAAATTATATGCATCATTAATGTTACCTAGAATCATGGTTATGATTATTTAGCACATTCTTAAATGTTATTGATGTTCTTTATTATTTATGGTTTGCTAAAGTTTTTTGTTGACATGAATTTTCAAGATGTCATTATCTTAGAAGTACCATTATACTTGCAAATTTGGAAACACAAGACATGTACAACCATGTAATAAATTAGCAATGATGCTTTTTAAGTTGATATAATTTATTTGAAGCCCTATTATGAATATGTGATTAATATAGCTTGAGGAAATTGAAGTTAATAGACATTGTTGTTTAGAATTTAGTTCTTAAAGATTCTACTTAGGTGAGAAAACATAGTATGAAAATATAGGAATACTTTTCCTTAAATATACAAGGAATTATTATGACTTATGTGTGATTTCGTCCAAACAAAAAACATTGCTTGGATTGGATTTTACATCAAAATTAGGGCTTAAGGACTTGGGTTATGCGTTGAGCATGAGTAGATCGGCTAACCTACATGCTTGAAATGAACGAAGAATTGTTAAAATACTATTTTGATGGTTTTAGAGTGAGAGATAACTCTTGAGTTCAAAATAAGGAGGGCTATGGAATAAGGAAAAATCTAAAGGAAGGCTAAGCTTAATGATGATCTTAGAGAGTTTTGGTTAGAATAAGAATTTAACATAAAAACCTTAGAATATGATCTCCATGATTTACTCATAATAATTACTTTTTGTTTTGTAGAATTTTTCTTACTTCAAAACTCAGGCCTAATTCAACATTTGTGTTGCAAAAAAGGCGTTGAAAGCATTGAGTATGTTAAAGGATTTGATTGGAAGGTTTGGCCATAGATTTTAATTGTTAGGTAAGTCAAAAGGAAGACATTAGATGGCTTCTAAGGTAAGAAAGCACCCAAATTCTTATGTTGAGGCTTTAAGGGCACGCATTAGCCTTTTGAGATGGTAGGAATTATAGGTCTTAGCTTAGTGTATTAAAAGAATTAGATTTTGCTTAATATGAATAAGATACTAAGAAAGAACTTCACTTTACAAAAAATCAATGTTGGTATAGTCTAGATCTATGAAATTATAAGATTGATCAAGATAACTGATGATGTGGAATTTGAGAAGTTGAGGTTTTAGTATTCATGTCTTAAATTTTAAAATCGTGTGTCCTATATTTAAAATTTGAACTTCTCTACTTAAAATTTAAACACTTTATGTTTGATGATTTTATGTCATGTTTTCAACTATTAGATCTAATGATGTTAAAATTTAAAATGTCAAATAATCAATGTAATGCGATTTGAATTTGGTGTTCAAAGCAGACCATTATAGAACTTTATTTAACGTAATGTGGTGATTCATCTAATTAAATTCAATAATCTAGTTGAAATCTATTAAATATTAATTTAGAAAAAAAATATAAAAATTTGATCACCATGTAAATTATGATTGTATGAATTGTGCCATGATCTCAGATTAGGAATATTTATTAAAAGTGAAGATGATTTTTGTTATAAGTAAATAAGTTTTTGCTTGTTCAACAATGATACATAATGTTGGTCCTTATGTGAACCACTTGCTAGAATTTATAATCATGCCTTATGAAAAGGGAAACCCATGGCCTAAACATGTGAAGGAAAATGCAATATGATGTTAATGTTCTCATAAATTGCTGCAATAAACTATTGGAAACATTGGAATGATGTGTAATTCACATTTCTTGGAAGAATCTAAATTTTTTACAAACTTTGTGGTGGAACTTTTTGCTAAGAACAATGATTAATAATTATTGGAAATTTATTGTGGTGACTTAAGAATGACTTTCCTAATGTTATGCAAAAAATACAATGATTAAAACTAAGCAATACCTTCTTCAAACCCAAATCTAAGAGAAGTTTTGCAATCAAATAAGGTTGTTCACCATTGGTTAAGGTTTAGGTAATTTTTTTAAAGCTTGGCCATAGGCTTGTAAGGCATTAAAATGTATTTAAAAGAACCTTGGATGGCTTGAGCTCTCAAGTTCCTTGTGGCGAGTGCTTTGCCACCTCATCTAAGACCTTAAAAGAGGCAACTAATACTGATGGCCTTAGCTAGATTTTCTTTCAAAAAGAATTTAACATGATGACCTTAAGATAAGTACTAGAGTTTATCTATTAATAGTTACCTAGGTTTTTTGAATTTCCTTTATAAGTTAAGCCTTAATGGACATTTGCATTGTAAGAAAGTGGTGGAAAGCATCATGTTAGTCAAAGATGCTGAGTGTAGGGATCGACTATGCACATTTAATGCAAGACAAGATATAGAAAAGGACACTACATGGCTTCCAAGGTTGGTGAGCTTTTTGGTTTTCTTGTGATGAGCAATAAGAAGCATGAATTGTCCATTGAATAAGGTTATGATAAATTAGGTCCTTATTACATAGAGCAAAAAATCTTTACTTTTTGTGGAGGTATAATAGTAAAATAAGAAGAAATCAATTTAGTCAATACGCTTGGTTTGCTTACATTAGTACTTTAATTATGGATGGATTGAAATCCAAAGGTCTTATATTTTCCATTTTAATGTTTTAGATTTGAAATTTGAATACATAGCCTTTGAAATTTGAAAGTGTTAGGTTTCAAATTTAAATCTAAGTAATGGTTAAGAACAATAAACTATGTTGAAGGTTCGTTAAGGCATCAAATAAACTTAGGTAAGGTTAAGAATAGCTTAGAAATTAGCCAAATGGAATTTCCAAAGACTATGATCCCATATAAAGAAAACCATATTGTAAGCATTATCAATTAATTGGTAATATCATGTAATTTGTGAGATTGTTAAAATAGTCAAAAGAAGCACATCATTTGATAATGCTCTTAGTTTGACCTTGAATGATGGTTAAATTTAAATTGAAAGCTCTATTTTGGCCTTTCAATTTTGCTTAAACCCCCATCAAATTTTGTTTGTTGGGCACCATTACTAAACAACTGTTAGTTTTTCATGCCATTGATCATCACCTTAGATGACGGTTTGGGAGATGTTGGTGGATTAAGAAAGGCCTTTAGAAAGGGTGATTTGACTCATGTTGGTGTATGAAGGAAGAGAGAGTGACTAGTTAAGCTCATGTGAATCCAACTTATAGTTAAAGACTAAGAGATGAAGGGTTTGAACTATTGAATTATTACATGAATTTTGCTACTAAACTACATTAGAGGATTACAAAAAATATTCTTAAACTAATTTATAGGGAAGATCAAGGCATAGATATATGAAAATAAAAATTTATGAAACCTTTGATATGAAAATTAAGTTTAGTAGAAACCCTATATTAGCTCAAATAGTATATAACTTATGAAGGCCTACATGGTTGATTAATGGTTTAATATTTTAAAGAAGCATTGAATAATCAATTAGGGTAAAGAAACCTTAGATAAATTGAAGTAAAATGATATTGATGTTGAGTATGTCAAATGATTAGACATAAACTAGGACATAATAGGCTCGTTAGCTAAAGCAAAGAAGGTGAAACATACTTGATCATTGGACTCCCAATAGGTTTGGAGGTTGTGTGCCTTAGTGTTAATACATCATAATAAACTTTGGGTGTCTTTGAGTTTATGGTTGTTGAGCAACATGTAAGAAGATTCTTTGAATCCAATATGGTGGTACATATGATTGGAGAATCTCAGGTGGGAATGATTATATGACATGCGGAGGATTCCAAGTTGGTTGGGTGCAATTATTGGACATCACATGTGGTCATGGATGTGCCATAGTGCTTTATATAATATGACATGGATGGTTAATGCGGATGTTATAGCCCCATTTGGTGGTCCATGTGATTAATAAACCTCAGGTTATGAACTTTTTCAACATGTCATGAGATTGTAGTGGCAGAGTTGTTGAGTGTCTCATGAACTTAAAAAAGGTACAAAATTATTAGTGGGTCACAATGAATCCTATTGATTGATTATGGCTTTGTTTAGACCTATTATGGGGTCTATCATTATGATTTTATGGATTGGTTTAGCTTGGTGGGATCAAAAGGAATATTTGATTCCTTTATTATAGTGACGAAGATAGTATATTATTGTGTTTTTGTATGTATGCTTTTCTTAGCATGAATAGAAATTTTTTATTGAGTCTATTTCACTCCCTCTCTTATCATTTGTAGGAGAAAAGAATTGTAATAGTTATGAAATTAGTATGGAGGCATCAAACTCATTATCATAGTTTATCTCTCTTATGTTGGCATTTTGTATGTTCTTCTTTAAATCATATTTATTTCTTCTGTAAATGTTTTATGATAGACATTAGATTGTATGGGATATTTAATGTTAGACTATAGAATGTATGGGACATTCTATTTAGATGTGGTTCATTTCATTTATTTAGTGATGATGATCACGGCTTGAACCATATAGTAGTTTACAAGTAATGGATATTTTGGATATAATAATTTGCAAATGAAAATCATTTTAGTACAATGTACACATCAATGTAGTAAGTAGGTCAATTACCTTGTGGTGAAGTTGTTCTTGGTTCAATTGTCATCTTAGATGAGGCATGAATAGGATTCATGTTGGGTGGCACATTCTGATGTTGATGATGACATTGGAAGACCATGACTCTTAATTTGAATATCAAGCCCAAAAGTGTTCAAAGTAAGTAGATGAACACATGAATTATTACATAAGAATAGTAACATCTCCAAAAAAACAATTGCCATAAAATTGAGGTGTGACATGCAACTCTAAGATCAATGCTAATAGACAAATAAAGAAAAGAAGCTTTTTTTGTTGTGAAGGAAATTGACATTGATTTAGTAGTCATGTTTTTGTTTACTCAACCGAATGCTCTTAGTATTTGGGTTGATTGATTGAATGAGTTGAAAAAATGTTTGCTAGATAATCCTAAAATTCATATGGTACTAACTCAATTGCACAAAGAATATATGGACTTTACTATTAGGGATGCAATTTTGGCCTTTTGTTGCAGTTTTTTTGTGTCCCTCAATACCATGGTTTCAGAGATAGCTAGTTATGATAAGTTCATGAATGCGAGAAGGTGATCCATCTATAATAATTTAAAATTTATAAGAATATCTAAGTTATATTTATGCGGAGAAGCTAAGGAAAGGATTTGACTTACTATATTTAGTGATGCTTGACATGTTAGAAACTAAGGAAAAAAACATTAAAAACCATGTGGTTTTTTGAAAGAATTTTTCCATGAATAGAAGGAAAAATGATGAGATTACTATGTAGTTTTCCTCTAGATTATCATGGATGTTACGAGGACTTGACTTGATCTGGCTTATTGTAAACAATTGACTAAAATGGCTCATTTTTTTGTGATAAAGATAGACTCATCCAGAAGCACTTGAAGCTTTTCGTGTGATAGATAGTTTGTCTACACAGTGTTCTCAAAATGATTTAATAGATATATATGCTAAATTTATGTCCCAATTCTAAAATCTTTTTATCAATGCTTTTAAAGACTTATTTGGTTCACCATATCTATTCATGATCAAATAGATGGATATTCAGAGAAGATAATCCAATCCTTGGAGGATTTATCGAGACTTACTAAATAAGCATCGTCCTTAGACTTTGTTAGATAGTTACCGTAGAGTTTTTTTACAATAATAAGTATCAATCATATATTAGCATGATATGGTATGAGGCATTACATATCTGACATTACATATCCATTATTTTTTCAACTAAGGGTGAATCTAAATAATATCTTGGGCATTTACATAAAGGAGGTTCAGAACATGCATTATATGTTACGAGTGGTGTGGGGTTCACAAAAGAAGTATTTTAATAAATATTACTAGTCGACAAGTTGTAAGACCTGTGACAACTTTTTTTAATGCCTATTTATTCTAGTTTGGCAAAGCTTCTAAATCTAGACCACGATAGATTGGTTTGTATTAGATGATAGAAAAGAAGGGGCTTGTCGCATATTGTCAATAGTTTTTTAAATCATTGGCAATGATACATGACTTGTTCCACGTATCAAACTTGAACAAAGATTTCTTAGATCTTCTTTTATTATTTTTAAAGGGAGGCTAAAGAGCAACAAATTTAGTAAGATATTACATATCAAGAGTACCTATTGTATTCTAGAATTTAGCAATAAGTAATGAGGAAGAAAACCTTTCCATGAAAAAGTGTGCTGGAATAATTAATATGCATGATTGGCTACCTCAAAGGTAGAATCTAGGATCCATCATATGTGGCTAGAGTTCTTTGCATTATTTTGAAGGGTGAACACCTTTTAAGGTGGGCATAATGTTATAAGGAAATTATGATTCTCATAATTTTTAATCAAATATTTATATGCAATATTGGAGTAAATTATTGCATTTATTATATGAATATCATATGAAAATCATTAATGGCAAAACTTTTTAAAGTTCCCTTGTAGATAGGATTAAGACCAACTAAAATACGCAAAAAGCACATAGAAAAAGATAATGCACCATATCCATGGATAAGAGGATTGAGTTAACTGCAAGCAAACAGACCTGGCTAATTTTGACGAAGGATTGGTTAAAAAAAATTGCATCATATGATAGGGTTAAACATTGCTTTAGAACCTTACCATTCAATAACCTAAATAGGTCTAAATGGTGAAGTGGAAGAAGGCCTAATCGAAAAGATTTGGGAGGAGGATGGTGAGTTGTAAGTTTAAAGCTTGAGAAGAAGTACTCTGAAGTGGTGAAGACTTCTACCAAATTCATGAGGTAGGAACCTCACTCCTTGCTCTTAAATGTAGATGCATATTTAGAAATGAAAACAAAATATTTTTGTATAGAAGGCATGTATAGTTAATATGATGATTAAGAATGTAAGGAATATGCAATATTTTTTATGTTATGCCTCTTTGGTTGGTGGAAACATATGAACTTTTTGTGTTATATTATTTGAATATTCGTGCCATACTCTTGTTTGAACTCAAAGAATTAACATATATACAACTCAACATTTGATTTATTGAAATCTTGCAATGCTTTGCATAGTAAATTCAATGGTCATTTTAATGATAAGAAGATGCTATAATGTTAGTATTATCTTTGTATCATTTCATTAAGTACTCTGTGTATTAATTCAATTTAGAGCATGTTAGATGAAATTCCATAAGATTGATCTTTTGCACAAAGTGAACCAGAAGATAAGAATTATGGTTTATTTGAGAATATCATGTGCTTGGTTAGACATTGGGTTTGTTGAGAATGAGGCTCTGATTTTATTTTCTATAGTTTTCTTTTGTTTAATGAGGCATTTTGATTGTATTTATCTGATGATTGAATATGCTATACTCGATCTTATTAATATGTTAGTAAATAAATTTATCAAATAATTTATCTCATTTCTTCAAATGTTTTTCTTTTATTTGATTATATTATTATGAAGCACAACTTCTCCTCAAGTGTGACCACTACATCACTTTTATTTTGCTAGATTATGTTGCTTCAACTTGCCTTTTTTTTTCTTTAATATATATTGACTTAATAATAAAATAAAAACAAACATAACGTTCAGTATTTATCTTTTCTATAAAAAACATATATATGTGTTTGACATATCTTTTATGTAGTGATATATGTTGTAGATTTTTCATTTACCTTCTTAAAGTTTAATATATTTTATATATTACACTATTATTATATATTTTGACATATATTCCCAATGGTATTTAAATTTCGAATTTTTATTGTGAACATTTTTTACCTATCTAATGTTTTTTTATTATCATTACATAGTGTTCTAATATTCAATTATCAAGATAATTTGTGTTGACATATTATAAATTAAAAAGTGATTAGTTTTGAAGAAATATTTTCAGTACATTAATCATTTCTTCTTGTACAATTTAAAAGTTTTTACAAAAGCAAAATGCTTTTTTATATCTTTTAGATTTGTTTTTGGTAGCAAAGATACAAATATTTAATTGCTAATACTGTTTTTGGTAAACATTTATCGACAATGCTTTTGAAATTTTTATTTATTTAATTTGTTAATTAGTTTATATTTTTTAATTAATTTTTACTATTTTTAACTCATTTCTACAAAAAAAATTTAAAATTTTAAGTCATATGTCCTTTAGATGCTCATTTTAGCATAATTTGATATTTTTTGCTGTATGAAGTTAATTTTTGTTGTCAACAAAGGCAAATAAATGTCCACACACGTGAAGATTTCAGGTTATTTTAATTATAAAATGCTTTTTTGTGCCTTAGTATATTTTTATTGCATTGTAAAATTTTCTTAAAAATGAATCATATATGCACATTTTTATCAACATGTTGGATATTTCTTGTCGAATTTTTTAAATTGTTTTTTTGTTAACATCAATATTTGTTGTAATTATACATATTTCAATACAGCAAAAGTTTTTCTATGGTTGTATTTCATGACAATGTATTATTAGAATTTTATGAGCACCATATTAAATATTTCAAATATTTAGCAATCTATTTGAATTAATATTTTTTCCCATTAACCACTTTTACCTGCTTAGGAGTTTAACGTTAATACAAGATTTCATATTTTTTTTTAATGTTCTTTTTGGAAATGCTCTATTTTTTATTGTTACATTGCTAGATTTGTTTTTTAATTAGAACACAATTGTTTTACTATATATTTGTTGTAGATTACACATACATATTTAGGAAATTGAAACTATAGTAAAATCTTTTCTTGAAATATTTTACATGAATAGTTAAATATTTAAAATAATAACTTAGCTTGATGATTTCATTTATTTGAACTCTTTAAAACTTATTCTATTTATGCTGAATTTTCTCATTTATGTTTTGCACATTTTAAAAGATTTTTGTGCAAAATAGACATCAAATATTTAAATTTTTGAAACATTACGCACTATATGTTAACAAATATTTCCTTTATTAATCAAAATCTAATAAATACGAATTGCTAATGAAAACTTTATATAAAAATAAATAGTGAAAAATCTTAAAGGAAATTAGAAAATGTCAAATTTTCTATCACATTACATAACTTTCGAAAAAACATTTCATTATTATGTGACATTGTTTGCTTGTTACTATAAATGGAAATATAAGCATGAAGAAACCATATTTTGAAAAATCATTAAATTTAACTAACATTATCAAAAAGCTATGATTAAAAAAGAATCGATAAGGCATGAATGAGAAATATATTGGAATTGTTAATAACATACAAAATAGGCAAAACTTTTATGTCATTAGTATTTATACAAAATTTAAAATGTTCAAACTATATATACCATATAAGAAAAGTAAATTTTCATGAAATTTTAGAATGCAAAATTTTGAAAAAAATAGATAAACAAATTTGTGTAAAATAAAGATAATGATATATCATGAAACTCCTGATACTTAGAAAGTAGAAAACATTGCGCCGCTCAATTTGATGAGAAAGTATAGTTAACCAAATTATCAAAAAAATTTTGATTAAAAAAGGTCAACCTAATTAATAGTACAAAACAAAACCATGTCCATGTATTTCAAAAAAATAGGAAGTTAAATTCATAAAAAATATTCAATTTACAAAGTTAAAATCCGTTATAAACAATCCAAAAAATATTAAAAATCTGAAAAAATATAAAGAAATAAATATATAATTAGCTAGAGTTCATTAAGACAAGTCTAATAATATCTTTTTGTCTCCATCAGACCTCATTTCAAAATAGTACAATATTAGAAAGTAAAAAAAGAAATAATAACCAAATATTCTATTTGTATCAGCTATATATAATATAACTAAAGTAAGATAAATAAGAATAATGTGGTATAACCAAATGAATGGGATGTAAAGCTCACAGGAGATGACAAGTAGAGTTTCTTGAAAATTTAGTCAAATCAAAGCAAAACATTTTAACAAATGACACAAAATTTACTTAAAAGCTATACCACACAATCTAAAGAGACTGAGTGTAACATTGTCAACCATCAATACAAGTATGAATTAAATTATATTATATGGCACACCAAAAACCCAACAACTTAAATATTTAGAATTATAAAAAAGAATATTTAATTATTTCATGCTCATTTAGATGGTTATAATGATGTTTGTTTATTTACTACTAATTGGATATAATTTTGGATCAATACCAATTAGAAAAATAATTGGCATAAATTTTAATGCAACCAAGTAAAAGAAATGGATAAATGTTACCATCCAAGATATGAAGAAGGTCGTATGGAACAATCTCGATCTTCAAATTAGGTGAAAAATGAAATGACTAAAAAAATAATTCAAAACTCTAAAAAGATAACATAGTTAAAAATATAAAAATAAATATTTAATTTGATAAAGCTCATTAAGACTTGTGTAATAGTGTTCGTTTCATGTTGATTAACCAAACTTTTAATTACCATAAACTATAAAAGCAAATAAGCCCAAATAACCATAAATTAATATTATAATTCAAAGCAAATATAAACAAAATAAAAAATTAAAGAAATGGAAAGAAATTTATTTGACCATGTGAAAAGCATGTAATGGTTGCATGATCTAATATTTATATTTTAAAAAAAAATAATTTAACCAAATCATTCTAAAAAACAAACAAAAATGTAATTCATATTATGAGAATAGTATATTCCAAGTTACTAAACAAATTGAGTATAACATAATCGATTATCAAATATGGTATGAATTAAAATATCTCAAAATTTTAAAATGATATTTAATTAGATGTTGCTCATCAAGATCAGTCAAGTGACATTTTTTGTCTCTATTGGATCCCATTTGGAGTTGTTTGTCATTTTCAAAATTAATTAAGTATAAAAAATAACAAATAATTATTTCAATATTATCTAAACATCTATTAAAATTGAAAAAAGATAACTTGATGTAATGTAATATGAGTAAATAAAAATACTGTAAAGATTACATGAGATTATAATATGAGTTTCATAGAAATATAACAAAATATAAGATAAAAAGTTGAAAAAATGAGATAAATTTTAGAGAAAAATACATTCAAAGATACAAATAAGGAGTCTCAAAACATAGATCAAAAAATGAGGTACAAATTAAACGTTTTCATGAAGAATGCAAAAAACTTAAAATAATATAAATTTAAATAATATATATATATATATATATATATATATATATATATATATATATATATATATATATATATTTTAATTAAGTAGAGCTTGTGGAGAGGAGTCTAATGACGTACTTCTTTTAGATTAAATCTCTTTTAGAATTACAGTAAACTATCGATAAAAGTCGACAAAAATAAATATAAATTGCTATTTTAATAGTAAGTAAATATATATTTAATTTGAAATAATATAAATTAAGTCATTATAATGTACCCAAAAAAATTTATAAACATCACAAGAGAAAGCAAACAATTTTAATAGTTGTGATAAATTATGAAGAAAAGTTATATTTTAAGATACTAAGGACTTCGAAGAAAAAAATATCAATAATAAAGTACAGTATAAATAAAACTCTCTTAAAGCATTCCAAAATAATATGAAGTAAAACATTCAAAAAATAAAAAATAATTTAATTGGATCCATGGCAAGTTTAACAACCTTTATTTAATCTCCATAAGACCTTACGTGATAACATTGAGTTAAAAAATTAAATAAAAAATAATTAGTGATAAAAATATTTATAAACTTATTAAAGTTGAAGTAAGATGAATCGAAGATATATAATACAAAAAAATCAAAGAAATGCAAAGATCAAATAAGAAGAGAAATATAGTTTTGTAGTAATAGAAGTAAATCCAACCAAAAGACTTCAATAAATAAGCTAAATTGCATGAAAATGCTACATTTAAAGACACTAAGGAGATCGAGTCCATCATCCACAACAATCAACATGATTGCGAATTGAAATGTCTCACAAGGCATGCTAAAAACTAAAAAACTTATATAAAATATATACAAATATATATTTAAGTAATTAAAACTCATTTAAATGAGTACAATGGTTTTTGTTTCCTACCCATTTGACACAATTTTGAATTACTACCAAAAAATTAAAGCAAATCAGCATAAATAATAATAAAGTGTTACTTTTTTATTTAGTAATCATATAACAAAGATATATTAAGATAAACTAAGGCAGTGCGATATAAACAAATGATAATGTTGTAAGATTACGAGCGGAGAATTAGAGTTTGTTAGTTATATAACTAATTGAAATCAACAAATTTAAAGAACGGCGATAAATTACAAGAGATAGTTTCTTTCCAAGATATTAAGAAGATCGAGCATAATTATGTCAATCATCAAATCTAGTGCAAACCTTAAAAAAATATTTAAGAATTAAAAATTTAAAAATCACTATTTAATTTGATAAAGCTTGCTGAGAGTGGTTTAATAATGTTTGTTTCACGCTGATTAGGCCTAGTTTCAATTACTAAATAAGCCAAAATAATTATGAACTATTATTATAATTCTAAATAAACATATACAAACATTCAAATATGACAAATTAAAGAAATTTAAAGTAAATAAATAAAAAAAACATGTAAAGGTCACGTAGCACAAGACTCAATATACATTGCAGTGTAAGAAAATCATAGCACAAAACATAAAAAATTATTATTTTAATTGCCATATGGAATTATAAGCCAAAATAAAATTAAAAGATAACAATGAGATCGAGTGCGACATTGTCTATCACAAATTTGTTGCAAATCAAAACATCATAAAACTTGTAAAATCCCAAAGCAAAAAATATTTTAAAAAAGTCAAAAATGAATATTTCATTGATGTGAGTCTGTAAAGATGAGTCCAATAATGGTTTTTTCTTATAAATCAAAACTTTTTTGGATAGACAAAATAAACAACGTTATAATCGGTTCAACGAGCTCTACCTAAATGAATATCTATTTCTACAAATTTTTTTAATATTAAATTATCTAATATTTGGCCACACTTTATGAGACATATGGATTTATAACTTATTTGATGATCGAGAATGTTATGCTTTATCTCCTTATTATCATCGAGCCATAATTGCTTAAACAATTTGTCATTTTTACAAATATTATGCTTTGATTTTGTTACATTGCTATTTAATTCTTACTTTTCTCTCATGAGACATTTACATACCTTTTATTTGGTTATTTTTATTATATTTCCATTTATCATTCATGTTTTAACATGTATTTTCTGTTATTAAAGTTATAATTAATTGTTATATATGTTTATTTTCTTAGGTAATTCCTAGTAATTTGAAACAAGGTTTGATTAAGATAAAAAAGATGTCATTAAACTTTTATTGAATACTTTTGTCTAACTAATGATTAACTTTCAAATTTTAAAATAGCTTTTTCTAATATTTTGATATGTTTTACAAGTAAGTTCAATTCGTACCTTATTTGATGATTGAGGATGTTAGAATTAATCTACTTGGTTTCTTCGAGTACAATTCTTTCATATAATTTATACAATTTTTTTAGATTTTTTAATTTGATTTGTTATATCATTATGTAACTTTTTATCTCCTATAATGTGAGGTTTGCATTACTTTAATTTGGTTGCTTTTGAATTGCTTTAGTTGATCTTATTTTAAATTTAATATAAATTTATTTTATATTAAAATAATGATTTTTTACTTTTTGTACTTATTTACTTTGATTTTTTATTATTATAACAAATAAGAACTTATTGAGATAAAATAAACATCATTAGACACATCTCAATGAGATCTATGTTATTAATAATTTATTTTACTATTTTTTCTTTGGTATTGGAATGTTTTTTTAAGACATTTTGATGTCCTACCTTGTTGAACATCAAGGTTGTTATAGTTAATCTCCTTCGTATATTGGATTGGAACAATGTTGTATAAATTATTTCATTTTTTGAATATTGTTATGAAGCCCTTGTCTCCACTCATGTGACTATTGCATCGCTTTGAATTATTTATACTACATTACTTTAATTTATCTTATTTTAGATTTCATATGTACCTCAATAATATTAAAATAATAATTAAAAAAATTTTGTGTGCTTTTTTACTTTGGTAATTCGTAGATACTCCAAACAAGATGCGACAGAGAAAAAAGTCGTTAGATGTGATTTAAGGAGCTTTATTAGACTAAATTTATTAATATTTCTAGATATCTTGATTTCTTAAGTTTTTACACATTTTATGAGTCATTGTGATTTATACCTCACTTGATGATAGAGGATGGTACATTTTATCTCCATAGTATCATGGATTAAATTTTCTTATACAACTTATCTCAATTTATCAATGTTTTTGCTTTGACCCTAAGTCTTCTATTGTTTGACATTTACATCGCTTTGATTTGGTTAAATTACATTGCTTTGATTTATCATATTTTAGATTTAATATGAGTTTACTTAATATTATAAAATCGATTTGATACTATTATACTTATTTACTTTTGTGATTTTATATTTAATTTACTTGTCAACTTTGTTATTCTAATCTCTATATTCTTTAGATTTTTTTTCATGTTTCAGAGGCATTTTGATTCATTATTGGATTGACGATGAGATTGTTGCACTCGCTCTCCTTCATATTTTTTAGTACAAGTTTTTTGTAAGATTTGACTTATTTCTCCAAATGTTTTCTCATAATGTTTTTATATTACTATGCAATTCTAAATATCCTTTCACGCTATATTTATATCATTTTTATTTAGGTGCATAATTTTTCTTATTCCAGCTCCAATAAACATTAAATCCTTATTAAAACATATTTCGTTATTATTATTTTTTTACTTTAGTAGATTTGAGTAGTTCTAAATGAGGTATGATCGAGACCAAACAAGCTTTGGTGCAATCATCTTAATGAGCTCTATAAAAATAAATATTCATTTTATATTTCAAAAACTTTTAACTTTTGGATTTTGGCATAGTTTACAAAATATTTTGATCCATAACAAAATTGATGATTAAGGATATTCCACTTGATCCAATTAGTGTCTTGCAACATAACTCTATCATTAAATTTATCTAAACTATTCAAATTTTTTTATTTTGTTTTAAAATTATAAACCTTTAAATCAACTCTCAACAAACTTTTACGTTACTTTCGTTTTATTAAATTACATTCCTTTAATATTTTCTTTTTTCCTAGATTTATTTATTTTAATTACTAAAATAATTTTTTGTTAGTTTTTTGCTTCTTTGCTTTCTTAATACTCACTAATTTGATATGTGTTCCAATCAAGAAAGAATAAAATTTGTTAAGCTCATGTTGATAAGATCAATTATGTAAAATATTTAATTTTATAATTTAATATATTTTATCTTCTAAAGTTTTTGCTTTCTTTACAAGATATATTGATTTGTAACTATTTATTGATTCATAATATTGCACTTGATCTCCAAAGTATCTTAGAATACAAATTTATGATACACTTTATATCTTTTCTTAAAACCATTTTTTATGATTTGGTTATATTTCCATAGAACCCTAATTGTATGTTAAGTGAATTTTAACTTACTTTGATTTAGTTATATTATATTAATTAAAGTTTTCTCATTTTTTATTATTAAATTAATTAATACTAATATATTCATTTTTTATTAAGTGTGCTTATGTGCTATTGTTACTTGTAATAATTGCTAATAAGATCTAACGGAGATGAAATAACAATTGTTTGGAGACCATTTGATAAGCTTTATAGAATTAAAATTTTATTTTTTGTATTTTTGAATATTTTATTTTATATTGTTTTGGCTCAATTTATGAGATATTTTAATTCCTATTACATTTGATGATTGAAGATCACTTGATCTCTTTAGGGTCCCACAATGCGACTTTTTCATATAAATTATCATATTTTCTTCAAATTTTTCTTTTTGTTTTGGCTATATACTATTAAACTAAAACATTCCTCTTGTGTGACCTATACATCAAATTGATTTAGTTAAATTATTATACTTCAATTTATATCATTTTAGCTTTAGTATATATTTGTCTATTATAAAAATAACAATTTCTTATTTTTTATGATTATTGACTATTGTACATCATAGTAATTTCAAATCAGTGTGATCCAAATGTAATAAATCTCATTAGACAAATATTGACTAATCAAATTAAATATTCATTTTTATATTTATTTAAAAATTTTATTTGTAAGGGTTTTAACATGCTTTAAGAAGATATTTAATTCAGGTCTGATACGATTATTGAGAATGTTATGCTCCATCTTCTTAGTATTCTAGAATACAACTCTTGGGTAGAATTTCTAATATTTCTAAAAAAAATTTCTTGGATTATTTAAAATCACTTTGTGACCTTAAAACTCAGGTAGTGTGAATGTTACATCAGTTTGATTTTGTAATATCATATTGCCTCATTTTATCATTTTTGTACTTTATTATATATTTTTCTTAATTTTATGATAGCATTTTATTATTTAGTTTGCTTATTCTATGTTATAATTCTAAGAAATTCCAAAAAGTTTTGTACTAAGATGAAATAATCATTTTGGAGTTGCTTAGATAAGCTTTATCAAAAAATTTGGTTTTCTTATATTTTTAGCTACTTTCTTAGAAATTTTGATTCCTATTTAATTTGATGATCAGGAATGCTATACACAATCTGTCTCTTATTTTAGAAGCCAACTTTTTGTTACAATATATCTCTTTTGAATTTTTCATTATCTTTGTATATAACTCTAAAAATCCTTCTGTGTGAAGTTTTCATTATTTGTATTGTGTTACATTTGATTGCTACAATTTATTCATTCAAGCTATAATATATATATATATATATATATATATAGTTAATATTTAAGCAATATATTTTTTTATGCTTATTTATTTTTATAATTTAGAATATTTTCAAAAAAAGCTTTATGTAAAAAAAGAAAACCATCATTAAACTTATCTCAATAAGAACTTTCAACTAATATTTATTATTAAATTTTTTAAAAATTCTTTTTCTACAATTTCTTTTATCGTATGAAATATTATTTTCATACTTGATTTGATGATTGGTGAAGCTGGGAATGATCTTTTTAGTATGCTGAAGATTTGATTATTAATTATTAATAATTAATGTTTGAAGTTATCTTATTGAACCCCATCTAGTAAATATGAATTTTTAAATTTATAAATATTTTACTTTCAAATATTTTTGTATGTTTTATAATGACCTATAATTTGTGCTTGATTCATAGATACATGATATTATGTTTGATCTCCTAAAGTAAGTTAGAATGCAAGTTTATCATAAAGATTATATTCTTTAATCAAAATTTCTAAGTGATTTGGTTACAATACTTTGTATCTTTCAATCTTCTCAAATGTGAACCTTACATTGCTTTGATTGGTTATATCATAATTCTTCCATTTATGTCATTACAACATTAATATATATTTACTTATATTAAAATTACTATTCATTCATATTAACCCTTATGTAATTTGATAACTTTTTTGAATTACAAACAAGGTATGACAAGGATCAAATACTTTATATCTTTCAATCTTCTCTAACGTGAACCTTACATTGCTTGGATTTGGTTACAATACTTTTTATCTTTCAATCTTATCGAACGTGAACCTTACATTGCTTTGATTGGTTATATCATAATTCTTAAATTTATGTCATTACAACATTAACATATATTTACTTAATATTAAAATTTCTATTCAGTCATATTAATCCTTATGTAATTTTATTAATTTTTGGAATTACAAACATGGTATGATAAGGATCAAATAAATATAATTTGATTCATCTAAAAAGGCTCAATCAAAATTAAATATTAATTAAGATTTTAAAATATTATTTCTTTTTTGTTTAATTTAGGAGAAATTTTGATTCACCCTATCTGTTAGTCTCCTTATCATCTTTCAATGTAACTTTTGCACACAATTTATCTATTTTTTTCAAAATATTTTTCGTTTGACTTTATTATATTATTCTGTATTTCTTAAAATTCTCTCATGTGACCTCTACAAGTCCTTAAGTTGGATATTTTATATTGATTAAATTTCTCACATTTTAATGTTAATATTTATTTATTTATAATTAAAATGATAATTTGTTATTTATGGTTATTTTTTTTTCCAATGTGTAGAAATTCGAAATGATATCTAATAATGACAGAATAAATGTCATTAAGCACATATCGATGAGCTCTATTAAATCAAATACTGACTTTCAAAATTTTAATATTTTTTCTTTAGTTTTGCACTACTTTTATAGCATAGAATTCTAATTCTTATGTTATGTACCCTTTAAATGACTTATACATAGTTTTTATATATTGATTTATATAATTTTAACTTTACTAAATATTTAATTAATAATTTAAATAAAAATATTTTTTCATAATTAATTTGGTAATTAAGAGAAATTGGAGACAAGATAAGATTGTGAGAAAACAAAATTTGTCAGAGTATTCTCTACTAGATGTCTCCATTAAATATTAATTTTTATTTTTTAAAATATTTATTTTCTTTTATTTTTGCTCTATTTATGGATCATATTGACTAATATCTTATTTAATGATTGCGGATATTGCATTGGATCTTTTTAATTACTTGGAATTCATCTTTTTTGTATTGTTTATCTAATTTTTTTAATTTTTTTACGGTTATTTTCTTATTTTACTATATAAGTCTACATCTTTGATTTCTTATCCTTCATATTGACTTGATTTGGCTATATCAGATCATTTAAATTAATATTTTTCTAGTTTTTTTCCTATTTCCTAATATAAAAAAATAAACTTTTGTTATTTATATTTTTTATTCTTCTATTAAATATTCTGGTAATTCATAGTAATTCTAAACTAGGTTTTCTTGAGATAAACAAATGTCATTCTACATATTTGGACAAAATCAATCTAATTAGATATTCATTGAAGTTTTTATAAAAAGTTTAGTTTCAATATTTTACCTTGTTTTGTATGACATTTCGAGTTGTACCAAGTTTGACGATTGAGAATGTTATAGTCAATCTCCTTAATATCTTAGAATACAAATTTTAAATATAATTTATCTCATTTATTCAAGTTTTTTCTTTTTTATTTAGTTATGCTCCTATGTATCTCAAGACTTCCCATAGTGTGACCATTACATTGCTTTAGTTTTGTGATATTGAAATAACAATTATTTATCACATTCATTTAGTTGCATAACATTTATTTATCTTATTTCAACAATAATATAAATTTTCTTAAAAATTAAATAATAATTTATTGTTGTTTATGCACTTTTGATTTGTTTATTCACAATAATTTTGAACAAGACTTGAACGAGATGAAATAAACATTATTGAATTTTCTCGATAAGCTCTATCTAATTGAATATTCATTAAAATATTTTTAAAAATTTGATTTTTTAGGGTTTTCATGTGGGGTTTGAGTCATTTTTATTTGTACAAGATTTTGTGGTCGATGATGTTAGATTCTATCTACATAACATCACGGATTATGATTTTCTAATAAAAGTTATCTGATTTATTCCAAGTTTATGTGCTGATTTTTTATATTATTATGTAATTCTAAATCTCTTACTATGTGTATGTATTTGATTTTTTTATTAAATTGATAATTTATCTTATTTTTGTTTTTATATATATTCATTGAACATAAAAATAATTGTATATTATTATTTATGGTTGTTTAACTTGGTAATTCATAGTAATTCCAAGCAATTTATGGTCGAGTCGAAACAAACAGGGTTGCATTCATTTCATTGTGATCGCTTTAACTTGCTATTTAATTTTATATTTTAATATTCTTTATTATCTTTGCATGTATTGGAAGATTTTTTTATACATAGGTGATTTGATGGTCAAGAATGTCACACCATACCCCTTAAGTGTATTTGATCTGCTTCGGATCATGGAATGCAACTTTTCAATAATATCTCTTTTTTCTCCAATTGTTTAGTTTGATTTTGTAATGTTACTTTGTATATCAAAATCTCTTTGTGTGACCTCTAAATTGTTTTTCCTTTATTAGATTTCATTACTTTAGTTAATCCATTTCTAGTTTTAATATATTTTTACTTAAAATTTAAATAATAACTTATTAAAATTTATGCCTTTTAACTTTTTTTGATTCGCAACAACTGCAAATATCTTTCGATAGAGACAAAAGATTTTATTATGCTCACCTCAATGAACTTTATCATATTAAATATTAATTTTTAAAATTTTTTTAAATAGTTATTTGTTATCATTTTCTCAAGATTTGATTAGTCTTTTTAGTATGTAACTGATTTAACTATCGAGAATGTTACACTTCGTCTTGTTATTAGATTTCAACTTTCCATGACAAATTATCACAATTTTTAAAAATTTTTGTTTTATTTTATTATACTACTATGTAACTTAAAATCTCATATTATGTCACCATTACTTTATTAGACATTTTGATTCATACATTATTTCACAATCAGGAATATTATACTAGATGTTTTAAGCATTGTGGAACATATGTTTCTCACATAATTTTTCTCATTTCTTTAATTATTGAACTTAACGTCAGTAGGATTTCATTATACTACATTACTATAACTTTTCTCGTTTCAAGAATGACATAAGTTTTTGTAATATTACAGAAATAATTTATTGTTATTTATGCTTTTTATTTTGATAATTCATAGTAAGTTTAAACAATATATTTAATAGAGTTCAAACTAAAGCCATTGGTAGTGTAAATATTCATTTTTATATTTTAAAATATTTTAGTTTGTTGCATTTAAGCACGTTTTTTGAGATATTTTGAGTGGGACTTAATATAACAATTAACGATGTTATACTTAATGACTTAATATCTTTGAATACATCTCACAAAAAATTTTTATCAGTTCTTCAGATTTTTTATTATTTGGCTCTAAATCTCCTCTCATATGACCTTTAAATTGCTTTGATGATATATTCCATAGCATCAATTTACATACTTTTAACATTAACATAGATTTTCTTAATGTTAAAAATAATTTATTATTATTATTGTGTATTTGTTTTTTATTACATAATTGTTCTCCATCGAATTAAATATTTAATTTTATATTTTTTTTTTTAGGTTTACATATTCTTTAAATTTTTTAATCATACATGATTTCATAACTAAGGGGGTTGCACTTGATAACCATAATAGTTGTTAATCCAACTTTCATAAGTTTGCCATTGTTTTTTGAGTCAAGACTTAAATGTTTAATATTTTTTTATTAGACTTGTCTAGTGTAAAACAAGTATACTTATAATGAATAAGCCATGCACTTTTAAAGATAGAGAATTTGTGGTCTTAATAATACTTTGGAGTGTTTAGTAAGCCTTAATTGCACATCAAATATGAAAAGGTTTTCCTTTTTATTGTGAAATAGAATATTAGCTTATTGATTATTAATCATATCATATATTTCTCTATCATCATGCTTTCAAAAACCAATTATGTGACACTGGAAATATATGATTTCATTATTAAATCGTTTAAACTTTTTAAACCTACTTAACAATCCAAATTTATTCAATTCTTTCTATGATTTATGCAATGTATAGTATTACATTTCTCAATTTATTAATAGTTTTTTAAATTCTATTCATACATAGTTATCAAATTCTGTGTTTGGAATAATATTTGACTTTTTTGAATTAAAAAAAATATTTTTATTGAACCTCTCATAATTAAAAAATAAAAAAATATATATTTTAAGTTAATTCATAACCATGTGCCCAAGTGCAAAGCCCTTAGGTCATGGAAGAAGAAATTGGCATTTACAAATCTTGGGTCAAGAGATAGGTGGAACTAAATTAAATGGAGTTTTATTAGGGCCACTAGGCATCCTAAACTTAACTAGTATAATTAAACATATTGGGCTGGGCTTATCAAGAATACAAATGGGTCAGGTCAAACCCATTACCATATAAAAATTGTAGAGATACGAGTAGCCCAGGTGGTAAAAAATCCCAAGAGCACAAGGGGAAGCCAACATCCTTGTAAAACTCACATTGTAATCCAAAAAAATATACTATAGAGATCAAAATTTATCACCACTTACAACATGACAAAACTTTCCTTCCTACCTCAATATATGAGGCATCAACATTTTGTCTAGAGTATTCCTTTATTAGATGGCTACAACCATGGCCGCCTATAAGTGTTATATGCTTTGATTAGATGAAAATATCATATCAGACTTAGATGACCCAAATTCATCTGGTACTTTGAAATATCTCTCAAGTTTGAATCCTTCAATGAGATTAATTTTTCCTACATCATTGATAAATTGAATGATCCAAAATGCCTCCTACTTGATTGGATGGCATATATCTAATGCATCTCAATTCAACATTTTTATAACTCTTCCACTTTTACGTCCTTGCTTTGACATTTTAAAGAATCTTTGCTGGTTGCTATGGCACTTCTTGATCCTACCTAACAGTTAATTTGCTACACATTATGTGTGTTGTAGTATTAGCCATTTTGGAGGAAATATTTCAATTAGTTTATAACTATTTTTGGGTTATTTGTCAAAAGCATTAGAAATTGCTTCTCCTTGATTTTCCAATTGCTATTAGTAAACTTTTTCTATAAAAACTTACCTTCATAAAAATGACTAATGAATGGGAAGAAGATTTTAAGATCTCAAAGAAAGGCTATATCATATTCTAGTAGAAAAAATTATATTGCTTGCACCAATGACTTAGTATTAAGAATTTTAAATTCTACCAATTAATTATAAATCTTCTAAGCTTTCATTTTCTCACTTCTCTTCATTACATTGAGCTCTTTATATATTTTTTATTCTAGAACAACTATAGAAATAGTGTAAATTTTTATCGAAAACTTATTTCATGTTGTGTTTTCCTTTTCCCTTTAGCATGCATTGTTCCACATTTGTAAAAGCATGAGTTGGATTTGAACTTGTATGAAATTGAGTTGTGGTTGAGCTTGTAAAAGGTTGGCTTACAGTTGACTTACCAAAAGTTAGTTGGTTGGTAGCAAATCATAAGGAAAAACCTCAAGTATATTAGAATTAAACCTAAAAAAAATGTCAAGTTATAACTCTTATAGTAACGGAGTTTTTTGAGGCATCATTTTAGGGTGGAAGTAGATTCTAATTTGAAATGTTTCACTTGAAAACTTTTTGTAGTCTTTCAACATTCTTTCATTTTATTTAGTTATTAAAATTATAAATTAATATACCTATAAATCATGGTTTTTCACGAAGATAAAATTGCATTAATATAGACTTTTTGAATAGTAAACACCATCCAAAAATAATTAAATTACTTTAACACAAACAATACACCCACTCTTATGCGATTCACAATCATTCATTTTACTTCAATTAATATCAAAGTTAGTTCCCAAAAATATGTTAGTCAAATAATTTGGGTGATCTTTCTTATGAGTTTTATATATGTTGATGATTTAATTAATTGATATTTTTGTTGAATATTAATTTTAATTACTATCGCTCCATTTTTTGTTCTTACTGAAATATTTACGCTTTTTAATTTGTCTATTTTTCAATATGACTTCACCGAGATTGAGATTTGAGTGTCATTAGGACATGATTTTCTTCTATCCAAACCACATTATTTAAGGGTAAACTTTATTTATATTGGAAAAATATTTTTAAAATTTTTATTTAATCAATTATCTTAGAACTCTAGGTAATGAATATCAAATATTGTGATTTGCCTAAAGATTTAGGCAATAATGAGATCAAATCAATTTGTGAATTTTGTGGTAAATATAATAGATTGGCACAACCAAATTTTAGATGAGTAAACAACCATCATTATGATATATCATCTAAAATATTTTATGAAGCTCTGAATTCACATATAGAACTTGAAGTTGAACAAATCTTAAAATTTAATTTCACAGGCCCTTCAAGAGTTAACGATGAGAAATTAAATAATCTTACACATGATTTTGAGATCTTTATGATGAATTTGAGAAAAAATATAAAGAAAATGTTTATCCAATTTAAAAAAATTACTAATGGATTAACAGATCTTAGAAAGGTTTTACTAATGGATAACTTAAAAAAAGGTGTAGGAATTTTACCCAGTGAACATGATCCCCTTTTCATGCCAATAAAAGTAGTAAGGAAACAAAGAAACAAATGCTAGATGAGTTACTTTGAGAATTATTGACTATCAAGATTGAGATGTGTAGAAGAGTTGAAGAGGAGGTTTCCACAAGTAAGCGAAAGCAAGAAGTAAGGAAACAAGAACAATTGGCATTCAAAGAATCAAAAGATGATTCAATTGTGACATTCCATGGCTTTTGAAGAAAAGGTTCTTTTTCATTTTAAAACTTAACTTAAAATTTGGAAAAACTTTTGTAAATGGGGAATTGATAAAAGAAAAATGCAAATGAAGAAGGTGCTAGAGTTCTATAAATGTGGTCAAACCAACCATGTTAAACTATGAAATCCATAACTTGTCGACAACAAAACGAAGGATGACAAAAAGAATATAATGAAGAAGAACAAAGCTTTCCAAGCTACTCAAAGTACATTGAAAGATTTTACACTACAAATTTCAAATTTCAAGCTGACAAAATGATTATTGCACGGGAAAGAATGATGAATAAATAACACCTGGGGAAGACGAAGGCAATAAGGATGATTCTTGGGGTGATAAAGTTCTTGAGAGTAATTTCATAGAATTTTTTGTGCTTTAATTTCTTTAATGTCTAGAAATAAAAAATTGAAAAATATTTACAAAGAAGAAATTGAACATCTAAGCTTTTTCGTGAAAGAACATGAGAAAAACAAATTAGAAATACCATAATTTTTTTATGAAAAAGTTCCATGATTATTGACATTGCTTGTTTGAAAACGAAAAATGGTAATTTAAAGAAAAATTTAACTTTCTTTATCATACAAAAATTTCGAAGTCTCTGCATGTTTATTTCTCTTAACATACAAATATATCTTGTTTTAAGCATATGCATAATGTTTGAACATTGTCATATTTTTATTACTATAGAAAAGAACAATTAGAGACTGTCAAAAAAGGAAAAAATGAATTTAGTTCAGAAGAAGATATTAAGTGGGAGATTAAGAATGATATAATGAATGTTACTACTCTACACAATCTTGTTTGGGTTTTCAAGATTAGAGAATTAAGAAGTCAATGTAAGGTGTCAATAAAAGATGGAGATAGTTAAGTTACCTTTGTGTTTATTGTGTCAACTTTTAATTGTTTAGTATTTTATTTTAATTTGTTTCTTTGGTGTGAAACTTGTTTAGTTGTAAGGAACAAGCAATTCACTTTTAAAGGTGATGAATAAATGATCTTTAAAGCACCTTGGAGTGCTTAACAAGCTTCAAAGTTTTAAGATGTTCACATCATATTTGAAAAGTTTTTAATTTTATTTTTTAATTGAATATTATCTTTTTGATTATTAGTCAGAAGACATTTTTCTATTCAAATCCTTTCAAAATCCAACATTAACTATTCCTTAATTTTGGAAACATAGCATTCCATTTTTAAATCATTTCATCTTTTCAAATCCTACTTAACCATTAGAATGCTTACAATCTATTTCTTTCTTTGAGAAACATAAATGATTCCATTTTTTAATCTTTTAATTTTTTTCTAAGGTAAATCCCGCTCTGTGTCTTTGCCAAATTCCATGCTATCTTAAATGTTAAGCATTCTTTTAAATTGAAAAAAATAATGTTTTTATATTTTTCATCATCAAAAACAATTCTTAAGCCACATGCTAAATATGAGCCCAAGTACAAAGCTTTAGGGTCAGCCAAGCCAGAATGGGTACTCGCAAACATCAAATTAGAAGACATCAGGAACAAATTATGGTCCTATCTTGGCCATTGTTCATTCAGACTTTCACTATAGTATGGCAAAGGATCATGCTCAATTGATCAAGTGTGCAAATGGGCTAGTTATACCCATTACGATGTTGAACTTATAAAGATACGAGTGGCCAGTTTAGTGAAATGCCAAGAACATAAGTTGGCAGCCATCCTCAAGATTTATCTTGCATTATCATCCCAAGGAAGACATTAAAATGTGAAAATATTTCTAATAAATTTTAATGTATGACTAAAACTCTATACCAAATGAACACCATAAGCATAGAAAAATTAACCCATCTAATCCTTGGTCAGATAGCTATAATCATGTTGCCTATAAGCCTTGCCATGATGCTCTAACCAAATGTGGAAGATCTTGTCCAACTTGATTAGACAGCCCTAATAATTTCATCCAATTATGATTCCTATCCTTGAATCAGATATCCTAAATCATTCCATTTTAAAGCCTAAGGTTGAGACTGTTCCAACCTCTACCTTTGATTAATCGAACAATTCATAACTAATCTGATTTGATTAGATGCCAGATGTAATGCATCTCAATCCTATCATCAATAGCTCATGATCTTTTATAATCTTTGAATTGAATATCTATAACATCTCAAATTGGATCCAATGACACATATTGTTCTTCTTTGCTAACTAATTCACTAGACATTATCTTAGTCATTGTGTTAACCATTTTGGAAGGAGTTTTTTAAACCTTTATGAAAAATCATTTAATTCTTTGTTACAACCCTTAAAAAGCTTTTTTATTGACTTTTAGTGACTATGAAAAAAATTTGTTTATATAAACTTAACCTATATTATTGAAAGGGAAATTGAATCTAAACATTCATTTAATACCTTAACCATATTCTACAAGCATAAACTTCTTCTAGTAGTATCTACATCTCGCTAATACACAAACATCAAAATTCTGGCTAAACGTAAAACCTTAAAATTTTCATTTTTTTCGATTCTCTTAATAATTTTAAGCTCTTTGTGAATTTATTTATTCAATAACAAATATGAGAAATATTGTATGCTTTTATTGGAAATTTATCTCTTGTTAAATTGTAATCTTACCTTTTGGTTAGTGGCTCGACAATTGTGAATCATAATAAAAAACCTTAAGTTTACCTGAGATGAACTATAAAGAGAAACCTTAAGTTGAATAACTCTTTTACAATTCAATTTATTTTAGAGCTTAGTTTAGAGGGTGGAGCTAGGTTTTACCTTGAACAAAATAACTTTAAAATATTGGTGTGCCATTTCAACTTTTAGTTTCATTTTAATAGTTAAAAAATTATATAATAATATTTTTATAACATATGGTTTTTTATAAATATGAAATTACTATTATAATCTTTTTTCAAAATAAATTTGGTAAAAACAATTTTCAAACATTCTTTAAAACCCATAATTCACATTTTTGTTATGGAATTCTAGTCATTTTACTTCACTTTACCATACAATTTTTCTCTTTTTATAAAGTTTCATTTTGATTAGGTTATATTACTATGAAACTCTAAATCTTTTCTAATGTGAGCTTAACATCATTTTAATTTGATAATATTTTGCTACTACAATTTATCTCATTTCATTGTTAGCATAAATTCATATAATACTAAAATAACTTATCACTATTTATGCATATTTGTTGTATTTATTCACAATAATTGAAACTATGGCCTAATCAAGTTAAACAAGTTTCATTGTAATCATCTCAATGAGCTTCTTCTCGTAGAGCTTACCTTATTTCATCAAATATTTCATTTGAATTAGTTCTATAAATACGACAATTTAATTCTCCACTCATGTGACATTTCATATCTCTATTAGTTGGTTATATTATATTCATTTAATTTATCTTATTTAAGCTTTATTATATATTTTCATAACATTTAAATAATATTATATTATTATTTTTTCCTATTCACATAGTAACTAGTACAAATTCCAAACAACATATGATGGAGATAGAATAAATGTCGTTGGACACATTTTGGTGAGCTTTATGCAATTAAATATTTATTTTGATATGTTTAAATATTTTACTTCATTTTGTATTGTTTTTTTTATGAGGAATTCTGATTCAAACCATATTTGAAGATTAATAACATTGTACTCAATCTCCTTAGTATCCTAAATATTGTTTTCAAGCATAAGTTATCTCATTTCTTCAAAATTTTCATTATTATTTAGGCATATTACTTAGAGAATATAAACTCCACTCATGTCATCTTCACATTTTCTTGATTTATTTTATTATATAACTTCAATTTATGTTATTTTTAGTTTTATTATTAATTTTGTTAATGTAAAAGTAATAATTTATAATTTTTTATACTTAATAAATATCACAATACTTACCTCAACAAGCTTTATCTAATAAGATATTAAAGTTTATTTTTTAAATAATATTATTTAGGGTTTTGGTGTATGTTTGGGATATTTCGATTCATACATGATATGATGATTGAGGATGTTACTATCGATAATCTTACTATCTCGGAATATAGCTTTTACGCATAATTTCTCTCATTCCTTTAAAATTAATACTTTTATTTAGTTATATTACTATGTAATTTTAAATCTTTTATTTAGTGACCTTTATATTATTTTTATTTATTTATATTACACTACATTAATTTATGTTATTTTTGCTTTAATAAATATTTACCTCACACTAAATCTGTACAACATTTCGTGAAGTTGAAATGAACTTCAAAGAACTCCAACAAGGAAGCCCAATAAAATTAAATACTAATTTTTATATTTTTTAGGATTATATTTTTATCAATTTTTTTAGGCTTTGTGAGGAGTTTTTATTCATTCAAGATTTCATGATAGAGAATGTTACACTCGATCCCCTTAATATCTTGGTATGGCATATCAATGAATAAATTTTTTCTTTTTTTTCAACTTTGCCCTCTTAATTTTTTTATTTTAAAACTCAAATTCAATTATTGTGTGATGAATTGAATTTCTTCAATTTTTTAAATTCAACTTTATCATATATTTATTGAAAATTGAAATAATAATTTGTGCTCATTTAATATGGCAATTTATAGTACTTTTATGTAAGATCCTATTGTGGCTAAATAAAAATCGTTGGACTCACCTTGACGAGCTTGATCATATTAAATATTCTTTTTCATACTTCTTTTAAAAAAAATTCTAAGGTTTTAACATGCTTTATTAGACAGTTCGATTCATACTTGATTTGACTATCAAGGATTATACTCAATCTTCTTAGTATATTGGATTTCAACTTTCCAATACATTTATTCATTAACATATTTTTAAATATTTTATCTTCTAGAACTTTGGTATGTTTTATGAGATATTTCAATTTTTATCTATTTTGAACATTAGGTTCATTTCTTTTAATGAACTCAATATCTTAAAATATAACTTTCATGTATAATTTATCTAATGTCTTCAAAGTTTTTATTTTTATTTTGTTACGTTAATATGAAAATATAGTTATTCTATTATCAAACTTTTGTATCACATTGATATAGTTAGATTCTATTAGTTTAATTTATCTAATTTTAGCAGTAATATATATCTTTACTTAATTTTTAAATAATAATTTCAAATTACTTAATGATATTTACTTTGGGAGTGTAAGGTAATTCAAAATGATTTTTGATTAAAATGAAAGAAATGTTGATTGATTATCTTTGATGAACTCTACCCAATTAAATATTTATTGGTATATATTTTATTAAATAATTTATTTTTTAAAGATTTAGTGCACTAAACGTAATATTCTGAGGTATACCTAATTTAATGATTAAGGAAGTTCTAAACCAGATTCGATCAAGGTGAGGCAAAAATCTTTTGACTCATTTTAATGAACTCAATTCATTAATTTATTTATATATATATATATATATATATATTAATTATTTTTAAAAAAGTTTTTATTACCTTACCAGATATTTTGATTCACGCATGACTTCACTGTTGAAGCTTTTAGCCTTGATCACCTTCATATCTTTGAGAGAAACTATAAAAAAAAAATTATGTTATTTTTTTAAAATTGTTGACATTCATTTAGTTATAATACTATCTAACTCAAAATCTCTTGTCAAAAAACTTTTACAAAACTTTGTGATTTGGTTATATAATGTTAATTCAATCTAAATTATGTTATTTTTAATATGTATATTTACAAAATATTAAAAGAATACTTGATATTAATTTTTGTTATTTATATTTGTAATTTATTGTATCAGGAAAAAGTGTTTTGTTGGCATGAATCAAACATCACTGGACTTGTCTCTAATGATAAAATCTAAATAAATATTTATTTTTATTTTTTATTTTTTATTTTTCAAAAGTATTTAACATGCATTATGTGACATTTAAATTTGTACACAATTTTGTGATCGAGGAAGTTACAGTTGAACTCCTTAGTATTTTATAATGAAATCTTTTCATACAATTTATTCCATTACTATAAGTTTTTTACTTTAATTTTTATTTAATATTATGTCATTGATGATTTTTTCTTTTGTGACCTTCACATTGCTTTAATTTTGTTATATTACATAAATTAAATTTATCTTATTTTACATTTAATATATTTTTACTTAATATTAAAATAATAATTTATTATTATTTATGCTTATTTTCTTTAGTATTTTACAATAATTTTAAATGAAGTCTGACCAAGAGGAAGGTAATCTTATTGTACACGCTTTAATGTGTTCTATAATGTTAAATATTCCTTTCTATATTTTTTAAAAATTTTATTTTAAAACTTTTTGGAATTTTTTTGAAGCATCTTGATTGTACTAGATTTGATGTTTGATGTTGTTACGCTTGATCTCCTTTGTACCATGGAATTCAACTTTCAAGAACAATTAATCACATTTTTTCAAAATTTTCTCCTTGATTTTTCTGTGTTATTATGAAACTTTAATTCTCTTGTCATTTTGCTGTTACTTTTCTTTGATTATGTTATATTACTTTTTTGTAATTTATCTCATTTCAGCTTTAATATACATTTACCTAATAAAAAAACATTTTATTATAGTTTCTTTTTATTTTCTTTTGTGATTTGTAAGAATTCCACACAAGGTCTAATTGTTAAAAAAACAAAGGTCATTAGACAAATCTTGATGAGTTTATGCAATTTCATATTCATTTTTTATATTTTTGAAATATTTAATTTATAAATTTTTTTGAAGCTTAACAAGATATTTTTATTTATACATGTTTTGATTATCAAATATGTCATAGAAAAGCTCTTTACTCTAATAGAATATAACTTTCTTGCATAATTTATCTCATTTATTAAAATATTTCTCTTTTATTTTGTTATATTACTTTGGAATTCTAAATCTCTTATCGTTTGACCTATTCATCACTTTCATTTTGCAATGTTATAATGATTTAATCTATCTCTTTCAGCTTCAATATATATTTACTTAATATTGAAGTAATACATTATTATTTTATATTGTTATTTATTTTAGTTATTTTATGTAAAATTAAATCTATTTTGCTTTGATTTAGTTAAATTACATTAATTTATTTTAACTTATTTTAGCTTTAATATAGATTTACTCAATATTAATTTAATACTTTTAATTTACTTATCATTATTTGCATTTGTAATTCATAATAGTTACAAATGAAGTCTAATAGAGACAAAAAAACCTCATTGTACTGGTCTCAGTGAGCCTTAACCAGTTAAATAACAACTCCTATTATTTTAAATATTTTATTTTCTAAGAGTTTGGAATACTATAAGAGACATTTTTATTTGTATTTTACTTGATGACTGAGAAAGTTCAACTCAATCACTGTATTATATTTTAATACAACTTTTTTGTAGAATCTATCCCAAATGTTTAAATTTTTTCATCAATTTTGTCATATTTTAGTGACACTCAAAATATTTTCTCATGTGACCTTTACATTGCCTTGATTTTGTTTTATTATAATGCTTTAATTTAATTCATTTCAGCTTTAACAAATATTTACTTAATATAAAAAAAATTATTATTATTTATGCTTTTTAAATTTTCGAACTCATAGTAATTCCAAACATTGTATGATTGAGATGAAACAAACTTCATTAGCATCATCTTCATGAGTTGTATTGTATTAATTTATTAAATATAATATTTTTAAATATTTTATTTTCTAATAATTTTGCACACTTTATGGGACATTCCAACTCGTATCTAATTTGACCACAAAGATGTTGCACTTAATCTCCTTCGTACCTTTAAATGAAAGTTTTTTGAACAATTTACCAAACGTCAAAATGTTTTCTTTAATTTGGGTAAAGCTATATAACCTAAATTTCATCTCTAAATGTTTACATAATTTTAAAGTTTATTATTTTTAATGCTAATTTTGATCAAAATAGTGGTTTATTATTTTTTATGCCAATATATATCAATAATTAGTTGTAATTCAAAGTAAGGTCTAGTTAAGAAGAAACAAACATTATTGGAGTTATCTCATTGTGCTCTATCTAGTTAAATATTACTTTTTATATTCTAATAATTGTTTTTGTTTGATTTTTATGCTTCATATAGTAATTTGATTCATACCAAATTTAGCAAATGTAGTTGCTACACTCAAACATTTTTTGAGTTATCCTACAATGTTGCTTTCTCACATAATTTATCATATTTTATCAAATATTTTCTTTGATTTGGTTATATATCTATGCAACTTGAAATCCTATTTCTTTCAGCTTTTACATTGCTTTAATTTAATAATATTACATTTCTTGAATTTGTCTCATTCAACTCTAAATATATTTATCTAATATTAAAATAAAAATTTATTATTAATTATGTTTATTAAGTTTAGTGGCTCACAATAATTAAAAGCAAGGCTCAATTAGGACAAATGGAAGGTCATTGGTCTTGTCTAAACCAGCTCTATCAAATTAAACACTGATTTTTACAGTTGATTTTGGCATGATTTCTAGTCTTTTTGAATCGTAAATGATTTTATGAATGAGGATGTTACACTCTTTCATATCACAACTTGGTATATAACTTTCTAATATAATTTGTCATTCCTTGAAAATTTTTAGTTATATTTGTTTATTTTATTATGTTAGTGTACATGTTCCCTTATGTGACATTTGGAATTTGTTAATTTTGTTATATTATATTAGATCAATTTATCTAATTTTAGTTTTAAAATATCTTCACAAAATATTAAAATTGTAAATTATGATTATTTATGGATATTTACTTTGTAATTTATGGTTATTCAGTACAACATGTGATCATGGGTGCCTGAGCATGTGGTTATTGAGCACCACACATTGTTAGTAATTCATAAGCTCTATAAGGTCTAGTTTGTGATTGGCAAAGCTCAGCTTAGGGCTATTAAATAATGTGATGAGGATTATTTAATGTTTGGGTATTATTATAGGACAACAATAGGGGTAATGGATGTGTAGGTGTTCTTCTTAGAGTATTATGTGATTAAACTATTAGATCATGTGCTGATATAAGAGTCATAGGCTTACCTCGAGTACCTCATAAGCTTCAAGGAATTACTAAATTATCTGTTGATCACAGTGCTTTAATTTGTGCTCCTTTTAGAGTTGTTATGCCATGACTGACTAGTGATTGGTCCAATGGTTATGCATTTATGCATAAGCTCAACAAGGTAGGCTATAACATTTACTTGACTCTTTTGATATACTAATGATTATACTAGATTATTATGTTGCCACTTATAGGTTTTCGTTAGTAGAACATGAGGATTACCAATTGAACTTGGTTTAGCACCACTTATATTATCTATATATGCAAGGGCTCAATAGTTGACATAAAATAATTGTTGTTATCAAAATTGATTACTCATTAACCATAATCTTGTATTTTCTTAATTTTAGTCTAACTCATTCTCATTTTTAATATTTTTTATATTACAATTTAAATTGTTTGAGATATCTTATATTTGACATTGGAATGTATAAGACACATTATTTTGTCGCAATTTCTATATTTTATCTTTTTGTGATAATCATTGTTTGGATCTTGTGCTTGCTTATGGACATTATTGAATATGTGGATTTAATTATTTGTTGATTAGAGTTTGCTTTAGTACCCTGTGCTTGCCAATTTACATGGATGGTCACATAGTCCAGAATGAACAAGTCTTTGGCCAACATAAGTAGTGAATTAGAGCAAATATTTGGCATATTTTTGGCATCATAATACAAACTCAATATTCAAATTAGAGAATTGGGATTCCATTTATTAATATCATGCAAAAAGAGGCAAAGGTGGCAAGTAAAACACATGAAGAGGTGCATAGGATTAGTTGCACCAAAGAAAAAGAAATTCCCACAAAACTAAGTTGTGACAGAGTAGATGTCATATCCTTTGTCAAAATATCCCAAGTTATCATAGTTTGGGAAAGATTTTGGATAATCTTTGGTAGATTAATCCTAGTCTCACTAAGGATGGGAGCATTAAATCATATGAATTATTTATATGTCTATTAAAATTAGATTTGTCTTGATCTCACCCAAACTAACTAAGCATATTTATCTTTCCTTGTTATAGTTGGTCGAGACATACATTGCTACCTTACGACACCCAGTGGACACAAAACATGTGAATGGAGACTTAGAATGAGGTTGGCTAGCTAAGGTTGAGACACCCTTTGCTTAGCTTGTATCATAGACGGAGCCATTTTTAGTGGCTTTCATTTGGTTGAAATCATAAGTTCTTCATGTGCAATAGATCAACACATATATTATTAGCTAGCATATATTAAAAACATGGGGAGGCCATTAATTGGTGCTATGGCAAATGTCAAACTATGTTTAGAAAAGTTGAAGTTATTGAGTTTCCTTGGAGCCAATTCATGGTAGCTTTTAGATACTATTGAGCACTAAAGAGAGCCAAGGCTTACATTCATAGAGACCCAACTCTTTTGGGCATAAAATTAATGCATCATGGTTGGTGACTTCTAAGGTATGCCATTGTTAGGTCTTTATTTGGGGACTTATCTTTATTTTTTGAGACACTCGGTGGTTACTTAATTTGTATAATACAATGTCATGATTGATGCTATGAGGATAAATATGGAGGTGGAGAATTAGATGGGGGCTAGTAAGAAGGGCAATAAGAAAGCAAAGAACTCTGACAATTCCAAAGGTAAGACGAATGGAACATTTTGTGGCAAGAAATGGAAGAAGTCAATCAAGATAGTTAATTTAGTTTTGTTATATTTTAGCTAGTTAATGAGTGATCTATATAACAATCTGAATATTACAAATTGAAATTTAGATTGTATGATACAATATATGAAGGACCCTACAAATTCGAATAAAATGTTTGCAATATCTCTTTTAAGGTAAGACACAATAAAAAAAATTTCCTTAATGGGTAGAAGACATTTCAATCCATTAGTCATACAAGATGGTGGTTTAGAGTTTATGCACCACTTTGTAAGAGGGTAAAAATGATTCTGATGTCATTATTAATATGTTTTAATGCTATAATATTGCCTTTATGGTTCCTTTTAACACAAGGACATCTCATCTTTGAGATTACCTTAGAGAAAATTAGTTATGATGAGGGCTGGTACCTATCACCAATAATTGTTGAACTAGCTTCTGACATTGAAATTTTATTTTGATATGGTACCTAGCAATTTGGTTATGTTTGACAAGGTTCTTTGCGTAGAACTATTTGGAATTCTAATTTCTAAGTTGGACATTGTTGTAGGCTACCAATCATAGTGGGGCATGGTGTTTAATTGTTAGGATAAGAAGATCTAGAATAAGGTGCTAAACTTAGTTGGTATAGTCTTTTTTGGAATCAATTGATAGGCTATATTGTTTTCATTATTCATGAACCTTCATAAATTTTGCTTGGCATGGTTATCTATTATAACAAATGGATAAACTTTGCCCATTAGGTTCTAGGATACAACCACAATGAGGAATTATCTTATTGTTTTCCTAAATGAACAACCAAATAATATGAATGAGAATGAGAATTAATTTCTTATTTATTTAGAGTGAAGAGATTTTGCAATTTTTAAGGCACCATATTGAATGCCTATAGTTGAATTTCAATAGCTTTAGATCTTTTAATTTGAATTGGTGGGAAATATCTTAATCAGGCTAAGTGTTTTTCAATTGGGAGCCCATGTACTTTATGTCAAAAAGAAAGGTGTTAGCCTATGCATTTGTGTAGATTACTATGAGCCAAAACAAACTATCTATTAAAAATTGATATCCCATGCACAAAGAGATGACATATTCAATTAGTTGCTGGTTACCTTAACCTTTTCCAAGATTTATCTTCACTCAGGTTGTTATTAGATCTAAATTTGTGAAAATGATATTATTAAATTATCCTTCAAGAAACGATATGCGCATTTTGAATTTACTATTTTTTCCTATTTACAATCTAATGTACCTACAACTTTTATGGATTTGATGAATCACATCATTCAACCATTTAGTGACAAATATATCAATGTGTTCATCGATGACATATTGGTGCATTTTAGGAGTAAAGAGAAGCATGTATGGTACCTTCAAATAGTGTGGGTTCTACTTCAAAGCACGTTGCTATATTTCTAGTGCTCCTTTTTGCTTGACCAAGTAGCTATCCTTTGGCATATTATGACATTTTAAGGGGTTCCTATTCACCTCAATAAAGTCAAGGGCATTGTTGGCTAGAGGAGATTAACTTGAGTGATTGAGTCAAAGTTTCTTTTAACTTGCAAGCTATTATAATAAATATCTATCAAAGTTCTCATAAATTTAGCACATGATACTTCATTGTTTAGGAAAGGAATACATCCTTGCTTTAATTTGTGTGAGTAAAGCTTTATTGACGATAAAAATAGATTGAGTTTAACTCGAGTGTTAACCATGAAAAGAAGGGTAAAACATATTAAGTCTATTTTGATGCTTCACATATTTGTTTGGAAGTAGTTCATATGAAAAAATGTTGTGTGTTAGCCTATGCCCTCAGTAATTGCATGGGCATGAATGCAATTATCTAACTCTTGATTTGGAGCAAGATGTGGTGATATTTGTGTCAAGATTTGGCTTTGTAAAATGTATGTTATGAGGGTTGAAGTATTTTCTAATAATAAATACTTAAATATATATTTTCACATAAAGAATGTAATTAGAAGGCTGTGGTTAAAGCATATTGAATACTATAATTTGGACAAAATATTATAAGGACAAGAAAAATTATGTAGTAGACGACTTAAATAGAGGCACCATGCTACATCTTTTGTATCATTATTTAAAATTAGTGTATTTTATTTTTTTAACGAAATATTCAAATTGAAAATGGAAATTTAAAATTTGAAATTGGAATTTAAATTCATGTCATGTTATGGATGATTAAATATAATCATGTTAGAATAGAAATGATCAAACTATGATTGTATTGAAATTTTAATTTGATGGTAAAAGCAAGTCATCCAAGAGCTATATTTAAGATGATGAGGTTATTCTTCTGTTAAAATGCATGATGTGGTTGAAATCTTTTAAGGATTGATTTAGAATAAAAATATACAAATATGATCAACATGTAAAAGGCGATTGGTGTGATTTGTTCCACGATCTTGTATTAAGAATTTTTTTAATTTAATGTTAAGATGATTTTGTAATACGTAAATAAGATTTAGTTTATTAAACTATTGTACAAAATTGGGCTTATTATGTGGTCCAATTGCTAGAATTTGTAATAATATCTTTTGAGATGGAAACCTCATGGCTTGAACAAGTAAAGAGAAATGAAATACGATATTTATATTCACATAAGTTGTTGCCATAAACTATTGGAAATAATGCAATGAAAGTAATTTGAAGTTTCTTTGAAGAATTTATGATTTTTTGCAAATTTTCTTGTGGAGCAGTTAGGTATAAAAAATATTAATTCATACAAATTTATTTGTAGACATACGAATGACTTTCATAAAAATTATGTAAAAGTACAATTATTGATTACTAGAAATAGCTGTACCAAACAAAAAACTAAGACAAGTTTTTTGTAATTGAATAAGGTTTTTTCCCTTTCGTTAGGCCTTAGGTCTTTCTGTTAAAGCTTGGCCATAAGCTTGTGATGCATGAAAAAATTTTAAACAAGACCTTAGATGGCTCGAGCTCTCAATTTCCTTGTTACGAGGGCTTGGTAGTCTTTCATAAGACCTATAAAAAGGGAACCATTATTGGATGTGTTGGTTAAGTTTGCTTTGAAGATGAATTTAACCTTAAGACCATAAGATATGTACTCTTAGATTTGCTATTAACAATTTCTTAAGATTTTTTAAATTTGTTTACTTAATGAATGAAGAAAAAATGGACATTTGCTTTGCAAATAAGAAGGTTAAAGAGCTATGTTAGTCAAAGAGATTTAGTGTAAGGGATGGCTATGGACATGTAATGTAGTGAAAGATAAACAAAAGGACACCACATGGCTTGCAAGGCAAGTGAGACATCCTATTTTTGCATGAGTAACCTTAATGAGCTTGAATTGTTCATTTAATAAGTTTAAAGGAAATCTAGATCTTGATTAGGTGAAGTAAAAATCTTTGCTTTTTTTGAGGTCTATTAAAAAAATAAGAAGAAATCAATCTAGGTTATATGCATTGTTGGCTTACATTAAAAATTTTGGTATGAAGGGCTCAAAATTCAATGGACTTAAATTTGTAATTTAAATTTACTAGATTTCAAAATTAAAGACATAGAGTTTTAAATTTTAATGCATTGAGTTTGAAATTTGAATATAAGTTAGGGTTCAGAATGACAAATTGGGTTGAAGGCAAGTTATGACATGAACTAAACTTAGGTAAGGTTAAAAAATGCTTAGAAATTAGGTATTTGAAATTTCTAAGGACTAGAATCCCACATGAACAAAAATTTTAGATAAGGGTTACTATTTAATTAGAAATATTGTGTACTTCAATAATATTTTTAGCATACTCAAATTGGGGACATTATTTGATAATGTTATTGGTTTGATGTTGAATGATGGTTGAATTGAAATTGAAAGCTCTATTTTAGCCTTTGGAGTAGTGCTAGACTCAACCAAAGGACCAATGATCTTTTTAATTTTTTTTAAACCCTGATCTAATTATATTTTAGGGGTGAGACTATGACTAGACATGAATTAGGTCTTTATGCCATAGATTGTGACCTCAGATGATGGTCTAAGAGATTTATGTGGATCAACAAATGCTTTTAGAAAGTTTGATTGGACTCAAGTAGGCTTATGAGATGTTAGAGAGTTACTAGTGAAAGTCATTTGAATTCAACTTATAGATAAAAGCCTAAGAGAAGAATAGTATGAGGTATAGAATTATAACTACAATAGTGTTAAAAGAAACTAAAGGATTACCTAAAACATTTCTTGGTAAATATTTGGCTAATAACTAGACATAAATATATGAAATTTAAAATTGATGATACCTTAGATAAGAAAATTATTGTTGGTAGCAACCAAAACATAACTAAGTTTGCACACTAAAGTTTAAAAAGACCTATTTGATTGGTTAATGGTTGAAGGTTTTGATGTAACACTAAATAGTTAATTAGGGCTAAGAAATCCAAGATAAATAGAAGTAAAGGCATATTGATATTGGTAAGAAAGTCTAACAATTAGACATAAAGTAAGATAGTGGATGAAAACAATAGACTCGTTAGTAAGAGCAAAGAAGGTTTGATATGCTAGATTGTTTGACTCACAATAGGTCTCGAGGTTGTATCCCTTAGTGTTAAGACTTCATGATAAATTGTTCATGTTTCTGAGCATGTGGTGCTTATGCATCATGTGTGATAAGATTCTTTGTCATCAATGGGTGGTACATATGAATGGCAAATCTTAAGTGGGAATTGTTGTATATCATGTGCAAAATTTCGAGTTGGTTATGTGCTAGTATAAGACATCACGTGTGGTAATCAATGTGCTATGGTGTTTCATACAATGTAGCATGGATGTCTAATGTGGATTCCTATTCTGGTCCATGTCATTAATAGAGCCTAGGTTGTTTACTTTTTTACATATGATGAGATTGGACTACCATAGTTGTCGAGTACCTCATCGAATTGAAGGAAGTGCCAAATTATGAGTAGGTAACCATGAATCTTATTGATTGATTATGAATTTGTTTAGACTTGTTAGGCTCTGATGGATGTGAGATGATGTCTATTGTTATAGATTTATGCATTTGCTTAGCTTTGTAAGATCTAATGATAACTTGATTCCTCTATTATATTGATGAATATACATGAGAATTCTCTATTGAGCTTGGCTCACTCTCTCTTATTTCATTTGTAGGAGAAAGGAGTAGTAGTGGCTTTGATATTTGAGTGAGCAGCATTAGAGTCATTACCATATTCGATCACTCTTATGTTAGGATTTAATATGTTCTTGTTTCAATCTCATTTTTTTACAAAAAAAATTTACTTTTAGACTTAATAGATTATTTTATATATTTAATGTTAATAATTTGAATATATGGGACTTCCTATTTGGATGTGGCTCTCATGATTTATTTAATTATGATAGTCATGGCTGAAATTACATAGTACTTTTCATGTTTTGGATTATATGAATATAATAATTTTGTAGGTATAGATTATTTGGCACTATGTACACAAAAGTATACTAAGTTACCTAACCTAAGGTAGACCAATTCTTAGTACAATTGACATCTTAGTTGAGGCATGAATGTGGTTCATTTTTGGTAGTACACTATGATTTTGATGATCAGATTGGAAGATCATGACACTTAGTTTGAATATTATACCTAAGCAGTTACCACTTGATAACTATAAATATTAACTAGTACATAAGTTCAGTTGCATCTCAAGAAAACAGTTTCTGTAAAAATCGAGTGTGACGTGCCACTCATATATCAATGCCTATAGAGAAATCAAAGAGGAAAGCCATGTTTGATGTCAATAGACCTGAAATTGATTTCATAGTCCAAGATTTATTTGCTCAACTCAATTCTCTTAATTTTTTGTTTGATTGTTTTCATCGTTTGAGGGCACTTTAGCCAAAAAAATTCTAAATTTCATACAATACTAACTCGATTACATTAGGAATCTATGGACCTTATTTGTAGCGATGACATATTGACCTGTCATGGTGGGTGGTGTGTTGCTTAACACCATGACATTAGAGATAGCATGCTATGAGAGGCTCTTCAATTCCATATGGTGATCTATGGGAAGTTAAAATTTATAAAAACCTAAAGATTATCTTTTGGTGGAGACACTAAGGTAGGTATGTGACATACTAAATTTTGTGATGCTTGACTTATGGGTTATTATAAACGTGATTGCCAACTAGAAATAGGATGTGATTACATTTTTTCTCTGTATTATATAGGACCTTACAAGTACATGACTTGATATGGTTTAATATAAATCAATTTCCTTAATAGGCTCATTTCTTTGTGAAGAAGTTAGACTCATCAAGAAGACAATTATAGTGTTTTGTGTAATAGATGGTTTTTTCGCATTGTGTTCTCAAAATGATTATCACAGATTTTGAAGCTAAATTTGCTACTCAATTCTAGAATCATTTCCATGCAGCTCTAAGAACTACTATTTGGTTCAATACAACTTATCATACTCACATTAATGAATATTCAAGGAGGATTAGCCAAATCATAGAGGATTTATCGAGACTTCTTATATATGAACAATTTCTTGACTTGTTTAAAAAGTTACCACAGATATTTTTTTGTAATAAAAGTATCAATACGTGATACCCTATGAGGCATTATAAATGCTGCAATGTAGTTCCCTTATACGTTGAACTAAAGTTAGCCTAAATAAACCCCATAGACACGAAACATTAAGGTGGTTCACAACTTGCATTAAAACACACATGTGGTGTAGGTTTGACAAAAGAAGTGTTTGAACAAATAGCATTAGTCAAAAAGCAATATGATTAGATACCATGCTTTTTTCAAAGCCTACTTCTTCAAGTTTTGGGAGGCTTCTAATTTGAGACCATAGAAAAGATTGGGTTTGTATGACATTATCATTAGTTTTTTTAATCATGGGCGAGGATACATGACTTGTTCCATGTATCTAACATGAAGAAAGAGTTCCTAGATCCTCTCATATTCTTCAAAGAGAGCCAAAATGGATTCAAATTATCTCAAATATTGCATATCAAGAATACCTAGTGTATTCTAGAATTAAACTTTAAGTAAAATGGAATAGAACTTTTCTCATGATAAAAGTATTGTGAAATAAGTAAAAATAGTGGTAGGCAACTTTAGAGGTAGAATTTGAGATTCACCACAAGTGACTATACTTCCTTGCTTTATTTCAAGGGCAAAAACCGTTTATTTGTGGGAGAATATCAATCTTAAACTATGATTCTCTTAATTTTTTATTACTTATTAATAATGGAATATTGAAATAAAATGTTAGATTTTTTGTATGAATATCATAGGTAAATGTTTAAGGGGATAAATTCTTTAAGGTCCATTTTAGATAAGATTAAGACTAACAAAAATATGCAAAAAAGAAAAAAAGAAGAAGAAAAGGAACAATGCCTTTGATAAGATGAATGAGATTACTCCAACCTAATCGACCTCGCTAAATTTAAAGAATGGAATGGTTAGCAATAAATAGGCATGATATGAAAGTGCTAAACATTTTTGTTGAACCCTATGCTTCTATAAGCTAAATAGGTCTTAACGATGACGACAAAGGAGGCCGAAGTGTCAAAAAGTTGGAGGAAGATGGTGCATTTCAAGTCGAGTGCTTGAAGGGAAGGACGCCATAGTGGTGAAGACTTCTATAGAATTAGTAAGTAGGAACCTTATCCTTCAACTTAAATGTTGAAGGATGTTTAAAAAAATAAAATATTTTTGTATAGATTGCATGTTATAATTAATGTGATGGTTAAAAATATAAAGAATGTTTAATATTTGTTGTCATTACTCATTGGCGGATGAAACTTCATAAAATGTTTTTGTAATATTTCATGAATATTCATGTTAAGGCCTTGGTTAAGCTTAAAGAATTAACATATATGCAAAATTATGTCACCTACTGATATGATGCATGGTTTTGCCATAGTAAATTTAATGTTCACCTTAAAAAAAAGAAGATGCAATATTGTTAGCGTTATTTCTGTATAATTTGGCAAAGTATTGGATGTATGTATGCTATTATAATCACACTAGATGAAGGTGTCATTTAAAATTTTTTCCTTAATTTCATATTTAGTTCACCTTTTATCTAGCCAACCCTTTATGGCTTATCAAAGGAAAAAAACATTAAACTAAGATTACTCATGGTGGTAGCTTGATTTGTTATTAACATTATTTGGTTGAAAATTATTGATGTTCTTTAGTCTAAATTTGCTTATAAATGTGTACATTAACAAGAAATTCTTAACTTTTATTTGTTGGAAATGATATCATGCTTATCAGTTCAAAAATTTCTTAATTTTAAACAAAGAAAAATAAGTTATCAAGCATTTTATGGTTGATATAGTTTTTTAAAACTATTTTTATAAATAGACACTTAATATAGCATAAAGGAATTCTTGTTATCACACATTGTGGTGTAAAATTTTGCTAGAAATAACTATAATTAATTAAGAAATCCTATTATGAAAACAAGAGAATCTTACTCTTTAACTATATCATAGCAGTTTATTTTGAGTTAGCCAAGATTTCTTCCCAACAAAACAAACCTAAGATTGAATTTTACAATCAAATAGAGCATTTTTGCCACGGGTTATGCATTGAGGTTGAGTAGTTTAACTCTGTTATAGGCTTGCAAAGTATGAAGACGCCTTAAAAGTGACTTTCGATGGCCGTTGATGATGGAAAACTTTCATGTTTATTATAAACTAGGGTTGAGTGTCATGACTAAAACATAAATGGAGGCTAAGATTGCTAATGGCCCTCGTTGGGTGTGCATAGAGAAAGCTTTTGACAAGATAACCTTAACATATGTATTATGAGTTTCAAGTTTCCTATTATTGGTGGAGCTTTTCTTACCTAAAAATCCAAGCCTAAATGGACGTTGTTGTCACCAAGAAGGGGTTAGAAGCCTCACGTCTGATGATGGATTCAATGTAAGCTAAGACATGTTCATGTAATGTAATGTAAGACTTGGAAAACGATGTTAGAAGGCTTTCAATGTAATTGAGCTCTCTAATATTCTTGTTTGGAGCCTTAAGAAACTTGCACTATCCTTGGAAGAAGGTTAGTGGCTGTATGTATCTTAGTTAAATATAGCAATTGGGTTAGGCTGAGTAAGAGTCCAAAATTGAGAAAAAACATGACCTTGCTAGAAAGCTTCGTTGGAACAAATTAGACTCATGAAATAACATGATTATTTAGGAGAACAAAGGATTTAGAGTGAAAGTTGTGGATTTAAATTTAAAAGTCGTATATTTTAAAAATAAATGTGTTCGGATTAAAATTTTATTATATAGTACATAAAACATTGGTTAAGTTTAAGAAACAATGATTGTAGTTTAGGATTAATGTAAGTTAGTACTTGACAATGGACCTTAGGCTTGGATAAGAATATCATAGTGATTGGCTAGGAGAAAGTCCTCAAAATTAATCTTTTACATGAAGTAAACCACAAGATAAAGATTATCGTTTAAATGAGAATTTCATATACTTGGTGAGACTTTGATGAATGTTTGATGAAGCTTTTAAGCAAGCCATGTTTGATGGTTTCCTAAGTTAGAGTCATCAAATTTAACCTCTATGTGTGTGTTAAACTCTATCAAGGGACTAATGATGACTTGAATTTTGTTTAAGCTATCATTGTAGTGTTATTTGATGAAATAAATCATGAATAGCTTTAAATTTTATTTTTAGGACTTCAATTGGCATATGATAATCTTAGAGGTGTATGAGGCATAAAAGAATTTTTGTGTTACGTAGAGTGACTTAGATTGGCTTGTGAAATAAGTGAGAGTTGTTGTGAAACTCACATGAATGTGCGTTAAAAATCAAAGATTGACTTGAATGGTTTGAGAAATTAACTTATTACTTGAATAAGTGCAATAATAACTAAACAATTCTAGTAAGACTATTAGAATGAGAAAAGGGCAATGATGAGATGTGGACATACCGAACTTGAAAAATGTAGCCTAGATATAAAGAATAGTTTTTAGTAAAGTCCTAAAGTTACATTATGTATACAGTAAGGTTTTAAGGAGACACAAATGGTAAGTAGTTGATTGTAGTTTGGGGAAAAATGGATTATATATTAAGTTTAAGATGCCCAAAATAAATGCAAATAAAATTACTTTATTTTTGAGTTAGCAAGTTTATCGATGATTACATAGACTAAGGTGCGGCAGAGCACAACTAATACAATCTACAACCAAAATAAGGTTGGTTAGGTATTCAGAATGGTAGGACTCACACTAGTTGCAGAGGTTGAATGCCTTATTATTAGGGAAACAAAGGAGATTATGGGTGTGGCTAACCTTATTGTGGTTGAGCACCACATTTTTTTGGGTGTTCATCAACCTTGGGGTGTTATCCATGTTATTACTAGAGTTAAGATAAGAATAATCAATTTCTATGCAAAGGAGTTTAGGTTGTCTAAGTGCCTTTATATGTTATTATGGGAGATTGTGTATGTTCCAAACAACTTCTTAGAATGCTATGTGATTGTTCAGGACTCTTGTCAAAATGTTGCTAATCATTGCGACTAATAGAGCTCAAGATATGGACTTATGATCTAGGTTTTCGTTTTATGCATTAGCTTAGCATGGTTGGCTATGACATTTATTTTACTCCTTCGATATAGTTATTTTTGTACACTGTTGTTAAGCTATAGCTTTTATATTTTTATTAGTAAGATATTGGAATTTTTTTTAAGTCTAGCTCACCTAAATTCTATTATTTGTATTTGTAAGTTGTTAGTAATAGATATAGTATCAGTGTTAATGTTGCAAAGGATAACTCATTAATCATTATCTAATCATGTGCTAGTCTAATTTTTATTTATTCTTAACATTGATGTTTTTATATGAAATATTAGACTATTTAAGATATTTCATAATGAAATGTAGGCTATATCAAACACTTTACTTGGATGTGGTTTCAATTTTTTTGCATAGTGATAATCATGATTTTTGTCTCAATGTACTTAGTGTCTTGAAATGTAATTTTCCAACATAATTTATCTAATTTTTCAAATTGTTTTCTTTGATTTGGTTATATTACAATGTAACCATGAATCTTCTCTATTGTGATCTTCACATCACTTTGATTTGCTTATGCTACATTTCTTTAATGTATGTCATCTCAACTTTATTATATATTTACTTAATATTAAATTCATATTAAATTTTCATTTATGTTTATTTTCTTTAGAAATTTAATGTTATTCAAAACAAGGTCTGATCAAGATGAAACAATCATCGTCTAACACTTCTTGATGAACAATATCTAATTCAATATTCATTTTTATATTTTTTTAAAAAATTTTATTTGTTAGAGTTTTGTCATGGTTTAGGAAACATTTCAATTCATACCAAGTTTGATCATCAAATATTACACACTTGATCTCTTTAGTATAGTAAAATGCAATATTCCCAAATAATTTATTATATTTCCTTAAATTATTTACTTTGAATTGGATATATTATGATTAATTTTACTTTAACTCTCATTATACCTCTATATTATTTTAATTACTTAAGTACTTTATAGTAATTCCAAAAAAGGTTCGATCAAGACTAAAAAAATGTCATTAGACTCATATAAAATCTCTTTATCAAATTAAAAAATATTTAGTGTTTTTTAAATATTTTATTTTTTTAGTGTTTTGGCATTCTTTATTAGATTTTTTTATTCATACATGATTTTATGATAAACGATATTACACATAAGCTCCTCAGCATGTTGGGTGAACTTTCTTAAATATTTTATCACATTTTCCTAAAAATTTTTGTTTTGATTTGGATCTATTAGTTTGCAACTCTAAATATCCTCTCTTCTAATAATTATGCTACATTCATTTTTCTATACTTCAATTTAGCAAATTTTAGCTTAAATTTATTTTCTCTTAATTTATTTTGGCATGGTTTAGAAGAGATTTTGATTTACTATTGAATTGACGATTAAAAATATTATACTCAATGTTCTTAGTATCTTGGAATGCAACTTTTTCAAATAATTTATCTCATTTTGTTTGAGTTTTGCAATTATTTGGACAATTAAAATTTAACTCCAAATCTCTTATTATGTGATCTTAACTTCACTTTAATTTATTAATATCATAATGCATCAATTTTTGAAATATTTAAGCATTAATATTTATTTATTTCAAATTAAAATAATAAATCATTATTGTTTATGTTTTTTTAATTTTGTAATTTGTAGTGGCTTTAAACAATGTCTAATTAAATTACACCAAATATCATTAGACAAATCCCGAGGAACTCTATTTAATTAAATATTCATTCTTATCTTTTAATTTCCTTATTTTTGTGATTTTTGTGTGTTTTATGTTCATTTAGATTAATACTAGATTTTATGATCGAGGACATTACACTTGATCACTTTAATATCTTAGAATGGAACTGTATGATACAATTTATTTTATTTCTTCCATGTTTTTACTTTGATTTTGTTTTATTGATTTAGGACACAAGTTATCTTCCAGTGTGTTTTCTACATTGTTTTTATTTAGTTGTATTAGTTTGCCACAACATTTCTCATTCTACCTCTATATATATTTACTTAATATTAAAATAATAATTTATTATTATTTATGCTTTTTTACAATAAAAATTTTTAAAATTCTAAAAGGTATCTGTTCAAGACAAAACAAATGTTGATGGGCTTATCTCAATGACCTCAATCTAATTAAATATTTGTATTAGTATTTTCTATTATTTTATTCTATAGAGTTTTGGCACATCTGATAACAAATTTTGATTCATGCATGATTTGATGATCAAGGATGTTGCAATCAGTCTCTTTTGTATTTGGGAATGTAATATTTTGGAACAATTTATCTAATTTTTTAAATGCTTTCGTTTGATTTGGTTATATTATCATAAAACGCTAATTCTCCTTTCTTGTGTCATTTCCATGATTTTAAAGTTTAATATATTACATCACTTCAATTAATCTCATTTTATCTTTTACATATATTACTTAAAATTAAGAAAATAGTTCATAATTAATTATGTTTATTTGCTTTGGAAAATTGATGTAATTCAAAATGAAACACAACAAAGATTAAAAAAGCATCATTGGAAATGTCTCAATCAACTATTTCCAATAATATATTCAATTTTATATTTTCAAAAATTTTTACTTATCCTTGAATCATGTTGCTCCAAGATTTTTACATTTAATTCTATGGTTGAGTCCATTTCCTCGTTTACTATTGATGAATTGTGCAATCTAAACCACATCCAACATTATTTTGTGGTCAAGATCTAATCTACCTTCATTCAACCATACGTGGCTTTACATTCCTTATTTAGTTGTCCACATCCTCTCTTATCACATCTAATGGCTCTAGTTGACCATGCTTAACGGTTGTTTCCTGCAGAAGAAGATTTATAACTTGTTTGGAAGAGACTTTTTGAGCTATTTTGCAACTTATGAAATTTTTTTGGATAGCTACGATCAACATTTTGTTGTAGAAAACAAAAAAATATTAACGAATAGCTAATCAATGTGAACTAACTTTGAGATCTCAATAAAGAAATATGTGATATTCCGTTGATGTAAAATCTCTCTATAACACACTTTGGGTATAAACTACTTGAGATTCAAAATAATCTAAATAAGCCTAAAACTTTTAAGATTTCATTTTCTCGCTTCCCTTTATAATTTAATGCTCATTGTGCCTTCTTGTACACATGAACAAGCACAGAATGTTGCATACTCTCATCAAAAGCTTGTTCTCATGCTACATTTTCCATTTTCTCTTGGGGTGTGAAGCTCAAAGTTAAATAAACATATGCTAATACGTTATTACTTTGGAGGTGAATGTTACAAAAAAGCTTCAAGTTGTAATTTTCTTAATAGTATTTCTCAACTTCAGTTAGAGGATAAACATAGGTACTAGTTTGAAAGGAACATAAAAATTTTGGCATAATTTTCTAAATTTTATTTTAATTTTTCTCAATCATAAACATTAAGCATTATATATACAAATTTGAATATCAAGGTTTTCAATGAAAATAATTTTTTTAGAAAGAATCCTTGGAAAATAGATAGGATTTTGAAATAATAAATACAAAAAAAGTATTTTAAATGACATAATGGAATCCACTATTGTGGAATTCGTACATACTTTTATTTCCTCAAAATGTATACTAAATTATCAATGACGATGATTTAGAGCATGATTAGGTAAGTGAAAAAAAAGATCTTAAAATAATATAAAATATGGCCTTTTAGACTATTATGTAACTTCAAAAGTGGAGGATGAAATATGACAAATTAAAGCTTGAATTGCAGACTAAGAAACAAGAATTTGAAACCCATCATGCATCTCACAACAAAATAACCTAGGAACCTAATGAATATTTGTGCAAATATCAATTTTTGAAATATCAATAGGATTCTTTTAAATCAAGTTAATGAGAATTGATAAATAATGTTACTTTCTTTCCATAAGAGGATAATGGACTGAATAATCAAATTTCTTCTATTAGGAGATTGTATTTATCATACATAAGTATTTGTGTTGGACATTGTTCTATAACTTTTTACAAAAATAGAAGAAGACATTCACATGTAAGATATTGTTTATTTTACAAGTCCATTTTTTGTAAAATGCCACTCATAATATCAAAAGAAAAATTGATTATTTATTTGGCCAAAAAAATGATTACAATGAACAACCAAATGATAAATTGAACATAAAATAAGAACTAATCTTCAAGAACCTTAATTAGCTTGGGTTTCTAATTCTAATACTTAAATGTTTACCTTTGTAGGTATTACTCTAGTGGGAAATAAAAGTGGAAAGTTTGATATAAATAGTGGTTGCATAATATCTATGTGTTCCCAATAAGAAACTTAGATAGAGCAAAATTCTTGAGCTTAGAAACTTCGGATGTTTAATTTTTTTCTATAGAAGAAAACTTTGAGAAATGAAACAAAGAAGTGAGAAGAACAGTCATCTCTTGTCTCCTTATGTTGATGGAGTATAAATTCATGAAAGTTCAAGACAAAATGTACATAGTTTTTAGCCAACTCCATAAGAAATGATATAATGTGATCTTTTGTACGTCATAATACTTTTTTTAGGATGATGCGAATATAATTTTTTGTAAGGCATAGAAGTGTTGATATTTATGGTATATATTTGGATAATAAAAGACTTTAAAATGCTTGTTTGAGAAAATAAGTAGAATCCGTCAATTTGTAGCATAGAAGATTACGACACTCTTGTTCAACTACAATACTCAGATCTTTGATTTTTAACTTAAATAAAGGATTGTCCACTTTGATTCTTGCCTAATAGGAAAACATGCATAAGATTCTTTTAAATTCTTGAATGATTGAACGAATACATGAAGTACTTTGTGCTTGAAATTAAACCACAAGAGGGGGGGTGAATTGTGGTAAATAAAATTTGAAATTTTAATTGAATTTTCATTTTAAATTAAAACTTAAATTTTTAAGCAAAAATAAGAAAGAGTAGTAAAATAGTACCGAATAATTTTTAGGGTGGTTCGACTCAAAATCGAGCCTATATCCACCCCAACTAGTGTTGGTAAAAAACCACTAAAAATCACCAAATTACAAGTGAAGTTTTTCATATCGCTCACCTCAAACCTACTTGGGATTTTACCTATGACTAATCTCGAACATACTTGAGTTTTTTTGTACTCAACTCAAACCCCAGGCTTTTGCACAATTATAGGGATGCCCTTACCCCAAGGAAACAAATATAGAAATTAGCAACAAAATATAAACTTAAGACAATTTAAAAGAAGTATAAGGTACTCTCAATAAAATAAAAATTCCAAACTTAAACAGACAAGAGTGATAAATAGAATTGAAAATAGTTGAAGCAAAACCTCCAATTTTTGGTTTTTTCTTACAACTTTCACTTTGTGAGTTTGTAAGTATCCTATGTGCTTTAAATAGCTCAAAATTATGATTTAAAAGCTTTGAGAACTTAACAATTGTAACCCCTTGGACTTCTTCATCCTTCCCTAATTATGGAGCTCAAATTGGAGCTCTAAATCCATTGCTAACGACTCTAAAAAGAACTAGACGTTTTGTAATGGACACATAACAGTCACTGTTCCATTTGGATCACGAAATGGACGTTTCTGATTGAATCCTGACTTTATCATTGGAGATCGATCCTATTCATTGGATCTAGGTGGCCCTAATCTAGGCCATTGGATCACGCATAGGTTGTCTTACATGTATTAGAATAATGTGTCCAGAAATTAATTGAATTAAAAATTTACGGCAGTGGTTGCACATTGTTTCACAAATCTATCTCAAGTCTAAGTTTTTGCATGTCATTTTACTATTTATTTGGAATATTTTCCCTTGATTAACCTAAGCCGTCAGATCACGCCTGCCCTTCTATCTTCATTAACCTCAACTGCCCGATTGCTCCTGCCCTTCTAACTTCTTTAACAATCGAAAGGGAATTTAGTCCCATATCACGCAAATTACATTGCCATTGCTCTCTATAAGGATTTTGGATTGCCCGTTTCTTGAGCTTTTTGGGGTTGCCTGCTCCTTCCTTGACCAATATTCGATCACTTGGTCTTGGTTGACTTGATTTTCCACTGATTCATTTAGCTTTCCATCTGGGCTGATTTTGTGTTGTTTCATTCAGCTTTCTTTATAGCATTCTTCACTATCGGGCTTCACTCTCCCCTTCGGGTCTATCAAACAATTTTCACTTTTATTTTTTTAGATCCCTAAAGTCTGGACGAGCTAGAGGTCTGTTGGGCTGACCCGCACAATGCTACAATGAAAATCCTGAGATAAAAGTATTTTTATAGTTTTTTGTGAGAATTGTTGTGCCAAAATTTTGAATATAAGTGCACAAACATTATTTTATGTTATGATAGTGTTACAAATTTCATGATTATGAAAAGAAATTCAAGAAAAATAATTCCAAAATAATTTTTAAAAATCAAATACCAATGTTTATACCATTTATCAATAATACTTGGCCAAAAACCAAAATTCAATCATTATTAAACTTATGATATTTTCAAATATTAATACCACTAGTGTGTCACATCATTTCAAAATTTGGACATATCAAATTCAAGAAAATAAAAAGAAATTCAAGTATAAAAAGTTTAGTGCATGTATTCAATTCCCTTGAATCTTAGCATGACTCCAAGAGCCTTGAAGACCCCTATTTTTGACATTTAATATTCATGCCTTACTTAATTGAATATTAATACACTTAAAGCAAGCCCATATGAGATATTTATAAACATTTATGATAGATTCATCAAACACAAGGGTGTAATAATCTCCTATTTTTTATGATGGCAAAAAGTTTTTTAATACAAAAATGTTACAAAGAAAATAGAAATAAAAGGGAGTAAATCTTAAGAAATGTCTAAAATTCTTAATTGTCCCCTTATTGTTTGAAATTGCTCTCATTGTAATTGTTTGGTAAAAATGTCAGCCAATTCAAGCTTAGTGGGAACATACTCTAATTATATTAATAATTTGGTCACTTGGTCTCTAACAAAGTGATATTTAACATCTATGTGCTTAGCCCTAGAGTGATCAACTTGATTCTTGGCTAACACTAATGCACAAGTGTTATCAATTCTAATAGTTATATGTGTGACGTTTAAACCATAGTTTTGAGTTGTTGTCTTAACCATAGTACTTTAGTAACACAACTTCCAGTTGTAACATATTTGGCTTCAGTTGTTCACAAGGCTATACAATTTGCTTTCTTGGTTGAACATGAAATAAGACAAAGTCCTAAGAATTGACATGTCCCTAATGTGCTCTTTCGATCCACTATAGATCCTTCAAAATCTGAATCTGTATAGTCAATGATTTCACAAGAAAGGCCATTTCTAGGAAGCCATAATCCTAGAGTCATTATTCCCTTCAAATATTTAAAGATTGCTTTGACAGCTTTCAAGTGACTTTCCTTTGGGTTTGCTTGGAAACTATCACATAATCACACTAAATAGAATTTCAGGCCTACTATCTGTAAGGTATAACGAAGATCACGTAAGTCCTTTATAAAGTTTTTACTCTATGGTTTTCCCTTGTTCATCTAGGTCTAAGTGAATAGATTGGCTCATGGGAACTTTTCTGAGTTTCTTTTTTCATAGCCATATTTTTTAAATATTTCTTTCAAATATTTTTTTTGAGAAATAAAAATACTATCTTTTAGTTGTCTTTTTTGCAATCCTAAGAAAAAATTTAGCTAACCCATCATGCTCATTTCAAAATCCTTAGTTATAAGATCTCCAAATTCTCTACACATTTATTCTTTTGTACTACCAAAACTAATATCATCAACATAAATCAGAACAATTAATAAATCATCTACTAATGACTATAGAAATAATGTAGTATCTGATTTACCTTTTCTAAAGCCACTTTCTACTGCATAATTACTCAAACTATGTTACCATGCCCGTGGAGCTTTCTTATGGCCATATAGAGCCCTCTTAAGCTTGTAGACATAATTATCTTGTGCATGATCCTCAGAACCTGAGGGTTGCTCTACAAACACATCTTCTTCTAATATTCCATTTAAGAAAGCACTTTTTACATCCATTTGAAACAATCTGAAGTTCTTGTAACATGAATATGCTAGAAGTAATCTAATTGCTTCTAACCTAGTTATAGGTGTAAATAATCCTCAAAATCAATACCTTCTATTTGACTATAACTCTTAGCAACAAGTCTAGCCTTATTCCTAATTTTTACAACATTTTCATCTAATGTTTTTTTATAGACTCATCTATTACCAATGACTTGTTGATCACTAGGTCTTGGTACTAACTCCCAAATATGGTTTCCTTCAAATTGGTCTAACTCTTCATTCATGGATTGAGCCAAATAATCATCCCCAAGGGCTTCTTTTATAGAACCAGGTTAGAAAAATAACACAAAGGCACTATGATCTATATTTCTAATTGAGGCTCTAGCCCTCACTCCTTAGCTCACATCTCCTATGATCAAATGCTTTGGATGTAAGGTTGCAAATTTCCATCCACTTGGGTAAATTACTTCCTTTTCTTTTTCTACTTCTAGATTTTCTAATTTTTCTTCGTTCTTATTCAAACTTTTTCTTCATCATAGAAGGCACCATGCCACAAATTAACACTTGCAAATTGCATGTTGTGTTAATTCCATCAATATTGAAGGCAAGTTCTCCAATAGGGCATCACCTTGTCAATGCACCATTAGATGATAATGGAAACATCCTAAATGAACTTGCATTTTATGGGCCCAATACACACTTGAATTGGATGCAATAAGGAGTGAACTTACTTGCTACTACATGTGCAAATAGTACACTATCGATGTTGTAGTGCACCCAGTGTTCTGCCACGCATAAAAGTACAACAACATGAGGCTAAGGCTGCAACCATGCTTGCACAAACCATATTACATATTGCCCCATCCAATTGTCACTTTGCTACTAGTTGCATTATGTTGCATATTTCCTTTAATGGATTGTATGTTATGAAAATTCTATCAATGACTTGCACAAACCATATTACATATTGCCCCATCCAATTGTCACTTTGCTACTAGTTGCATTATGTTGCATATTTCCTTTAATGGATTGTATGTTATGAAAATTCTATCAATGAAGAAGTAAAGTCTCCTAATAAACCATCACCTTATCAAAGTGATAGAAGCCTGCAATTATAAAAATTTTTAAAAAAAAAAATTTCACTTTGTGAGCCTCATTAGCCATGCACACAGGGTATTGAGCACTTATAAATTGGATTTCGAGAGTGAACAGAATGTTGTAGAATGCATAGTTCTCTATAGTGTATGATTAGGGGTGCATCTTAAGAAGCACAAACCCTAACACTTGTTGCACCATCCAACTTCTACTTTATCGTAAGCTACACCACCCTGCACATTTCCCTTTATGGATTCCACGTTATGATAATTCCATCATGAAGGAATGCAAGTCACCCAATAATGCTTCACCTTATCCATGTGCCAATAACCCATAGTGCTAAAAATCTCAAAAATGAGACAAACTTTGAGAGCCCCAGAAAACGTGTGCATAAGATGTCATAGAACATGCATGGAGTGACTACTATGTAAGTAAAGCCACTTGCCAAGCATGTGCATAGTCACTTATCTTGCACGTAGCTACAGTAGCATGTGGCTATCGTCATATCCCAAGAAGCACAAAGCTTAGTGCATAGTGCACTATCCAAACACTACTTTGCCATATGTTGCATCATGCTATATACTGTCTCTCACAGACCACATATAATGATAATTTTTCATCAAGGAAGAATTGAAGTCTGCTAATATTGCATCATATTATCCAAGCATTAGTAATCCAAAGCACCAAAAATCCTAAAAAAAGGTTGCATTATATGGGCCTCATTAACCACACCCATAGGATGTTGTAATGAACTCAGGATACTATAGGGTGCATGCTGACTTGCTATTAAATACACATATAATGTATTACCATGCACGTTGTCATACTAGCATATAGGTAGGGCGATAGCCAAACATCTACAAACCCTTGTTCCTATTGCACAATCCAACTTCAACTTCACTATGTGTCACACTACACCCCACATTACCCCTTGTGGATTGTGTATCATGACAATTTTATTAAGAAATAAGGAACTTCTTCCAATAGAGTGGCTCTACTTTGATTCCCAAGTAGGCATAAGCATTGAACATTTTGTCATGCACATAGAACTACTATATGTACCTTTTTAGCAATGCATGCGAGTGAGCAAGCAAAATTTTTGAATCTTTTGTCATGCCTTTTGGTTTGTAGGGACAAATCTTCTATGACATAAGGTTTGATCTCAATGGATCATGATAATTTATGGAGAAGGAATAGTGCTATAATTCTTACATTAGATTATCAATCTTCTTTGATGAGTAATGTGAGGCATTTCAACTTTGCACACTAGCAAGCCTATAAGGGATAGGACACGAATCTCACAGCTCCACATAGTGTACCACATGAAGTATCATGTCAATTAAAGCACGAAGTACTGCATGAAGTATCGCTATAAGTATCATAAAAGGTATCATAATAAGTAGAGCTGGTGGAGCAAGCTGAATAGCAAGCAAGTGGTGTTTTAAAACTTTCACGATGGTCAAGGGGATGAATTTGATGTGTCATAGGGTTGTATCTTAGTGGATCACGATACAGAGCCTCTCTACCACTTATAATGCCCTATCTAAGAATAATTCATTAGGAAAGTATTCTAGACACCATTCACACTTAATTGCCATTTCTCATGGTGCCCATGCCATCCAACTTTCTATGACAATAAGAGAGCTCATCATCATGTGCCATTATGGTGCAAAGTCCTTAATATAAATCAATAGGAAAAAGATAGTCTAGGTAGTGCATCTTAGTATAGATTCACTTATAGGCATTTAGTCAAAATCCCACACATGTTAACTTCACATCACTAGCTCTTTCACCAAGTATAATGACCAAATGTGTGAATCAATGTTTGTCTTGCACTGTGTTGAATTACAATCATGACACCTTGATTAGTACAATAAATCTAATATATCTCATGAAAATCTAAACCCAACTCATGTTCCCAATGTGTGGGAGAACAATCCAATAGTTAATGAATTCTACTTGATAATGATGGGAAGAATCAACATTGAAGGATCAAGAAACAATGTTGCTATGAATCTTGGCCTTCACAAGCTGGTTGTCTCTTTGAAAAGTTTTCTTACATTGCTAGTTTCAAATTCTAAAACCATAAAGGTTTGATAGGTCACCCTTTCATTGTTGTTATTCATACTAGAAATTAAAATCAAATGACCCTTAAAAATTTTGTTCCATATGAGATTTTTGTGCTCATTAAGCTCATCTTAAGACACCTTTTTATCTCTTGGCAAATGTGCCATCCAAGACAAACTACCTATTGATGATGTCTTCTAAATGGAGTTTGATCCCTTAAGATGACACTTGGAAAAAAAAGGTGGGGCTAAGCCCCACATCTAACTTGTAGATTAAGTAAAATAACATTAAAAGTAGTGGTGTTTCAATTCTTTCAACAAGCCAACTTATACTAAATCTCTCAAGTCATTTCACAAAGTTGAGTTAGAGTAAACATTAATAGTGTCTTCCTTCCACACTGATTCTATCAAGCCTATTTCCTTGGTTGAGGCTTCATTGGATAATGGATAAGAATAATGGAAATCTTATTAACATAATCATGCACATCTTTAATTAGATAACGAGGTATTTAACTTCCATAAGAGAGTCATAACTACTCACATTGCTTACCTATGCATTGTTTAATTTCATCACTTTTCCATTTAGAACAACGGATAAAAATCACATTATTTGAGCACCCTTGAGAATCATTGCAATTCTTTCTTTTAATGAAAGAGTAAGATTCCAAGTGTTAGTACAAATTTTTTTTTTATTGTTCAGCACTCATGGAAGACCGCCGCTGGGGTCATACTCAATTCATCCCCAACTGACATCTGTCAACATAGTTTCATCGTGCAAGTAGTTAGAGTAGCCACCAATGGCTGATGGGTTCAGGACTTGGACCCTCATGTCCAACCCTCAATACAAATCCTTTTCCTAAAAGTTATTATTTAATTTTGCAATCTTCCCATGCTTGCATTTCATCATCCATATTTTTTTTGCCCTGGAGACTTGATGTTGTTGTGAGTATGATCAAGCATAGAAGGCACTTTACCTTCTAGATTTTAAATTATCATTGGGGTTACTCTTAAGCTTGCTCAACATGAGATGTTCTCTTATGAAATTGTATGTAGCTTTAATTGAGCCATTTCCATGGTTGACAGGCTATCAAGTAGAAAATATAGCACTTCCCAAGGCCCTACCAATGTCTCTTGACCACTTGATGTTGCCATTAATTGGCACTTCCTAGCTCGAGAATTTTAACTCCACTCCCACTTGAAGCTCATTTGCAATTATTGTCTCTAATGGGAATCCATCATCTCTTAGGTATCACAAAGCCATGTGCAAGTTTCATTCATATGGAATCTTTCCCTTACTTAGCCATCAAAGTCATCAATTGAATATTTGGTACTACCACAAAGATTAACACCAATGACCACTCCACATAGCCTGTGTCTTAAATCTTGTAATGGCCATTACACTCTCTTACTTGTCAGAGTGTTGCATTACACAAATAGCCAGGTATGGATGCAAACATAAGTGCGATCCATTTTTGTCTTTAGTAAAGTTGATAGGTGAGTTGTTGCACACTGAGTACATTTCAGCTTCTATGACTACTATTCTGGCTTTTTAATCAACCAATGCCCTTTGTGGGCTCTAAGTTAACACGTAGTTGGACAACATAATTGAACTTTTCGTTCATCTAGCATCACTTGTTCTACTCATAAAAACTGGCCCACTTGAGCTTATATTCATTTGCTCAACTAATGAAAGTATAAGTGCCTTCTTACTTATTTAAAGTTTGACAATATACTAAACAAATTTTTCCTTGAATGTCCCTAACCATTGGCATTACCAAAGTAAAACTTTTAATGTGTCTTTAGCGCATTGAGGGAAACATTTTGTGAAACTAACCACTAGATGGTTTGATTAACCTTTCTTACTCATAACCAAGTAAGATGAAGGATTTGCATGTCAATATCTCTATGGGCCCTTAATAGATTTTTCACTTGCTTTGCCTCGCTCAGGCATAGTTTATTATCTTTTGGGTTTTCATAACCATCATCTCACTTGAACCGTTTGTAGAAGATCTAGGTTAATTGATGGCTCACACCTCAAATCGTAATCACATCAATCAGCTTCCTTAGACCATTCATGCTTGCTCCATCACTGATCACAAGCTTGCTAGACTCCCTAGTCTGTGTTTTGAGATCGTCAGATGGAGAGCCCATAGGTGCCTCCTATGCACTGGGTGCCACAATGGCTTGCATTGATGGGGCTTGCATAGTCACTGATGATGTCGATAATTTTTCCATGGGAGACATCTGCTCGAGCTTCTTTCATCATGATGGCTCGAGATAGCATACACCTCAAGCTATGTAAGAAACCATCTAACAACATTCTACATCTAGTTGAGCACATTGTCAACTCTCATTTGTTTCCTTCCTAGCAAGGTTAGGCATTTTTTACTTTATTTTCAGTGTCCTTTCATTTTTCCCTCATGGTGCTTGTTGTCTATCCATCTCCCACAACAACTTAGCCTGTCAAAGAATTTACCACCCAATTTGGTTTGTTTTCCCAAACTACCTGACTCGTTTATAGTGCCTCCTCTAGATGAAGGGTATTAGCTAAATGAGGTACTCACTGCCTATAGTGCCCCATTCTAGCAGACTTGATCCTAGTTTGTTAGTGAGGAAGGTTCTCTAGACAACAAGTTGGATTTTGAGCTGTTTAATTTCCATACTAGGTTGGTCTTTGTTTGCTTACTATTATTAAGGGTAACCTCATTTATTTATTTGTCTAAATTCAATAGTAGCCTAACCTAACACGGGTTAATAATTCTACACCATGGAGCAAGTAATTAGGTATAGGAAGGGCATTTACTTATTATATTGCAACATCAATTCCAACAGGCCACTGCCTCAACACACGATGACATACAACCCTTACAACATCGACAGTCGGCCATCACTCAACCCATCATACGATGCCATAGCATAGCATGCCATCTATAGCTTCCAAATGGGGGCCAAGATCTAAGCTAACAACTTCAAGCTTTTGCAAGGGATGATAGGTCACATTACACCCAAGAAAGAATCCCCTGAGCTTACATCATCACATGCAACTTACATTCAAAAAATGAATGGTTTATAAGGATCTATAATTTATAAGACATCACTTCTAGTTGTATTCTTCATCAATCTGAAAACCATGGTATTCATTGTTGAGAGTCAATTGATGATGCCTTTTCAATGATAACCTCATGTACAAATAAGAATATCTCATAAACCTACCAAAATTCCTAGAAAATTAAATATTTTAAAATTTTAAAAAAATAGATTTGATCTAATAGAGCATGTCTAAAAGAGTCTAATGAGGCTTGTTTCATCTCTAGTGGACTTAATTTTGAATTTTTTGAATACAAATATAAAAATCATAACTAATAATAAATTATTATTTTATATTAAGTAAATTTTGATGTTAAAACTAAAATGGGGCATTTTGAAGCAATGTCATTTAACAAAAAAAATTATAAAATTCAAAGAAATGACATAAATTGTATTTGAAACTTACATTCTAAGACAATTAAGAGATCCAATATAACCTACCAAAATTCTTCAAAAACAAAATTATTTAAAATATTTAAAATAATAAATTTATTAAGATAGAGCTCAATGAAATGAGTCTAATGAGGTCTCAATTAGAACAAGTTTGGAATTATAAAAAATTATAAAATTTTAAAAAAATAATAAAAAAAATTTATTATTATATTAATATAATATGTAACTTAAAACTAAAATGAGATAAATTGAAGCAACGCAATATAACTGAATAAAATTATAAATTTTTAAGAAATGAGATAAACTCCATGAGAAACTTATATTCCAAAATATATAGAAGATCAAGTGTAACATTGTCAAATGTCATAGCAAGTACGAATTGAAATATCTCATAAAGTATACAAAAATATTAAGTGGTTAAAGTTCATCAAGATGAGTTCAATGATATTTTTTGACTCAATCAAAATCATTTAGAATTATTGTGAATTGCCAAAGAAATTAATCATAAAAAATAGCAAGCGGTTATATTAACATTAAGTTTTTGTATAACAAGGTTGAAATAAGATAATTTGAAGCAAGATAATATAATAAAATCTAAGTGATGTATGGGTCACAATGGAGAAGAATTAGAGTTTCATAGCAATACGATCAAATAAATATAAAATAATTGAATAAATAAGAGCAATTGTATATGACTTGTGCATTCCAAGACATTAACGAGATCAACTGTAGTTTTCTCGATCATAAAATTAGGTACAAACTATACTGTCTTGTAGATCTTACAAAATCAATAAAAGTGCAATATTTAAAAATAAATTTAAAATCTATATTTTATTTGATGGAGATCATCGTGATGAGTTCAATGATTTTTTATTTTTCATGATCTAGCCTCTTTTGGAATTACTATGAATTATAGAAACAAATAAGAACAAATAACAATAAATTATTTTTTAATATTGAGTAAACATATATTATAGCCTAAGTAAATTACTTGGGGCAATATAACATATACAAATGAACGTAATATACGGGTCACATGAGAGGGGATTTAGAGGTAAATTATATGATGAAATAAGATAAAATAAGAGTAGGATAACTTATGTGACAAAATTACAAATTAAGTTGCTAAAAAAGTTTGGGAGTAACATAATTGATTTTTACAAAATGAATGAATCAGAATATGTTTTAAAGTGTCTCAAAATCATAGAAAATGAAAAAAATAATATAAAATGGGAAAACTAAAGTTTTAATTAAATATAGCCCAACAACATGAGGAAGTACCAAAAATAAAAAATTAAATAAGTATAAATATTAAATATTATTATCTTAGTATTAAGGCAATATATATTTAAGCTAAAATGAGATAAATTAAAATAATATAATACAACAAAAATAAAGTGATAGAGATATCACATAAGATGAGATTTATAGTTTCAAAGTAATATAATCAAATAAGAGTAAAAACGTTGAAGAAATGAGAAATTATATTAAACAATTACATTCGAAGGGACTAAGAAGATCAAGTGCAATTTACTCGATTATTGAAACTGATAAAAATTAAAATATCTCTTAAAGTGTGGAAAACCCGAGAAAATAAAATTTTTAAAAAATAAATTTCTAATTAAAACTCTGCTTGGTGGGATTAGTTCAATAATATTTGTTTCATCTTGATAAAAACAAGTTTTAAATTAGTGTAAATCATTAAAGAAATTAAACATAAACAATAATTAATTATTTAATATTAAATAATTATCTATTAAGATTGAAATGAGTTAAATTGAAGTGATCGAATACATCCACATGCATGACATGTAAAACTCACATGAGAAGAGATTTAGAATTCTAAAGAAGTATAACTAAATCAAAGCAAATAAATGAGATAAATTGTAAGGAAAAGTTCCATTTCAAGGTACAAAAGAGTTCGAGTGTAACATTATTGAACTTCAAATCAAGTATGTTGTGAAATTTCTCAAAAAATTGCAAAAAACATAGAAAATAAAATATGTAAAAAATCTAAAAACGTATGTTATATTTCACATTACTCATCAAAGTTAATCCAATGATGTTTATTTTATATTGATCGCACCTTTTGTGGAATTACAATGAAGTATAAAAGTAAATAAGTAAAAATGATAATATTTTTTCAACACTAAGTAAATGCAAAATAAAGGTAAAAGATAAATTGAAGCAATATAATATAGAAAATTAAGGAGAAATATTTAAATAAATAAGTTAAATTATACAAGAAAGTTGTATTCCAAGATACTAAAGAAGTCAAATTTAATATATCTTCTATCGTTACTATAGTACGAATCAAAATGTCATATAAAAGAATTCAAAATCATTAAAAAAATAAAATATTTTGAAATAAAGAATATATATTTAATTGGATAGGGCACATAAAGAAAAGTCTCATGAATTTTGTTTCATCTCGATTGGATCATTTTTTGAATTACTATGAATTACAAAAAAAAATTAGCTAAATTAATAAAAAACTATTATCTGAATGTTAAGTAAATATATATCAAATATAAAATAAGATAAATTGAACTAATGTAATATCAACAAATCGAATGCTTTTAATGGTTACACGAGATAAGGTATGGGGTTATATTTTCATATAACAAAATCAAAAATCTTTTTTGAAGAAAAGTGATAAATTGTTTAGAAAAACTACATTACAAGATACTAAAGAGATTAAGTGTGGTACCCTCGATTATAAAATCGTGTACAATTGCCAAATTCTTAAGAAATAAAATATTTGAAAATATTAAAAATTGTTAGGGAATTTGATATACTAATGGAGACGTGCCCAAAAAAATTTTTTGTCATTATTATGCTTATTTAGAATTCATATGAATTACCGAAGTAAATAACCATAAATAATAACAAATTAATATTTTACTAATAAATAAATATATATTCAAGCTAAAATGAGATAAATTGAAGAAATATTATAACCAAATCAAAGTGATGTAAAGGCACATAAGAGAGCATTTAAAGTCACATAATAATGCAGCCAAAATAAAGCGAAAGATTAGAAGAAATTTGTTAAATGGTGCAAAAAAGTTGCTCTCCAAGGTGCCAAGAAGACATAAAGTGACTTTACCGATCATCAAATCAATTATGAGTCAAAATGTGTTGTAAATAAAAAAATAAAATTATAATACAAAAAATGAACATTTAATTGGATAAAAAGTAATAATCATAAATTAAGTTTTTAATATTAGAAAATTATATTATATTTAAAAGTAGACACATTACGTTGGAACATTATACTACAAGATACTAAAGGAATCAAGAAAAATATCCTCAATCATTAAATTAGGCAAGAATATAAATATATCACAAAGCATGACAAAACTATTGAAAATTTAATATTTAAAAATATAAAAAATAAAATTTAATTCTATAGAACTCTTTGATACATGTTTAAGGAAGTTCATTTCACCTCGATCGAACCTCATTTGGAATTACAACAAATTAGCAAAGTAAATAAGTATATATTAAAACTAAAATAAGAAAATTGGAAGAATTGTAATTTTATGAAATCAAGTGTTGTCAATTTTACACAAGTTGATATTTAAAGATACAATGCAATATTACGTAGCCAAAGTGAAACTTTCCAATAAATATGATAAATTTTATAGGTATATTACATTGTAATTAATAAAGATGGTGATGTTTGACATCCTCAATGATCAAGTTAGGAATAAATCAAAATGTCCACTAAAGTGTGCCAAAACGTAGAAAATAAAATATTAAAAAACATACTAAAAAAGAATATCTAATGGATATAGCTCATTGGGATGATTACAATAATCTTTATTTTGACTCAATCTAACCTTCTTTTAAATTTCTCTAAATTTCCGAAATAAATAAAATAAAAAATAATAAATTATTATTACTTTATTAAGAAAATATATACTAACGTGAAAAAATGAGTTAAAGTATATGGGATAACAACATTCTAAGATATTTTCAAGATTGAGTGTGAAATCCTCAATAGTAAAATTACTTTTGAACCAGAATGCCACATCAAGAATACTAAGTTGATTGAATATAAAGTATTTATGAATTTTAAAATTAAGATTTAATTGGATGGATCTAGTCAAGATGTGCATAAAAACTTTTTTTGTCTTGATCAATCGTTATGGCGATTAACAATAGATAACCAATTGAAATAAACCTAAATAAAAACAAACAATTATTTTACTATTGGGAAAAAATATTTTAATACAAAACTAAAATTAAATTAAGCAATATAATACAACCAAATCGAAGCAATATAATGGTCGTATAGAAGAACAACTTCATTTCCATAATATTATAACCAAATCAATGTTGAATTCTAAGATACTAAGGTATTCAAATGTAGGATCCTTACCCATCAAATCAAGTATGAATAAGAATATCTTATAGAACATACAAAAATAATGAAAATAATCTTTTTAAAATTATAAAATTGAGTATTTAGTGAAATATACTAGTCGAGATGGGTCCAACAATATTTATTTTGTCTCAATCTTAACTTTTTAGAATTACTATGAATTACAAAAATAAGTAACAATAAATAATAAAAAATATTTTTTTTAAATTTAGAAAATAAATGTTAAAATTAAAAATATGATAAATTAATTAATATCATATTATCAAATCAAAGTAATTTAACTGATGCATAAATGGAGATTTAGAGTTACATTATAATATAACCAAATCGAAATAAAATAGTTGAAAAAAAGAAAAATTACAAGGTAATATTGTATTCCAACATGATAATGAGTTTGAGTGTGACATTTATGATAGTCAAATTTATGACAAATTAGAATATCTCATAAAGCATATCAAAATATTAGAATTTAAAATTCTTAGAAATAAAAAAATGAATTTTTAAATAGATAGAGCTCATTAAGACGAGTTAAAAAAAAATTTATTTCTCCTTAATCAAACACTATTCCAAATTTCTAGAACCTCTTAAAAAATATGCAAAAATAATAACACATTATTATTTTCATATTAAAAAAAATATATTAAGTTTGAAATAGGAGAAATTGATCCATTTTGTTACAACAAAATCAAAATCATTGAAAGATTATATGAGAGGAGATTTAGAGGTATATAGTTATTAACCAAATTAGCATAAAACTTTGAAATGCTAAGATAAATTATAGAAGAAATCTAAATTCTAAGAGATTAAGTGAAACATCCGCAACTATAAAATAGTTTTAAATAAAAAAGTGCCATAAAGCATGCAAAAATCAAGGAAAATAAAAGATCAAAAAATTATAATAATCAACATTTACTTTATTAGAGTTTCTCTTAATAAGTCTAATAATAATAGTTTTGTCTTGATTAGAACTCTTTTAGAATTATTATGAATAACCAAAAGAAATATGTTAAGCTTAAAAATAATTATAATTTTAATATTAAATAAATGTTAAAACTAGAACAAGATAAATTAAAGCAATGTAACACAACAAAATCAAAGCAATATAAAAGTTACTTAAGAAGAGATCTCGAGTTACATAATAATATAATAAAATTAGAAGAAAATATTTGAAGAAATGAGATAAATAATAATAAAAAGTTATATTCAATGATACTAAGGTGATCAAGCATAAAATCCATGATCATCAAATCTAGAGGAAAATAAAATATCTTATAATGTGTGCCAAAATATAAAAATATATAATATTTAAAAATAAAAAAGAAATATTTAACTTGATAGAGCTTTTTGATGTAAATTCAAGGGTGTTTGTTATGTCTCAATTGGATCCTGTTTGGAACAATTATGTTTACCAAAGAAAATAAATACAAATAATGTTAATAAATTATTATTTTGATATTAAATAAATACATATTAAAGGTAAAATGAGATAAATTTAAGTAATGTAATATCACCAACGTATAGTGATGTAAAGGTCATAACTATAGAGGTAGAGTTTCATGATAACTTAAACTATATTCAAGGTAAAATTTTTGAATAAATGAGATAAACAACACCAAAGAGTTGCATTTCAAAATGCCTAGGAGATCAAATACAACTTCCTTTTTCAATAGTTCTGGTTTGATTTAAAATATGTGGTAAAATTTGGCAAAGCTAATGAAAATAAAATTTAGCAAAATTAAAAAAATATTTAATTAAATAGAGCTTGTTGAGACAACTCTATCAATACTTTTTTAGTATCAATTAGAAGCAAATAAGAAAATATAAAAATATATTTTAGTTTTATATTATGTAGATATATTTTAAAACTAAAATGAAAAAATAATCATATTAATGTAATATAACAAAATCAATGCAGTATACTGTCACATAAGAATAGTTTGAGTTACATACTTATATAAACAAATCAAAGCAAAAACTTTTAATAAATAATATAAATTATATAGAAACATTCCATTGATATTTTCAAAGATAATTGTGTGTAACATCCTTAATTATTAAACTAGATAAAAATCAAATGTCTTATAAAATGTGCCCAAACTTTATTAAATAAAATACTAAAAAAATATAAAAATATTTATTTAAAGGATAAAGCTCTTGGGGTGAGTCCAATGATGTTAATTTTATCTTAATCTAACCATGTTTTTGATATTTTTGATTTACCAATGTAACATGAGACAAATAATAATAAATAATTAGTTTAATATAAGTCAAATGTATATTAAAGAGAAATTAAGATAAATTGTACAGAAAAATTATAAACTAAGATAATGAAAAGATCGAGTGCAACTTGCCTTGTCATTAAACTATGTTTGAATCTAAATGCCTTGTAGTGCACGAAAAATCCATTGAATAAAAAACATTTCAAATGTAAAATGAATAATTAGTTAGATAAAGCTCATGGAGATGAGCCCAATGACTTTTGTGTCATCATGATCACATCTAGCTACTAATTAATAAAATTTAAAAGACAAATAAAAATAAATAATATTTTTAATATTAAGTGAATATTTATTAATACTAAAATGAGATTAATTGAAGCAAATTAATATATGAAAATCAAATTAATGTAATGGTCACTTGCAAGGAGAATTAGAATTGGATATTAATAAAAGCACAAAGTAAAAAATTTCATGAAATGATTAACTAATTTTGAAAGTTGCACTGCAAGAGACTATGAAGATTGAGTATAACATCATTGATCGTTAAATCAGTAGAATGTTGTAAATCCTGTTAGAATAATAGTTTAATAATTTAATAATATTAAAATAAATATTAACTTATATAGAGCTCGTCTTGATGAGTAACTTGGCATTTGTTTCATATCGATCTAAGCTCTTTCAAAACTACTAAAAATTACCAAAGTGAATAGGCAAAAGTAATAAGAAATTTTTTTTTATTAATAAATAAATATTGTAAAAAAAATAAAATACAAAAAATTGAAAAAATATGAAATAATCAAATCAAAGCAATGAATGGCCACATAATAAGAGATTTTTATTTACTTAGAAATAAAATCAAATAATAATAAAAAAATTTTAAAATAAGAAAAATTGTGTAAGAATGTTGCATTTCATGATACTAAGGACATTGATCATGGCATCTCGATCATCAAACGTTGTACGAGTCCAACAATGTTTATTTCATCTTAATCGAAGCTCCTTTTAGATTACTATGAATTACAAAATTAAATAAGCATAAATAATAAAATATTATTTCTTTAATATTAAGTAAATATACGATAAAATTGATATGTCATAAATTGAAGTAATATAATATATTAAAATCAAACTCATTTAAATGTCAAACAAGAGAAAACTTAGAGTTACATTATAATATAAAATATTCAATACATAAAACAAGAGGAAATGATACAAATTATTTTTAAAAGTTGAATTCCATGACACAAAGGAGATCAAGTGTAATATCTTTAATCATTAAATCATATACAAATAAAAATACCTGGTAAATAATGCATAAACCCTTGAAGATAAAATATTTAAAAAATAAACATTAGTTTGGACAAGTCCTGTAAAGATAAGACCAATTATCTTTATTTTATTTTGGTTAGGCCTAATTTCGAATTACTTTGAATAATCAAAGTAAATGAGAATAATTAGTAATAAATTATTATTTTAGTATTATGTAAATATACAATAAGACTAAACGAGACAAATTAAAATATTATAATATAACTGAAGCAAAGAAATATTAAGGTCAAATAAGAGTAGATTTGTAGTTAAATTGTAGTAGAACCAAATCAATGGAAAGCCATTAAGGAAATGTTATAAATTATATAGGAAAGAAGCATTCCATTAAACTAAGGGAGTAAAGATTAACATCCTTTATAATAAATAACTCTTTCATGTATCTTAGACATCATTAACAATTTCTATTAACTACATAAAACAATTGAATAATAATAATTTATTATATATTGTTAAGTTAATATATAATGAAGCCAAAAAAGGATAAATTTAGGAAATATAATTTGACTAAATCAAAGATACGTAAAGGACACACAAGAGGAGAATTAGAGCATATAACAAAGTTGCCAAATAAATTAAAAAAATTGAACAAATTAGATAAATTATATAAGAAAGTTATATTACAAGATATTAAGGTGAATAAGTGTAATAAAATTAATCATCAAATCAGACACAAATTAAAATATTTGACAAAGCAAACCAATGGTTTAGAAAAAAATATTTCAAAATAAAAGAATGAATATTTTATTGAATGATGCTTGCCAAGTTGAGTACAATGATGCTTGATTCATCTCAATATGGCCCAATTTAGATTTAATATGAGTTGAAAAAAAAAAGAAACATAAATTATTATTTTAATATTAAGTATATTAATTTTAAAGTTGAAATGATATTAATTAACGCAATGTAATATAATCAAACTAAATTAATGTAGATGTAACATAAGAGAATAATTAAAGTTCTGCAATAATTAACAAAATGAAATAAAAAATTTGAAGAAATTAGATAGATTGCATAAGAAAGTTTTATTTAAAGATACTAAAGAAATACATTATATCATCATTGATTATTAAATCTACCACTAATAATAATATGTCATAAAGCAAGTCAATATTATAAGAAATAAAAATTTTAAGATTTAAAAATAAATATTTAATTCGATAGATCTCATTGAGATTAGTGTATCAACATTTATTTTATCTCAAACTCTCTTTCTATCGCTAAGAATTGATAAAAAAATTATAATAAAAATAATAAATAACTCTTTTCACATTAAGTAAATGTATAAAAAACTTGAAATGAGCTAAATTGATGAAATATAGTTTAAACAAATCAAAACATTAAAATGGTCACATGAAGGGGGAATTATGATTGGTAGAAATACAGCTACATAAAATAAACGTAATATGAGGATCAAATTATTCAACCATCTCATTGATTTAACAAATGAATAGGATTCTAATTTTGAATCTCATAACTCTTTTCACAGTTATATTCTAGCATTGTCAAATTCTATGTCAGTTAATTTGTTAGAACTAAATTAAATTAAAAAAATTTAGCTATTTCACATTTTTAATATTTAAAATAAAGGAATTTTTTGTCACATCGTAACTTTAGCACAAGTGCAATCCCAACTAGGCAAGCACTAGCTAGCCTAAGGTCAGGTATCAATTAAAACCAAATCATTTTGAGCCTATTCTACCTAACATTGAATTCTTGAACTGAATAGTGAAAGGCATTGGATCGAGTTAGGAAACACTTGAACTTATATACATATGAGTTGACCAGTATAAACTTGTATGTCACAAGTATGCCTAGGGGATGAATTCTTGAGCACACCAAGGGGAAGTTAGTTGTAATTTGGCTCTATATTATACCTTTACAAGAATTATTATAAAGTCCAAGTTCTTATCCTTTCCTACAATGTGGGACTAAATCCCTTGTGTCTACCTACATCCAAAATAGAAGTGCTCAACACCATCTAATCCTGCATCTTCACAATCAAATAGCGGAGCTATCCTCTACTTTATCTGTCCAACATGATCATTCATCCCGCCATCTGATTTGATCTTCTAAGTTTAATAATTATTGTTGATTCTATTGATTTCTTATAATTTATCCCTAAATCTGATGATCAAGGTATATCTTAACTTACTGGATGACTAAAAATTTTTATATGTTAATCATTAATCATGTTCTTAATTACCTTGTTTGAGTTTTACGATTAAGATCAACTCCAACTTTATCATTGTTAAATCGAATTATCAATAACTCGTCCAATATGATCAGACAACCAAGATCAAATCCATAATGATCAGACCATTCATCACTCATCCACCTATTCAACATTTGATTTACTAGTATTTAAGGTCTCCAATCAGATCAAATGGGTCTGGTCCATCTAACCTAGTGCTTAATTATTTAGCTTTTGTGTTTGTTGCTTTGAAAAATTATTTTGACAAGTTTTTTAAGCTGTGGTTGCAGCTTTTCAAATAGCCTTCCACTCTCTATAATGTTTATAATAGAAACATTTTTTGTAGATACCTAACCATTGTAAATGGAATTACTAATTAATGTAAATCAATATTTAAGATCTCAACAAAGTGATGCTCTATATTATAGTGGTATAAATTCTACTAGAAGCAACTATGGCTTCTTCTTGTATAGTTAAAGTTTTCCAGCTAAGCCTTGCACATCTAAGCTATCAAATTCTATTTTATCTTCTTTAATTTATTATTATTGTGCCTTTTTTGTTAATCAACAAGCATAGCAAGTTGTTCAAATTTATCAGAATATTTTCATCTTGTTGTAATTCTCCTTTTCTTTTCGGTTAGATGGCTCAATATTTACAAAAGCCCATGTTTGGTTTGTTCTCTTAAAATAATGAGTTTGGGTTGAGCTCACAAAAGCCTACAGTATAGTTGAACTTCTAAAAGTTGGTGGGTTGCAGGTGAACCATAAGGAAAAATATCAAGTTGTAACCATTTTTGTTTTTTTTTCTTAAGGTTGATAAGTTGTGGATGTAGGTTCCAATGCGAATCAATCCACATAAAAAATTGTGGGGTCTCATTTTTAATTTTTATCTACTTTTTTCTTTAACATATTAAAATAATATATACATATAGTCAAGGTTTTGTACAAACATAAAATTATTTTTAATGAAATAAATATCTTCAAAAAAACAAAAAATATCTAAGATAGAATTCACCCCCATGTAGGTTTCGTACGATAGTTTTCACTTCACTAAGTTGATCGAAAACTTAGAAATCTCTGATGGAGACTAATAGCGATACTAAAATACAAATCTATCATTTTCGTTGGTTTATGAGTGAAAGATTAGTCAAATCCTCTAGTAGCTAGTTCTCTTCAAAGTTTCTTTGAAGATAGCTACAGCCATAGTTGATGTTTTATCAAGTAAAGCCAATAACTTGAGGCATTGAGGGTTCAATACCCTTGACCTATTTTTATAGTTTAAATTGGTAGGAAGGCTTGACTTCTTTTATGAGTTAAGCTAATGAGTCAAGGCTCGAAATGGGCCTTTTTTGTAAGCATAACTAGCATTGTGGATGAACTTAAAGTAGGGTTATAGTGTTAACCTCTGTAATAACCAAGAGCCCATAAAGGGCATTGGTTAATCAAGATGGCAAGATGGTGGCATTAGGAGTTGACATCCATTAAGAAGTGCATAACAACTCACTCGTTGGATCAACTAGTCCCAAAATTGGATTATATTTAAGTGTGTGACCTATATATAGTGATTACTTTAGTGCAAAACAAAAAAACAAAAGGAAGGTGCAATACATGCTACAAATTATAGGGCATGAGCCTATGTTGAGTATTTATTTATGTAGATCTTGGTTGCACTAGAAAATATTCAAATTAGATATTTGACTTTGTAAGGAAATAGTACCATGCCAATCACATCAAAACATGGGTTAGCTAATCTTAAGAGATGGGAGAAACTAGTTAGAGAGTGTCATTTTTGATGATCATCCAAATGACATCAAGTTAAATTTCTAGAGCTATTATGTAGCAATCGATGGCAAAGACAAGTTCTTTAGAAATTTCAGTAAGGGCCTTGGGAAGAGTAAAGTTTTTTCTTAATAGCTTATTGCCCATAGAAATGGCTTAGCTAGTGATAGGCTAAGCAGTTGGAAAGGCACCACGTGTTTTGACATCTAATGTGTGCTCGATGAACCTTAAAAATCCAGATGTGTGAGTTCTTTTAATGATCTGTTACACTCATAATGACACAATGTTTCCAAGGTTAACATCCTTTTGTAGGTGGCAAAATTAAGAGAGGGAAGCTAACAATGGGGATGCATAACATTGGGAAAAGAGTTAATCTAAGGAATAGGCATGAGAGTTGAGTCCCAAACTCATCGACTATCGATGGACAACTCAAGCAACTTTTGCACTAAGAATAGGTGGATGCATGTTGATTAACAAATAGAATAAGTAGCCCATATGGAGCCATTCTTCTAGAATTGAATAGTGAGTCAAAAAATGTACAAACATGGGGAATCTAAGTATTTAATTAACACAAAGCATTGCAATGGCCCTCGAGGATGCTCACATAATGTCATTTTTGCTACGTGGTCTCAACATCAATGTAAAGAAATTCAACTATGCATGGGTATATGATGGTAGTCACTATGACTCTCTTAAAGTAACTAAATGTCTCATTATCTAATTTGCGATGCATAAGAATAGATTAGCAAGATTCTTGTTGTCCTGTCTACTATCTAGTGAAGCAACACCAAAAGAAATGAACTTGGCTAAATTAGCAGATATCACCCACAGAGAAATTGTGTGGTAGATCACAATGCTTGTCCTATAGAGGCTTGCATAAGTGATCACCAGTGGGCTCCCTTTCTATCCTTTGGGAAAAAAAGTTGGTTCTAAGGAATGGGCATAAGTGTCCCAGTCCCAAACTGATCAGCTATTGGGGGGACTACTTTAGCTGCTCACGAACCTAGAGTAGGTTGATGTTTTTCAACTAACAGACAATTTGGGAGTAGCCCCTATGGGGCCCTTCCCCTTGCATTGAACAATTGACTCACAATTTGTATGGTCAAGAGGAATCCAACTATCTAATTGCAATAAACCATTGTGATGGGCCTCAAATATGTTCATGAAATGTGGTTTCTTCTTAGTTCTCCAAATATCAAATTAAGGAAATTTAACCAAGCATGGTTAAATAATAGGAGTCACCATGACTCTCTTAAGATCGCTAAATGCCTCTTCAACTACAAATGAATACTACCTAGTGAAACCACGACCAAGTTAATGGGCTTTGTTGAATCAATGGTGAAGGAAGTCTTACCACAATGGGTCGGCCATAGTAGAGCGCATTATTAAGTGGGAGATTGATTAGCTTGCAGGCTTGCTCACTTTCTTACAAGCTTAATCCGCTTGCTCACTTGCTCTAATTATTGAGATACTTAATGCAGTACTTCTTGTGTGACTTTGTGTTATACTTTGTGTGGTACTGTGAGTTGCACATCGCACCCCTTGGAGGCTTTCCTTGGTGTAATGTTGAAATTCTTCACATTACCTTTCACAAAACGTTGACGGTGCAATATGGGAATTACAGCACTTTGCCCTCTCTATAAATTGTCATGTTACTGTGAAGCCTAACCCTGTTTCATTGTAGATTTATCCCTAAAAATCAAAAGGGTTCAAAATTTTCCCTCCCTTGCTCACATCCAATATTAAAGTGGCACCTATTAAGGTTCTATATGTTTGGTAAATATTTTCACTTTTTATATTCTAATCATCACTTGCCATTACTTAAGTATGGTGATGGAGTCACTTTATTTAGAGACTTGCCTTCTTTTATGGAATTATTGCACATCATAGTTGGTAAGGTGTAATTTGTAGCTTGGTATGGCCCATGGAAAAGCATGAGTTGGATGGTACATTATGCACTAGGGTTTGCATGTGCATTTCTATGGTCAAAGCCATGTGCTTAAGTATCTATGCTAAGCACAAGGCATGCTGCAACGTTGTGCTTGTGAATAGTGGCTAGTCCACATTTTGCATCCTTTGCACTTGGTTTGTTTGGCTTATGAAGTTTAACCTTCTTTTTGGAGATTTTATATTGCAAGTAATTGGCTCAAGGAAAAGGTGATGCCCTATTTAGACACTTGCCCTCTTTGTAGAATTATTGTAATAAGCAATGTATAAGGAGTAATGTGTAGCGTGATATAGCCCATATTAAAGTGAGAGTTGGATGGTGTAATATTGGCAAGAATTTGTGCATGTTGGGTCACCACCCTAGCTGGGCACTACCATAGCTACAAGTGAGGCAAACCACTTGGCACACTACAACATTGTACAAGCATGTGGAAGCCGATCTACTTGCACCTTATGACAACCTATGCCCATGGTGAGTGGGGCTCGTAAAGTGTAACTTTTTCTAAATTTGTAGCTCTTGGTTGTAAAGTGCATGTATAAGGTGATGCCCTATTCGGAGCTTATTGTTGTTCATGTTTGAAGTGCCACTCTTCACCCTCTACATTGAGCATTATGTTGTCTAAGTTTACTCATTTTGTAGTGAAAGATTTGCGCTACCATGTGAGCACTGTAGTATTCATATCCATGCTTCTACCCTTCCTGGTGCAACACATGGTGGTATCTAGTATTTGAACCTTCCTAAGAAGGGAGTTCATATGTTGCCTATCTAGTTGAACATATCAACAATCACATGTTTTTCCCAAAGATTAAGCCACGTATCTGTAACTATGAATAATTTAAAACTGTGAAATTACAAAATGGCTCATTAAATCAATTATAGATTTCTATTTGGTACATGCTGCTTAGATAACCATTATAATTCAAGAGCTAATATGTGCACAAAACCTTAGCTTTTAGAACGGAGGCATTTACATTCACCCAACTCATTGACATTTCATGATGACTTGGTGGATGGTATGAATTCCTTCTAGATGATACATCATTGGAAATTCTTACAAGTCAATGTTTGATGATGGATATGGTCCTACCATGATGGAGATACATGGTGGAGAATTAGGGTTCAATTCTTGCGCCTAAGAGATGGCAACGACATCCAAAGATAGTTGTAAGCAACAAATCACCTAATCCTAACACAAGAAGCAAGCGACAATAAATAAAAAAATTGGGCTCCATGTATCTGGTAATTAGAATGGTTACAATTTATATCACTTAAAGAGAATCCATTAGAGGGAAAGTCTAGTGATAGAATCCATGGTATATCCAACTCTAGCAGCATATATTTAAGTTGTTGCACTTAAAAAGGCCATAATAGGACCTTGTTTTGGGTTATTTAGTCATCCTTTTCATTTACGTCACCCACCTTAATCAATTTATTAATGATGTGGTCTAACCTTAGGTGGTTGGGTCACTCCCTCAAGATAATTACTTTGAAGAAATTAGAGTCATCAAAGCAAGCTAATGCTCTAGATACATTCGTGTTTGTAATGTTACATGATTTTTATCTTACTGTGTTAGCCTTCAAGTTGATAGTAAGAATTTGGAGTGAATGTCATACGCATTCATAATTTCATAATTATAGGTGAAATTCTTGAATTTATGAAAGACAAAACACTTTGAAATCCTTTTTAAGAGTGTTTTCATTAATCAAGAATGAAAGTTGAGGTCCTAAAGAAAATTAGATCTCATTCTTATTGCCACCATAAATAATGCTTGTTAAGGATAAGCAAAAGTTGCTCTTTGGACTCTATCAACACATTATGTGAAATCAAAGTTTTTGGGTTCCTTAAAAAAGTAATGGTTAAAGGATACATCATACTCTCCTTTATGATCTTCCATATATAAAAACATTAAAAAGATAAAGCTAAAGTAGGAAGGGAAATTTCAAAGTCCCAAAAAAATGAACAAAAGTTTGTGATGAACAACCTAATCGACAGCACTATTTCCCTAGTGCTTTATATGGGATAGTTTGATGGACTTCATACCCCCAACATATGAAATGACATTATGGTAGGAACTATTGTTTGCTTTAGAAAAAACTTACTAGTTAACTATAGGTATAACTATAGTTGAATCTAATTCAATCAGCACTGTCTCAACTTTCGAAATTAAAATTCGTAGAAGTTTCATCGCTTCAAGAATAATAATAATCTTCGTAGTAAAAGCTAAACAAGAAACAAAAGTATCTCCTACAATTGTAGTAGGTTTACCAATATCAACCCATGCAACAATAACAATTCCACCTTCCAAGTCATCATGCACACCTATGTTCCAATTAAATTTAAACCAACACATTGGCAGAATTCAATAAGAGGTAATAAATGGTCTGTTGTGGACTCCAAAGCTCCCACTGGTTGTGATTAGTGAGTTGTAGCAACTGGTATCTATAATCCAATTGTTCCATTGAATTGCATTTGAATTAAAATACCTTTTTCACATGTACCCACAAATTTTGTCACTCACAAGGTGGACTAAAGATAAAGAAGCATGATTGGCTACTTGAGAAGTTGTAGCTACTCACACATTGATAGACATCAATTAAAGAGCTAAAAAAGAGGAAGTGATGTCCTAACATTTAATCTCAGTAAATATGAAGTAATATTTTGCAAATTTGATTTGACAAGAGTTCATTAATAATATGTCACTCCCAAAATAAGTGTTGCAATTCTTCATAAGAAATTATCCTAAGGACAAGGTTTAGACATCTCAATCCCGCTTGTTAGAAGCCAGGTGTGAATAGGAATTAGATTTAACACTAATCTCCAAAGAAATGTTTATTAGAGATTGTACTTACACTTTTTGAACTCATATGACCTATTTCCTTGATGGATTATAGCCCATGTAAAATTTATTGTACATCGTACTTAAGTCTAGTAATGTATCCTCACACATTTTGAAGCACAACACATTCATTTCATTAAATTAATTCCAAGGAGAACACATAATTTAAAATACAAAATTTAGCAAGAATAACTTCTAAAACATTTTATGATTCCAAAACCTAGGCTCCTTAAATAAATCTACTACAAATGTTATATTCTCCACATCCATGTTAAGATAGGTTTCCAAGTAGCAACAGAAAGGATGCCAAGCCAATTATCCAATAAAAAGGAAACAAAATTACCTATAGTATTCCACTAAACCATATTCTTTGTCGTCTAGAGGGTTGCAATATTGAGTAACTTGCATGCATGAGATGCACCATGTGGAATATGGAAAGTATTATTTTGTCATGTTGAATTTGTGCATAAAGGATTGAACCCACAAATAGTCTTCCTAAGCAATAACTCACCTACCGTGTTTTGTAATTAATGCTGACTGCTTGGCTAAATAACTATAAAATTCGGTTCCTAAAAATCCTTACATAAAGTTACCTCCAAGCAGTCATAGTGCATTATCCTAATTTTATTTGAACTACTCCATAAGTGATCACATGAAATTCCTGCAATTCTGTAATTATGTAATTAGAAATTATTGTGTAGACAAACTATTAAGTAGGAATAGTAGCAAATACTATGTTAATCATGAAAATATAGCCTAGCATCAATAATGTCATCATCATCAATCTTGACACAACTTTTAGCATGATTAAAAATGAAATTGAAGCCTTTTTTCTATGATTTTTGTGACAATTGGTACGTTTAGATATTTCAATTGAGTGGCTTGATGCATATATAGTTTTTTGATAATGATAGTCTTACACTTTTGGTCCATCACCCTGTTAAATAACACTCTTTATTTGTTTAGATTCGCCACTTAACCACTTAAACTAAGTGATGCCCATACTGCTCAATCATATCCCTAATGTTCTTCATAGTAGCACAAGTTGTAGGCACATAAATCATGAAATCATCAAAATACAGATGTTGCATAATCATAGGTGAGGAAAGGTTAATCCTAAAAAAATTCAACATGATCATGCTGATATTGAATAAGCCTTGAGAGACACTTAGACATAATAGTAAAGAGGTATGGTGAGAGAGAATATCGTTATCTAAGACCCCTAGTTGTTGTGATCCATGGTTGATGGATACCATTATTTATAATCTGAAATCTCATTGAATTAAAATAGACTTCAATCTAATCACACAAAAGAGTAAGGAACCATTAATATTTAGCATATCCATCACAAATTCCCAATTTTCGTAGTCATAAGCCTTTTACATATTGAATTTTAGTTCAACCAAATCTTTTTTGGAAGTAGATTGTGCAAAACGGTAGCCGTTTCCTATTCCAAAAGAATATTATTAGATGTAACATGGCCTAATACAACTAACTTGCTTCATTATAATGATATCAAGAAGCACCACCTTCAATCTAACCATCAACATTTTTGTTACTAACTTTTAAATCATTTTGTGGAGGGTAATGAGCCTAAATTCCTCAAGGTTGGATGCTCTTTTAGAACTAGGGATGAATATGACCAGTGTGTCTTTCCAACCTTTTGCAATAATACTATATTTAAGAAATTGTTTCATTATTGTAGCAAAGTCCACCGTTGTGATCATTTGATAACCATACACAAGCTCATATAAGATGACATCCATGCGATGGGATTTATTTCTTTTGATTGACATCACCATAGATCTAATCTCATCAACATTAATTAGAAATGAAAGTGTAGCTACTTATTCACTATTAATGGTTCTCAAGGGCTGGAAGAATAGAGGAGACTCTCACAGCATATAGCTACACCACCTCTTATTGAAGCACGATAAAAAAATTCCCTTAATCTTGGTTTGGAGGCCACCAGATCTCTAAGATCATTTTTAAATTTGTGGATATAGTTTTTATTGGAAGAAGAGGTATTTGCTACATGAAAAAAATCACATGTTTTGATCCTCTAGGGTGCCCTAATTAAGCTTAGCATACTAACACATTTTTTATAAGATCACGCTCCATCTTAGTTATGTGTTTCATATTTTCTTTAAGTTGGAGCTCTTAGATTTCCTTTTCCAATTGGCAAGGATACTTAGAATGTTACAAAAGTTTGTTACATAGTATTTTTTTAATGCTATCAAAGGTCTGCAAAATTTTGTGGATAGACTATCCATAGGTTTTCCTTTAATGCTTCTTTTTTAAGCAACATTCATTGCACTAGATGATTGGGGAAAGTATAACTAGTTCCTCTAAAATTAGGTTCTTCTTTTTGTTTGACATCATAATGATTGTCTAAACTATAGAAGCAATATGTAATAGTCTAAGGCAATAAGGGGGAGATATGTGACAATGGTACTTAGAAATGCTTGTGTATTATGGATATTTAGGATAGTTCTATCTAATCTTTCATAAAAATAAGCATTTCCATCCTTTTTATTTCACCAAGTAAATTGATTCCCAATAAAACAAAAGTCAGTTAGATCTAAATCGTGATTAATGCTTAAGAATTCATACTGAGACAGGTCACTACTAAAGTTGTTCTCTCCTTTTCTCTTCTTATTCAAATGAGGCATTGAGGTCCCCTACATCAAGATGCATTCCATCAAGCTTTGCAATATTTCTAATTTTGTCCCAAGCTGGCTAGTTATTTGTATAGTCTTTTGATGTATACATGCACAACATTACCATATCTTATTATATTAAGATCTTACCTACATAATAACATCCTGTGGAGGCTAATCAATAATTTGAAGATTGAACTAATTCCTTCATAATACTACAATACCCCTGCATGTCTTGGTCAAAGACTAAACAAAGTAGTTGTACTTTCTAAACAAAAATTGATACACCTCACACCAATTAAAAGGTCTCCAAATGAGTTTCCAATAGAGTAGTAACAAAGACCCCATTCTTCCTTACAAATACTATTTGTGGCTGTGCGATTTCACTATGTTAATCCCATGGATATTCCATGCTACAAATCAAATCATAATTTATTAGCAAAAATACATTTCCACTAGCAATAATGGTTCCCTTTACTACAAAACCTATACATGCAAAATATGCAATTTAGAGTCATAAATATTCTACAATAGCAAGTAGAACAAAGAAAATTCATGACATTGATCACACAATTTAGATATAGTAACCTTTCCTAACCTATGCTCCTAAAGTTCATGTTAATAAGACAGTGACCTTGCTAACTATGTGCACCCACCTCTTTCAAACAAACATAGAATATGAACTGTCCCACCATAGAAATAATCAAATGGCATATTAAAAACTATACAATGTACCAACCACCCTCTTCTATAGCCCAATAATACCACATCTTGACTACACAATTAGGTTGCACCTCCAAGGCATGTTGAAGAGTCCAATCTTCTCTTTTTTGGGAATATGTCAATAACCTTTGAACATACTATTTGCATCAACTATTACTTTATTTTATAGTTTTACCCATTCTTTTATCTTGCCACAAAACACTCAAAATCTACAATTTAAATAGATGTTAAGTTCTAACATCCAACCATGTTGTAGTAATTAAGAATGCACCTTACTTCCTATCTTGCACAATAGTGAGTCCAACTAGAATAAATGAGAGTTTCTAACATAGTAGACATGACTAAAGTTTGTTCAATCTATCTCTAGACATAACCTCTCACTCCTAAATTATCGCATAACTGATAGGCCACCCTTTGTAAATACATCAAAATGTTTCTATGCTCAAGAGGCAAGTTGTGCTCACCACTCCCCCATTTTTTAATACTATTTGATTTGAAGACACCCACATCTTTGAGAAATTATTTGCTGATCACCCATATTGTAGTCTAGATTAGTTGATTCACATATTCCTAATTTGAGGTTCTCATCAACTGATGTTAAGAAACAAATGCACACATAACTCAAACTATATTACCTATAGTATCTAAATATGAAAAAAAACATCTTCCCAGTAATAGATTCAACATATTTTGATGAACTTTCACTCAAAAAATCTCATTCTATAGCTTACAAATCATATAATAGTAGACATGATTATTATGCCAACATTTTTCTTGATTTCCAATTATTTTATACTAAGCAATGACTTCAGCCCCAATTGATGCTAATCCTTATGATCACATATTCATGGGCATTACATTGATATGAACAAATCCAAGTTGGGGTTGGAACTCTCATCCTTATAAACAGTTTAACAAAATTCATGCAGGTCTATCATATGAAGTTGTTTCTTAAAGCTAGCACACCATAACATGTAGTTGGCACTTATTGTAGCTGAATAATACCTAAAAGCTTTAGTTTTGAATAATAATTCTTCTAATGACTAGTTTTCTGAATTTCTTAGGATGTGTTAGAGTTATTACTATATGAGAAGTGATTACTTCTGTCTATATAATAAACGCCAACCTGTTAACTGACCTTACCTTAAAACAAATGTTGAGCCAGCCTATCATACCAACCTCCATTCAATATGACCCCAAGAATTACACTTCCTTCTTATAACCTATCTCACACTTGCCACTAATATGAATGATGGAGAAATTTGTAAGGTATTCTTAACTAGAGCTAGTATAAAAGTTGTCTTTCTACCCCTCTCCTTGTAGTTGATGCCATGCTAGAGCCTAGCCTAATATGTAACATGAAAATTATCCCAATGCAAGTAATCCAAAACATCCAAAAATCTATGACATGTAAGCTTCTTACAACAAATACAAAGGCATTGCTGTAAACCACCTTTGTCTTTGTCTAACTCACTCGTAGCATCCTTTATTCACATCAAGGTAAAACTACGACCAATCCGAATTATGCTTTACAAGTGATCTCAGCAATTTCATTGCCAAATGTTCATCCTCTAAATTCCTTGGATAAGTGGAACCATTGCTCAATGCTTTGCCCAATCTTATATTCACCTACCTTGCCATGACTTTTTTTATTTCCCAAATTACTGAAGAGTTCCCCTTCCCTTTATACATTTTTTGCTTTCCTTACCATAACAAAGATCATTTAACTATTCCTTTGCACTTCAAGGCACCGTGTAGGATCGCTTCATTGGATGACTAAAATTTCATGAGAATTATGCCTGTTTCTCTAAATTCTATAACTATGTGAGCAACTGATAGAACCATCATCCATTCCTATGCTGCTTGGTGGACTATGCTTTTTATTAGTAATAGGTTGAACCTCTCCCTAAGTTTTCTACTTTGATACGATTTTGGGCTTGGATGTACCTCAATTATACAATTCTTTCCTAGTATAAGACCTACCACTCCACATTACCAGCAATGTATCTTCATATTTGTTTAATATTCTTATCTCTTGCCTACTTGTATCTTTACCTATTATAGTCCTTCTCTATTATGTCACTTCAATCAACAACTTTTTCTTATATTGAACTACCACTCAATGTCCACATCCATGTCCCATCTCTTCATGATCCTCGATACCTACTACAACAAAATAGGCAGCTTTAGTTTTATCCTAATTCGGTCATTTACTTAAAGGGCAAGATCTCTTAACTACCGTAGTTGTGAATATCGATTTGCTAGGTGTGCATGATGTGGAAGCATGTTCCAACTAGCCACATTTCAAAAAGATAATGGATAATTTCTCATACTCAAACTATTGAGAAGACTGACCCAAGGGTTTGTAAATCGGCATTTTCACTCTAAGTTGTCTTTAAAGGTCCATTCTGACACACACCTCGAAAAGAGTGATCTTTGCATATCTATTTCTAGCTATACAACGAAAGAGGATCTCTTATAGCTTTGTTATTGCATAATAAATTCTCTATCTCAATACACTAATAAGAGTAGATCAAAATGAATCCATCGTGGAGCTTACATAATCCCCAAATTACAAGAATTAAATTTAGGTGTCCACAAATCTAACCCTAAAGCAAGGCCACTAACGTACCATGGTCCTCAAAACCACACATATTCTCTATCTACAACTTAATATAAGTGTAGATAAAAACCCCTATATGTCAAGTCCAAGACCAAAAATCCTCTAAAATTGCCAAATCTATGCTATAGTATTTTTTGTATCCTTGAAATGACAAAAAAACTCCATACATGCTACCTATTAGATCAAACTAATGGTATACATTTCTCATTCACATGCTCTATTCAATAGATGTATTTCATCATTAATTATGAAAGTGGTATCTTCTGGTGCTGACATCTTAGCATCTAAAAGTGTTGGTCTCCATGATTAGTTAATGAAGGGTTCCATCGATGTTAGATTAACAATGCTCACTCTCAAACTTTTAAGCACCTCATCAAAGTTAACTTTAACTAGGTTAAGTGATTCAAGTTTACCATTCTAAGAATTGTCTTCCATGACTACTACAGCATTTCCAAAAGAACCTATGTGTAGTACCTTTTAACATGGAGACTTCTCCTCTAAGTGGAAATATAATTCAGCATATTTGTTCTAATCAAGATTACTATTTGATGAAATTGTTTTTTCATTTTCCTACCATGTCCCTAATTCCCTAAGCAATTCAACAATTAATGCACCATGTAGCCCAAAAGCAACACCTTTGTCATCCTCAGACATATTCAAGTCATACTATGCCTTGTATTATTATGACTCCATTTATTGCTCTACATTCCTTTATGCACTTCTCTAAAGTCTATCAAAAATGTTTGTTAGAGCTCAAACCACAAGAACAATCCCATACTTTGGATTGTTAACCCAAGGGCTTTTAGGCTCAAAAGTATCACTGATTGGATTCCATGCATCACCATTGGCCAATTGTGATGAGGATAGTCACACAACACAAACCTTTATTTTTTTTGCATTCTTGTAGGGTTTAGTTCCCATTATAGATCATTGCACCTGACTATGTGCTTAGAAGATTATGAATTCTAAATCTATTTAAAAATGTGTATGAACCAAAAGAAAACACTGAGATGTCCAAACTATTGTCTCAATGACCCATCAACATTAGCTAGAAAAATACTTTGCCAATGCTATCTTCATCCACCACCATCCTTTCCCCTTGTTTAGTTTGCAATGCCATTGACCAACAAACTATACATCACATTCCATACATATGTCAGCATCCCCTAGAAACACTACACCCATTAATCACATTAATATGTCTTCTTACATCTACGTGTTTTGGGTTTCTTGATAAAGAAATGACTAAAGCCTGCATCATGCTCTTCTTAAAGAGGTTAATACATAAAATTAGTAAAAGGACTAAGTTGAAGTATTTTGGAAAGGGAATTCCTCAATTAGAAATAAAATCATACAAAAATGCATGATGAGTGATGCAGTTCATAATAATGTTGCCATGGCCCTTCTTGGGGGTAGTTTGAACACTGAATATGTTGAACGTAGGTGTAAGTACTATGATAAGAAGTTGTATTTACTTTATGCAAAACAACTGGTTCACTATAGTAATAGTCTATAACATAGTCTAATTCCATCGTCGCTACCTGGAAATTAGAAAGTAGCATTCTCAGTTGTTCCATTGCTTCAAGAATGACAATAATCTTGAAAGTAGAAGCTATACTTGAAATTAAAGTTTTTCTTACAATAGTAATAGGCCTACTCTGTCATCTCAATCAATAATACCAATTCCAATAGTGAGATCATCTTGCACAACTACATCATAATTGATTTTAAGCTAACCCATTAAAGGAGGACTCTAATATGACATAACAAATAGCATGTTAAAGGTGAAATAATTCTGCATATGGAATGTTGAATTAAGCAGTAGTAGCAACAATTGAAATATTTCTTTGGAGTGTAATTTGATTGAGAACCTTACTTGTAGGTGCTTGCAAATTCTTATTAAGCTAAAGGTGAAATAATGCCATAGTAGATAACTTTACCAAATGAGTAGTAGTGGCCACCTACACATTCATAAGCAACAAGTTAAGAAGCTCAATTAATGAAGAAAAGAAGACTTTGTCCTTCACCTAGCCAAGTTTGAAACTATCACTTTTAAAGCATTGATTTCAACCCCGCTAACAAAGCTCTGATATCTTAGTTTCTTTGCATAAAGCTAAGGTCAAGTAAGAAGAAGATTTAACATTAATCAGCACAACAAGATGTTATGCTGATGCTGCACCTATACTTTTTGAATCGATGTAATGTCCTTTTTTTGTAGAATTATGGCTTCTATGCATGCTGTTATAAATGGTCTTGAGTTCAACATTGTGTCCTCACTCAATTAATAGTGCAAGATAGCTCCTTCATTCTCTTTATCCTGATTGGATTAGATAATTGAAATACAAAATTAAGCAGAAATAAATTCTTTATTTTATTATGACCCATAGACCAAACACTTTAACCAACCCCACTACAATTATCAGATGGTCCATGTCCATGTTGATACAGGTTGGCCATGAAGTAATAGGAAGGATCTAAAGCCAATGCCTCAACAAGAATGATTAACATATAGATAAGTGATGAACCATGTGACAAATAAAAAGTAATTCCTATCATAAAGTACTTACATCTTAAGGATTGAATCCATAACTTGTCTTCCTTTGCCAAAACTTGTCTAAAGTATTTTATAAACAATGATGATTGCCTGATTGATAAACTCACGATTTTGAGTCCCTCACACTTCTTAGGAAGAGTTATTCTGTCTCAGCTAGCATAACGTGTTACGCAGTAAACATTTGAACTACTTCATAGGTAATGATGCATCGATTTCTCTAACTCTATAATAGTGACACTCAAAATTAATGAGTGAGCTAAGTGATACACAAGAATAGAAACTAATACTGAGATTATCATGGCAATATGACCCATCATCAATAATGACATGATCATCCATGTTGACATAGTTTTCAATATAATTAATTTTGAAATTAATGTCTTTTTTCTATAGTCTAGATACTACAACAGGTATGCCTAGATATTTCAGTTGAGTAGCTTAACAAATATAAAATTTTCTTACAAACACCTTCCTTTGCTTGAGTCCTATCCCCTTGTTAAATAATACAATGAATTCATTAAGATTAACCATCTAACTTAACTAATACCCATACTACTCCATAATATCCTCAATGGTCATCACTACGACACAAGTTGTAGGAGCATAAATCATGATGTTAACAATATACAGAAGGAATGTTATCATAGGGGAGGTTGGATCGATCCTATACCCAATGAGACAGTGTGCTTATGTTGGTATTGAATAAGACATTTGAGATACTAAAGCATAATAGAAAAAGGGTATAATAATAGTATACATCCCTACCTAAGTCCCCTTGCTCCTTCAATCCACTATAGATTGATCCCATTAAACATAATCCTAAATCTTGGTGCAATGATACAACCTTTAATTCAATCACACCAACAAAGTTCAGAATGACAAATGCTTTAGCATATCCAGCACAAATTTTCAATTGACCTTCTTTGGAAGTAGGAAAGTGCATAGGAGCAACCATTTCATAGGTTAAGAATGTATTAATCGATATCGCATGGCCTAGCACAAAAGTTACTTCTCCTCGATAGTAATATCAGGAAACACAACCTTTGACTTAGCCACAAAAAGCTTGGCCACCAATTTGTAAATCACATTACAATGCCTAATGAGCCTAAAATGGTTAGAATTAGATGTATCTTAAAATTTAGGAATAAGAATGACCATCATGTATTTTTAAAGCTTAGACATAAAGTTACCTTTAATGAACTGTTTCATAGCTAGGGCATTATCCACTTATGTGACGTTCCACTAACTATGCACAAATTTAGCAGAGATGCCGTCTACACTGCGGGATTTATTCCGTTTGATCGATAATACCACACTTCTAATCTCATTGTTGGTTATTGGAGCCACAAGTGTGACTGCTTGATCATTATTAATAATTCTTAAATGTTGAAAGGGTAGAGGAGGCTCATATTGCCTATGGCTAGAAAATGTGTTGCTAGAAAACTACATAAGAATGTCTTTGATCTTAGTTGGGGATGCACCAATTCCTTACTTTCATTGTTAAGTTGATGGATACAGCTGCTTGAGGGCATACAAGTAGTTGCTTCATAAAAAAAGCAAGTATTCTAATCTCCAAGGGTAGCCTAGTGAAGCTTGGCATGCTACCACCACCATGTTCCTTCTAATGACATAACTTTTAATAAGATGTTAAAAATTGTGCCAAAGATTGTGTTCTAGCTCAATTAAGCCATTCACAAATTTCTTAGGTTGAAGTTCTTGGATTTGTTGCTCTAATTGGTGATTCTTACTAAGGATATTACGAAGTTTAGCTTCACTCTATTTCTTTAATGTTTATAGAGCTATGTTAAATTTAGAGGATAGGCAATTTATTAGGTTACCTTTAATCGACATTTCCCAACTTGCACACACAACATTAGTTGATTGTGGAAAAGATAATAAGTTGTTTTCAAACTGAGTTCTTCCAACAATTTTACCAAATAAGGATTGTCTAATTTGTATAAGTAGTGAGTAGTCATTCGAGCCAATGTGAGAAAAATATGTCACTGTAATACTTGAGAAAGCTTTCATACAGTAAATATTCATGAAAGCATTGTCCAATGTTTCATGGATTTGAGCATTCCCCTCCTTATTGCACCAAGCAAACTCTATTTGGGTTCCTTGATAAAGGAATTATCATAGCTTACGCCATACCCTCCTTAAGGAGGTTCATACATGAAATCAAAAAAATAATAATTGAAGTGGTTTGGGAATGGGCATTCCCTAGTCCTAAAGAAAATCAAACAAGAGCAAATGAAAAGTGATCTAGTCCATAGCATTATTTCCTTAGTGCTTCAAGTGGAATTGTTTGAAGGACTTCATACCTTGAATATGTGCAATAACACATTGGTAAGAACTATTGTTTGCTATAGAAAAAACCAATATGTTCACTACAGTAATTGCTGTAGCGAAATCTCATTCAATTACCTCTACCTAAACATTAACAAGTATCAATCTAAGAAGTTCCTTTACTTCAAAAATTGTAATAATCTCCATGATTAGCTAAATTTGAAACAAAAGCGTTTTCTATAAGTTTAGTAATGTCATCCTATATAACAATATCAATTCTATCAATGAAATCATCTTGCAAAACTACATCACAATTGAATTTAATCAAACCATTGGAGGTCCAATAGGAAACAACCCTTTGTGTGTTTCCTGATAAAGTAGTGGATGAAGCCTACATCAAGCTCTCCTTAAAGAGTTTCAAACATAAAGTAAGTAAAAAGAAAATGTTAATGCTGTTTAAGAAGGGGCATCCCCATGATCCAACTAAAACGATACAACATTTTATAATGAATGACACAATCTATAGCACCATTACCTTCGCTCTTCACATGGATAGTTTTAAAAACTACATACCCTAAAAATTATAATAATGCTATGATAGAAACTTCTATTTCCTTTGGACAAAAGCTACTGGTTCATTTTAGCAATGGTTGTAGTAAAGGTTGATTTGATGTCCAATGCCTGGACATTAAGAAGTATCATTCTATGGACTTCCATTGCTTCAAAACAAGTAATAGTCTCCTTGGCAAAAGCTACACCTAAAACAAAAGTTTTTGCTAGAATAATAATAAGTTTTCATATGTATTCCCAAATAATATTAGTAATTAAGACAATGAGATCACCATGCACAGTTGAATCACGATTGATATTAACCCAAATTCTTACATGAGGAGTCCAACAAGAGGAGACAAATAGTCCATCACGGCCATCAGAGCTCCCACTAGATGATGTTGAAGAGTTGAGACAATTAGAAGTACCAATAGCAATTCGAATATTTCTTTGAAGCGCTGCTAATTTGAGATGCTTTATTATATGTGTTTGAATTTGCCTATTAAGAAAAAGGTGAAATAATGCAAAAGAAGTGTACTTAACCATATAAGAAGTGATACCCATCCGCATATTCACAAACAACTAATTAAGAAACTCAATTAATGAAGTAATGTCCCTATAAATGTCCTCTTTGAGTGTAAAACTATCATTTGAAAAGCTATTTAACAAGATGTCTTTCTAACTATCACACTCACAAACAGTGTTACAACTCTTTAGTCAAATTACAAACCCACAAAAAATACTGACATCTTATTCCATCATGCACTAAGCAAGGAGTGAGAAGGAAGTACATTTAACATTAATCTTCCTAAGAAGTCATTAGTCTAATGCTGCATGTGCACATTCAAAACTTAAGCAACGTTTTTCTTTAGAGAAATCTTGCATGTATGCTTGCTATTGTAAATGATCTTTGAGTCCAACACCTTATCCTCACTTGATGTTAAGCACAACACATCACTTTCTTTTTATTTGGCTTAAGGAGAATGTAGAATCCAAATTTGCAGATAAGGCACTAATAAATTTTTAGTTTTATTGTCATACCAAGCAACATGCTCTAAGCCAACTCCACTAAAAGGGACATATGGTCCACCTTCATGATAAGATAGGCTTCCATGTTGCAATAGGAAGGATGTCAAGCCAATTATTCAACAAGAACGAAACTAAACTACATACAAAAAATCTTTTAGATCGTATTATTTATTATCTTGGGGGTATGAGTTATTATGAATTTTTCATGTATGTGATTAATCGCTTATCACATAGTACTTGATTATGATGCACTAAACACATAAATAACGTTTTGAGCCACAACTTGACTACAATGTTTTGTAATCAATGCTGACTACTAGGTTTACAAACTCTAGATTTTTAGTTCATAACACAGCTTAGGAGAGTTATCATGTCCCAATTTACATAATGTATTATGCTACAAACATTTGAACTACTCCACAAGTAATGGTGCATAAATTTCTCCAACTCTATAAGAATGCCACTCAAACTTAGTGAGTGGTCTATGTAATACAAAGGAATAGTAGCCAATATCGAGTTTATGATGGCAATATAGCCCCTCATTAACAGTGACCTAATCATCCAACTTAACACACAAATTTCAACATGATTAATAATTAAATTAGAGTCTCTTTTTCCATGTTTTTTTGCTATAATTGGTATACCTAGTTATTTCAATTGAGCAACTTAATGAATATGTAATTTTCTCACTCTAATCTTCCTTTTCTTGGATGCCATCCCCTTGAGAAATAATACTTTGGTTTTGTTGAGATTCATCACTTGACCTTAGTGATGCCTATATTGCTCCATAATATATTGAATGGTCCTCACTATAATAGGAGCTGCAGGTGCATAAATCATGATGTCACCAACATATATGATGTTTGACATTGTAGAGGATGAAGTGTCGAACATGAACCCAATCAAGGTAGCTTGCTTAAGCTATTGCTAAATAATTCATTAGAGAGTCTCCAACAAAATTGTTAAAAGGCATAACAGGAGTGAAAATCGCTACCTAAGACCCCTAGTTGCCTTAATCCACTCTAGGTAGTTACCATTTAACATAGTCATAGATCTTGGTGCAATGAAATAGGCCTTAATCCAATTATGCCAAAGAGTTGCAAATCACATATTCTTTAGCATATCTTGGACAAATTTCTAGTTAACCTAATCATAAGCTTTGCGATATCTAGCCTTCAATTTCTTGATAATGAGATTGAAAAATTTTACATCACACTCACCTTGTAGAGGTTCTTACATAAATAAAAACAAAGATAATGTTACAGTGATTAAGGAAGGGGTATCTCTATTCCCAAACAAAATCATATAAAAGAAAGTGATACACAACTCAGTTGGCCACACAATTTCCATGACACTTTATGTGTGATAGTTTGAAGGACTACATAGCTTGCACAAAGGTAATTGCATTAGGATTGGCACTCCTTCTAAATATAGATGCAATTAGCCACTTCACATTGACAATATTTGTTCTAGAGTCTTATTGATTTTGATTACATGAATATTTAGAAGTAATGTTCTAAGGATCTCCATAGTTTCAAGAATAGCAATAGTTCTCATTGTAGAAACTAAACTTGAAATCCATATTCTATTAGTAATAATAATAGGCCAACACATGTCATCCAAAATAATTGTAATAACTATAATACCTAAGTTATCTAGCATTGTTGCGTGACAATTGAGCTTCAACCACAGAATTTTAGGGGCCCAATAAGAGGTAACAAATGGTGCTAAAGGCCATTGAAACTAAAACTTGATGGGGTTGGGGAATTGGGACTCATAGTAGCAACAACTATAGCACAAAGGCCATATATTCACCCCATGCAATTAAGAAGCACATTTAATGAACATTACTCCATTTCATTAACAATATCAAGCTTGTGATTAGCATTTATGATGATGCTCACCCAAAATTCCTTCATCATGCAATAGTCCCATATGTTGTACATGCTCTTTCACCTTATAGACAAACAAACAAAGTGCCTACATCTTAATAGCTCTTGCACATAGCCAGGAATGAGTTGGAAGCAAATAAAAATTCAACTTCATGAAGATTATGACCTGAGGTTGCAACAACAATTTTCCAACTCACTCAACCTCTTATCTTGCTAAACGTTTTCCGATATACATGATATTTTAAATTATTTTTTATTCTAACATTGTGTCTTATTGATGTTTGAAGAGCAATACATCTCATTCAATTAATTTGTTCTAAGGGGAATGCATAATCTGAAACACCAAAGTAGATGCAAAAAAATTTGATCTTATTTTTATCACTCTCACTGTGGTCCTTAACATACTACACTACATGTTTTGGTTGTTCCACTTTCATGTTGATATAGGTAGTCCATAAATCAATTGGAAGAATGCTAAGAAAATTATCCAACATGAACTAAACTTACCCTAAATAATCAACTAAACCATATTAGCAATTGTGCAAAATATCATAAAACATATAGAAATTCTTTTTATCATAAAATACATGGACCTTAATGCCTGAGCCCATAAAACAACTTTCTCAGCCATATCATACCTACAATGCTTTGAATTGAAACTAATTTCCAGCATGCATAATGTATGGCATTACTAATATTAATTTATCCCACTCATCAAAAATTCCATTCTAAATTAATGAGTGGCTAAATAAAATAATTATAATGAGCATCATGTTTGTCATGATAATATGCCCCATCATTGATAGAGACCTAATCCTTTACCCTAACACATAGGTTTCAATTTGATCAACGAAAAATTTGAAGTCATTTTTTTGAAATTTAATTGCTACGATTGGTATGAATAAATATTTGAATTTAGTAGCTTTAATAATATGTAACTTTCTTGTTATCATTTTCCTCCACTTGCATTCCATCCCCATTATAAAATAATATTATGGATTTGTTAAGAATTACCACATGACTAAAGTTTTGCCAATACTTCTTCATAATGGATTGAATGGTCTCACTATAGCACATGTTATTAATGCATAGATCAAAATGTCATTCATAAATTGATGGCGAGTAATCATTGGCGAGAAAAGACCAATCCAAATCCGAATTGAGACAACTTGCTTTACCAGTTACTTAGTAAGCCAAGAGAGATAGACATAATGGTAAAAATGTATGGTAAAAGTGGACACCCCTACATAAGACACTTGATTGCTGAAATTCACTTAAGATAGAATCTATTAAACATAATCACAAATCTTAATGTAGTGATACGTCCATCAACCGAATCACACTAAAGACATGTGAATTATAGACGCCTTAACATATCAAGCACAAATTTTAAATTGACCTTACCACAAGCCTAGTTGAGGTCCAACATTATTCTAATGAAACCATTTTTTAAAGTAGATATATTCGTATAGGAAAACCATTTTCTATGCAAAAAATATATTATCATGTATAAAACATCCATGCACAAAAGCAACTTATTCCTTGGCAAAAATATATGCAAGAACCATCTTTAGTCTACTTGCCAATCTTTTAGAATGACTAGCATTTTCTTCCACCTTTTGGGCATACATTTATCCTTTAAGATTTGTTTAACAACTGCGACAATATATGCCTAAAATATTTTCCAATATTCATATGCAAACTCTATAGAGAAGCCACCCACACCAGGGGCTTATTTTCTTTTGATAGACATTCAAAATTCCTGATGTCATCTCCCAATTAGAGCCACAAGGCTTGCTGCTTTCTTATTGTTGATAGCTCTCATAGGTCAAAAAGGTAGGGCAGGTTCATATTATCCAAAACTGCACCACTTCTTCCTAAACCAATACATGACCAAATCTTTAATCTACATTAAGGTACCTAATAATTCCTTACTATCATTTTCAATATGATTATACGACTACTCTATATGTAAAAGTGGCTACATCCTAAAAAAGCCATGTGTTATGATTTCTAAGGTTGGCCCAATGGATCTTTACACTATCACCACAATAATTCTTCAAGAGCCATAGTTTTGTGGTAAGAGACAATACATTATGCTAAAAGATCGTGCTTTAGCTCCATTAACCCTATCTTAGATTCCTTAAGTTGAAGCTCCTAAATCTACTACTCAAATTGGTCAAGCCTATTAAGAAATATTACCAAGTTTAGTAGAACTCCAATTCTTTAATGGTAATAATGCTTTGCAAAATTTTGAGGATTGAATATCGATAGTGTTGCCTTTAATAACTTTATTAAAATTTGTATGCACAATAATAGTTTAATGTGGAAATGATAGCTATGAATTTTCAAATTGGGTTATCACAGTTTTGCTCAATAACATTTCTCTAATCTAAATAAGGAGAGGTCAATTGTTTTAGCTTATATTTGAAAAACATGCCCCTGTAGTATTTTAGAATGCTTACCTATCGTTAACATTTACGAAATCTCTACCTAGGCCTTCATATATGTGTGTTACCTACCTTATTAGTACACAATGAGAAAATGTTTACAATAAATCCCAAGTCAACAATATTAACCATAGGTGATGCTGGAGAACTCATATAGGGCCTATCCACCATTGATTTTGTTCTAATCTTTCTTCTTTTTTTGTAAGTAATACTTTGAAATCACTACAATAATCAATAGTACAACAAGCATTGTAGATATTATGATTTGATCCCAGGCTACCCAGTGAATCACATTTCTTTTGATGCGTCCACCATACAATACCTCAATTAAACCATAATAACCTCTGACAATCTGGTCCAAGATTAGAAAACGTAGTTTCATTTCATACCCAAGCATAGATCCTCCTCATTCCCATGAAAATTCACCATCCAAATTTCTAATGAGGCAATAGCGAAGGCCATATTTTTTTTTACCAAGCATTACAAGTACCTATGAGATTTCGTTGCTCTAATCACTAGAATGTTCCATGCTATGAGCACTACCAAACATAAATTATAGAAAAATATGCACTTAGGAAAAGTTTCATAGCTCTATAGCATCCCAACCATGCCAGATCTAAATTTAGATGTATTTCCTTTTCACAACAACACCTGAGACTCAAGTAAAACCAATTGTAATAGCCCTAGAAAGAAGGTTGAAGAACTTGACTATTATTTTTAGTTAAGAAAATATTGCAACTCCTATTTGAGGTCCTCCTCCTAAAGACATTCTCCTCTATCATATAAAAGAAGTACCAATTCTAGGTAACTAAAGAAGCAGTCATCCATGTAAGAGTTTGTTTGAGCATTTCCATGACATTCCAATGAAGGTGCTTCTAAGAAAAGCAAACTTTTATTACAAATTTTCCTCTATTATAGTAATTATTGTATACAAACTTCATAAATGCATAGACACTTTCCTAATGGCTAAATATCTATAACTTCTTGGGCTTGGTAACACCGTGTTTTGTACAAAAGTATTCAAATAAGCTGACCAATGAGCACTCAATAAATCAAATAGCCACATATATTGACAACAAGCAGTGCTTATAGTATCTCCAAGAATTCTACAAAGAATACATATCAAAGAATTGCACATCGTCTATATTACTGTTTCGAGTCCTTCCTCTACTACAAACATTAGAGAAATTTGCATTCTTTTTAATCACCATAACACAACAAACATAACAATTCTTCTACTCACCTCATAGCTATTACCAAGCTCAAGCTAATCTTGAACCTTATACAACAAGATGATCCCCATGCTTGTAACTAAAAGCCTATTATTTCTATGCCAAGTGCATTTATCATGATAAATAACATTAGAGAAAATCAAAAGTATAAAGTTAAAGCCCAAGACAAAAGGCTAAAGCACCTATCTACTATTTCAAATTATGGAAATAATCTATCTACCATTTGAGTTCAAACTCCTAAGGACAACCTCCTTTGCCTTAAAATTAATGTATCAATTCTAAGCAACTGAAGAAGCTCTTGCCCATATAAGAATTCTATTTAAGAAAATCCATGGCCATTAAATAAACATGTTTCTCAAAAGTAGCAAACTCTCCTAATTTCCCCTATTATGGTAAACTAATGTACACAAGCTACTTTGACGCAGAAAAAATCTCTCAATGGTTGAATACCTATAGCTTCTTGGGCATGGTAATTTAGAATTTTGCATAAAAGCGTTCAAATAAGCTAGCCATTGAGCACTGATCAAATCTGATAGCTTAATATATTAACAACTGTCACTACTTATAATATCTACATAATTCTATGTGGAATACTTCTCCAATAATTCTATGTGGAATACTTCTCCAATAATTCTATGTGGATTTGGATTGTTATAAGATGTGATTGGAAATTATACTTGGTATTGTTCAAGGCTTTACTTTGTCTTGACTATGTAATTCCTTAGATCGTCCAAGCAAGAAGAAGCCACTGCTCTGTAATCTTCTAATTCCATAGTGTTTGCAATACCACCATTTTTTGTCTTTTAATTTTCGAAACTTCCCAAGAGAATTGCCTCCCTTTAACCATTTTTATTTCCTTTATCATCTCCAAAATCATTTCATAGAGCTTTTACCCCTTTCTCTGAGTTTAGGAGGTCCTACAATAGTGGATGGATGAGGATTACCAGAGACGTCCACACATGTTTCAAAAATTTACACCATAATCTATGAAGTGTCCCTAGGGCCATCATCGAAAACATTATTAATTTATGAAAAATACTTTTTATTTCTATTAATTTCATCTTCCTCATTCACTCTTTGTTTTTGTATCCACACTATCTTAAATGATTGCTCTCTATGCCAGTCATTCTTGGATTAAGATGTGCCCCTATACACAACTTACTCTTTATCTTCCAAATTGTAATGCTTACTAAACTCCTACCTACTCAAATCATTATGATTCACATTCCTCCTCTACTATTTTGTGATAAATGCTTTTCTCTTCCAAGGTTGGACAACCTTCTAGGATCCCAAACTAGCCATTTCTCATCAAGCAATTTTTTTTACAATTGGCCCCTATTCTTATCTTGATTAGGTTGTACTTTAAAAGGACAAAAACTCTCAACTATGAAAACATTATGAACTGGCTTGCAAGATGTACATAACCTAAATGCATGTGCCACTTTGCATTGGTGAAGTACATAAAGGGTATTGCTTCATAATGTAAACTCTAACTAAAGTGGCCCATTGGTCTCCCGTATCTACCATAGGCAACTTTATAAGTTTAATTCTTACATAAACACTTACAAACGTTGATCTTTGCATGCAAACCATCATCTAAATAAGCACACCCATAGCTTCGGCAAAGCACAAAACAGTTTTGATGTCCCAATACATGAGAGCAATTACTAAAAAAAAGAACACAGATTTGACCACAAATAATAACCCAGTTACTAAGCCTAGATGTAAGTGTCTACATATCCAAACAAAAATTAAGCCTTACAACCAACCAGGGACCTCCCAACCATGTAGAATTTCTATCTACAATTGACTTAAAGTACAAAAAAAAATAGCCAACCAAAAAGTCTAGAAATTAAAATCCTTTGAAATATCCCCATCCACATTAGAGTACTTTGCCAAATTGGTGGTAAAGATCTTGATGAACATAAGCCTCTTTTGAAAGGTAAATTTCAACAATTATTATGAAGGAGGAATCACTTGGTGCTATCATCTTCACATCTACATTTATCAATTTCCTTATATAATTAACAAATTTACTTTCAATGGAAATGTTATTGTCATTATTCAATCTCTATCCTATAAGAGCATCCTTAAAGCTTACTTTAATTAGACTACATATTGGCTTATTTCCAATTAGAGAATTTTGCTCCACCATAATTTTGACATTCTCTCAAATACTTTGGTGCACCTTTATTAATAAGCTACTTTAGTATTTTCTTTGATGCAATAAAACATTTTGTAGGCATGCTCATCTTCAATTCACTATCGAATTTGTTCAACTCTTCCACTTTCTTCTGTATCTCTATTATCATGCTCACTTTACAACTAATGCATTCTGCATCTTAAAGGATTCGCCATCATCATTCTTAAATGAAATCATATCATAATAGGCCTCCACTGACTTCACACATCTAGTGAAGTCTCCACATAATTCCTTATGTTTCACTAAGTTCTACTGTCACAATTCACTAAAGCACTGTTTGCAAGTTCAATGTCATGATCCCCAAAATTTTCTTTGATAAGGATTAAAGCCTTGTCACCGATCACTAATGCTAGAGATGTATGCACAATGCCTGTAATTTGGTTTGCCGTCTTCTTGGATTTTGTGGCCACCATTGTTCACGACTACTCATAGAGTACTCAAAGAATTGTTGATTCTAGGTCCATTATAAAGTTGGTTGATAACAAAAATGTGACACATAGACAAGCCTTCCAACAACATGAACAATTATGTCTTCCAAGGATTCCTTCCTTCGTCAACAATATTTTGCTCCTATAATTCAAATTGCCTGACCATTGTTCTCTTGCAATTCTAATTGCTTACGAAAGTTTTTGGGTTATAGATCAAACTTTAGCTTCATTAATATTTTGGCTTCCTTAATAAAGAGATGGCTAAAACCTACAACATACTCTTCTTATAGAGGTTCATAAATATAGTAAAAAAAGATAACAATGAAGTAGTTTAGGAAGGGGCATTCCCCAATCCTATGCAAAATAGTATGATGGTCAACCCAATCGACAATAGAACTTCCTTGATGCAATTTGTGGGAAAGTTTGAAGGACTGTATACACTTCATAAAATTGATAATGACACAATGAGAAGTCCACTAACCTTTATCATTTAATGGAAGGAGATGTTGCAAAAATTTTTAGTAGGTGAACAAATAGAAAGATCATTAACAAGAGCAATGAATGATTGAGTGATATTTGCAACCAATGGGGATGTGATAGCTACTCAATGTCACATTCTTCCATCGTGTTCACTCTTGTTTCTATATGAAGCTGATGCTGTGGGGAATAAACAATAGCCTATTGACATTGTCATGCATCGAGGTAGAGAAAATTTTATTCTGTCAATGAGTCCATCCTACGTCTCTAGGTTTAGTGGGACTTCAACATTAAACATCAAACATCAAACAACTCTTGACTATGAACATCTTGGCGATCAAATTGATGAAGAATGTAATGAGATGTGACATATATGAACTATAAAATCTCATGAACCATCCATTTTTTATGCAATTGGAATTGGTGGATGCATGTTAAAAGAATAAGCGGTGGATGGCCCTTTGAGTTATGGCATGGAGTGCTAAAGCATTGGGTGATGTTGGCTATTCAATGTGGTAAAAGGTGCACTCCACCAGGCATTGTGGTGTTGGCCAGTAAGAATTGATGTTACAGCACAAAAAGTTGATGCCACTCAGAAATCCATCTCCATGCTCCATGGTATGGAATTCTGACCCCATGTTAAGCAAGGCTGACCACTAAGTTTAATCATATTAAAAGTAGATGTAAAGGAACTTTTGAGGATTCACTTAATAATGATGAGTGGAATGGCTCCAATCTACTATAGAAATTAAGTGGCTTGAAGCATGAATTATGGTCTAGAGGGTGTCCTCTACAATAGATAAGGATGACATTATATGGAAGGGGGTGTCAGGGTGGGTGAAAGACCATTCAGCTCATACTCTACCATTGCATCTACCAGTGAGTTTGGTTATTTTCAGAGTGCAACTGAAATTTGGTACCATCCTAGCCTAAATAATTAAAAGAGATTAATAAATGAGCAAGAACTATAAGAGAAAGCTGAAAAGTACTTTGAAAAAGAGTTGAAGAGTGCTTTAAATTATCAAGAGGGAATCATATATGACCCAAAGATGTCCCTCCAGTTGATGTCAAACATCTGTATACGGTTTGTTGCATAGCTCAAGGGTAGGACTGGCTCAAGGACATCATTGTGGAAGAAGACTAGGAGGTGTTCCCATTGAGGAGTGCCATAAAGGAACCACATGCATTTGTGATGGCTTGTAGGCTTCCCATCTAACCTATCATGAAACACAAAAAATGGAGTTGGACAAGCTTGAGAGTTGGTAGTTTAGCATGCATGAAAGGCACATGGAAGCTGATTAGTGTGGTCCTCATTTGAGGGGTGAGCCACCAACTATCCCAGATCTTCCATAAAGGTTTCATGTGATTGCATCACTTTCAAGACTTAAAAGATGGAGAAATGTGTCTGAGGAAGATTAAGCCAGTGGAAACTCTAGTGGAGGCCCATAGTGATACTAACATGTAAATCATTCATCTGATTTGGGTATAAGAGTGAAGAACTAATCAAACAATATAGTAACTAGTTTTCTTTGAAGATTCCCTCATGATAGCTTGAGTAATAGTGAGAATTCTTTCAAGTAAAGATAATGATTAGTGGAAATAATGACACAATGGCCTTAATATATTCTAAATTTCCAAATAAGTTGGAAGCCTTAGTTACTTTGATGAGTTCAACCATGGAATCTAGGATCCAAATGGGCCATTTATGGTAAGTAGAACTAGAAATGTGGGATGAACAAAAATCCACTTATGGTGTCTATCTACATGTTGACTCAAATCCCACAAAGGCTGTTAGTCGACTAAGATAGCAAGACGGTGATGATAGAAGTTAAAATCTATTAAACTGGATGTAACAACTTAACAACTTAATCAACTAGCCCAAAAATGAATGGCATTCAAGTGTACAACACAAATATGACCATAAGTGTAATGAAATGCTTTGTTGAGTAAGAGGGTGCAACGATCACTATCAATTGGAGGGTATGGCCCCATGTGGAGTGTCTGTTGGGGTAGATCTCATTGTTAGTAGTAAATATTCAAATGAGAGTTTTGAAGGTTGAAGGGGGAAAGGTTCAATGTGAATGGGACTTACATATGTGTTCGTCCTATGAGATTGGGGAAGCCTATTGAAGTGTGCCTTTTGACGTGAGCATAAAAGAGAGTTTAGCTAAAATTCTTGAATTGGGATGTGGTAGTTGATAGCAACTTCAAGTGGTTTTAAGAAATCATTGAGGGCCTTAAGAACTGTTATCTTTTTTTCTTAATAGCATGTAAGCTCTATAATTATCTAAGCTAGTGGTAAGGCAAAGCAGTTGGATGAGCACTACACTTTGAGTGGTGTCTGATGCACCCACAACGACCATTGAAATTTTGGATGACAAGGTGCCTTCCATGCCCAATTGTACACATAACCAGACTATGTCTACAAGGTGAATAGCTTTTATTTAATGGAGTAATGTAGTCAAGGTAAGTCCACAAGTTGTATCTACATCTTTAGGAAAAAGGTTTGGCTCTAAGGGTTTTGCACGGGGTCCTAATGTTGATCTCATATATTATCATTGTAGTGCTCGAGCTACTCACTCAATGAGCGAAGGTAGATTCATGCTGACTAGGGGTTGAATTTCGAGAGACCCTATGAGAGCTTTCTCTAGGAATCAAACAATCAACTTAGAAATAGTGCAAACATTTAGAATCCAACTTGTGCATATTAGGTTGATGCCCAAGATATGTATTATCATAGATGTGCATGTGATAAAGAACTACATGCACTCAACATTGTGAATTTGTGACAAAGAACTGAATGCATTACATCACTATGTAACCATGTAGAAGCCAGACTGCCTATACCACACTGCATCTAGTGCATGTGACAAGTTGGATTTTAAAAGTGAAGCTTTGTTTGGGGATTTTTAGCACTGTTGGTTGCTAGTGCATGGATAAGGTCATGTCCTATTGGGAGACTAGCAAAATTTTTGCAATATGCAATCCTTAAAAGGTAATGTGTTGCATAATTTTAGCCATGACAAAGTAGAATTGGGTTGTATGATATTCACTCGGATTTATGCTTGTTTTTTTTGAAGCCATAGATATGCACTATTACAACTATTTACTGAGAAGCACTGTATGCAATGTAGTGATGTGTGCTTGCACGACAACCTGGGAACGAGTACCCTACGACATCCTTTGTTTGCAACAACTTAAAAATATTTAAAAATCTATAAATAAATATTTTAATGAATAACTATACGAGATGAGTCTAATGATAGCTTTTTAATTTCGATTAGAACATGCTTTGAAATACTATCAATTATAAAATTTAGTAAGCAAAACATATATTAAATTATTAGTTTAGTAATACTAGCTATATATTAATGTTGAAATGAGATAATTTGAAGTAATGTAACAAAAAAAAGATGTAAAGTTCACAAGAGATGAGAATTAGAGCTTCAAAGTAAAATAATCAAATCATGGTGAAACATTATGATAAATGAGAAAAAATGTAACAGAATTAACCATTCCAAGATTCTATGGAGATGAGTGTAATGTCATCAAACATTCATTTAGGTTGGACATGAAATGACTTGTAAAATGAGCCAAAATTCAAGAAGATAAAATATTTAAATTATGAACAATATATATAATATTTGGATAAAACTCGCTTAGAAGAGACCAATCATGTTTATTTTATTTTCATTAGATATCATTTAGAATAACTATAAATTAAGTGCTAATAATAATAAATTATTACCTAAATACTAATTAAATATAAATAAAAAGTGATGAGATAAACAAAATTAACAAAATATAACCATATCAAGTCAAGGCAAAAAAGCCTTACGTTAGGAGAATTGGAGTATCAATATAATAAAACCAAATAAAAAAAATCATTTAAAAAATGATATAAATCATAAGAAAAATTGTATTCCAATATACTCTAGAGATTGTGTGTAACATCCTCCATTATTAAATAACATGCAAATTGAAACACCGGTAAAGCATACCAAAAATAAATAAAATTGAAGAATATAAAAATTAATATTTAATTAGATAGAGCTTATCAAGACAAGTCTAATAACATTTGTTTTATCTTGATCAAACATTATTTAGAGTAATTTTGAATTTACAAATTCAATAAGAATAAGTAATAATAAAATATTATTTTAAGACATAAGTCATTTTAAGATAACTGATAAATCTTATTTGAAATTTGCATTTCTAGTTACTTAGGAGATTGCAAGTAGCATCTTTGATGGTCAATTTTGTTATGAATCAGAATGTTTAGTAATGTTTGCCAAAAAATAAAAACAAAATTTTAAAATGATATTAAAATATTTAGTCACATAGAGCTCATTGAGATGAGTCCAATAATGTTTGTTTCTCCTCGATCAGAGCTCATTTAGAATTACAACCAATTGCTAAAATAAGTAGGCATGAATAATATAAATTATTATTTTTACATTAAATAAATATATATTAAAGTTGTAAGATTAATTGAAACAATGTAATGTAGTAAAACCAATGTGTTATAAAGTTCAAATTGGATGACAATTGGAATTACATTGTAATGGAATAAAATCTAAGTGAGAAATTTTATGAAATGAGATAAATTATGTTAGAAAGTTACATTATAGAATACTAAGGAGGTCAAGTATAACATCCTTTCTTTTAAAGCGAGCTATGAGTCAAAATACCTCATAAAATATACCAAAATCCTAAAAAAATAAATAAACTAAAAAATAAATATCTAATTAGAAAAGCTTGCTGAGATCAGTCTAATGGTGTTGGTTTTTTCTCAACAAAATTTTGTTTGCAATTACTTCAAATTACAATTTTAAAAAATAATAAAAAATAACTTCTTTTTTAATGTTAAGTAAATTTATAATAATGCTAAAATGTTTTAAATTAAAGATATGTTATATAACAAAATTAATGTGAGAATATTGAACAAAAGAGAAAAATTATAAAGGAAAGTTGCATTCAAAGATACTAAGGTGAATTTTTGTAACATCTATGATTATGAATTCATGTACAATTTAAACTCTCTTAAAATGTACAAACATTGGATAGAACACATCAAGTGTAATATCATCTTGAAATGTCCTTGTTAGAAATTACAACAGATTATAAAAGTAAATAAAATAAAATTATTATTAAAATACTAAGTAAATATTTATTATTTTTAAAATATGGTAAATTGAGGCAATATAAAGCAACCAAACAAAAACAATAGAAACATGACAAAAAATAGATTTAGACGTATACGATAATATAGCCAAACAAAGAAAAAAATTTCAATAAATGAGACAAATTAGATGAGAAACTTATATTCCAATCCCATAAAAGGCCAAGTGTAATATCCTCGAATGCCAAATATAATAAAAATCAAAATATCAAGTAAAACATACCAAAACTCTACAAAATAAAATATCTAAAAATATTTATATGAGTATTTAATTACGTACACCTTTTCAAGGTGAGTCCAATGCCAATTTTTTCATCTCGATCGAACCATGTTTTGCAAAATTACTATTTTATTATATAGAAAATATATTAATTAAAGAAGAGATTTTTGAAATTGAAGCAATGTAATTAAGCCAAATGAGGAATAAAATTAGAAGAAACGAGATAAATTATAAGGGCAAGTGGCATTTCAATTTTGCAAAATAGATTGGGCATAACACCCTAGGCTAACAACTTGGTCAAACAGTAAGCATTCACATTCCTTGCTAAACCCATAAAAAAGAAAACATTTAAAAAATATTGAAGCGAATATTTAGTTGGACGAAAAAAATCGAGTTCAGTCTAACAATAATTTTTTTTTCTCATTTGAACATCATTTGAAATTACAATGAATTAACAAAAAAATATACATGAATACTAATAAATTAAAATTTTTTATCTTAACTAAATAGATAATAAAGATGAAATGAGTTTGATTGAAGCAAAGTAAAAAAAACAAATAAAAATTTTATGAACATGACACGAAAGGAGATTTAGATCTATATGGTAGTATAACCTAACATAGAAAAAAACTTCAAAGAAATCAGATTAATTATAAGAGAAAGTTTCATTCTAAGATAAAAAAAGATCAAGTGTAACATCCTCGTTTATCATATATGATACAAATAAAAATGCCTCGTAAAACAATGCCAAAACCATATAAAATAAAATATATAAAAAAATTTAATTAAGAATTTATTTGGTTATAACTTGTCAAGGTGCATACAATGTTGATTTTTTCATCTCAATCGAACATCATTTTGTAAACTTACAATTTTAAAATTTAGAAAATATATAAACTAAAGAAGAGATTTGTAAAGCTAAGGTAATGTAACATAGCCAAACGAGCCATAAAAGTTGAAGAAATTAGATCATTTATAACGAAAAGTTCCATTTCCATTATTCAAAAAAAATCAAGCATCACAACTTTGATTAACAACATAGGAAAACTTGAACATTGACTTTCCTTGCCAAAACCTTTGAAAGGAATATATATATATATATATATATATATAAGTTATTATTAAATTATTTAGAACTAATCGAGGCGGGTCTAACAATAATTATTTTTTCTCAATCGAACCTCTACCAAAAGAAAATAACCATAAATAAATATAAATTATTACTTTAATATTAAGTAAATAGATACTAAAATTGAAATGAGTTCAGTTAGAGCAATGTAAAATAACTAAATCAAAATGTGATAAATATGACACAAAAGGAGATTTTGACGTATATAGGAATATAACCAAAGTAAAAAATTGCAAAATATCTGATAAATTGTAAGAGAAGGTCATAGTCTAAGTGCACAAATGAACAAGCATAACATGCTTAACTGTGAAATATGGTACAAATCAAAACTTCTTATAAAGCATACAATTCTCGAAAAAAAAAATTCTAAAAATACTTAAATGACTAGTTAATTGGATACAACTGGTCAAGGTGAGTCCAATGATGATTTTTCATAAAAGTATAACCTCATTTTGTAAAATTCCTATTTTAATATTAAGAAAATATATGAATTAAATAAGATATTTGGAAAATTAAAGCAATCTAATTTAGTGAAATGAGGGATAAAATTAGATGAAATAATATAAATAATATAGTAAAATTGCATTTCCATTATGCAAATGAGATCAAGATAAATGTCCTAGATTGACAACTTGATCAAACGTTAAAATTTTGCATTCATTGCAAAAACCCTAAAAAAGAAACTATTTGGAAATATAGAAATGGCTATTTAATTAGATGGAGCTTGTGGAGCTAAGTGTAATAATGATTTGTTTTTATTAAATTACACATCAATTATAATTAATGTGAATTACTAAAAAATAATCATAAATAATAATAAATTATAAATTTAATGTCAAGTTAATAGAAAATAAAGTTGAAATGAGTTTACTTAAAGAAATGTAAAATAACCCAATCAAAATGTTCTATAAATGACATGAAAGAAAATTTAGATGTATATGGTAATATAACTAGGGAAAGCCACATTTGAAGCACATAAATGATCAAGTATAACATCCTTAATTGTTAAAATATGGTACAAATCAAAATGTCTCATAAAGCATATTAAAACTCCGCAAAATAAAATATCTAAAAATATTCAAATCAATATTTAATTGAATTTTACTAGTTAAGTCGAGTCTAATGATAATTTTTTCATCGACATTTAGCCTGACTTTGTGTAATTATTGCTTTAATGTTTATCAAATATATAAATTAAAGAAGTGATTTGTGAAATTGATGAAATATAACATAGCCAAATGAGGCATAAAATTAGAAGAAGTGAGATAAATTATAAGGGAAAGTTGCATTTCCATTTTGTAAACAAGATCGAGCATAACATTCAAGATCAAAAACTCAATTAAACATTAAATGTTCACACTCCTCACCAAAACCTTCAGATATAAAATATTTACAAATACAAAATTAATTTTTTGTTAGATGGAGCTCATTAAAGTGGGTCTAAGAATGATTTATTTTTTTAATTGGACCTCCTTTGAAATTACTATGAATTATAGAAAGAAATAAACTTAAATAATAACCAAATATTATTTTAATGTTAAGTAAATGAATAATAAATTTGAAATGAGTTTAATTGAAGTAATGTAATGAAAGTAAATCGAAAAGATGTAAAAGTCCCAAGAGTTAAGAAATATAGAGTCTTATAAATATAGAAAAATCATAGAGAAAATATTAAAAAAAATTAAATAAAGTATACCAGAATATTTTACTCCAAGATATCAATAAAATCAAGTTTAACATACTCAATCATCAAATCATGCACTCATCACAATATCTAATAAATTTTCTTAAAATGAAAAAGATCTTTTCAAGTTGAGCTGAACAATGCTTGTTCTAAAATTATTAATAATTCAAAATTAAATAATAAAGAATAGTAATATAATATGATTTTAAGATTAAATAAATTTATATTAAAGAAAAAATTTGACACAATGAAGTATCATAATATAACCAAATTAAAATGATGTAAACATCACATGAGAGCAAAACTTGTGACAGATAGTAATATAACCAAGCAAAGTAAAAACAAATAAAAAACAAAGAAAAATTACTCAGGGTAATTACATTCCAAGATGCCAAAGAGATTGAGATAAATTTCCTTAATGGACAAATCAAGTGCTATTTGAAATTTGTTAGAAAAGTATAAAAAGAAATATTTATATCAATTGAGATCAATGAGATGAGTCCAACAAAGTTTGTTTCATCACAATCTTGGCTTTTTAGGAATAACTATGTATTACCAAAGGAAAAAACATAAATAATAATACAATTTTCATTAAATATTAAACAAATATATATTGAAGCTAGAACAAGAAACATTGAAGCAATATAATATAACTAAATCTAGATAATATAATGGTCATATAAGAGGAGATGTAGAGTAACATAGTAATAAAATAAAATCAAAGAAATACATTTTAAAAAAGAAAATAAATGACACTACAATGTTGAATTCCAAGATATTATGAAGATAAAGTACAACTTTACGTATCATTAAATGAAATATAAATAAAAATATCTCATAAAATATGCCCAAACTATATCAATTAAATATTTAAAATAATAAAAGTTAATATATAATTGTACATAAGTAGTTGAAATGTATAAACGATGTTTTGTTCCTACATGTTAGACCTCATTTACAATACTACGAAGTGAAAATTAAAAACGAACAAATAGATAAATTATTTTTTAATATTAAAAATAAATATGAAAAACCAAAAATGACGTAATTAGAAGTTACATAATCTAACCAAATCTATGTAAAAAAATTGAAAAATTATATAAGAAGTCCTCATTCCAAGATACTTAAGAGATTGACTGTGAGATCATTGAGCACAAAATCATGAATGATTTGAATTATCTCATAAATTATGTCAATATTTGATAAAGCCCATTGAGATAAGTGCAACATCTTTTGTCTCATCTGAAACGAATCCAATTTGAAATTACTATAAATTATGAAATTAAATATGCAAAATAACAGAAAATTATTTTCTAATTTTGAGTAAATATATATTAACGATAAAAAATGATAAATTGAAGAAATGAAGTATATAAAAAGCAATGGAACATAAACGTCACATGGTAAGAGACTTAGACATACGTTGTAATATAGCCAAATAAAGTGAAAAATGTGAAAAATGAGATAAATTATATGGGCAAGTCACATTGCAATATACTAAGGAGTTTTGGTATAAAATCCTCATCCATTAAATATGGTACATATCAAAATGTCTCATAAAGCATGCCAAAACCATTGGAAATAAAATATTTAAAAATGTTCAAATGTATCTTTAATTGGATACAAATTATAAAGACTAGTCCAGTGATGTTGTTATATCTCGATTGAGCCTTTTTTGAAATTATTACGAATTACCAAGTTCAATAAGAAAAAATAAGATGAAAACTATCATTTTAATATTAATTAAATATATGTTATACTGAAGAAATGTCATATAACAAACTGAAATGTCACATGAGATTAGATTGACGGTAACATTGTAAAATTACTTAGTAGAGAAAAAATTGAAAAAATGAGATAAACTATAAGGGAATGTTTTATTTAAAAGATATGAAGGTGCCAAAAGTGTAACATGCTTAATTAACAAATTTGATGCATATCAAAATTTATCATATTCTATGCCAAAATCATAAATAGTAAAATATTTAAAACATATTACAATTAATATTTTATTACATTGTGATCATAAAGATGAGGGAAACAATGTTTGTTTCTTATTAATTAGACCTCATCAAGAAGTTTTACAAATTTCCATAACAAAAATGCATAAATAATAGGAAATTTCTTTTCAAATATTAAGTAAATACATATTAAAGTAGAAATAAAATAAATTGATGTAATGTAATATAACCCAATTATGAACAATACAAGGGTCACGAGATAGAACAATTAGAGTTTGATAGTCATAGAGCTAAATGAAAGAGAAACATTTGAAGATAAATTATATATGAATCATGCATTACATGATATCAAGGAGATGGAGTGTGACATCCTTAATTGTCGAATAATTTGCAAATCAAAATATTTCATAATCTGTAATAAAATAATGGAACATAAAATAATTTAAAAATATAGATAAAGTCTATTTTAATTGGATTGAGCGAGGCAAGTTGAATGATCTGTGTTTTGTCTTGCTCAAACTTTATTTGGAATTACTCTAAATAAAACAAAATAAATAAGGATGAATAATAACAAATTATTATTTAATTTTAAATAACTACTTACCATAAAATTAGATAATTTGAAGAAAAATAATACGACCCAATCAAAGCAATGTTAAGGTCACATAAGAGTAAAGTTAGTGTTATCTATTAATATAACCAAATCAAAGAAAATGGATTTAAAAAATGCGATAAATTATATTGGAAAATTGCACTCAAAGATATAAAGGAGATTATGCATAACATCCTTCATCTTTAAAATTGGTACAAATCAAAAAATCTTTTGTACAATGGCAAAAAATTAGAAAATAAAGCATTTCAAAATATAAAAGTAAATACTTTAGGAATAAATCACATGATCTCCAATTTAGGTATAAATCAAAATGTCTGCAAAAATTATTCAAAAAATAATAAAATAACTTTTTAATTACAAAAAAAATAATTAGTTGAATAGAGTTCATTGTGATGAGACAAATTATTTTTGTTTTGCCTTCATCACACCTTATTTCGAATGACTATGAATTGCTAAGTTATAGAACCATAAAAAAAGATTATTTTAATATCAGTTACATATATTTTAAAGTTGAATAAAGATGAAATAACGTAATGTTGTATAACCAAATTAGAAGTTGTAATCTTCAAATGAGAGGAAATTTAATGCTACATAGCAATAATAATAAATTAAACTAAAACTTTTGATCAAATGAATAAAAATGAATGATAAAGCTACATTCCAATATATTAAGCACATCTTCTAATACATTATTTATTGAGAAATAAGGTATGAGTTGAATTATCTCGCAAAGTTTGCTAAAATCCTAGAAAGTAAAATGTGTTAAAAACAATATGTAAAAAAGATTATTAAATTTGATAGAACTTGTCGAGGCAAGTCCAAAGACAATTGCTTCATTTTAATGAAACATTGTTGAGAATTACTACAAATTACAAAATTAAATAAGAATGAATAATAAAAATGATTATTCTTTTAATTTCAAGTTAGTATGTGTTAAAGCTGAAATAATATTAATTGAAATGATGTAATATGACACAATCAAAGTGTGTTAGGTCACATGAGAGTGTTAGATATTCTTAGTAATTTAAACAAATTAAAGGAAAAAATTTTATGAAATGAGAAATTTTATGAGAAGGTTGTGTTCCGTTATACTAAGGAGATCAAGTATTACATCTTCAATCATCAATTCTAGTATAATTTGAATTTCCTTATAGAACATGCAAACAAGAAAAAAAAACTTAAAATATAAAAATTAATATTAAATTAGATAGAGTCATTGAGATGAGTCCAATGATATTTATTTTTTATAGATCATAGATCATTTTGAATTATCATGAATTATCAATTTGAAGTTATAAATATAACAATAACTTATAATTTAAATAACAAAAAATTAATTACTAAAGTTCAAAATAAGATTAGTTGAAGCAGTGTAATGTTTGCCAAATCAAAGTAATGTAAAGGTCCCATAAGATAACATTAAGAGTTATATGCTAATATGACCAATTCAAAGTGAATAATTTGAAGAAATATGATAATTTGAATAGGAAAATTGCATTCCAAGATACTATGAAGATCTTTTGTAATATGCTCAGTAGTTAAGTATAAAAAAAGTTAAAATGCCTCATAATTTTTTGAAAATAAATTAGTTATTAAAATTTTTAAAAATAGAAAATGAGTACTTAGTTATACATAGCTTATTAATATATGTCCAATGACATTTGTTTTGTCTTAATTGTGTCTTGATTGTTAACTACTAATCACTAAAGTGAGTATAAATAATAATAAAACATTTTTTCATATTTGGAAATATATAATAAAGTTGAAATGAGATAACTTAAACTAAAGTAATGTTATTAAATCAATGCAACATAATAATCACTTGAAAGGAGATTTAATGTTACATAGTAATATAAACAATTCATAGTGAAGCATTTCTAGAAATAAAAAAATTATGGAAAATGTTACATTTAGAGATCATAAGGAGGTTGAGTGTAACAATGTGGATGATAAAATCAACTATGAACAAAACTTCCTTGTAATATGAGCAAATAGCCTAGAGAAATAAATATTTTGAAAAATAAAAAAGAATAGTTAATTCGATAGATCTCATCAACATGAGTCCAATGAGTTAATTTCATCTCAATTTCTGACACTACAAATTGCTAATTTAAATATGCATAAATAAAAAAAATAATTATTTTAAGACTATGTAAAATTGACTTAATAAGTGAATAAAAAGTTTAATAATATAATAGGATAAATTGAGTCCCACATCTTCAATCATTAAATGAAGCATGAAGATAAATATCTAATAAAACATGTCTAAACCATTGCAAATAAAAAATTTTAAAAAATATAAAAATTTATATTTGAAATGATAGAGCACGTTGAAATAACTCTAGTGTAATTTCTTTCATCTCGCTTGGACATCATTTGGAAAAACTATGACTTACTATTGTAAATAATAACAAATTATTTTTGTAATAAAAGTAAATATATATTAAAGTTGAAGTGACATAAATATGATGTAATATAGTATGACAAAATAAGAATGGTGCAATTATCATAGTAGAAGATATTTAGATTTATATAGTCATATAAACAAATTAAAGTGAAAAGTTTAAGAAATGAGCTAAAATGCATAGGAAAGCTACATTCCAATTTGTAAAATATTTTAAGGATCATATCATTGATTCTATAATCTAGTTTTAATCAAATAATATCATAAGATATGCCAAAAAGACTAGAAAGTAAAACAAGCTAAGAAAAAATAAAAATAAATATTTAATTCAATAAAACATGTCAAGGTGATTTAAATGGTATTTATTTCATCTTGATTGGACAACAATTAGAAATATTTTGAATTGAAAAAGTATGAAAACAAAAATAATAATAAACTAATATTTTAACATTAAGTAAATATATATTGAAACTAAAATGAAACAAATAGTAGAAATATAACTTAACAAACTGAATGTGATATAAATGTCAAACGAGAGGAGAGTTCGAGTAATATAGTAATGTAACTATGTGAAACAAAAAATTATAAAAAATGAGATAAATTTTGTGATAAGGCAATATTTGAAGTTACATATTAGATCGAGTGTAACATCATTAATCATCAAATGAGAGATTAACAAAAATGTCTTATAAAATATACAAGATCTTAGAAAAAAGGGTTTAAAAATTGAAAAGAATATTTTATTAGATAGAACTCATTAAAATGAGTATAATGACATTTGTGATGTCCTAATCAAACATTATTTGAGATTATTATAATTTACAAAATTAAATAAGAATAAATAATAATGAATTATTATTGTAATGTTATGGTGAAATAAGGTAAATTGAAGAAATTTGATATATCCAAATAAAAATGATGTAAAGGTCACATGAAAGAAAAATTAGAGTTATAGAGTAATTTATCCAAATCGAAGAAAAAATTGAAATAAAGAGATAACCTGTAATGAAAGTTGCATTCTTAGATACTAAGCAGATTGAGTGTAATATCATCAATCATCAACATAAGTAAAAATTGAAATCATCATAAAGCATGTCGGATCCATAGAATATAAAAATATTAACAAATATTTTATTAAATATTTCACTGTATCGTGATGCAAAGGCCAAACAAGATGAGATTTAGGGACACATATATGTAGCAAAATCAAAGTGAAATGTTTTAAGAAATTAGAAAAAGTTTCCATGAAAGGTGCATTCTTAAATACTAAAAAGATCAAATGTAACATGATTGATTATTAGATGAAAGATGAATCAAAATATCTCATAAAATCTGCTAAATCATTTGAAGGTTTAATAATTAATTAAATAAAGCTTCTGGAGTTGAGGCCACCGACGTTTGCTTCACCTCGATTTGAGCTCGTTTCGAATTATTGCGAATTACAAGGTGCATAAGGAAAAAATTTTCACTTTTTTATATATTAAAGTTGAAAAGATATAAATTGAAGTAATGTATTATTACAAAATCAAGGTGATTCTATGGCACATGAAAATAGATTTTCAGTTACATATTGATATAACTATTTTAAAATGAAAAATTTGAAAATGCGAGATAAATTGTAATTAAAAATTGTATTCATAAATATTAAGAAAATCAAGCATAGCATCCTGCAAAGTCAAATATGTATGAATTAAAATGTTTTTTAAAGCATTCCAAAACCCCTTAAAGTAAAATATTTTAAAATATAAAAAGAATTCGTAATAGGATAGAGCTAGTCAAGTTGAGTCCAATCAGGTGTATTTCATATCAATCAGTACCCATTTGGAGTTATTCCAAATTATGAAATTAAAGAAGATTAAATAATAATTAATTTTTTTTAATATTTTTTAAAAATATATGGAAGGTAAAATAAGATAAACTAAAGTCTCATATTATAAGAAAATCGAAGTGATGTATTTATTGATCACACCAGAGGAGATTTAGGGTTGCATAGCAAAATAAATCAAAGGAAAACATAAATTGAATTGGATAAATTATATAAGAATGTTGCATTCCAAGAAGTTAAAGAATTTGATTGTAATATTCTTGCTCGCAAAATAAGGTGCCATTCCAAATATCTCATGTCGGGTATCAAAACCCTTGAAAATTAAATATTTTAAAATATAAAAAATAAATATATAATTAGATAGTGATCATTAGGAGTTGTCTAATGGTGTTATTTTAGTCTTAATGAAACAAATGTTAGAATTACAACAAATTACAAATTTAAACATGCATAAATAATAAAGATTATTATATTAATATTAAATAAATTCATATCAAAGAATAAATAAGAGAAATAAAATTAATATAATATATCAAAATAAAAGCTTTGTAAATGTTGCATATCAGGATATTTAATATTAGTATTTATATAACCAAGTAAAATTAAAAATTTTGAAGAAATAAAATAAATTATATGAAAAATTTTCATTTTTATATAATAAAAGGATTAAGTGTAACTTTCTTGATTGTATTCTAAGATAGTTGAAACAATCGTTGTAGGAGTCATCTAAACTAGCTCTTTCAATTTCAATAAGTTTCTTTATATTTTTAGATATTTCATTTTGGTTGGTTTTTGTGTGCTATATGAACCATTTCAATTTGCTTCTAATTTGACAATAAAGTACATTATACTTGATCTCTATAGAATGTTAGAATACAAATTTCATGTACATTTTATCTTATCATTCAAATATTTTTTTTGATTTTGTTATATTACTTTGTTACTTTAATTCTCCCCTATAATAAATTTACATGATTTTGATATTACTATAATATAGTATTTCAACTTATCTAATTTTATCTTTAATAAATATTTACTTAATATTAAAGCAACAATTTATTATTATTTACATTTATTGACTTGAGTAATTCATAGTAATTCAAAATAAGGTCCAACAAAGAAAAAATTTTATTCAACTTTGTCTAAATAAGCACTTTCGAGTTAAGTATTTATTTTTTATGTTTTTAAAACTTTATTTTTATACTATTTTCCATTATTTTCTAAGTATTTTGATTGAAACATGAATTTTTTATCGAGAAGGTAACACTTGAACTTCTTAGTATCTTGGAATGCAACATTTTTGACTAATTTATCTATATTCTTCAAATGTTTGTTTTGATTTGTTTATTCTATTTTTAAAATCGAATTCTTTCGTCATTTGCCCAATATATTGGTGGGATTAGGTTATGATACAATGATCCAAATTATCTTATTTTAGCTTTAATATATGTTTTCATAATTAAAAATCATTAGTTATTTTTATTTATGCATATTTACTTTGGTAATTAACAATAATTCAAAATGTGGTCGAGTTAAGAAGAAGCGAATGTCATTTGACTCATCTCAAGTAGCTTTATCTAATTGAACATTTACTTTATATTTTTAAATATTTTCTTTACTAGGGTTTAAGTGTAATTTATAAATCATTTTTATTTGTATCTAAACATGACTATCGACTCCGTTATGCTTGATCATCCTAGTTTATTGGAATGCAAATTTTCCATATAATTAATGTTATTTTTTAAATATTTTCTTTAATAAATTTATATTACTATATAACTTTAAATGTCCTCTCATGTTACCTTCATGTCACTCTTATTTGATTATGTTATGTTAGTTCATTTTTTATTATTTCATCTTTAATATTTTTATTTACTTGATATTGTATTAATATTTTTATTATTTATGGTTATTTACTTCAATAATTTCTAAATAATTCCAAATGGCATTCAATTATGACATAAAATCATCGTTGGAGTCATCTCAATAAGTCATATCCATTTAAGTAATTATTTATATATTTTAAAATATTTTATTTTAGGGTTTTGGCATAATTTACAAAATTTCTTGCTCATAACTTATTTGACCACAAGGATGATGTTACACTCGTTCTCACTAGTCTCTTTGAGCACAACAATTTGGTATAACTTATCTCATTTCTTTACATTTCTCCTCTTGATTTGATTGCATCACTTTTTAACTCCAAATCTTCTCTCAGGGGATGTTTTCATTTCTTCTATTTGATTATATTATATTGTTTCAATTTACCTTGTTTCTTCTTCATTATATATAACTTAGAGTTAAAATAATAATTTCTAATATTTTATCCTTGTTTACTTGGGTAATTTATTATAATTATACGCAATATCCTATTGAGAATAAGCAAACATAATTGGACTCATCTTAACTAGCTTTAAGTAATTAAGTATTAATTTTGATATTTTTAAATTTTAATTTTCTAGAATTTGAAATTTTTTAGAGAAAATTCAATTCATACCTATTTATATGATCAAGGATGTTATGCTCATTCTCCTTAGTATATGGAATGTAACTTTGCTTTAAATTATTTCATATTTCTTAAAATGTTTCACTTTGATTTGGATATTTTCCTTAATTCTCTGTTCATTTGATATTTAAGCTACTTTTATTTGGTTATACTACGATATTTTTTTTTTCATATTTCAATTTTAATATATGTTTACTTTATTTTTTAATAATTATTTATTATTATTTATACTTATTATTTTCTAATTTGTAATAATTTTATAGACGATCTATTAGAAATGAAACAAAAATCATTCAAATGATCACAATGAGCTCTACCTAATTAAATGTGCATTTTGTTATATTTAAGTTATTTATTTTAAGATTTTGCCCTATTTTTTGGCTAATTAAATTAGTACCTCATTTGCTGAAAGAGGATGTTATACTCAATTTTCTTAGCATTTTACAAATGACTTTTTTTGGCTTTATTTGTCCTACTTCTTGAAATGATTTGCTTTTGTTTGGTTATATTACTATGATACTCTGATTTTCTTTCCATATGACATTTGCAACACTTTGACTATGTTATATTTTATGACCCAAATTTGTCATATTAGAGCTTTAATATATATATTTTCTTGATATTTAAATAATTATTTATTATTATTATTTTTAATTAATTTAATAATTATTATTATTTTATCTCTTTTTTCCAAAGTTTTTGCATTCATTTTGTCATATTAGTATGAAACTCTAACATTCTTATTATGTGAACTTTTTTTAATTTTGTTATATTATAGTGCTTCTATTTGTCTTATTTCATCTTTAATTTACATCAGGTTAATATTGAAAAATATTTTTTCATTATTTATTCCTATTTAATTCTTTAATTTGAAGTAATTCTTAAATAATTTTATTGAAGATGAAACAAGCATCATTCGAGTCATTTCATTGTGTTTTCTCCTATTAAATATGATTTTAATATTTTTAAAGTTTATTTTTTATATTTTTTGAACAAATTATGAAATTTAATTTTAATTAATTATTTTTGGCAATTTTTATGAGAGCTTTTGTTTTGTAGCTGATTTGATAATCAAATATTTTAATTCGATCTCTATAGTTTCTCAAAATGACACTTTCCCACAAAATGTAACTCATTTTATTAAATATTTTACTTTGATTTAGTTATATTATTATGTAACTCTAAGCCTCCTTATGATTTTTGCATCGTTTTGATTTTGTTGTATTACATTACTTCAATTTATCTTACTTTATGTTTTATATTTATTTTCTTATTAATAAAATATAAATTATTACTAGTTGTGTTTATTTAATTTGGTAATTGAGAATGTTATATTTTATCTCCTTAGTTTTTTTGAAAGGCACTTTTTCAAATACTTTATCTTATTTTAATAAATATTTTACTTTCATTTAGTTAAATTTCTATGTAACTCTAACTCTCTTTCTTATATTTTTTGCACTGCTTTGATTTTATTTTATTACATAGCTTAAATTTATCATATTTTATGTTTGATATTTATTTTCTTAAAAATGAATAATAAATTATTATAATATGTGTCTATCTACTTTGATAATTTGTAGTAAATCTAAACAAAGTTTGATTGAGATGAAATAATTACCATTGGACTCTCTTCGACAATTTCCTTGCAATTAAAAATCTTGTATTTTTAATTTTTTTTCCAATTCTTTTTTAGGAATTACAAGACATTTTTATTTGTACATTATTTGTTGATCGACAATCTTACACTTGATCTTCCTATTATCTTCAAACACAACATCCGAGTATAATTTATCTAATTTTTTGAAAATTTTTAGTTTTATTATATTATTTTTGAATGTAAAGCTAAATCTCTTTTTCATGTGATCCTTACATTTATTTCATTTTGTTATATAACATACTTAAATTTATCTGATTTTAGTTTTAAAATAAATTTGTGTAATGTGAAAATAATTTTTCATTCATATTTATGGTTATTTCCCATAGCAATTGTATTAATTCAAAATGAAGTATGATCAACATAAAATAGATGTTGTTGAACCTTTACTAATGCGCTTTATCCAATTAATTATTTTTTTTTATATTTTTTTTAAAAAATATTTTTTGAAATATCATCATGTTTTGCAAGATTTTTTTATTTGTTGTTGATTTGATGATTAAAAAGTTTATAGTCAATCTCCAATGTCACCTTGAATAAAATTTTACCATACAACTTATCTTATTTGTTTCACTTTTTTACTTTCATTTGTTTTTATTACTATCTAAGGCTAAATCACCTCTGTTGTGAGCTTTACATTAGTTTTAATTAGTTATATTATATTACTTCAGATTACCATATTACAACTTTAACATATGTTTACCTAATATGAAAACAATAGTTCATTATTATTTATTCTTATTTAATTTTTTATTTAATTGTAATTCAAGTTGTGCCATCATTACACAGAACAATCATAGTTAAACTTTTCAACTAAGCACTAATTAATTTAAAAATTTTTTATATTCTTCTAAAGCATTTTCACAAAGTATTTAGATGTTTTAAAATATATTTTCATTTTTTCCATTTTGTTATGATCTAATAAGTCATAGTTATTCTCCTTAGTATCTTTTAATGCAACCTTCCCATTCAATGTCTTATATTTTTTTGAAATTTCTCATCTTGATTTGGGTTAAATTACTATCAAACACTAAGTGTCATTTCGTATGACTTTTACAATGCATTGATTTGATTATATTTTAATACTTAATTTTTATATCATTTTTCCGTTGATATGTATTTACTTAATATTAAAAAAATTATTAATGTTGTTTTTTTGATTTGGTGATTCATAGTACTTCCAAATGAGGCCTTATGTATGCAAAACAAATTCCTTTGGGCTCATCTCGAGAAGCTCTATCAAATAAAAAAGTCATTTTTATATTTCTAAAATATTTTATTTGCAAGAAGTTTTGCATACTTTATGAGGCATTTTTAATCACACCTAATTTGATGATCGACGATGTTGCACTCGATGTCTTAAGAATCTTAGAACACAAGTTTCTAATTTACTTTATCTTTTTCTTTAAATCTTTCATTTTGATTTGGATATATTGTTATAGTATTTCAATTGTCCTCTCGAGCGACCTTTAAGTCACTTTTGTTTGATTATCTTACATAACATCGGATTATCATATTTTAGATTTAAAATATTACTACATAATATTAAAATAATGAATTATGTTTGTTTATTCTTTTTTTCCTTTATTAAATCCTATTTTCAAAATGAGATTTTTTTGAGTCCAAACAAAAGTTGTTGGACTCAGCATGACTACCTCTATCTAATTAAATATTTGTTTTTAAATTTTTTATTTTTTTAATTATCTCTTTCTTTGGAAGTTATTTGATTTGTACCTAGTTTAGTAATCAAGGATGTCAAACACAACCTTCTTAATATCTTGGAATTCAACTTTCTCAAAAAATTTACCTCATTTCTTTAACTTTTTTACTTTGTTTTGGTTATATTACTTTGTATTTCTATATTCTTCTTATATGACCTTAACTTGATTATATCATTGCTTTAATTTGTCTCATTTCAAGTTTGTCATGTAATTATAGAATCTTAAAATAATAATTTTATTATTATTTGTTATTTATTTTTTGTTATTTAATATGATAATTACCCCTAATTATAAATGAGGTCTGATAAAAATAGAGGAAATGTTGTTTCACCCATCTATATGAGCTTTAACCAATGGATTGTCATTTTTATGTTTTTAATTATTTTATTTTTTATAGTTCTTACACATTTGAAAACATATTTTGATTCATAACTAATTTGATGAAAAATGATGTTCCATTTGGTCTCCACAATATCTTAGAATGTAGAATTCCTAATTAATTTATCCAATTTCTACAAATCTTTCGCTTTGATTTGATTACATTAATATGAAACACTAACTACCCCCTTGTGTGACATTTACATCATTATTATTTCACTATATTATATTACTTTAATTCATCTTATTTTAGATTTAATATAGACCTACTTAATATTAAGATAATAATTTATTATTATTATTTTGTTTATTTACTTTGATATTTTATCGCAATTCTAAATTTTGTATTATGGAGACAAATAAATATTATAGAATTCTTCTTGACTAGTTTTTTTTAATTATTTATTTTTTTATATTTTTAAATATTTTGGTTTTATGGGTTTTGGGATGCTTTATGAGACTATTTGATTTGTGCATAATTTTATGATCGAAGATGTGATAGTTCACACTTATACTAAATGATTAAATCCATAAATATTTAGGATTTCATACACTTTCGAAAGTTAGCCAATTAATCTTGCTAAAAGGTCCTTGAAGGGTTCAACAAGCTTTAAGGATTGAAAATGTGCACATTTGTCTTGAAAAGTTAGTCTTTTTATTATGAAATACAAGTCGGCTTGTTCATTATTAATCATAAAGCACATTTCTCCATTCAAATCCTTTCAAATCAAGCTTTAAACTTTCCTTTATTTAAGAAATATAAGATTTCATGCTTTAATCGTTTAATAATTTAAATTTTACTTAAACTAATATTGGATTTGTAAACTATAAGATTTTATTTTTTTAATCGTTTAATTCTTTCATTAATTAAATCCTACTTATAAGCCTTAGTGGACAAAGGCCAAAAGCTTACCTTAATTTTAGCTCAAATTAATGGATTGCAAAAGCTTATAAAAATAAAAAATAGCTTTGATATTTCATAGTGTAGGGGTAAACTATTTTCCTAAGTATAAGCCATATCACCGTTGCATGAATTCATACCACCCGATTGTTGATCAACTTTATATGGTTGAACATATTATTAGCTTTGCTTCAAGGTTCAGATCAAACGACCATAGTCTCATTGAAATTTATTCAATGGTAAGATTGATGTCGACTTTTCCTTGAATCACGTGGCCCTAAATTATCCATTTTAAAACATATACCTAAGATTTCTTTTACATTTACAACTTATAAATCAAAATATCCAGATCTCATTCAAAGTGATTGGATAGCCTAGGTCGAATATACATGACCAGATTGTCCATAACACATCCACTCTTATAGTCTTTAATCTAATAGTTTGGACTTCTATGATTAGATCAAATGACTTTAGTTGATCTTGGCTAACAGCTATTTCCTTGGCAATTATTTGAATTATTGTGCAGAATTCTTAAGGAAATATTTAAGTTGTTTCGTAATAGATCCTAAAAGAAAATTTCCTTAACTTTCTAACAACTATGATCAAAACCTTCCTATATAAACCTAATCGTTATTAATGAAAAGCCTAATAGAAATTCAACAAATTTAAAAATCTTGAAAAAGCATTACATGATAATCTACTACTACAAAACTATCTTATCAGCACACTACGTCTTAGTACTCCAAGTTAAAAATTCTATCAGCTAAGCCAAGCACTTCCAAGCTTTCATTTTTGTGCTTCTCTACATAATTCTTACCTCTTTTACATTTTTATTGAAAATATCTTTCCTTAATGTATTTTTTTTTCTTTATGTTGGCCTACTTAACAATTTTAAAACCCCATGCTTGTTTTTACCTTGTAAAAAATTAACTTAAGGTTAAGCTCCTTTAAGCTTTGGTAATATTTGAACGAGTAAAAGGTAGTAGGAAGGAGATGAATAGCAAGAAATAATCTCAACTTGGTTCGAGGAGAATAGTAAGGAAAAATCTTAAGTAGATTTGAGGTGAATAATAAAGCTAAACCTCAATTTCTATCTCTTTCAATAATGCAATTCTTTGCATCACCAATTAAGAGTAGCTGAATGTGCTAATTTGAATGGATTAAAATAAACCTTTTCTGTAATTTTTTAATTTTTTTCTTTTTTGTAAATCATAAGAATTAAGGATTAATCAAATTTTTTTTGAAAAAGTTAAATTATTTTTATAAAGTATTTATGAAAAATAAACACTATATCAAACTAGAAAAATATTTTCAAATCCAAAATTCACTTCACTCTTATGGGAATCACACACACTTACTTTACAAGAGAATGTAACTCAATTTCAATTATGTCTTGGAATATTGGTTTCTTATACAATATTTCTCATTTGTTCAAATTTTTTACTCTAATTTGGTTATATTACTATGTAACTCTGAATCTCTTCTCATGTGAAGTTTATATAGCACTAATTTAAATATATTACATTGCTTCAATTAATCTCATTTCAACATTAATAAATATTTAGTTAAGATTAAGATCAAAATTTGTTATTATTTGTTTTTATTTAACTTGAGAATTCATAGTACTTCTAAAGGAGTATTAGTTAAGATGACACAAACATCGTTGTACTCATCTTGATGAACTTTATCCAATAAAAGATTCTTTTTATTTTGTAAATGCTTTATTTTTTTGGTTTTTTTCATGTTATATCAAGTAATTTTATTCATTCCTGATTTGATCGTAGAGGATGTTGCACTTGATCAATATATCATCTTAAGATCTAGTTCTGCAATATATTTCACCAAATTTATTCAACTCTCTCTTTGAGTTAATTTTGTAAAATGAAATAATAACATTGCGACGTTACCTTTATGTCACTTATAATTAGTTATATATCATTGCCTTAATTTATCTAGTTTCAACATTAATATATATATATATATACTTAACATTAAATTAATAATTTGTTATTACTTATGTTACTTTACTTTGGCAATTTTTAGATAATCCAAATTAAGTCATATGGGAAAACAATCATCTTGGAAACCATCTTGATGAGCTCTATCCAACTAAATATTTGTTTTTATTATTTGAATACTTATTTTCTTATAGTATTTTATTATTTATGAGATATTATGATTTGTGCCAAATTTTATGATCAAAGATTCACACTAAATGTCCTTAGAATAATAGAATGCAACTGTATCATAAATTTTATCTCACTTATTATATTTTTTTGTTATGATTTAGTTGTAGTATCGTAGTTAAATTTATCATATTTTAACTTTAATATACATTTATTTACTATTGAAATAATAATCAAATATTATTCATGTTTATTTATTTTAGTAATTTATCATAATTCAAAATAAGCTCCATTGATGACAAATAAAATTGTGGTTAATTGCTTCAATTTATCTCATTTCAGCCTTATCATATAATTACATAAAATTGAAACTATAATTCATCATTCTTTATTTTATTTAAATCAGCAATTCATAGTAATTCCAAACAAATTTTATTAGAGATGAAATAGACGCTGCAGAACTCATCTTCAAGTGCTCTATAATATTAAATTTTACTTTTACAATTTTAATTTTAATTTTATAATATTTGGCATGTATCATGATAATTTTCAATTCTTACCTTATTAGACAAAGATGTTATACCTGAATTTTAGCATCATAGAATTCAACATTCCTATATTATTAATCTTATTTTTTCAAATCTTTTCTTCTGATTTCATTGTTTTATAACAAAACTCTAATTCTCCAACAATATGATCTCTACATCCCTTTGTATGTTTATATACATTGTTCCACTTTATATTTCTTTTGCTTTAATATATGTCTACTTAATGTTGAAATAATATTATTATTTTTCCTTATTATTTTTCATAATTTGTTGCATTCTTAATGAGGTCTAACATAGATGATACTAACTTTGTCGGACTCGTTTTGATATGCTTTATTTAGTTAAATATCATTTTTTAATAGTTTTCTATATTTTTGTAATGCTTTATGAAACATTTTTATTCATACCAGTTTGACAATCCAAGATGGTACACATGACCTCTTTAGCATCTTAGAAAGTAAATTTCCTATATAACTTATAATTTATCTTATTTTGTGAAATTTTCCCTTTGAATTGTAATATTGCATAGTAATTCAATGAACTCTAAGCAATTCAATATTTATTTTTTATATTTTTTAATATTTTCTTTTCTTTTACTTTGGACTTGTTTTATGAAACTCTTTTATTTGTTCTTTATCACATGATTGAGAATGTTATACTTGATATCCTTAGTATCTTAGAATGTAATTTCTAATATACTTTATCTCATTTAATGAAATCTTAAGCTTAGAATTAGTTATATTATTGTGAAACTCTAATTCTTTTCTCATGTGGCCTTTCATTACTTTGGTTTGTATAAGTTACATTGCTCTAGTTTACATTATTTCAACTTTAACATATATCTAATAAATATGTAATAGACTTTAATAAATATTTATTCTTTTTTTTAATTTCATAATTAATAGTAAATCTGAAGGAGGTCCAATTGAGACCAAACATAGGTTATTAAAGTCATCTCTTCAAGCATTGTCTAATAAAATATTTATTTTTTATATTTTTTTGAATATCTTCTCTAGGATTTTAGCACACCTAAAATTGCATCTAGATTTGTACTACCTTGACCATCGAGGATGTTATACTCGATCTCCTTAGTAACTTGGAATGTTCCCAAAACAATTTATCATTTATTTTAAAATGTTTCACTTTAATTTGGTCATATTACTATGAATCTAATATACTTTTTGTGACATTTACTTCGCAATGATTTTATTATATTACATTACTTTAATGTATCTTATTTCTATTTTAATACATATCTACGTAATATTAAAAAATTACTTATTATTATTTATGTATAATTAATTTCGTAATTCATATTAATTTCAAAGAATATCTAAATGATACGAAAAAAATGTCATTGAATCTACTTCATTAACTCTATCAAATTAAATATTTATTTTTATAATTTGTTAAATATTTTTTTGAGTTTTCATGCATTACAAGATGTTTTGATCCGTACTTAATTCTATGATTGACATTGTTACACTCAATCTTCTTAAGATCTTGGAATACTTTATTTGGGCAATTTATCTAATCAGTTCAAATTTGTCATTTTAATGTGTTATACTTGATTCCTACAATTTATCTCATTTTATCTTTATTATTTATGGATATTTACTTATGTAATTTGTAGTAATTGCAAATGTGGGCCAACTATGACAAAGCAAATGTTGTTGGCTTGATTTTATGTGCATTATCTAATAAAGTATTTTGTTTCATTATTTAATTTTTTCTTATTTAAGATTTTTACAAGTCTTATAAGAAATTTTAATTTATTTCTATTTTAATGGTTATGAATATTGCACTTCGTCTCCTTAATATCTCATAATGCAACTTTTCTGTACACACTGTCTCATTTCTTAAAACTTTTTTTATATTACCATATAACTCTAAATTTTCTCTTATATGACGTTTTCATTGCAGTGGTTTAGATGTATTACATCAATGTATCTCATTTCAACTCCACTTATATATGCATAATGTTAAAATATTAATTTAATATTATATATATATTCATTTACTTCAAGAAAACAATCAAGGTCCTATTGAAATAAAATAATTGTCAATAGAATCATCACTGGTTGCTTTATCAAATTAAAGATTCTTTTTTTAAGTTTGTTAAATATTTTATTTTCTTTGGCTTTTGCATGGTTTATTTAATCATAAATCATTTGAAAATTGAGAATCTTGTAATCGATCTCCATAGTATCATAGCATTCAATTTTCTAGTATGATGACTTATTTATTAAAAGTTTTAACATTGAATTGGTTACGTTATTATATCTCCTCCCATGTGATATTTAAGTTGAATTTATTTGGTTAAATTACATTGCCTCAATTTATATCATTCAAACATAAATATATATATTTACTAAATATTAAAATAATAATTTATCATTAATTGTATTTGTATTCATAGTCATTCCAAACAAGATACGATAGAGACGAAATAATTGTTCTTGGAAACATCTCAAAAAACATATTTAATAAATATTCATTTTTACATTTTTTGAAGTGTTTTTATTTTCTAATTTTTTGGTAGCTTTTAGAGTAATTTTTACTTGTACTAGATTTGATAATAAAAAATTTTAAACTTGATCTGCTTAGTGTCTTGGATTGCAACTTCCACATAGAATTTATCTTATTTATTCAAATGTTCTGTTTGACATGGTTATATTACAATGTAACTCCAACTCACCTCTCGCGAGATAGTTAAATAGCTATTACTTGGATACTTTATATTCTTTCAATTTATCTTATTTTAGTAGTAATACATATTTTCTTATTAATAAAAAATTATTTATTATTTCTTATGCTTATTTTGTTTAGAAATTCATCCTATTTTCAAATAAGGACAGCTCAACATGAAACAATCTTTGGCGATCTCAGCACAACAAGAACTTTCAAAATAAATTTTTTTGTTATAAGTATTCAAAATTAATGTGGCTTGAATGTAGCTTTTCTTTGTAAATTTTTATATTTCCTTTAATATTTTATCTCGATTTGATTATATTACTACAAAACTCAAATTCTTCTTTTGTGTGACAATTACATCGCTCGAATATGATTAGATTGCTTCAATTTATCTCATTTAAACATAAATACATATTTAAATATTATTAAAAACACATTAATTGCTCTCTTTGTTGAATGATTTTTATAATGCATAATAATTCCAATTGAGGTCTAATGATTAATAAATAACAGTTAGAGCTCATCTTGACATGTTCTATTTAAATAAATATTCATTTTAAATTTTCTCAATATTTTAATTTCCATAGTTTTCGTAAGTTTTATAAGATATTTTGATTCATATATATTAATTGACTGTCCAGATCTTACACTCGATCTCCTTAGTATATCATAAAGCAACTTTCCCATATAATTTATCTCATTTAAGAAAATGCTTTGCTTTAGGTTGGTTACAACTATAAAACTCTAGTTCTCCTCTCGTTTAACCTTTACATTAATTTGATTTGCATAAATTACTTTTGTTTCAATTTAACTCATTTCAACTTTAATATATATTTTCTTAACATAAAAATAATAATTTATCATTATTTATGTTTAACTATTTTTGAAATTCATAATGATTCTTAAAGATGAGCAAAATAGATAAAGCAAAAATAGTTGAAATAATTCGTATAAGGTCTAACCAATTAATATTCACTTTCATGTTTTAAAATATTTTATTCTTAAGAGCTTTGGCACATTTCATGAGAATTCTTAATTTGTACCCAATTTGATGATCAATGATGTTAAACTCAATCATTTATGTACTTTGGAATGTAATTTCTTATAAACTTTAACTTATTTGTTCACTTTTGTCCCTTTGACTTGGTTATATACTAAGAAATCCTAATTCTTCTCTCTTATGACATTCTCAACACTTAATTTAGTTATATAATGTTACTTTAGTTTATCTTATTTTAACTTCAATATATATATTTAGTTAATTTTTAAATAATAATAATAATTTATTATTCTTTATTATTATTTATTTTCATAATTTATAATAATACTAATCAAGTTGAAATGAATCAAATGCTTCAAGACTCTTCTTAATGAGCCCCATCAAATTATGGACTAATTTTTTGTATTTTATATGTTATATTTTCTATGTTTTTCATGAATGTAAAAATACATTTTAACAAGTATCTAATTTGATTATCAAGGGTGTTGCACTAAATGTCCATGGTACCATGCAATCTAAATTTCAATTATAATTTATCTCTTTTTTTAAAATTTTTCCTTCATTTTTGCAATATGATTATGTAACTTTGGATCTTCACTAGTGTGGCCTTTAAATCAATTTGCCTTGCTTATAATTATGTTTCTTCAATTTATTCCATATCACCATAAATATATATCTCATTTTGTTTCAAAATAATAATATAGTTTTATTTGTGTTTATATAATTTAGCAATTGACAATAATTCTATATGATGTTTATTGGAGTTGAAATTTTTTTTTGGACCCATTTTGATGAAGTCTATCTAATTTAGTATTCCTTTTTATGATTTATTTGACAATTGAGGATATTATACTTGCTCACCTGAGTATCTTAGAATTCCATTATCTTGTATACTTTATCACATTTTTTCAATTTTTTTATTGATTTAGTTATATTATTATGCAACTCTAAATATCTATTTTTGCAACCATGACGTCACATTGATTTTGTTATATTATATTGTTTCAAATTATCTCATCTCAATTGTAACATATATTTAGTTAATATTAAAATAATAATTTTTCCATTTTTTGTGATTGATAACATTTGTAATTCATAGTATTCTAAATAAGGTGTAAATGAGATGAAATAAACATCATTGTAGACATCACAAAATCTATTCAAATTAAATAGACATTCCTAGTTTTTAAATTTTTTTGCAGGTTCTTCCATGCTTCATTTGGATTTTAAATTCATAATTAAACTGAGGATCGAGGTCATTAAACTAGATCTCCTAAGTATATTTGAATGTAACATTAACAAATAATAAAAATTTTTTTATAAAAGTTTTGATTTGATTTGTTATATTACTGTGAAACTCTAATTATCTTTTGTTGTCACTTTTATATAGTTTCCATTTTGTTAAGTTATTTTTCTTCAATTTATTCCATTTTTAATTTTTAATATATGTGTACTTATTATTTAAATAATAATTTATTGTTATTTATTTTTTATTATTTTAATAATTCATAATAATACCAAATGAGTTCTATTTTAGATGAAACAAATGTTGTTGGACTCAACTAGATGAGCTCAATCCCTGTTTGTTTTTATATTCTTAAATATTACATTCTTTTAATGCTTTATAATGTATAATGAGTCATTTTGATTTGTACCTTGTTTGACGAATGAGAATGCTGCACTAAATCTCTTACATATCTTTTAATAACATTCTCATGTACCATTTACCTACTTTTTTAAAAATGTTTCTACTTTGTCTTGGTTATATTACAATGCAACATTGAATCTCCTCTCATGTCACCTTTACATTACTTGTTTTTAATGAAAGTTACATCACTTGTAATTTATCATATTTCAACAATAAATTTATCTATTAAATTTTGAAAAGATAATGTATTATTATTTGTGCATAGGTACTTTGATAATCCACAATAATCCTAAACGGGGTCCTATGTAGACAAAATAAGCATCGTTGGAATCATTTTGATGACCTCAATCTAATTAAACATTCTTTTTTATATTTTTAAAAATATTTTATGTTTTAATTTTTGTGCATTCTTAATGAGACATTTTCTTGTACCTAACTTGACAACTGATGATGTTACAATCCTTTTTCCCAACATCTCTGATTATAACTTTGCTATGTAATTTATCTAATTTCTTGAAATTGTATTTTTCATTTCTTCAATTAATATTATTTTTGTTGTAGTTTATATTTACTTGATACAATAATATTTTATTATCATTTATCTCTATTTAATTTGATAATTCACAATAATTATTAAAATGGTTTGATGGAGACAAAGCATATATCATTAGACCTGGCTCGACAAGCTCTATCATAATATGCATTTAAAATATTTTATTTTATAAGATTTTTTTTATTTAATATCATATTTTATTTTGCACTTGATTTGATCATCTTTGTATTGCACCTCATTTCTTTAATATCTTAAAGTGCATCTTTCGCATAAATTTATCTCATTTGCTCAAACGATTTGTTTAGTTTTTCTTATGTTACTATGTAACTTTGAATCTCATCTTGTGTGACATTTACATGACTTTAAAATAATAATATGTTATTATTAATGGATATTTACTTTGGTAATTTGTAATAATTTAAAGTGATGCATGTTAAAGATGAAAGAAATCTCATTGGACTTAACATGATATGCTATATCTTCTTAAACATTTTTTTGTATATTTTTAAATACTTCGTATTCAAGGGTTTTTGTATACTTTTTGAGACATTTCCATTCATTTTTTTTTTCTAAATATTTTATTTTCTTTAGCTTTGTGACTCATTTCAAGACATTGTTTATGTCTACTTTATTTAGCAACCATGGATGTTAGACTTAATATCCTACATATTGTGGAATGTAATTTTTCTATATAATGTTCCTTATATATTCGTGTTTTTACTTTTAATTTGTATCATTATTATATTTCTCGAAATCTTCTTTCCTGTGACCTTTGCATCACTTTGATTTTCTTATTTTAGATTACTTTAATTTTTGTCATTTTAGTTTTAATATATATTTAATGACTATTAAACAATATTTTTTATTATTTATGTTTGCTTACTTTTGTAATTCATAATTGTTCCAAATGAGGATCAAATAAGTTAAAACAAATATCATTGCACTCATTTGATAAGCCCTATCCTATTAAATATTCTATTTGTTTTTTCTAAATATTTTATTTTCTTTAGTTTTTTTGAACTTTTTATGAGACATTTAATTTGTAGCTAGTTTTATGATCATGGGTGTTTTGCTCAAAGTATTTATTGTCGTGGAATGCAACTTTTCCATATATTTTATTTAATTTATTAAAAAATTTCACTTTTTTTTATTTTTATTCTGATGTAATTCTTAATCTTCATTCATGTTACATTTATATTTCTTTGATTTGGTTATATTACATTCTCTCAATTTAACTAACTTTAATTTTAAAAAAATCAACTAATATAAAAAAAAGTTATTCTTATTTGTACTAATTTATTTTAATAATTGGACATAAAACTTGTCTCGATAAGCTTTATTTAATTAAAAAATTTTTTTCAAATTTATAAATATTTTATTTTCTCAGCTTTGGCAAGTTTTATAAGACATTTCATTTTGTACATAATGCAAATATCGATGTTGCTATAATCTGCTTTCTTAATATTTTAGAATGGAAATTTTCAATATAATTTATTTGATTTTTTAAAAAAATTTACTTTTATTTTGTAATATTAATTCAATTTATCTCTTTTTTATATTTATTATATATTTCCTTAATATTAAAATTATAATTTATTTGTTATTTATGCTTGTTTACATTACTAATGCATAATCATTACAAACGAGTTTTTATGGAGGAGAAAAAAATATTATTAGACTCATCTTTACAAATCTTATGAAATTTGATATTCATTTTATTATTTAACCCTAAACCTTCTCTCGCTTAACCTTTACATTATCTTAATTAAGTTATATTATATTTCTTTGAATTAGATTATTTTAACTTTACCATATATTTAACTAATATTAAATAATAAGTTATTATTATTTATGCTTATAACTTTAGTTATTCAAAATATTTCTCAGTGATATCCAATCGACATGAAACAAATGTCGTTGCTCTTGCCTTCATAAGGTATATCCCATTAAATATTTATTTCATATGTTTTAATAAATTTTATTTGAATTGATTTTTTGACCTTTTATGAGATTTTTTTTTCATAACTAATTTAAGAATCAAAGATATTACATTCAATATACTCAGTATTTTATAATAGAAAATAAATTTTATTGTGCTATTATGTAAATCTAAATCTCCTTTTATGTGACATTTACTTTTCTTTTATTTGTTCATTTTACATTATTTTAGTTTATATTATTTAAATTATAAAATTATATTCACTTAAAATTAAATAATTATTTTTTATTACTTAAGGAAATTTATTTTTTAATTAGTAATATTTGTAAAATTTAAATCAATTTAAGATGAAATGGACTTTATTGGTCCAGTACTAACATACTTTATCCAACAAAATATATTATTTTAAGATTTTAAATATTTTAGTTTTTAATATTTTACAACACGTTACATAATATTTTTATTTGTATATGATTTGATTATAAAGCTTCATATACTTGATCTCTCTACTATCTGTGATTATAGTGTTGCGATACTATTTATTTCATTTATTCAAAATTTTTAATTTGAATTTATTATATTACTATTAACTCTAATACGCCTTTCATATGACCTTTACAATACTTTGATTTGGTTATATCACATTTTTTAAAATTGTCTCATTTTTTTTATTATATATTTATCAAATATTAAAATAATAAATTAGAAATTATTGCATACTTATTATGGAAATTTATAGTTATTAGAAAAAAGAACTAATTGAGATAAAATAGAAGTTATTTGACTCTTTCTTAGTGAGCTGTTTGAAAATAAACATCCACTTTTAGGTTCTTAAGTATTTCATTTTATAGGGTTTTAGTATTTTTTATGATAACTTTTGATTCAGCACTCATTTAATGGTCAATGGTGTTGTAAATCATGTTCTTATTATCTTAGAATACATCTTTTTATGCAATTTAGCTCTTTTCAATAAATTTTTTATTTTTGATTTAATTATAAAATTTTGAAAGAGTTAATCTTCTCTTGTTTGACCTTTACATCATTTTGATTAAGTTATATCATGTTTTTTCATTTGATCTCTTTTCAACAATAAAATATATTTCTTAACATTAAAATAATAACTTATTATTATTTTAGTTATTATAGTAACTCACTATAACTCCGAATGTGGTTTGATTGAGACAAAATTAATGTCATTCAACATATCTCAATAAGCTCCATTAAAATAAACACTCATTTTAATATTTTCAAATATTTTTCTCAAGGGTTTGGCATGTTTTACAAGATATTTTAGTTCGTATTAGAATTGATGATCAAGGATGTTGCACTCAATCTTTATAGTATCTTGGAATGTAGTTCTTGCATATAATTGCTCTCTTTTGCTCATATTTCTTTTAGTTCATTTACTTATATTATTATGAACTCTAAATCTCCTCTCACTTGACCTTTCCTCACTTCGAGTTTTTTAAATTACATTGCTTGAATTTTTTTCAAATGGACATTTTTATATATTTACTTAATATTAAAATAATATTTTTTATGCAAATTTATTTTTATTATTTGTAGTAATTAAAAATTAGGTAAGTTTCAAACTAAATGAACAAAGGAATAACCTCAATGAGCTTCACCCAAAAAAATTTCCAAATTTTAATTTTCAAATATTTTATTTTTTAGAGTTTTGATATGTTTTACAAGATTTTTAATTTTTACATGATATAACAATAAATGACATTACAATTATTTTAGTATCTTAGAACATAATTTTCCAGTACAATTTGTCTAATTGTTTCAAATTATTTTCTCTAACTTAGTTATAATGCTATAAAACTCTAATTCATCTCTTAAGTAACCTTTATATTTCTTTTGTTTGGTTATATTACATTACTTCAATTAATTTCATATAGAATTTAAGATATATTTATTTAATATTGAAATTAGTTTTTTATAATTTTTGTTTGTCTACATCATTGATTAGCCAAAATTCTAAAAGATGTTTTATGGAGATGAATCAAATTTCCTTGGATTCATCTTGACGAGCTTTATTAAATAAAATATTCATTATTTCATTTTTAAATAACTTTTCACAACCAATCTCCATAGCATCTTAGAATGTAATACTTATATTCAAATGTCTCTTTTTTTAAAATTTTTTGCTTTAATTTTTTATGTTATTATGTAGTTGTATATCTTCTCTTTTATGATGTTTACATCATATTGATTTTATTATGTCATATTATTTCAATTTATCTTAGTTTAATTTTTACATATATTTAATTAATATTAGAGTATTTATTTTTTTATTATCTATGCTTATTTACTTTGCTAACTCATAGTCATGCCTAAGGTGGATACATATAGATGAAACAAACATCATTTTGATAAAACAAGTTTTTATCAAAATTACTTTTTTATTATTTATTCTTATTTATCTCATTTTCTCAAATTTGTTATATCAATTGTTTTGGCATGCATTACCATGTATTACAATTTGAAGTTAATTTGACAATCAAGGATGTTGTACTCAATCTCTTAAATATCTTTCAATGTAACTTTTATATATAATTTGTTTCCTTTTAGCTTTGATATATATAATTACATAGTACTAAAATAATAATATATTGTTATCTTTCTTTATTTACTTTAGTAATTTCCAAAAAATCAAAATATGGTCAAATTGAGAAGAGATAAATGTCATTGTAGTTCGCTTAATGAGGTTTATCCATTTAATATTAATATATATATATATATGTATATACATATTGTATTTTATGTTTTATTATTTTAACATATTTTACAATATATTTTTATTAATAACTAACTTGATGATGAAGGTTGTTACACTCAATAGCCTTTGTAACCACAACATAATGTTCTTATAAGTGTTACATCATTTATTTAAATTTTTGCTTTGATTTGGTTTTATTACCTTGTAGAACTAAATCACATCTCATGTGACATCTAAATCTCTTTAATTCTATTATGTTATAATGCTTCAAGTTTTTTTATATGAAAATTAATATAGATCCATTTAATATTAAAATAAAAATGTACTATTATTTATATCCATTTAATTTTGTATTTCACAAAACTTCAAAATGTTGTTTGGTCTAGAAGAACCAAGGATTGGTCTACTCATCTCAACAAGCACTATCCAATTAAAAGTTTATTTTTATATTTTTAAAAAACTTATTTTTAAAAATTTGGTAATTCTTTTCTAGATTTTTTGATTTGTGCTTATTTTTATGAATGAGGAAGTTGTACATGATCCCCTAAATATTTGAGAATGCAAATTTTTTATTCAATTGATCTTCTTTATTCAATCTTTCTCTTTAATTTGATCATATTATTATGTAACTCTAAACCTCACTTACTATAACCATGCAATACTTTTATTTGGAGACATGACATTTAAATTTATCTCATTTAAACTTTAATATATATATATATATATATATATATATATACATACATATATATATATATATATATACATATATATATATATTAAATAATATGGAAATAATAATTTTTTTTTGCTTATTTATATTGTCAATGTTGAGTAATTCCAAATGAGATTTGATCAAGATTGGAAAAATATCGTTGGGATAGTATCGATGAGCTCTATCGAATTAAATTTTTGTTATCATATTTTTCCAATATTTTTGTTACAAGATATTCTGTGTTTTACTTAATTTGAAAGTTGAGGATATCACATTTGACATCCTAAGTATCTTGTATTTAAAATTTCTATAGAACTTATCTAATTTCTTTAAATGTTTTGTTGTAATTTATTATATTACTATGTAACCATAAATCTCCTTTTGTGTGGCTTCTACATTGTTTTGATTTTGTTATATTATATTAACTCATTTTTTTAACTTTAACATTTATTTAATTAATAATGTAATTATAATTTTTTTATTTATTCTGATATAATTTGCAAATTCATTGAAATTCAAAACATGTATTATCAAAATGAAAAAACTTCATTAGACTTGTCACCATGAGCTCCATTTAAGTAATTATTTAAATTAACATTTTTATATATTTAACTTTCTTTACCTTTTATAAGATTTATGAGAAATTTTATTTTGTGTTTGATTTAATAAGCATGCATGTTTCTTTTAATCTTATAACATCCTATAGTTTAAATTTCTTGTATAGTTCATCTCATTTTTTCAAACTTTTAGTTTTTGATTTAGTCATATTAATAAGTTTTCCTAAATCTCCTCCTATGTGACCTTTCACTATTTTGATTATGTCCTAATACAATCCTTCGATTTATCTTTTTTTAGCTTTAATATATAGTTCATTAATATTAAAATAATAAATTAATATTATTACTACTCATTTAATTTAGTAGTTCATAGAAATTCAAAGCAATATTTGTTCAAGATGAAATGGATGTCATTTAACAAATTTCGATGAGCTCTATCAATTTAATTTTTTTTTTATATTTTTAGTTATATTTCTTTTTTGGATTTGGCATGCTTTGTAAGATATGTTGGCTTTTATTTTATTTGACCATTAAATATGTTGCTCTCGATCTCCTTAATACATTGGAATGTGAAATTCTCGTGTAATTTATCTTTTATCTTCAAACTGTTTTATTTTATTTCGTTATATTATTATGCAACTATAAATCTTCTATCATGTGATGATTACATAAATTTTTTAATTATATTATATTTAATTTAATTTATCTCATATCTATTTTAATAAATTTTCTCTTAATATTGAAAAAATAAAATTGTATAATTTTTTATTATTAACTTTTGTAATTCATGCCAATTCTAGGCAAGGTTAGGTCGAGACAAAAGAAATGTCCTTGGAGTCATTTTGATGAGTCTTATCGAATTAAATATTCATTTTTATGCTTTTTAATGATTTGTTTCTATGATTTTGGCATGTTATGTAAGATATTTAAATTCATACTTGATTTGATAACCAAGAAATCATACTTAATCTTCTTAGCATCTCGAATTCTACTTTCTTATAAAGTTTAATTCATTTCTTCAAATATGTCAAGTTCATTCACTTATCTCCTTATGAAATAATAAATTACAACTTATGTGACCATTACATTGCTTTGATTTGGTCATATTATATTGCTTCAATTAATTGCATACTTGCATTAGCAAATATTTACTTAATATTTAAATTATGTACACCAAAACAGAATTTAGCTTCTTTCATTAAGTTTTATCCAATTAAATAATTATTTTTATAAGATAAAATATTTTATATTCAATGGAGTTGGCATGCATAAGGAGGCATTTTGATTCAAACATAACTTGATGATTGAGCATGTTGCACTTAATCTCATTTATAGGGTAATATATATATATATATATATATATTACCCTAAATTAATAGTTTATAATTATTTATGCTTATTCATAATAATTCAAAGTACAGTCGAATTGAGATGAAATAAATGTGGTTGGACATATCTCAATGAGCACCATCTATAAAATTGTTCTTTCTTTACTTTTTTTTATGATTTATTATTTATAATTTTTGCATACTTTACATGGCAATTTAATTTGTATGGAGATTTATGTAAGAGGATTTTACACTTGATTCTTATTGTAACTTGCAAAACAATGTTCCCATAATTTTTACTTCATTAACTCAAATGTTTTTTACCATGTTTTATTTTACTATGTAAATATAATTCTCAACTCGTGTGGCATCTCACCATGAATTTGTTTTATACATTTCTTCATTTTTCACATTATAGCTATAATATACATATATACTTAATACTACATTTAAACTTGTATTATTTTTATTTTATTTTTTAATTTGTAGTAGCTCCAAACATGGTTGATAGAGATAAAACAAACCTCATTGTACACCTTTTGATGTGTTCCATCCAATTAAATATTTATTTTTATATTTTTGAAATAATACTAACTCAATAGTGCCACTTCTATTTATGAATATTTCGATTCATACGTAATTTGATGATCGAAGATGTTGTCTGTGATCTTCTTAGCATATTGGAATTCAACTTTCTCATGTAATTTACCTAAATTTACCTTAAATATATATATTTATATAAAACTAAAAAATAATAATTATTGATTACATATGTTTATTTATTTTTCTAACCATGACTAATTCCAAATGAATTATGGTCAAGATGTAACAAAAATCGTTACACTCATCTTGACAACCCTTATCTTAATAAGTATTCATTTTCATTTTTAAGTACCCTATTTTTTAAGATTTTGCATGATTTATAAGACAATTTGATAAGTATGTGATTTTATGGTCGAGGATGTTACTTTTAATTTCATTGGCTCTTGGAGAACATATTTTCCATAAAATGTATCTCGCTTTCTAAAATTGTTTAGTTCAATTTTATTATGTTATAATGTGACTCTAAATACTCTTTCATGCGTCATTATATTACATTGAATAGTTGCATTACATTACTTCAATTTTAAATTGTTTAGTTCAGTTTCATTATGTTAAAATGTTTCTCATTTTTTATTTAGCACTAAAATAATAATTTATTATATTCATGGCAATTTAATTAAGTAATTCATAGTAATTCTAAACTAGTTTTGATCAAGAAAAAATAAATATCATTAGACATGTCAAGGAGTACTGTCATATTAAATTTTATTTGTTACATTTTTAAATATTTTAGTTTTCATGAATTTTGCAAACATTATGAGTCATTTTTACAATTACCACATTTTTTGTTCGTGGATTTACACAACATATCCTTAATATGTTAGAATGCATATTTTCTAAACAATTTATCACTTTTTTTAAAATTTATTCATTGAAATGGTTGTATAATAATGTCACTATAGCCTACCTCTTACGAGAACTTTAGATATCATTGATTTGGTTATATAACATTACTTAAGTTTATCTCCTTTTCTTTTTAACATATTATTTCTTAGTATTCATATCATAGTTTATTTTTATTTTGCTTGTTTATTTTTGTAATTCATAGTAAAACTTAGCAACGCCGAATCAAGTCAAAACAAATGTTACTTGACTCTTCCTGAAGGGATCTATCCAACTCAATATATTTTTAAATATTTTATTTTTTTAAACTTTTGGTGTGTTTTATGTGATTTTTTGAATCATAAATGATATGATGATTGAGTATATTACACACAATGTCTTTAGAATCTTATGATAGAACTTTCCAATAAAATTTATCTTAATTCTTTTAAGTTTTCTCTTTTGCATATTTGTATAACACAACTTCAATTTATCCCTTTTTTTTATATATACTCACATAATACTAAAATAATTTATTATTAATATTATTTGTTCTTATTTGTTTTGGTCATTCATTGTAATTCCAAATTAGGTCTAATCGATATGAAACAAAAGTCGTTACAATAGTGTTGAGAACTATCAAATTAAATATATACTTTTGGCATTTTAACATATTTTATTTTCTATGATTTTTCATGTTTTAGTAGACATTTAAATTCATAAAAGATTTGATGATCGAAAAAGTTACTCTCAATATCTTTAGTATCTTGGAATAGATCTTTTCCTTGCAATTTACCTCCTTTTTTTATAATTTTTTTCTTCCATTTCATTATATAACTATATGACTCTTAATCTCATGTGTGATATTTTCATTATATAACTATTTGAATTTTGCTTCATTGTATAACACTACATTGCTTTTTTCTCATTTAAGGTTTAGAGTATACCTACATAATTTTGAATTAAAATTTTTTTATTTCTTATATTACTTACTTTTGTAATTTATAAAAATTTAAAATAAGGTCTACTTAAGACCAAACAAACATGAATTAACTTATCTCAATGAGTTATATTTAATTAAACATTTATTTTATATTTTAAAAATTTTAAGTATTAATATGTTTATAATGTTTTATTATATTTGTTCTTTTCATTCTTAATTTAATGATTGAGGATATTGCAACTGATTACTAAAGTACCTTGGAATGCCTCTTTTCATAGCTATTTATCTTATTTATTCAAAATTATTCCTTTGATTTGGTTATATTACTAACTTTGACCCTTAACACCATTGACCACTATAATACATTGAATTGGTGATAATACATTTCTTCAATTTTTCTCACTTCAAGTTTTACATGCATTCAGTTAATATTAATATAATCATTTGTTATAATTGATACTTATTTAATGTGGTTTAATTTAGATGAAACAAATATAATTTGACTCATGTTAAAGAGCTCTATGAAAGTTATTATTCATTTTTATATTTTTTTTAAATATCTTGTTTTTATGTTTTAACATGCCTCAGAGACCTTTTTATGCAAAACTTAATAATCAAGGATGTTACACTGAATCTTCTTAGTATCATAGAATATAACTTATAAAATTTTTCTCCTTTTTCAAATGGTTTTATCATGATTTACTTATATTACTACATAACTCTAAATCTCCTCTAATGTGACTTTTCCATTACTTCAATTTGTCATTTTTTTACTTCAATATTTCATTTATAATTTTTTTTGTACTTTTTGTATTATATTCAATTAAGTATTGATTGCTACAATTTTTTAAACTTTTCATTTCCTTTACTTTAGCATGCTTTATAAGACATTGCGATTAGTGCTTAATTTAATGATTTTGCATGTTTTACTTAATTTCCTTAACATCTTGGAATTTAGCTTTCCTATATATTTTGTCATTTATTCAAAAATTTCACCTTTTTGATTGGATTGATTTGGTTAAATAGAGTCTTACATTTATCTCATTTTAGCTTCAATATATTTTTTCTTAATATTAAAATAATAATTTTCTTACCATTTTTACTCATTTTATTTGCTAATTTTGAATAAAAAATGGTGTTCAGTCAAGATAAAACAAACGTTGTTGGATCTTCATGATGATCTTTATCTATTTAAATGTTAATCTTTGCACATTTAATTATTTTATTCTTTAGGTTTTTGGAATGATTGATGAAACATCTTGATTTATAATAGATTTCAAAATCGAGGTTGTCTCAGTGAAACTCCTTAAAACGTTAGATCCAAGAGTCTCATTTGATTTCCCTCATTTGTTCAAATCTTTTGCTTTAATTTTGTTATATTACTATATAACTGTTAAATTCATTTAAATTGAACTATACCTCATTTTCACATTATTATATTAGACTACCTTAATTTATCTTATTTTAGTTTTTAAAATATTTTCTAAATATTAAAATAATATTTTTTTCTTTATTTATGATTATTTATTTTGTTATTCATTGTAATTGTAGAGGTTTTATGAGGACGTAACAGATCTCATTGGACTCACCTTAATGAGTTCTATCCAATTAAGAACTCATTTTTATTTATTTTATTAGATATTTTTACATATTTTATTAGATATTTTTCTTCATTCTTGCTTTGATGATCATGATCTTACACTCGATCTCCGTCATACCTCTGAATACAACTTTCTTATAGAATTTATCTTATTTTTAAAAAAAATTTCTTTGATTTAGAAATTTTATTCTAAAATTCTATTTCTTCTCTAATTTGACCATTCCATTACTTTGATTTTACTAAATGGCATTGCTTCAGTTAATCTCATATTAGCATTAATTAATCTTTACTTGATATCAAAATAATCTTTTATTATTTTTCATTTATTCTGATAATTCGTAATGAACCACTACGAAGTCTAGTCAAGGCAAAATAAAAATTATTGGGCTAATCTTTATGAGTTCGAACCAATTAAATATTTAATTATTCTTTTTTAATATTTTACATTCAATAGATCTTGCACTTATGATGAGGCATTTCAATTCAAACTTAACTTGACGATCGAGAATGTTGTACGTGATCCACTAAGTATATTTGAATGTAAACTTTTATTGGATAGGGCTAATTTTGAACAAGGTCAAATTGAGATGAAATAAACATCGTTAGATGAATCTAGATTAGCCATATCCATTAAATATCAACTTTTATATTTTTTATTATTTTATGTTTTAGGCTTTTTTCACACTTCTATAAGAAAATTTTATTCGTACGTTAAATGATATTTGACGATGTTACACAAAATCTACTTTTATAACTTTTAGTAATTTGAAACAAGGTTTGATCAAGATGAAATAAGCTTTGTTAGAACACTTCTTCACGAGTTACGTCTAGTTGATTATTTAATTTTATATTTTTAGGTATTTTATATTCAATAGTTTTTCCATGTCTTACTACATATTTCAATTTCTTCCTAATGTATCTATAAAAAATGTTGTCTTTCATCTCCTTTGTATTTTGGAATACAGCATTGTCATTCAATTTATCTAATTTTAGCTTAAATGTATATTTATTTAAAATTAAAAATAGTAATATCTGAATGTTTATGTTTATTTACTTTGATAATTCTACAAAATTCTAAACATTGCCCAATTAAGATTAAACAAACATTGAGATTGTTACTCTCGATCTCCTTGGCATCTGTGAGAGCAACTTTCCTACATAATTTATCAAATTTCTTAAAATTTTTTGCCATAATTTTATTACATTATGGTGTAACTCTAAATACCCTCGCTTATGCCTCTATGTCGTCATAATTTTATGACATTATATAACATCAATCTATGTAATTTTTGGTTTAATAAATATTTATTTAATTTAAAAATAATGTTTAATTGTTTTTCATACTTATTAATTTTGTGATTCATAGTAATTCCAAATGATGTTTAATCAAGGGAAAAGAAATTAGTATTACCAAATTAACTATTATTTCTTATATTTCTAAATAATTTATTTTCCATAGTTTTTGCACAATTTATAAGGCCTTTTGATGCATAACAATTTTGATATATAGAATTTATGCATGATCTCCTAGGTAACTTAGAATTTAACTTTCTTGGACAATTTGAGTTTTTTTTGAAAATATTTGGCTTTAAATTAGTCATATTGTAATGTAACTCTGACACTATATATAAGTGATCTAAACATCTCTTTGATTTGATTAAATTATATTTCTTAAATTTTCATCCTTTTACCATTAATATATCTTTTCTTAGTATTTAGATAATAGTTTATTATTTGATATGATTATTTACATTGGTAATTCATAGTAACTTCAAAAGGGTCTAGTTAAGATGAAACAAATGTTGTTAGTGTAATCTTGATGAGCTATATCTATTTAAATATTTTTATATTTTAAAATTATTTTTATAGTGTTTTAGGAATATCATGAGTTATTTTAATATTTTTAATTTGATGATCAAAGATGTTACGTTCTATTTACTTAGTGCCTTTGAATGAAACTTTCTCGTATTGTTTATCTCATTTTATTCAATTTTATTATTTATTTAGCTTACATTACATACCTTCAATATATCTTATTTTAGCTTTATTATATATTTATAAATATTAAAGAAATTTTTTCTTATTATTTATGTTTATTTATTTTGATAATATAATATAATTCCTAACGAGATCATATTGATATTAAAAAATATCATTACACAAATCTTGATGAGCACTATCAAATATAATATAGATATATCTTTTTTATTTTTTAAATATTTTATTTTCTATAATTTTTGTATGCTTTAAGAGATATTTAAATTGACACTTGATTAATAGATCAAACAAGTTACTCTTGACATACTTAGCACCTTAAATGGAATTTTCTCTTATAATTTATCAAATTTATTCAAATTATTAGCTATTATTTTGTTATGTTTCTTTGTAATTCTAAATCTCTTATCATGTGACATTTACATATTATTCATATACATGCATTACTTTGCTACAATTTACCTAATTTCAACTATAATAATTACTTAATATTAAAATAATTATTTCTTATTCATAGTATTTTTTTTCTTTCGTAATTCTAAATAATTCAAAACCAATTCTCATCAATATGAAATAAACAAAGTTGGACTCTTCTCATCATGCTTTATCAAATTAAATTTTAATTTATATATTATTAATTTTTTTTTATTTTTTAATGTTTTCTTATTTTTTTGGGACATTTGCAGTTAAACATGTTTGATAATCAACGATCTTACACTACATCATCTCAGTGCCTTGGAACGTAATTTTCTAGTATAATTTATTTCAATTATTCATATTGCTCAATTTGATTTGGTTTTATTACTATGCATCTCTAAGTCTCCTCTTATATGGTATTTATATTGATTTTATTTTGTTATATAATAATAACGAAATTTATCTTGTTTCTACTTCAATATAAAGTTACTTAATATTAAAATAATAAATTGCTATTATTTATGCTTATTTACCTAATAATTTGAAGTAATTTTAAATGAAATTCAATCTAGGTGAAATAAGCATTTTTGCACTCATCTTGACAACCTTTATTCCATTAAAAGTTAATTTTATATATTTTTATAAATTTTTTCTTTTGTTTTGGACACTTTATAAGATATTTTTATTCATAACTAGTTTAACGATCAAGTTTGTTACATTAGATATACTTATAGTCTTAGAATGAACTTCCATATATAATTTATCAAATTTTTTAAAATTTTTTTGCTTTGATCTGATTATATTACAGTTAGGCTCTAACTCTTTTTTCCTATGACATTTACTTATTTTTTAATTCGTTACATTACATTACTTTAATTTATCTAAATTTAGAATTAATATATATTTATGTAATATTAAAATAATAATTTATTACTTTTTATGATAATTTATTTTTTTAATTAGTAGTAATTCAAGAAGAGGTTACTACTGAACAAAACGAACTTCATCGAACTACTACCAACTTTCTTTATCAAATTAAATATATATTTTTAATATTTTTCAATATTTTATGTTCATAGGTTTTAATAAATTATATTATACATTTTAATTTTCACTTGATTTGACTATTGAGGATGTTAGACTTAATTTCTTTTGTATCTTGGATTATAGCTTTCCTTTATTATTTATAACATTTCTTAAAACTTTTTAGTTTGATTTTGTTATGTTACCATGAACTCTATATATTTTCTCATATGGCTTTTTATAGCTTGGATTTTGTTATTTTTACTTTCATTTAATTTATCTAATTTTAAATTTATTATATATTTTTTTAAGATTATAATATATATTTAATACTATTTATGCTTATTTATGTTTCTTATTCATAGTAGTTCTAAATTGAGATATGTTCAGTATGAAACAAAAGTCGTTAGAGTTATCCTAACAAACTCAATTCAAACGAATATTTAATTTTTATGTTTTTAAAAATTTTATTTTGTTGTATATTAGCATATTTTATGTGATATTTTGATTCATAAAAGATTTGACGATCATCGATGTTGAAATAATTCTCTTTAGTTTCTTTCAATTCGACTATTTTTTATATAATTTAGCTTATTTCATCTAATGGTTTTGCTTTGATTTAGTAACATATTTATGAAACAACTTCTTTCCACTCATATGACTTTTACACACTTTGATTTGAATATATTATGTGGCTTCAGTTGATCTTATTTGAACAGTAAAATATATTTAATTTATATTAAAATAATGACTTATTGTTATACTTTTATTTATTCTAGTAATTCATATTATTACCAAATTACCTCTAATCAAGAAAAAAATAATGTAGTTAGACACATCTCAAAAAGCTGCATCAAATAAAATATTCTTTTTCACCTCTTTAAATATTTTTTAATGGATTTGGCATGTTTTACAAGATTTTTTTATTCATAAGTTATTTGTTAACCAATGATATTACAATAGATCTCTTTAGTATTTTAGAAAGTAGCTTTCTTGTGAAACTAATGTTTTTTCCTAATATCTTTTATTTTACTTAATTGTTTTACTATGATCTACAATTCTCTTTTTATGTGAACTTTATATCAATTTGACTTGGACAAATTACTTTCTTGAATTTAACTCATTCCAACTTTATGATGCATTTTACTATGTTAGAATAATAACTTATTATTTTTTATGCTAATATATTTTGATAATTTGTAACTATTGAAAAAGAGTCTAGTTTTAGATAAATCAAACTTTGATGGACTCATCTTAATGGCTATAACCAATGAAATATTTCTTTTTATAATTTTAGATATTTTGTTTTTTTGATTTGAAATTCTTTATGAGATATTCTAATTTGTAAATGATTTAACAATCAATGATGCTAGAATCCATTTCTTTAGTATTTTAGAATGAAACTTTCCCAAACAATCTATATAATTTCTTCAAATTTTTTACGTTCAAAGCAAGGTGAGATTAAGATGAATGGAACACCATTTAACTCTTCTTGAGAATCTTTATTCAATAAGAAATTCATTGTCTCTTTTTTTAAGTATTTATTTTCTAAGGTTTTGGCATACTTTATGAGATTTTTTTAATTGTTTTTGAATTGATAATTAAAAATGTTGCACTTGATCACCTTAATATCTTGTAATATTTCTTATACAATTTATCTAATTTATTCAATTATTTTAAATTTATTTTGCTACATCACATGAGCTCTTATTTTCCTCTTGTGTGCCCTTTCATTAACATTTATTTGGTTGGATTACATTTCTAAAATTTATCACATTTTAGCTTTCTTATATATTAAGTAAATATATAAATAATAAACTATTATTATTTATTTTTTAGTTTAGCAATTAGTATAAATTCCAATTGATATCTAATCGAGATAACACTAATGTCATTGGACTCATCTTAATGACGTCCAAAAACTTAGAAATTCATTTTAATTATTATAAATATTTTATTTTTATTGATTTTTCTAAGTTTTATGAGTAATTTTGTTTTGTACATAACCTTAACATCAAGCATGTTACACTTGGTTCCCTTCACTTCATGAAATGTTACTTTCCTATAAAATTTATATCATTTTTTTAAAATGTTTCACAATAATTTGGTCTATTACTATTTAGCTGTAAATCTACTCTTGTTTGACCTTAACATTGTTTTGATTTAGTTATATTACAATTCTTCAATTTTTCCTTTTTTAGGCCTGCTTTACTAGAACTTATCTCAATGAGTATTAACCAATTAAATATATATATATATATATATATAGTTGTTTTTAAAATATTTTATTATCTTGTGTTTTTGTAGCTCCATGAGATATTTTCATTCGTGCCACATTTGATGATTGAGATGTCATAGTTGATGTCCTTAATATCTTGGAAAGTAACATTCCCTTAGAATTTATCTCAATTCTTCAAATTTTTTGCATTGATTTTGTCATATTACTATGTAACACTAAATCTCCTCTAGTTTGACCATTACATTGTTTTAATTCTATTATTTTATATTTCTTCAATTTATGATACTTTATTTTAAACATATATTTTCTTATTACTAAAATATTTATTTTCACTTTTATTTTTATTTATTTTTATTTATTTTAATAATTTGTAGTAATTAAGAAGGAAGTTAGATAAAGATATAACAAATGTCGATCGACTAGTCTTGGTGAGCTGGACATAATTAAATATTTTTTTATAGTTTTAAATATGTTTTCTAAGATTTTGATAAGCTTTATGTGATAAATTGATTCACACATGATTTAAAAATTAAGGACGTTAGACTCAGTCATATTAATATCTTCAAGTGCAACTCATATATAATTTCCCATTTCTTCACATTTTTTACTTTGATTTTGTTTTGATAATATAGAACTCTTATTCTCTACTCATGTGACCTTTACATTGCTTTGATTTCATCATATTAATTTGATTCAATTAATCTAATTTATAAATATTAAATATTTAATTAATATTAAAAAAATTATTTATTATTATTTATTAATATTTATAATTCTTTACTATGTTAATTCTTAATAATGTGTTACAAGGTATTATTAAGATGACATTATAGTTATTTGGCTCAACACTATGTGCTTTATCATATGGAATATTCACCTTTACACTTTAAATATTTTGTATTCAAGGGATTTGGCATGCATTACAAGGCATTTTGATTCAAACTTAACTTCATAATCGAGAAAGTTGTTCTAAATCTCTTAAATATCTGGGTTTATAAATTTTCTATATAATTTATCACATCATAGATTTAATATATATTTAATTCAGAATAAAATAATAATTTATTATTATTTGTTCTAATTTTCTTTGGGAAATCCCAAAAATTCTAAGAAAATTTACATTAAGACGAAATTAACATCGTTGAACCACTTTGAGACGTTTTTCCTTTAAATAGTCATTTTAATATTTCTTTTTTGTATTTTATTATTACATAAGGATTATGCAAAGTTTACAAGACATTTTAATTTGCATGAAATTTAATAATTAAGGATGTTACACTTTGTTTTCTATGTAAATTGTAATGCAACATTTCTATTAATTTATCTCATTTATTTGAAGTGTTTTATTTGATTTGTTATATTACTTTGATTTTTTTTCAAAATTGCAATTTTTTTATATTATACTTCTTCCATTTTTTTATTATTACAAATGAGGTCTTAGCGACAAAAAAATTTTGATAGTCATCTCAACAAGAACTAATCAATTAATTATTCATTTTTTAAAATTTATTTTTAATAACTTTATAATCCCTTACTTGATTATTTAATTAATATCAAAATTTGATGAATAAGGATGTTATATTTGATCTTTTAAGCACTTTGATAAACGACTCACTTATGTAATTTATCTCAATTATCCAAATTTTTACTTTGATTTTCTTACAATATTACGAAACTTGAAACAACTACTATTGTGACCATTACGTTGCTATAAGTTAGTTATATTACATTGTTTTAATTTAACTCATTTTAACTTTAATATGTATTTACTTAATATCAAAATAATATTTTTTTTCATTTATACTTATTTAATTTTGTGATTCACAATTATTCCAAATTAGGTCCAATTGAGATAAACAAGAAATCCTTGGACTCACAACAAAGAGCATTATCATGTTAAATATTCCTTAAATTTTTTTTGATATTTTATTTTTTTTGTTTTGGCGTGCTTCATCAGATATTTTTTTTTCTAAATTTGAAGATCGAGGATATTACACTCGATATCCTTAATATCATGAAACAAAACTTTCCCATACAATTTATCTTATTTGTTGAAAATATTTTCTTCTTATTTGGTTATATTATTATATAATTCCAAATCTCTTCACAACTAACTTTTACATTACTTTTTTTTGTAGTACTACACTAATTCAATTTATACTTTTCTTTGTAACTCACAATAATTCTAAAAAAGGTCTAATCACGATAAAACAAAATATTGTTGAATTTGTTACTTTAATCTCTACTAAACTAAATATTAAGAGCTATAATTTTAATATTTTATTTTGTTTAGTTTTTATAAGATTTATTAGCCATTTTGATTTTTACCTATTTTAACGATCAGGAATATTTCTTCTGATCTCTTGGAATTCCGTTTTATATGCAATTTATCGAATTTCTTCTAATTTTTACATTGACTTGGTTAGATTACAATTTAACTCTAAATCTCCTCTCAGGTGACATTTTGATCATTTTAATTTTCTTATAATAAAATCAATCAATTTATCACATTTAAGCTTTAATATATATATATATGATAATCATGCATTATTATTTTTTCGAATTTTTTGGTAATTCAAAGAAATTCTAAACAATTTTAGATTAAGGAAAAATAAAAAGTTATTTGACTCATGTCGATGGGATCTATCAATTTAAATATTTATTTCTAGATTATAATATATTTTATGTTCTATTGTTCTGGTATGATTTATGAGATTTTTTTATTTGTATTAGATTTGGCTTTTGTGGATTTCACACACAATTTCCTTAGTATTTTTTAATGCATATTTCGTTGCAATTTCCATCATTTTTCAATTTTTTTTCTTTGATTTTGTTTTATACAATTTAACCCCAAATCTTTTCTTGTGTGACTATTACATCTCTTTGATTTGAAAATATTATATTATTGAATTTATCTCATGTTAATTTTAACGTTTTTTTGCTTAATACTAAAATAATATTTTCTATATTATTTATTCTTTTTTAATTTTTTATTTTAATAAAATTCAAAACAAGTTTAGATCGAGATGAAAAAAATGTCATTGAACTCATCCCAACTAGTCTATCTAATTAAATATTAATTTTTATTTTTCTTAAAAATTTATTTGTATGATTTTCACATGTTTTATAATATACTTTAATTTGTATTTGATTAGATGATCGAGGTTTTTACGCTTGATTTTCTTAGTATCTCAAAATGCAACTTTGATTTTGTTACAGCATTTTAGTACTCAAGTTCTTCACTCACATGACCATTATATTGCTTTGTTTGGTCATATCATATTGCTTCAATTAATCTTAGTCTGTTATTAACAAAAGTATAATTAATATTAAAAAATTATATATTTGCATTTATGTTTATTTACATTAGTAATATATAGAAAATCCATTATGAGGTTTGATGGAGACGATTCAAAGTTTGTTAACTCATCTCTATGTGATCCGTCCAATTAATTATTTTTTAGGATTCATAAATATTTTATATTAAAAGAATTTTGCATTATTAATGTGGTATTTTGATTCACAAAAAATTTGACCACCTTGGATGTTGCATTTGATTTCAAAAATATCTTAGAATTCAACTATCCCATACAATTTTCCTTATTCCATCTTTAACGTATCTAAACTTAATAGAAAATTAATAATTTATTATTATTTATTTTTATTTTTTTCTAAATTCAAAGGAATTTTAAACAAGGTTAGATTGAGATGAAATATTCATTTTTTTGCTTTATTTTGGCAATATTTATATGTAAATTTAAGCGCTCTCTCATGTGCCTTTGTTTTGGCAATATTTATATGTAAATTTTAGCTTAAATATATATATTTTTTTATTAATGAACCAATAATTTATTATTATTCATATTTAATGTAATAATTCACAATAATTCTAAAAATAGTCAACACAAAACAAATGTTGCTAGAGGCATCTTGATGAATACACGCATTTTTTTCTTCTAATTTTTTCTTTAAAAGGTTATATTACAATATTACTCTAAACCATCTATCGTATGACCTTTAAAGGTCATTGATTTGTTGATATTACACCACTACAATTTACCTAATTTTAGATTTAATATATATTTTGTTAATGTTCAAATAATAGTTTATTATTAATTTTTGTTATTTACTTCTGCAACTCATAGTAATTCCAAACATAATCCAATCGAGATGAAAGTAGTCATTAGACTCTTCTCGACTTTCTCTATCATATTAAATAAGTATTTTTAAAATTTCAAAATATCTTTTATCTTTTTTATAATTTTGGTGTATTTTATGAGTTGTTTTGATTCATAACTAATTTGATTAAAAAGGATGTTATGTTTGATCTCCTTAATAGCTTGGAATAAAACTTTCTTATATAATTTAACTTATTGCTTAAACAAGCTCTCTTTAATTTCCATTTATTATAGTGTTCCAACTTATCTCATTTTAATTTTTGTATAGATTTACTTATTAGTAAAAAAATTATTTTTTATACTTATTTAATTTTCTAGTTCATTACAATTCCACATGCAGTCTGGTCAACAATAAAAAAACGTTGTTTGATTCACCTTGATGGCCACTATGAAATATAATATAAATTTTGAAATATTTCATTTGTTTTGGTTATGGCATGCTTTATGAGAAATTCCAAAACACACATGATTTCATGATTGATAATGTTACACTCAATCTTTTCAGTACCCTGGAAGAAAACTTTTTCTTACAATTTACCTCATTTATTTATATCATTTTCTTTGATTTAGTTATATTTTTTACAACTATAAAATTCATTACACATGACATTTACATGTCATGCATGTGAATCCATTAAATTAGTTCAATTTATCTCATTTTAACGTTAATATTTATTTATTTATTATTATATAATAGTTTATTATTTATATTTATTTCGTTTGTTGAATTGCAATAATTCAAAACTCATATAAATCAACATGAAATAAATATCATTGGACTCTTCGCATCATGCTCTATCTAATAAAAAGCTTATTTATTTATTTTTAAAAATTTTTATTTTCTAGAAATTTTCCTTCTTCATGAAATATTTCTATTTGTACCGCTTTTGACAGTCGAGGATGTTACAGTAAATCTTTTTAGTCTGTTGTAATGTAATTTTTTAATATAATCTCTCTTTTCTTGAAAAATCCTCTCATGTGATATTTACATCACTTTGTTTTGGTTGAATTATATTATTTTTAATTTGTCTCTTTTTTGTTCTAATATGTATTTTATTAATGTTGAAAGAATATATTTTAAATTTTTTTGCTTATTTAATTAGTTAATTCATGGTATTTCTAAATGAGTTATGACCAAGATAAAAGAATGTCGTTGGACTCATCATTATATATTAATTTTTTTTATTTTTTATGACTTTGAAACAATTTAGAAGATATTCTTATTTCTCCATTATTTAGAAATCAATTATGTTACATCAAATCATATTAATATCTTAGAATGCAATTGTGTTAAACAATTAATCTTATTTCTTAAAATTTTATAATTTGATTTTCTTATATTATCATGAAACTCTAAATCTCTACTCTTGTGACCATTATATTGCTTTGATTGAGTTACACTATATTACCTCAATAATAACAATATATTTTTACTTATGTAAGTTATAATATATCTTTACTTAATATTTCAATAATAATTTATTATTACTTATGCTTATTTATTTTTGTAATTCATAGTAATTTCAAAAGTGGTTTGATTAAGGAGAAAGAAAAATTATTGAACTCATCAAGATGATCTTCACAAAATTTAATATCGATTTTTATATTTTAATTTTTTTAGTTACTTTTTTATTTTGTGAGCTTTTTGAGACATTTTAATTCAAACATGATTTGATGATTGAGAAAATTACACAATATTTTTTTATTATCATAGGATGAATCTTTTCCATGTATTTTATCCATCAAATATTTTACTTTTATCTAGTTATATTATTGTGAAACTCTAATTCCTCTCTCAAGTTTCATAAACAATTTATCTTATTTCTATAAAGTTTATAATTTTATTATATTATATTATATTATATTATATTATATTAGTTTATTTTATTATAGTTTTAACCTACATAATACTTAATATAAACTAACAATTTATTATTATTCATGTTTTTTAATTTGGTAATTTAAAGTAAATCCAAACTAGGTTTGATAAAGATAAAATAAACCTTAATAACTCATCTAATGAGCTCTATGAAACTAAATCTATTTTTTATATTTTTATATATTTCATTTTCTATGAATTTTATTAGGTTAGACTCTATGGATGAATTATCTTGGCATGCAAATTTCGTATAGAATTTATCTCATAACTTCAAATTTTATAATTTTATTTAGTTATATGACATTGCCTCAATGTACCTCATTTTAGTTTTAACAAAAATATTTTTTATTTCAAAGAAAATAAATTATTACTATTTATTTTTTTATTTTTTAAATGAATAGTAATACCAAACTATGTTTGATCACGATAAAATAAACATCGAGAGACTCTTCTAGAAAAGCTCTATTTAACTAAATAACACTTTTATTTTTTCAAATACTTATTTTCTAGGAATTTTTGTAGGTTTATGACACATTCTAATTTTTACCTAATTTTAGAATTAAGGAGGCATCCCCAACTCACTTCAAATATTGAATAATGAAACAAAATGTGGTTTTTGTTGTGAATTGTAGATTCCTAGAAACAATGCATTCTTTTTAATGCAAATTACATTTAAAGCTGTAAGGCAAGGGCATGCTTGCTTGTGTGGATTGTGACCTGTCACTCCTTGAGAAAGCTTAAAATTGCTTGTTTAAATGTCTACCGCATTTGGAGGTGATCGTTGGAACCCTATGCTACTACATGGCATGATGCTTTGGGTGATGGTCAGTTATTGACATGGTAAGTCTTCAATGCCATCGTGTGTTATGGTGTTGCCAAGATGGAATTGATGTTGCAATACGAGAATAAAATGCCCTCCCAAATGCAACTACATGATCCATGGTATGGAATAAAGTGCCTGTGTTAGGTGAGGCCACACGCTAAGTTTAAGTGTATAAATAGGTGAGGCTACGCATAGTAACAATGCAAAAAAATGGGACCAACCTAATGTGGAAATTGGATAGCCTGAAGCCTAAGTGGTAGCTTAGAGAGGAATCCTCAATGATAGATTAGAATGAAGTCCCCTACATGGGGGATTAGGGAAGGAGGGAGCCCTATTCAACTTGTACCTTTCTTCTAGACAAGGCACTATAAATGAGTCGGGTAGTTTGCAAATGCAACCCAAATTGGGTTTAAATTCTATCCAAGGCAAAATAGTTTTAAGAGATTGATAGCCAACAAGTACCATAATGAAAAAGTGAAAAGGACTTTGAAAATAGAGTCAAAGTGTGCCTGGCATTATAGGGATGGAAGCAGATCGGGCTATCGATGCAACTCAACTAGATGTAGAATGTCATCTGGTGGTCTGTTGCGTGGCTTGCAGAGTGGACTGTCTTAAGATAACATGATGGTAAGAGCTCAAGAAGATGTCTCCTCTAGAAAGCACATCATCATGGTCGTTCACAATGCTAGACCCATCGAGGCATGTGATGATGGTACTATGTGCATTGAAGACAGTAGTGGGAACCCCATCTGCCCATCTCAAAACAAAGATCAAGGAGTTTAGTAGGCTTGAAGGACAATGATGGAGCAAGCCTAAGAAGTGTAAACAAATTGATTGGTAGGATTCTAATTTGAAATGTGATCCATCAATTGACCCAGGTGTTTTATAAAGGGTTTGACTGAGAACATGTTTGTCAAGACCCAAAAGATAACGAACTGCTCTTGAGCAGGATGAAGCGAGCAACAAATCTGGTAGAGGTATGTAGAGATTCTAACATGTAAATCATTTGTCTAACTTGGGTTATAGGTTAGAATGGCTATTTAAACCATGTAGTGGCTAGTTCACTTAAATGTTTCACTCTATTTGTTGGGAGAAATAGTCAAAGTTTTATAGAGTAAAGCAAATGATTAAAGGCCTCTCAACTTATTCTCAAACTTTAAATAAGTAAGAGGGCTCATTTGCTTTCATTAGTTGAGCCAAGGATTTTAGGCTTAAATGGGCCACTTTGGGTTAACAGAATTGGTGCTGTGGGATGAACCAAAAGTCACGTTACGATGTCGAACTACATGCTAACTTGTGTGGTGAACAATCAACTCCAAATTGATAAATGCATTGGGACTCTGACTGTCTTACTAAAATAAAGAATTGCTATTGTCCTCAAGCATTTTCAAACTTTATCACATCTATCATTGCTTCAAATGTCAAAGTGAAGAAATTCAACCACTTTTAGGTAAATGAAATAAATAGTTATGGCTCTCTTATAGTAGCTAAATACCACATCAACTAGTTAGAGATGTGCATGAATGGATTAATGCAATTTCCACTATTTTTATCAATAATCTGCAAAAACCTTAACCAAAAGATAGGTTTAATGGAATAATTAGGGAAAGAAGACTCTATTAATGTTGACTCTAGCTCAAAATTGTGAAATGACTTGAGATGTCTAGCATAACTTAGAGTTAACATGCCAATAGAATTGAAATTCCACTACTTTTAATGTCATTTTACTTATTTTACATAATGGAGGGGGGACTAAGCTGCTCTATTTATCTCAAAGTCTTGCCTCAGGAGATTAATCCATGTGAAGGACTTTGTCAGTATGGTCCTTGTCTAAGGTGGCACATCTATTAAAAGATAACACAAGTGTCTTGAGGTGAGCCCAACAAGTGTAGAAATCGCATTTGGAGCAAAAGTTTAAAAAGTCATTTGATTCTAATTTTTATCATGAATACAAATAGTGAAAGCATGAGTTATCGATCCTTTAAAATTTTAGAATTCAAAGCTAGATATATAAGAAACGTTGTCAAAGAGATAATTGGGCAGTGGTAGCAAAAAATTTATAGCAACATTGCTTTGTGATCCTTCATTGTTGACTCTTTCTATTATAGTCAAGAAGAATTCATTAAGTGTTGGATTGTTTTCCCACCCATTGTGAATGTGAGTAGAGTTTAGATTCTCACAAAGTAGATTAGTTTTAACATATTGATGAATATGTTATGAAAGTAAGTCAACCTAGTAGAAGAGGAACTATTGATTCGCATAATTTGTCATTGTGCTTGGTTGATGAGCTAGTAATGCAAAGCTATCATGTGAAAGATTATTACTAAACACCTCTAAGGCAAAATCTATGCTAAGATTCACTATTTAAGCCTATCATTCACTTATTGGTCGATAGTAGGGAGTTTCAACCATAAGGGCACACCACCTTCAGCTCTCTCAGTACCACAAAAAGTTGGATGACATGGGCACTGTATGAAATGGCAATTAAGCACAATTGGTGGGCAAAATACTTTGTTGATGAATAAATTTTTGATAGGGTATTGTAAGTGGAAGAGTGGCTCTACATTCATGATCTATTGATATATAGTCATATGTCACAATAAAATTGTCCCTTTGATGACAAACATCAAGAAAGGTTAAAAACACCACTTACCTACTTAACTTACTCAGCTTGCTTCAATAAATCTACATATTATGATACTTAATGTGATAGGAAGATACTTCATGTGATACTTCATTTTATACTTTGTATGGTACATTGTGTGATACTGTGAGATTTGCATCACATTGCCTTATATTGTCCATCGCAGAGGTTAGATAGTGTAATGTGAGAATTATTTCACCTTGCCTTCTCTATAAATTATCATGATACACTGAGATCAAACCATATGTCATAGTACAAGTGTCCCCACAAACTCGAAGGTATGAAATATGTTTCTAAAAATTTTCACATTTGCTTGAAATTGTTAATGAGTTACCTATAGTAGTTCCATGTGCATGGAGAATATGTAAATGCTTACGTTTACTTGGGAATGAAATAAAAGCCACTTTGTTGGGATAATTTCCCTATTCCTTAACTAAATTATCATATTATGTAGTCCATAAGGGGCAATGTGGGGTGCGGTTTGACCAACTATGAAGTTGAAGTTGTATGTGTACACAACAACTAGTCTACATGTACTTTGTGACATCACAAGGGCATCCTATGTGTGGTTAGTGGGTCCGACAAAGTGTAATCTTCTCTTATAATTCTTTTGCCATGGGTTGCTGCACTTGGATAAGGAGACATACTATTGGGAGACTTCAATTCTTCCTTAATGAAGTTATAATAATCAGCAATCTGGAGGTGGCAATATGTGATTAAGTGTGACTTGTGATGAAGTGGACATTGGATGCTTCAATATGTGCTAGCATTTCTACATGCTAGACCAAGACTCTAGGCACACATTGCTGTAGCTGCATGCACGGTAGGTGACTATGCACATGCATGGCTGGGGTCATCACTTGTGGCATGGTTTGTGAATGATTTGTTGAGACCTCAAAGTGTAACTCATTTTCGAATAATTAGCACTATGGGTTATTGACACATGGATAAGGTGATGCACTATTGGTTGACTTATTCATTCATGATTGAATTGTCATAATATTAAATCCATAAGGGGCAATATGTTGGGGGTGTGGCTTGTAGTAAAGCAAAATTTGAATGGTGCAATATGTGTTGAGGTTTGTGCATCCAAAGTGTTCCCTTAATCACACACTATAGAGAACTACACGTGTTATAGCACTATGTCCACATCTGAAAGCTAGTTCACATTTGCCCAACATCATCCTCTACACATGACTAGTGTTGCCTGTAAAGTGTAATAGTTATTTTGAATTTTTTGTGCTATGGACTACTTGAGCTTAGATAAGGTGATGGCTTATTAGGAGACTTTCCTTTGTTGACAATATTTTCAAGACATACAATCCTCCAGAGGTAATGTGTAATGTGGTGCTTCCAATAATGTTGTGACAATTAGATGGTGCATTCTACAATAGGGTTTCTGCAAGCTTCGTTGTAGCCCTAGCTTTATGATGTTGAAGCTACATGTATGGTAGAGCAATGTGCATAATGCAACACTTCTAGTGTACAATTCACACATGCAACAGCAAGTATGCGGAGTCCCTTTTATATCAATTGCACATGTTTATTAGGGCTTACAAAGTGGAACTTCTTTTTGGATGTTTTTGTTATGGACTATTGGTATATTGATAAGGTGATTTCCTATTATAAGATTTATCTTCAACAATGATGAAATTATCAAAGCAAGTAATTTGCAAGTGTTAATGTGTGGCACGACACAGCTTATGATGAAGCAAAAGTTTGATGGTGCAATATAAATTAGGGTTTGTGCATATTGTGCTTCATCATTAATCAAGTGTAATAGTTGATTGTTCTCAAGAGTGTCTTGTGACATCTTGAACATGTGACTGATGGTGCAATATTTTTTTGGAATTTTTAACACTAAAATGTGTTGGTACATGTATAAGGTGATGCCCTATTAGGAGACTTGTCACCATGCCTGTTCAAAATGTCACTCTTTTTCTTGTATGTGGGGCACTATGAGGTTTAGTTTTGCTTATTTTGTAGTGAAAGCCTGACGATGCCATGTGCTCTTGGCAAGGTCTTTCCCATCCATGCTCTAATCCTCTAATACGACACAAGATAAATCCCCATGACCCGTGTGTTGGAATTCTTGAAGTGCAACATTATTTCCTAAAACCCATGTCTCTTTCTAACCATTATCATTTCTTAGGATAATCGAAAGCAAGAATGTGTTGTTTGTCTAATGGGGACTTCACATGGTGTAATGTAAAATTGTGATACTTCCTAACTTATCAGGGCTTTGTTTGATGTGGTATTTGCTTATGTCATAGTGAAACCTCTATGGTGCAAATTCCACTCATCCATGTAATTGTTGTGTGTTGTTGCCTTCAGAAAGTATGGTGCATTGTGGAAAGCCTCACCCTCTTGCTAGTCTTCAGAAGCATGCAGCTTCGTAGGGCACTACAAGTGTGACTTGTCAATTGTGTAATTATAACTCTTTTGTGATTAACATGGCATTGCTTCATGGCTGGCCAAGTTTGGAGCATGTAATGTGCTTGCTTTCTTGTCATGGATATTGGACAAAAAATTTTATAGTTATATTAGTAGTGCTCAACAACCTTAATTTGGGAGGTGTAATACATTTTAGCCATTTTAATGATTGTTTGATTGGTGTATGTCATAATGGATCGTTTGTATTCCTCTGGAGTTTTTCCATGGCTTGTTGGTTGACATGCCGTATGAGTGCTAGCTAAGTCCTTCAATCTATAATTAAACTTATTGTGCTTCTTTCTATAAATCTTTAAAGATAATTAGACTAATGGGATTAGATTGGCAAGAGATCATTTTTGCATAAGAGATGTTTTTTTTGGCTTTACTTCTTCTGGCTTGGCTACGTCTTTCTGTGGTTGGTCATTATGCATAGAGCAATGTCATGTAATCAAACCTTTCTATGAGGGATGTTTATATGTTGCATTCTTTTTTGTCAAATTTGTAGGTTCATATTTAATTATCTTGTTGATGCCACACTTCTCTTCTATTGGAAATATTGAAATTTTGTAATGTTATTGAACAATTGATCTTCCCTGCTTTCGTGTTAGCCTAATCTTGGAAATCACTCATTTTGTTCTTCATTCTTTACCAAGGAGGTTTATTATCAAAGAATGCTTTTATTGAGCATAAATATTTCAAAACTTGAGGGATAATATCCAAACAAGGCAACATTCACTCGTCCTTTGTGGAGTGTCAGCAGACATGACGAACATGTTAATTATGACATGAGCTGCTGCCTAATGCTTTATCATTGTATTTCTATGTGGCTGATCATGATAGTAGTCATATGCTTGTCTCAAAGGTTAGTCAATCCAAGTGTAGGTTTGAAAATTTTGAAACAATGAAATAGTGAATGAGTAATTAAAATAGTTACATTTTTTTGTAAACCCTTGCTACTAAAAAATCCGTAGCAATTCTAGAGCTAACACTTGCATCAATTCTTAACTTTTTTAAGGGATTCATTCATTAAGTAAAGTGCAGATGTGGGCTTTCACCCACTTCCTTAAATTTTCATTATAACTTCTCATATCACATGATGTTAGAGTAGGCAATGCATCATTCAAATTTCTACCATATCAACTTTTGATGCTAGTATAGGGGCCTACGATGGCTGTGATGGGTGATAGAAAATTAGGGTTTGATTTTATAGAGATAGCTTGAAAATGGCTACCACATCCAAGAATTGCAGCAAACATGCAAATTTCCTAATCTTGATGTGCAGAGGTATTAACAATAGATAACAATACCAAGTTCCATGTGTCTTGTAATTAGAATAAGTACAATCTAAGTCACTTAATGATGATCCTATGGAGGGAAATTCTTCTTCTAGCAGACACAATAATTCCATCTCCAATAACATATGTTTAAGTTATCATTTTTAAAAAGTTCTTTGTTATGCCATTATTTGGGTTGATAAGTCAACTTTTTTGTGTACACTACCTACTGTAATCTTTTTGTAAATGACGTAGTTTATCTTTATCTTGCTATGTATAGCCTGTAGCATCATTACTTTAAAGAAATTAAAGTTCTCAAAGAATGCCCATGCTCTAGAAACATTACCATGGGATAACATCATAGGATTTTGATCCTATTATGATGGCCTTTGAAATCAAACTAAAGATTAAGAGGAATAATCTGAGCATGCATATAACAAAGTAAAAGTCTATGAAATAAAAACCATTACAATATTATTTGCTAATGTTATTTTCATTAATGAAGAATGAGAGTAAGGGACTTCAAGATGAGCAGATACCACACTAGTCTTAACCATAAATGATGCTGACCAGGGATTGCTTGATGTTTCTCCTTATACACCCTTAGCACCTTATGAGAAATCAAAGGCAATGGAATCCATGAGAAAGTAATGATCAAATCCTACAATATATTCTATTTATGAATTTTCATATGTAAAATCAACAAAAAGGCATTGTTAAAGATGTTTGGGTGGTACATTACCTTGTCTCAAACAAAATCATATAAAAATACATGATGAGAAACCTAGTTTATTGAATTATTGCCTTCACACATTATGCATGGACGTTAGTAATGGCTGTAATAGATCTACCTATATTGTCCTATGTAGCAATACTAATTCTAACATTCAAGTCATTATGCACAACTATATCAAAATTAAATTTAATCCAACATGTCTGAGGAGGAGTCTAATAAAACATAACAAACAACAAATCAAGACCAACTGAGCTCCCATTGGACATGAATAGATAGTGCTAGCAAACAATGACTATAATGCAGTTATTCCTTTGATGTGTAGATAAATTGAATAAAGCTTTCACTTATGCCTACATATTCTTGCCATGCTAAAGGTACAATAAAGTTAAAGAATCACATGTCACTACTTAATAAGTCACCACCACCTAAATATTCATAAATGTCCAACAAAGGAACATAAAAATAGAAATGATCTCCCTATATTTAATTCCACCAAGCCTGAATCAATCAATTACGAAGCTACTATACAAGATTTATTTCATGATATGACACTCCTAGAAAAAATGTTTCACATCTTTATTAGTAGTACATCACTAAGTACAAAGTTTAGATGACTCAATCCCTCTTAAATGAAGTAAAGTGTAAGTAGGAAGCACATTTAATGCTAATCTCCAAAAGAAAATGCTTACTCCATGTTGCACCTACACTTTCCAAGCCCACCTGAGCTCCTCCCTTAATGGATTATGTATGTTGTTGTATAACACCTTTTAGTCCAACACTATATCCCAACTTAATTTCAAACATAGCACATTCAATTGATTTCATTTAACCCAAGGAGAATGTTGAAACTAAAATATAAAATAAGATATGGAAAACTTTTGATCCTTTTTTTGATCCCACACCCTATTCTCCTTGAACAGCTCTACTATAAATGTTAGATGCACCACATCCATATTAAGAGAGATTTTTTCTGTGTATCAATAGAAAAGTTGAAGGAAAGTATCCAATAAAAGGGAAACAAAAATTAATTGCAATAATTCACAAAAACAATAACGTTTATGTTCTAGGGGGCCAAAATTGAGTAACTTATAGGTATGACATGCACTACAAGACATAAGTAAAGTAATATTTCTCATAAAATATTTTGATCCAATGGATTAAACAAATAAATATCCTGTTAGAGAAATTCTACAGTTACCATGTTTTGACACTTGTACTCCATCCCATTCTTAAATAACACTCTAAATTTATTTAGATTCATCACCTGACCTGAGTGATGCCTATACTGTTCTATAATATCCTAAAAGCACATAACTATAACACAAGATCTAGGTGCATAAATCATGATCTCATCAGTATACAGAAGGTCTATAATTATCTAAGACGAAGGGCAAATTGTAAACCCAATAACAATAGCATGATCACGTTGATAGTAATAAGATATTAGAGATACATAGGCATAGTAGTAAAATGGTATGGAGAGAAAGGACATCACTATTTAAGGCTCATAATTGAATTGATTAATTATAGATAGATGCCATTAAACATAATCCCAAATGATTGTGTAGTAATATAAGCCTTATTCCAACAAAAAGTTCTTGTTTTCTTATCATAAGCTTAATCCATATCTAATTTTATTGTTAACAAACCTTCTATGAAAGTGGACAGGTGCAAATAGGTTTTGACTCCTTACGCCAAAAACCTTTTTTTAGATATTGCATCGCCTAACATAAAAGCAACTTGCTCCCTAACAATGATATGAGGAAGCACTACCTTCTGCCTAAGTACAAGAAATTTGGTCACTACTTTGCAAACCATAATACAAAGGCTTATTGGCCCAAATTGCTCATGTTTTAATGCTTCTTCAATTTTAGGGATGATTATGTCTGGTGTGGATTTTGAAAAATTTTGGCCTAAAGCAATCTTTAAAGAATTGTTTCACTTCCAAAATAATGTCCATCGGTATGATCTTCCAATAACCATGTACAAACTTAGTTGAGAGTCCATCCATAACATGGGATTTCTTATTTTGTTAGACCTCATCACAAACCTGATCCTATCATCACTGATGTGAGTCATAAGTGAAGTCTTATATTTATCATTAGTAATTATCATATACTAAAATGGTGGAAAAGGCTCATACTACACATGGCTTCACATTTCTTACTAAAAAACAAAAAAGGGTTTTTAAATGTTAGTTAGGGAGGATATTAGATCCCCAATATTATTTTTATGTCACTAGATATGGTTGCTCTACAAAGTAAAGGTATCTATTTGCTACAAGAAACGTGTTTGGTCCCCTAGGGTTGCTTAGATATAGTCTGATATGAGGAAATAGGTTGTGTCAAAAGATCATGTACTAGCTTAGTTAAGCCACTAATTGAATCCATAAGTTGAAGATCCCAGATTCCATATACAATTTAACTCCTTTTATTCGAATTTTTCCTTTGATTTGGTTATAGAATTATGAAACTCTAAATCACATCTCATATGACCTTTGCATCTTTTTCGTTTAATTATATATATTTAATAATTTATACGATTATTTCTTTGCGTTTTTTTAATTAATATTGAAGTATTATTTGGTTATTAGTTATGAATTTCTATTAAAGTAATTTTTAATAATTTAAAAATATGTCAAATTTAGATGAAGTAAATATCATTGTACTCATCTTGATGAGCGCTATTAATTAAATATTAATTTTTATCTCATTAAATGTTTTATTTTCTAGTCTCTTAGAATGTTTAATAAATCCTTTCAATTTGTACTTAATTTGATAAACAATAATGTTACTTTGCATCTTAACATTCTCCATTACAATTCATCTCTTTTTTAGAAAATTTTTAATTTTTATTTAGATTTATTACAATAAAACCCATATTCTACTCTAATGTCATACACAGACCACTTAGAGTTGGCTATTTTACATTGCTTCAGTTTATATCTCTTAGATTTATTATATATTTAGTTAATATTAAAATAATAATTTATTTTTTGGTTATTTATTCTTGTAATTTGTTGTAATTTTGAACAAGGTCCTATGAACAAAAAAGAAAAATCATCGCACTAATCTCGACGAGCTCCATCCAATTGAATATTAATTTATATACTTTTTATATTTAATTTTCTAAACTCTAGGAAAGCCTTATCAGATTTTTCATTTTGAAACAGTTTTTATATTCTAAAATGTTACATAGGATTTTTGCATGAACTTGGAATGCAATTTTTTCTTTTTAATTTGTCTCATTTCTTCAACATTTTCACATGGATTTTCTTATATTTGTAGAAAATTATAATTCTGCTCTCTTATTATAGTTACAATTGATTTGCTTACTTTACATTTTTTAAATTGACATAATTATAGATTTAATACATTTTACTTAATTCTAAAACAATTTTTGTTGTTTACTTACATTATTAATTCAAAGTAATTCCAAATGAGTTATTAGGATGATGAAACAAACATTGCTGACTTATCTTAATGAGTTTTGTCTAAGTAAATATTAATTTTATATTTTACAATACTTTTAAGTTCTTAGGTTTTGTCGCTTTTTGCGAGGTTTAATTTTTCATACCTCACTTTTTGGTAAGGTTGTTGCACTCAATATCTCTAGTATCTTGGATTATAACTTTCTCATAAAATTTATCTCATTTTTTGAGATTAGTTTTTCTTTGGTTATATTACTACTAAACTCTCCTATGGTTTTTACATCACTTTGAATTTTTTTATTATATTACTACAATTGACCCCATCTAAGTATTAAAATATATTTACTTGATATTTAAATAATAGATTTTTTTGACAACTAATTAATTTAGTAATTCATTGAAATTCAAAAAGTGGTCTGATTGAGACAAACAAACATCATTCGTCTCACATCGACAAGCTCTATGAAATTTACAATTCATTTGTATATTTTTAAATATTTTTTTAATTATTTTGGTATGCATTATTTGACAATTTAATTTGTATAAAAGTTGATAATAATAGATGTTAAACTTGATCGCCTTTGTATCTTGGAATGTAACTTTCCTTTAAAAATTATCTCATTTTTTGAATTTTTTAGTAAATTTTATTATATAAATATGAAAATGTTTTCTCTCATAGTGTGACCTTTTGAACACTTTAATTTTGTTATAATGCTTTGCTTCAATTATCTCATTTTAACATGAATATATACTTAATTAACATGAAAAAAAATTATTAATATTTAAATTTAATTATATTTTTAATCGTAGTAATTTCAAATAAGCTCCATTCAAGGTCAAAAAAATTTCATTGGTCTCATCTCAACAAGCTCTTCCTAATTACCTATTTATTTTTATATTTTTAAGTGTTGTTTTTTTTCAAAGATTTGGCATTAATTTGTGATATTTTAATTTATAACTAATTTGATGATGAATGATATTATACTTGATCACCAATATATATTGGAGTACAATCTTTCCTTATAATTTATCACATTTTATCATATTTTAGCCTTGTTGGTTACATTAATTTGTTATTCTAAATCTACTATAATGTGAGTTTTACATCACTTTAATTTAGATAAATTATTCTTCTTTGATATATCACAATTCATCTTTAATATATATTTACTTAATATTAAAAAATAATATTTATTATTCATATTTAATTATTTTATAACTCTTTATAATTAAAAAATAAGGACTAATTAATAAAAATAAATATTATTGGACTCATCATGAAGGTCTCTATCCAATTAAATATTTTTGTATGTTTTTAATTGTTATGTTTTCTAGAGTTTTGGGATTCTTTATAAGACAATTTGATTCGTACCTTATTTTATGATCAAGGTTGTTAAGCACTATCTCTTTAGTATCTTGGAAAGTAACTATCCTATAAAACTTGTTATATTTCTTCAAAGTTTTTCACTTTCACTTAGTCATATTAATAAGTAACTCTTAGTCTCCTCTAGTGTGATCTCTACGTCACTTTTATTTGGTCATATGAGATGGCTTTAACCTATCTCATTTTACTTTTAACATATATTTACCCAATATTAAAACAAAAATTTATAATTATTTATTCATATTCCTTCAGTAACTCGTAATAATTCCAAACATGGCCTAATCAAGTTAAAAAACATCATTCAAATTATCATGAAATTGTTTATCTAATTTAATTTTAATTTTACATTTTTTTGACTTTTTTGCTAGGCTTTAGCACAATTTACTAGGCATTTTTACTCATACCTTATTTTACTATCAAGGATCTTACATTCTATCTCCTTAATACATTGTAATATAACTTTTTTGTGCAATTTATAAAATGTTTTGGAGTGTTTTGTGTTGATATGATTATACTGCTATTAAAGACTTATTCTCTTGTGGTGTGATCATTAAATGTAATGTATTTGGTGACACTATAGTATTGAATTTAATGTTTTTCTTTTTTTATATTTCTTATTTTAATATTAAAACATTGATTCATTATTATTTCAATTTAATTAAATTTGTAATTCATAATAATTCTAAACTAGAGCTAAATCTAAACAAATAAACTTTGTTGGACTCATCTTGATGAGCTTTATCGAATTAAATATTTATTTTGAAATTTTAAAATAATAAATATGTTAGGATTTTGAAATGTTATCATGGTAGTTTTATTCGCATCTAATTAGATGATGAAGTTTGTTACACTTGATTCCTTCAAAATGTTGAGATGCAACATTTCCATAAAATATTTCTCATTTTACCAAATTTTTTTCTTTGATTTATTTATGTTACAAGGTAACTTTTAATCTCCTCATATGTGACCTTCATATTACTTTGAACACAATCTATTTAATTTATATTTTTAAATATTTGTATTTTCATAGGACTCACACGCTTAATGAATCTTTTTGATTTGTACATAATGTGATGATGGAGGATGTTACGCTCGATCTCATTGGCATAATTGAATATAACTTTTATTTTAAAATAATCTCATTTCTTTAAATATTTAGTTTCAATTTGGTCACATTACTATTAAACTCATATTCTCCACTAGCGAGAGCTTTACGTTACTTTGATTTTGTTAAAATACATTAATTATATTTTTTGTCAATTTAGCTTTTCATTATATATTTAAATAATATTAAATTAATAATTAATTATTATTTAAGTTCATTTTCTTCAGTGGTTTGTCAAAATTCTAAGTTTTGTTTGATTGAGAAGAAATAAACGTTTTTAAATTTTTTATTTTTCTATTTTCTATAATTTTTCGACATTTTATAAGTGATTTTAATTCATTCTTAATATAATGGTCAATGATGCTACATTCAATCAACCAATAATTTGGAAGTTAACTTTCTTATATAATTTTGCTAAATTTTCGATTTTATTTAGTTATGTTATTATGAAACTCTTACTACCCTCACCGCTACAATTTTCCTCGCTTTGATTTTGTTATATTTTATTACATCAACTTATCATATTTTGGTGTTAAGTTATATTTATCGAATTTTCAAATAACAATTTATTATAATTTTTGCCTATTCACTTTTTTAACTCATAGAAATTCTAAATGATGTGCGATTAAGAAGAAATGAATGTTGTTGGACTCTCATCGACAAGTTCTGTCTCACTAAAAATTCATCTTCATGATTTTATATGGTTTATTTTTAACAGTTTTCATACATTTTAAGAGATATTTTTATTCATACATGACATTTTGATTAAGGATGTTCCATTTGATCTCTTTAGCTTTTTCGAACACAACTTTCATATGTAATATATCTCATTTCTTAAAAAATTTTTTATGTTGTTTTACTATTATGAAATTCTAATTGTCCCTTAAATTGATTGTTATATTTCCTTTATTTGGTTATATTAAAATTTTTTAATCTTTTCTTTCAACTTTAATAATTATATTGTTTGTGTCAAAGTAATAAGTTGTTATTATTTACTTTTTAAATTTTTTGATATTAAAATGTTAAATTATTATTGTTAAAATAGTAAATGATTATTTACTTGATCTTCGATGTATCTTTGAAAATAGGTTTCTCATATATTTGAACCCATTTCTCTTAATTTCATTTTTTTAATTAATTTACTTTATTGTTTAACTCTAAATCTTCTCTTGTATGAATGTTTCATTTAATTTTATAATATTATATTGCTTCAATTTAACTCATCACTTCTTTAATATATATATTTACTTAATAATAAAATGGTAAATTTTTCATTAATACTTATTTATTTTGGTAATTCATTACAATTCAAAATGAGGTCCGATGGAAACAAAAAAGGCATTGGACTCATCTAGACAAGCTTCAACAAATAACATTTTCATTTTTATATTTTTAAAATTCGTTTTTCTATGGTTCTTTACATTTTACAAAGAATTTTTGGTTTTTACAATTTTTTTGAGATCAAGGATGTTACATTCAATCTCCTTGGTACTTTGGAAAAATGTTTTCCGAAATCTTTTATCAGATTTCTTAACACTTTTCAGCTTGATTTGGTTACATTACTATTGATTCTATTTCTCATATCTCGTGAGGTTTATGTTGCTTTAAATTTATTGTATTGTTTTGCTTTAGTTTATCTCATTTGTATGTTATTATATTTTTAATTAAAATTAGAATAATAATTTATTTCTATATTTTTTATATTCATAATTTGCAATAATTCTATTCGAGGAGCTATAAAGAGGAAACAAATGTCTTTGGGCTTAATGTGTCTAGTTATATACAATTAAAGTTTTTTATTTTATATTGTTAAATATTATTTTATGATTGATGATTTTATGAAAAATTTTGTTTCATACTTTATTTTATGATCAGAGATGTCACACTTCATCTTCTAAGTATTGTGGTAGGAAACTTTCTAATTAAATTTATCTCAATTCTTCAAATTTTTTGCATTGATTTGGTTATATTTCTTTAAAACTCTAATCCTCCTCTCGTTTGATCGTTGCATAATTTTGATTGTTTTATGTTATATTTCTTCAAATTATCTTATTTCAACATTAATATATATACATTAATATAATTATTTTCAAATAATAATTTATTATTAATAGTTATTTACCAATGTAATTTATAATAGTTCCAATCAAGATCGAATCGAGATGAAATAAATGTTAGTAGATTCATGTTGATGATATTTTTAAAAGTTATATTTTTTTAGGATTTTTTTGTGCTTTATAAGGTTTTTTAGTCCATATATTATTTTATGATGGGGAAGTTACACTTGATCCCATTAGTTTATTAGATTGTAGGTTTTTGTTTAAATTTATCATATCTTTTCAAAAGCTCCACTTATTTTGGTTATATTACTATGCAATACTAAATCACCTCTTCTATGATTTTAATGTTGCTATGATTTGGTTATATTATATTGCTTCAATTTACCCCTTTCAAACATTAATATTTATTTGCTTAATATTATAACGTAATTAGTTATTAATTGTGTTATCTATTTTTGAAATTCCTAGAACTTGAAAATGAGGCACAATCTAGACCAAAACAAAATGTTTTTAGACTTCTCTTGAAGAGTTTTGACAAATTAAATATAACTGATATATTTTTAAATATTTTATTATCCATTTTTTTTAGCATGTTTTATGAGAATTTTTTTTTGTTCCAGATTTTATGAATTAGTATTTTAAGCTCAGTTTCACTAATATCGAATATAGTAAATTTCTCACATCGATTATCTCATTTTTTTCAAATATTTTACAATTATTAGGCTTTAGTGCTATGCAAATAAAAATATCATATCATGTAATGTTCACAAGGCTTTTATTTGTTCATATTATATTGCTTCAATTTATATCATTTTAGCATTAATATAAATTTTGCTTCAATTTAAAATAACATATTATTATTATTTTTTCTTATTTAGTTTGGTAATTCTTAGTAATCAAAATATAAAATGATTGAGATGAAATAAATGTCTTTGGGCTCTTCTCAATGAGCCTATATCACTTTGAAATTGTTATATTATACTATTTTAATTTATCTTATTTCAACTTCAATATATATTTACTTAATACTAAAAATTATTTATTATTATTTAAGATTTTTTAATTGGATAATTTATTGAGCTTACAAACTATGTCAAATCAAGATGGAACAGATGCCATTGGACATTACCTAATGAGCTCTATCCAAATAATCATTCATTTTTTGTACTTTTAAGTATTTTATATTTTAGGATTTTTTCATGCTTGATAAGAATGTTTTATTCATAACTATTTTAAGAATTGTTTTTGTTACACTTGATCTACTTAGAAATCTTGTGATGTATATTTCCCATTCAATTTAGCTCAAATATTCAAAATTTTTTTGCTTTGGTTTAATTTTATAATAAAGAAACTATAATTATGCTATAATTTTTTATTTATTTCTTTGATTTGTTTTTAGAACAAAGATTTAATTTAAGTAATTATTACTTCAATATATAATTACTTAATATTAAAAGAATGCAAATTTGATAGTCATTGTACTTATCCTAACATGCTTTATCCAATTAAATTTTTATTCTTATAAGTTTAAAATTTTTTATTTTTTTAGCATTTTGTCATGCTTTATGAGATGTTTTGATTAGTAGCTAATTTTATGATTGAGGATGTTACATCAATCCCCTTAATAGCATAAAATGCAAATTCTAGTGTAATTAACTAATTTCTTAAAATGGTTTTCTTTGATTTGAATATATTACCATGTAATTCTAAGTCTCCTTTTGTGTGATAATTATATCACTTTAATTTTCTTGAATTTATCTTATTTCAACAATAACATATATTTATTTATTATTAAAATAATAATGTTTTATTACTTTTTTTCTTTTTTAGTAATTCACAGAAATCCTTTGTAATTTCGAATGAGGACCAATAGGGATGAAAGAAAGGTCCTTGTAGTTGTCTAAAAAACCTTTATTTACTTAAATTTTCTTTTTTATTTTTTTAAATATTTTATTTTCTAGAGTTTTGTAATGTTTTATGGGGAATTTTGATTGAACTTAATTTGATGGTCAAGAATTTTATAATCTATCTCCACAGACCTTGGAATAGAACTTTTTGGTGCAATTTATTTTATTCGTTTAAATTTCTTGCATTCATTTGTCTTTATCATTATGTAAATCGAATTCTCCTCTCGTGTGACCTTTGTATCACTTTGGTTTTGTTATTTTACATTGCTTCAATTTGTTTCACTTTAGTTTTAATAAATATTTCCTCAATATTGAATGATTTATGAATTATTTTTTGGGTTTCATTATTTTTATTAATTTTTGGTATGCAAAAATGATGTCTCATTAAGACAAAACAAACATCATTTTTCTTGCCTTGATGAGCTATATCCAATTAAATATTTATTATTTAATTTTAAATATTTAATTTTCTAAAGTTTTTTCCTATATTAAGAAATATCTCAATTTTAACTTATTTAATGATAAAATATGTTACACTCGATTTCTTTGATGTCATAAAATACAACATTCTTGTATTCTCAAATGTTTAAATTTTTTTCTTTGATTTAGTTATGGTATTATGAAACATTAATTCTACTATGGTGTGGCCTATTAGTTTGCATTAATTTGTTTATATTATGTTACTTTAATTTCTCTTGTTTTTGCTTTAATATATATCTACTTAATACTAAAAAATAATATATTGTTATTTATGTTTATATACTTTGATAATTCATAGTTATTATAAATGGAGTTTGTTAGAGATGAAACAAACGTCATTCGAATGCTCTTGATTTGCTATATCAAATTTTATCTTCACTTTAATATTTTTTAATTTTTTTATTTACACCTAATTTTATTCTTGAGAAACCATTGACCCTTTATAATATGCTAAAATTAAATTTTCCAATTCTTTTAATCTCATTTTTTAAAATATTTTTCTTTTATTTTCATATTTTACTATAAAACTTTTAATCTCAACTTGTACGATGTTTACAGACTTTTCATTCAATTATATTTAATTTATTTAATTAAAGTAGTTAAAACTTTATGTAATATTTACTTAATGTTAAAATAATAATTTATTATTATTTATGCCAACTTACTTAGTAATTTTCCATAATTTTTAAGCTAAACCAATGAAAATTAAATAAATGTCATTCCACTCATGTCAAAGCATTTAACTTAATTAAATATTCATTTTTAGGCTTTCATATATTATTCTTTTTAAAGTTTTGGCATGCTTTATAATACATTTTAATGTGAACAATACTTTGTGATCCAGGATTTTACTCTCGATCACCTTAATATCTTAGACTACAACTTTCATGTATAATTTATTTTATTTTTCCAAATGTTTTAGAATGATTGGTTATATTGTTATGTAACTCCATATCTCATCTTATGTGACTTTTACATCACTTTGATTTACATGTATTACATTTGCTTCAATGTAGCTCATTCTAAGGTTGACATATATTTATTTGATATTAAAATATTAATAATTATTATTTATTCTTATTACTTTTGGAACATATGATAATTTAAAATATTTATTGATTATGATAAAACAAAAGTGATAAAATGTTTTTAAACAACTTTATCCAATAAAATATTAATTGTATATTTTTTTCAAAGATATTATTGGGTTTTGGAATGATTTATGAGATATTCTAATTCATACCTTATTTTACAATTGAAGATGGTACACCTGATATGCTTAGTACCTTGGATTATAATATTTTTTGTAAAATATATGAAATGTTTTCAAATGTTTTGATTTGATTTGGTTACATTACTATGAAACACTTATTGTCCTCTGATGTGGCCTTTAAAATAATTTTATTTAGTAATATTTTGTAGCTACCACTTATCATATTTTTTTGGGAAAATGTTCAAATAATATTAAAATAATAACTTATTTTTATTTAATCTTATTAAATTTTATAATTCATAGTGATTGTAATCAAAGTCTAATCATGATGAAATGATTGTTTTTGGACTCATCTCATAAGCTGTATCCAATTAAATGTTAATTTTTATATTTCTAAATATTTTATTTTCTTTGGTTTTTGGACTCTTTAGAATGTTCGAATGTATCCTTTTCATAACATTTATCTCTTTTCTTTAAATGTTTTTCTTTGATATGATTATTGTATTATGTCATTCTAAATCTTCTCTTGTGTGATTATAATATTGATTTAGTTATAACATATTACTAATTTATTTTGTTTCAAATTTAACATTTGTTTAGGTTGTATTAAAATAATAACATATTATAATTTATGTTTATTTATTTTTGTACTGCATAGTAATTCTAAAGGAGCTTTATCTAATTGAAAATTTATTTTTATATTTTAAAAATTTTATCTTTTAGAAGCTTAGCATGCTTAACCAAAGTATTTCAATTTATATTTTATCTAATGATAAAAAATGCTACACTGTATCATCTTAATATCTTAGATTGTAACTTTACTATACAATTAAACACATCTAATTTAATGGTCAAGCATGTTACACTCAATCTCCTTAGTGTCTTGGAATACAACTTTCCTATAAAATTAATTTCATTCTTTCAAATTGTTTTATTTGTTTTAGATATATCACTATTCGACACTAAAAATTATTTTATATAACATTCACGTTATAATGATTTTATTACATTACATTATTTCAATTCATCTCATTGTATCTAAATGAGTTTTGATTGAGATTAAGCAAACACCATTTGAAAAATGTGAGAGAACTCTAAATAATTAAATAATGATTTTTATATTTGAAGGAATTTTATTTTTTACGATTTAGCACCTTTAATGAATTTTTTTTGTACAAGCATTTATAATCAAGATTGATACCATCACCTTAACACCATAGAATTTAGTTATCCCATATAATTTGCCTCAATTTTTTTTGAAATATTTTACTTTGATTTGGTTATGTTATTGTAATATACTAATTCTCCTCTCTTATGACCTTTATATTATTTTGATTTCCTTATATTATAACTATTCAATTCATTTAATTTTAGTTACAACATATATTTGTTTAATTTTAAAATAAAATTTTATTTTGATTTAAGATTATTTAATTTGGTAATTAAAAAAAATTCCAGATAACATTTAACCAAAGAGATACAAATATTTTTGGACTCAGCTCAATAAGCACTATTAAAGATAATATTAATTTTTATATTTTTTAAATATTTTATTTTCTATTATTTTTGCATAATTTTAAAGAAGTTTTAATTTGTACTTAATTTGTTGATAGAGAAAGTTATATTCATTATCCATTGTATCTCAGAACACAACTTTTTTATGTAATTTATCATTTCTTCAATTATTTTGCTTTGATTTGTTGATATTACTATGAAACTCAAATTCTTCATTCATTAGACATTTACAAGTCTTTGATTTGGTTATAATATTTTTCCTTAGTTTATCTTTGCTTTGCTTTAAAATATATTATTTTTCTTCATTATAATTTACTCTCATTTAATATGGTAATTCATAGTAATTCTAAATTTGTTTGATGCAGAAGCAATGAAAGTCATTGGACATAACTCAAGAAGCTCCATTTAATTAAATATTTCTTTTAATATTTAGAAATATTTTAGTTTTATTGTTTTGTGATGTTTTAGGTGGAATTTCAATTTCTAACTAGTTTCATAATTGAGTATGTTACTCACAATCTCCCTAGTGTTATTCAACACAAATGTTTTGTACGATGTAACTCAATTCTTTGAATTATATTACAGTGTAATCATATAGTCTTGTCTTGCGACTTTCATGTAACATGCATTTGGCTATGTTAAAATTATTTAATTTATATAATTCAGACTTTAAAATATGATTACTTTATATCAAAATTACAATTTTTTATCTATTACTTTAATAATTTGTAATAACTCCAAACTAGATCCAGTAGACATGAAACAAAAGTCATTTTACTTATTTCTAAGAGTTGTATCAAATAATATATTCATTTTAATATTTTTAATTATTTTAGAATCTAATATTTTGATACGGTTTGAAAAATAATTTTATTCATACTTGATCTGACGATCGATGATACTGCACTCCTTCTCTTTTATGTCTAAAAAACAATTTTATTATATAGTTTATCACATTTCTTTATATTTCTTATTTTTATTTGGTTATATCACTATTTTACTCTAAATGTACTTTGATATTACCATTTCATAACTTTGATTTTGTTGTTTTATATTGCTTTAACAAATCTCATTTCTCATTTAATATCAACTTAATTTCAAAATAGTAATTTATTTTATTAATGTTTATTTAATTTATTAATTCATTAAAATTATAAACAAGGCTTAATTCAGACAAAATAGACATCATTGGACTTTTCTTCATGAATTGTACCAAATAAGTTTTTCATTTTTAATGTTCTAAATATTTTATTGGTTTTTTCCTTTTTATAAGAAATCTCAACTTGTATGTTTTTTAATAATTTAGCACACTGCCTCAATCTCCATAATGCAGCTTTCTTATAAATTTAATGTCATTTCTCTAAACATTTTGCTTTGATTTCATTATATAATCATCAAGCTCTGCTATCAAGTGATATTTATTATGCTTTGAATTAGTTGTATTTCATTATTTCAATTTATCTCATTTAATATTAATTACATGCTTACTGAATATTAAAGTTATAATTTATTTTTATTTAAGTTTCTTTATTTTGGTAATTCATAATAATTCTAATTGATGTTCGATCAAGATAATGAAAACATTATTGGAATCATCTTGGTATGTTCAAAAAAATTAAATATTTAATTTTTTATATTTTTACATAATATTTTCTACATTTTTTGTCATTTTACAATTCATTTTTATTAATGTATGATTTAACAATTGAGGATATTACACACGATCTCTTTAAAGTCGTCCAAGTGAATTTTCTATACAATTATTCTCGTTTATTAAACTTTTTTTCTTTGAATTGGTTAAGCTGTTATGAAACTCTAATTCCCCTCACATATGATATTTTCATCATCTTGATTTTGTTACTTTGTATTACTTCAAACTATTATATTATAACCTTAATATATCTTTATTTTATCTTAAAAGAATACTTTATTTTTACTGTGGTTAATAATTTTCATTAGTTCCAAAATGAAGCCTTATGGAGAAAAAATCAAATATCGTTGGAATCATCTTAATGAGCTCTATCCAATAAATGTTCATTTTAATGTTTTTAAATGTTTTATTTTCTAGTTTTTTGCATGCATGGTGATACTTTTTAATTTGTGCCTTTTTTGATGATTGAGAAGTTACACTAAATCTCTTTAATATATTGGATTACAACTTTCCCATGTATTTATCTCAGCTTCATAAAATGTTTTGTTTAGGCTAAGTTATAATTTTATTTGACCCTAAATCTCTTGTCGTGACTTTTAAATCTAATCATTTGGTATATAACATTGCTTTAATTTATATCATTTTAGCTTTAATATTAGTTTACTTAAAAAAAAATATAATTTATTATTATTTATTATTATTTTTTTCGTAATTCACGGTAATTACGAACAACTCTTGATAGAGATTAAGGAAAGGTCATTGCACTCATCTCGATGAAATCAATTTGACTTAATAATCATTCTTATGTTTGTAAATACTTTTTTTTTGGGGTTTTTCACTCATTATAAAAAAAGATTATTCTTTCCACATTTGATGATCGATGATGTTACACATGATCTCGCTATCATCTTTTTAATGCAACTTCCACTTATAATTTATCTCAATTCTCTTTTTGCATTGGTTTGTAATATTTTTATCAAATTATAATTACTTTATGTTGTGACTATTTCATTACTTTTTTAGTTATATTACAATGATTCAATTTATCTTATTTAACTTTATTATATTTTTACTAAGTATTAATATAATAGTTTATTATTATTTATTGTTATTTAATTTCATAATTTATATGAATTCAAAACAATGGCTGATTCAAGAGAAACAGGCATTGTTGACCTCTCACGATGAGCTTTATCCGATTAGTATTTATTTTGATATTTTTAAATACTTTATGTATATGATTTTTGCATTCTTTAAAACACATTTCAATTCATACTTCTTTTAATGATTGAAGATTTACACTCGAACTTCTTAAGATCTTAGAAGAGAACTTTCCTATCTAATTTTGCAAATTTCTTTAAATTTTTTGCTTTGATATTCCTATATAATTATCCAACACTAAATCTCGTTTCATGTGAACCTTACAACATATATATATGGTTCTATTATTGATAAAATTTACATTATTTTAACATTCATATTTGATTTCTTAATACTATATAAAAATTTATTATTATTATGTTTAATTAATTTTAGTAATTTGCAGTAATTCTGATCGAGGTCTTATTGAGATAGAACAAATGTGAATAAACTCATCTTGAAAAGCTCCACCAAATTAAAAACTCATTTTTATATTTTTAAATATAAAATTTTTTAAGATTTTTATTTGTTTTTGCTCATTTTAGTTCATACGAAATTTGATGAATGAGGTTGTTATACTTGACCTCCTCTTTCTCTTAGAACAATGTTCTAACACAATTTATCACATTTCTTCAATTATTTTATCTTCACTTCATTAGATTACTATGTCACTCCAAGAATCCCCTCATCTAACACTTATATCAAAATGATTTGGCTATATTACATTATTTTAAACTATTTGTTTTGACTTAAATGTATATTTATTTAATAACAAAATGATAATTTATTATTATGAATGCTTAATTACTTTGGGAATTCTCATTAATTCTATACATGATTTGAGGGAGATGAAACAAACGTCATTGGTAATTCTAGTCTTTTAGAATACTTTATGTGATATTTTGATTTGTACCTTATTTTACAAGAAACGATATTGCATTTGAACACCATTGCATCTTGGAATGTAACTTTCCCTACCAGCTTAACACATTTCTTTAAATCTTTTACTTTTATTTTGTCACATTATTATTAAATTGTAATTCCACTCTCATGTGACAATTACATCAATTTGATTAAGGTATATTACATTGCTTCAAATTGTATTTTGTAAACTTTAACTTATATCTAATTAGTTTTAAAATATTATTTTTTTTATTATTCAATTAAATTATAGTAATTCCAAATGTGGTTTGATGGAGACGTCACCAATGTTGTTAGACTCGTCTCAATTATCCCCATACATATCCTTAATTTTGTTTTAGTTTTTTTTTTGGATTTTGTCATTCTTTAAAAGGTATTTTTGTTTTTATCTAATTTTTTGCATCATGATGATATACCCAGTCTTCTAAATGTTCTAAATGCAACTTTCCCATAAGAAGTATATTATTTGTTTAAAGTTTTTGCATTGATTTCGTTATATTACTATATATCTTAAAATCTCACCTTGTGTGACATTTATATGGTATTGATTTGGTAATATTAACTTGCTTCCATCTATATGTCTTTTCTTTAATAAATGTTCTTGAATGTTTAAAAATTGTTCGCTATTATTTATACTTATTTATTTTATTTATTTGTATTATTTCCAAATAAGGACTGATTTAGATGAAATGATTATGATTAACTCATCTTGATAAGCTCTGTATAAATAAATATTTTTCAAAATTTTTACTTTTTAAATTTTCTATGGTTTTTGCATATTTGCAATGCATTTTTGTTTATACCTAATTTGGTAATCGAGGACATTACACTCAATCTATTTAGAATTTTGGAATACAACTCTTTAATATAATTTATCTCAATTGTTCAAATGTTTTGCTTTAATTTTGTTAAATTATTATTTAACACTAACTAGAACCTTTTATGACCTTTACATCATTTTTTCTTAGTGATATCATATTGCTTAAATTTAGCTAATCTCAACTTGAATATAAGTTTTGTTAATTTTTAAAAGTGTAATTGATTGTTATTTATGTCAATTTTCCTTTGTAATTCAAGAGAATTGCTAACAAGGTCCAATGGATGAAAAACAAATGTCGTTGGTCTCGTGTTGACAAGATTAATTCAATTAAATTTTATTTCATATATTTTTAACAATTTTAAATTAAAAACTTTTCCATGCTTTTTGAGGATTTCAGAATAGTATCGAATTTTATGAACAAGGATGCTATACTCTATTTCCATGTCAACATGAAATGTCTCTTTCCCATACAACTTATCTAAGCTCATCAAATTTTTTACTTTCATTTGGTTATATTACTATGAATTTCTAAATCTTCTATTGTGAGATATTTATATCACATTGATTTTATTATCTAACATTGCATCAATATATTTTATTTCAACTTTAACAATATTTACTTAATATTAAAAAATAAATTTATTACTATGTGATTTCAATGAAGTTTGATAAAGAACAAAAAACATCGTTAGACTCGTCATGATAAACTTTATCAAATTAAATCACGTTTTATGCTTCTAAATATTTAATTTTTTGTCATTTTTTCATGTTTTGTAAGCTATTTTAATTTGTCTCTGATTTGGTGATTGGGGATATTGCATTCAATCTTGCTAGTAACTGACAATGGAATATTTTTGTACAAGTGATCTCATTTCTTAAGATTTCTCTCTTTGATTTTGCTATATTAATATGTAAGTTTAAACCTCTTGTATAGCCATTATATGAATTTCATTGGTTAAAATTAAATTGTATAAGCTTATTTTATTTTATCTTTAATATGTACATTTGCTTAATATTAAAATAATACTTTATTATTGTTTATTTATTTTTATTTTTGTAATTTCTATTATTTCTAATGATGTCTAATTGGGATAAAAGAAATATCATTGGAGTCATCTCAATGAGCTCTATCAAATTAAATATTTATTTTTATTATTTCTTCTTATAAGGTTTAACATGTTTTAAGAGGCATTTAGATTCATCCCTAATTTTATGATCAAGCATACACATGATCACGATATTATTTTATAATGCAACTTTCTCACACAATTTATCTCATTTCTTCAAATTGTTTTCTTTGATTTGGTTATATTACAATTTAACTCTAGATCTCCCTTTATTTGGCCTTTACATCTCTTTTATTTTGTGACATTAAATTATTTCAATTTATCTCACTTCAATTTAAAAAAATATTTATTTAATATTAAAAATATTAATTAATTGTTAGTGCCTATGTTTCATGATATTTTTGATAATTCTAAATTAAGATTATTCAAGACATAACAAACATATTTAGATTACTACACATTAATTCTATTGAGCTAAATGTCAACTATTTATCTTTGTATACTTTATTTTTTGTGGCTTTGGCATATTTTATAAGACAATAATTTGCACCTAATTAAACATTTGATGATTTTGCATTTTATCTTCTTAGTAGCTTTAAATGGAACTTTTACTCATAATTTATGTCATTTATTCAAATCTTTCACTTTGATTTAGTTAAATAAAAATATGGCTCTAATTTTCTTCTAGTGTGATGTTGACATCACTATTATCTTGAATTGTACACCATTAATATATCACATTTTATGTTAATATATATTTACTTAACATTAAAAGAATTATTTTTAATTATTTATGCTTATTTATGTAGAAAATTCATGATAATTCCAAAAGTTGGTTCGATGGAACCAAAACAAAGGTAATTGAACTTGTGCAGACTAACTCTATTTTGTTAAATACATATTTTATTTTAACAAATCTTTATTGTTAAGAAATTTAACACATTTTATGAGATATTTCAATTTGTATGATATTTGATGGCTACGAAAGTTACTCTTTATTTCTTTATTAAATAGTACTTTCTTATATCATTTTATCAAATTTTTTTGTTTACATTAGTTGGGTTACTACGAAGCTCTAATTCCGATCCCTTGTAACCATTAAGTTGCTCCAATTTTGTTATATTACAATACTTTTACTTATTTCGTTTAACCTTCAATATATATATATATATATCTTCATAATATTAATATAGTAATGTAGTATATTTATGTTTAAAATGATGATTTGCTATCGCTAATTTCAAATCAAGTCTGTTGTGAAAAACCAAATGTCGTTAGATTCATCCATGAGGCATCAGCCAATCAAATTTTCATTTTTTAGAATATTTTACTTTCTAAGGATTTTATATATTTTACAAGTCATCTCAATTCGTGCCTAATTTTAGGATCAAGCATATCACATTCAATCTCTTTGGTACTTGGAATACAAGTTTCCAATACAATTTATCACATTTCTTCAAATATTTTAAATTGATAAGTTTTATTAATTCATAATTAAAGATCTCATCTCTTATGACCTTTACATCACTTTGATTTAGTTACATTGTATTACTTCAAATTATCTCATTTTAGCTTTAATATATACTTCATTAATATTAGAATAGTAGTTTGTTATTTTTAAGCTCATTTACTTTGGTAATGCATAGTAATAAATATAAAGAAGCAAATAAGTGAGACAAGTGACGTTTGACTTATCCTGATGAGTTTTATCTTATTAAATATTTTTTATATTTTTAAAATATTATTTCAAAAGGTTTTTTCTTCCTTTATGAGATATTTTAGTTCATACTTTATTTTATGATTAAGAATGTAGGAATCGGAAAACTTTTCTCCTTTTTTCCAAATAGTTCTATTTAATTTTGTTAAATTTCTTTATAACTATAAATGTTCTCTTGTGTGTAATGCATTGATTGCACTATATTGCATTGCGAACATTTATTTTTTTGAGTTTATGTATATACTTTTCTAATATTACAATAATAGTTTGTTATTATTTATCGTTATTTTTTTAGCAATCCGTAGTTATCTTGCATGTGGTTTAACCGAAATGAAACAAAGACGATTGGACACATCTTGAAAGACATTATCAAATTGAATGTTTATTTCATATTTCTAAATTATTTTATCTAGGTTTTTTCATGTTTTTTTGCTTTTTTATTCATCTATTATTTTATAATAAAGGATATTACACTCAAAATCTTTCATATCTTCGACTACAGCTTTCATATATAATTTGTTTAATTTCTTCAATTTTTTCTCTTTGATTTCATTACATTTCTATGAAAGATTAATTTTTCTCTCATGTAATAGTTACATCATTTTTAAATGTTATTTTACATTGCTAAAATTTATAGCCTTTTTATTTAATATATATTCAAGTAATATGAAAATAATTATTTATTATTATTAGTTTTTAAATTTTTTTAGGATTTTAGAAGAGGTTTAATGAGAATGAAACAAATGTTGCTAAACTGGTCTCAACAAGATTTATCCAAACAAAAAATGATTTGTATATTTTTTTAATGTTTTATTTTTTGTCATTTTTGCATAATTTGCAAGATATTTTGATTTGCACCTAACCTAATGGTGGAGGATGTTGCACTCAAAGTCCTTATATCTTAGAATACACCCTTCTCACATAATCTATCTCTTTTCTTCAATTTTTTTTCTTTTATTTTGTTGTATTACTATGTAAATTGAACTCTCCTTTTTATGACCTTTTCATCTTTTTACTTTGTTATATCACGATACCTCAATTAATAAAATTTGTTAAATATAAATCTTTACTTAATATTAAAATAAAGCTTTATTATTATTTCTCTTCAAAAAAAAGCTTTATTATTATTTGTCCTAATTTTTTGTAAATCTCCATAATTCAAAATGTTGTTAGTAGTAGTTGAAATGAATTTTGTTGGACTCATCTCGATATGATTACTCCAAATAAATATACAATGTTATATTTTGAAATATATTTTTTTCTAATGTTTTTAATTTTTGATGAGATTTTTAGCTTCATCCTTTTTTTTATGAATGAGGATGTTATATTCGATCCCCTTAATACCTTGGGGTGTAGCTTTTTACATAGCTTTTATTTAATTGTATTATATTTCACTCATTTATCTTATTGCAATTTTAACAAATATAGATTTTTAAAAAATTTTAATAACAATTTATCATTACTTATGCATATTTAGTTTGGTAATTCATATTAATTCTAAACAAGGTTTGATTAAGAACCAAAAAAGTTATTTGACTTGCCTCAATATGGCACAACAATTTAAGTAAGAATTGTTTTTTCAAAATTTTATTTTATCTATGTTTGGCACATTTTATCAAACATTTTATTTCATAAATGACTTTAGGATCATGGATGTTACACTTTATCTCCTTTCTAACTTAGAAAGAAAATGTTCTTGTAGTATTTATGACTTTTCTTGAAATATTTCATCATCATTTGGTAATATAACTATGTAACTCTAATACATTTCATGTGAAATATACCTCACAATTATTTGGTTAAATTACTTTGATTTGTTTTCCTTCTTTTTAGCTTGAATATGTATTTGCAATGTTTATGAGGCTTCCTCTTTCATATTTAATTTTGTAATTGAGAATGTTACCGTTCACCTCCTTAGTATCTTGGAATATAATACTCTAAATTATATCATCTCGTTACCACAAAATGTTTACTTTTATTTGGTTATATTATAATGTAAATCTAAATCTCTTCTATTCATAATTTGATTTTCTTATATTATATCACATAAATTTACGTCATTTTAGTTTTAATATATATTTACTTTATATTAAAAAAATGTTATTATTTATCCTTTTTTATAGTAGAAATTCATTGTGATTACAAACGAGGTTCAATTGACATGAAACAAAGATTAATAGACTCATCTTGATAAACTCCATCCAATTAAATATCACCTTTATATACTTAGTCTTTTCTAGGTTTTTAACATGCTAACTAGTCTTTTGATTTGTAACTTATTTGACAATCAAGAATGTTAAATTCGTTCACCTTAGTATCTCGTATTGTAGCTTTGTCATATATATTTTCAAATATTTCTCGTTAATTTAATTACGTTACTATTATACTATATCTCCTCTCTTCTAAGCCTCACATGGTTTTCCTTTGGCTAAATTATAATATTTTATTTTCTAATATTTGAAAATCTATATAAATTTATTTAATTTTGAAATTATTACTTAATATTGTTCAGGTGTATTTACTTTGGTAATTCGCAATGCTTCAAAACAAGGTCTGATGTAGACAAAAATCATCATTACACTATACTTAATAAGATCTATTAAATTCAAGCTTTTTTATATTTTTAAATATTTAATTTTTTACTACTTTAGTGTAATTTACAAGACAATTAAATTTGCACAAAATTTTATAATTTAGGACTTTAGACTCGTTCTCTTTATTGTCCTGGAACCTAGCTTTCCCATTCAATTTGTATAATTTATTCAAATGCTCTAGTTTGATTTGGTTATACTTCTATGAAACTTTGTTTCTTGACTCTGGTTTCTCTTGCAAAACTTTTATTTTTTTTGTATTACCCTGCTTAAATTTTTTTCCATTTTTCATATTAATACATATTTATTTAATGTTAAAAAAATAATTTGCAATTATTTCTATGTAACTACTTCGAAAATTCATAGTAATTCTAAATGACCATTAAATCATAACAATCATTATTGGAATTAGCCCAAAAAAATTTTATAAATTTATAAAAACATTTTTAAAGTTTTAAATATGTTTTTATAATTTTGGTAAACTTCATGCAGCTTTTTCATTCGTACTTAATTTAATGATCGAGCATGAGATGCTTGATCTTCTTAACTTCTTCCAATGCTACTTTTGAATAAAATTAATCTAATTTGTTTTAATTTTTTTCTTTGATATGGCTATAATAATGTGTTACTTTAAATCTCCCCTCTTGTGAAGGTTAGTTCACTTTGATTTGGTATATTACATTTCTTCAATGTATCTTATTTAAAAATTAAAAAATATTTAATTAATAATTACATAATAATTTGTTGTTACTTATGCTTATTTACTTTGGTAATTCATAGAAATTTAAAATAAGGTTTGATCAAGTAGAAATGAAGGTCTTTCCACACATCTTAGTGTGTCTATCTCATTAATTTTTTGTATTTTTAATTATTTTTCTCAACATTACATGTTTTAGAATATATTTTTGTTCAAACCTAAATTCACTAGTAAGGATGTTGCACTCAATCTTGTTAATATCTTAAAATGCAAAGTTTTATACTTTTTATCTCATTTTCCTAAAAACTTTGCAAATGTTACATTATATTAGTCTGTAACTCTAAATATCCTCTCCTATGACCCTCACATTAATATGATTTCATTATATTAAATTTCTCAAATTTAATTCTTTTTTGGTTTAATATATATTTGCTACAAATTAAAATAACAATTTATTAACATTTAAGGTTATCTACCTTGTTAAATCTCTATAATTCTAATTGAGGTTTGATTATGAGGAAAAAAACATCATTGGACTCGCTCAATGACTTTTATTTGATTGAAATTTAATTTTTACATTTTTTTATAGATTTTACATTCTAAATCTTTGAATCACTTTATGAACTTTTGGATTCATCTCTAATTTCGTGATTAAGGATATTACACTCGATATGTTTAGTGTCTTGGAACACAACCTTGTCATCTAATTTATCTTGTTTCTTTAAATTTGTAATTTTCATAGGGTTATATCTCTTTTTTGACGCTTTCATTACCTTAATTTAGTTACAATAAATTTCTTCAATTTATCTTATTTTTTATAAATATATATTTATATTGTATTAAAATAGTACTTTTTTGATATTTATGCTTTTTTATTTTGTTAATTCACTAAAAATTAAAATATTGTCATATTTAGATATAACAAATGTCGATGAAATATTTTCTATGAACTCTATCTAATTAAAATTACATTTTTATATTTCTTTTTAACATTGTATTTTCTAGGTTTTCCATCTTTTATAAGGCTATTTAATTTGTACCTTTTGAGAATGAGGATTTTACTCTTGATCTCTTTAATATCTTGGAATATAGCATTCTTATAAGTTTTATTTCATGTTTTAAAATATTTTTCTTAGATGGTGTTATTTTAGTATGAAACAATAGTTATCTTATTGTTGACAATTAAATAACTTTTATTTTATTTTATTATATTAATTTAATTAATATAAATTTTTTTAATTATTATTGTTTGTTCTAATTTTATTTTTTTGTGTGAAATAATTCCAAAAAAGATTTGATCGAGATGAAACAAACATCATTAAACTTATCTTGATGAGTTCTATGAAATTAAAAGTTTAGTTTTTATCTTTAAGCATATTTTTAAGGTTTTGGCCCATTTTACAATACATTTTGAATCATACTTAATTTGAAAAATGTAATGTTTCACTCAAAGCCTTTAGTAACTTGGGAAGCAACTTTCTATTGTAATTTATACTATAATGTCAATCTAATTTTCTAATCTTTTGAACTTTACATTGCCTTCATTTGGTGATATTACATTAGTTTAATTCATACCATTTAACTTCTAATATATATTTACCTACATTTAAACTAATTATTATTTATTTTTAAATAATTTGGTGATTCTTGATAATTCCAAATTAGTTTTAATAAATATAGAATAAATATCATTGTGGTCAATTCAATGAGTTCTATCTAATAAAATATTTTATCATATTTTTAAATATTTCAAACTTAGCCTCCTCAGTATCTTGGAATTAAACTTTCCCACACAAATTATCTCATTTATTAAAATGTTTTAACTTTATTTGGCTATATTATTATGCAAATTGAACCTCCTCTATTGTGACTTTTGAATAACTTTAATTTGGTTCTATTACATTTCTTTTATTTACCTTATTTCAAATTTAACATATATTTACTTATTGTTAAATAACAAATTATTATTAATTTTTATGATGTAGTTTTATAATTCATAGTAATTATAAGAAAGGTCTAACTAAGGCAAAACAATTGTCATTTGACGAGTCCCAATGAGCTCTACCCAACAAAATATCATATTTGTATTTTTAAAACATTTATATTCTTATGCATTGGCATTCTTTATGATAAATGTTTATTACTACATAATTTGATGATCTGTAATATTACCCTTGATCTATATAGTATCTTTGAATGCCACTTTCTTCAACTATTTATGACATTTCTAAAAGGTTTTTGCATTGATTTGGTTGTAAAAATATGTAACTCTAATCACCTTTCATGTCACCGTTACATTGGTTTAAATTCTTTGCATTACATTACTTAGACTGGTGCAACATCAACTTTAATATATAATTGCTTAATATCTAAACAATATTTATACTAATATTTATTCCCATTTATTTTGATAATTTATCAAAATTTAAAAAGATGTGTGATGAAGAGGAAATGAACATCACTAGACTTGTCTCGTTTCATTCTATCAAATTTATTATTTTTTAAGTCTTTTAAATATTTTATTTTTAATAATATTAGCACCCATTATTAGATATCTTGATTAATAAATAATTTGATGATCATGGATGTTTCACTCAATCTCCAATGTATCTTTAAAAGAAACTTCACAATATAATTTATCATATTTCTTTAGATCTTTCACATTGTTTTGGTTATATTACTATGTAACTCTAAATCTCCTATCATTTTACTATCAAATTTGTTTTATTTGGTTATACAATATTGTTTTAATTTATTTTATTTAACATACAATATATAATTACTTAATATTAAAATATTAAATTTTTTATTCTTATTTACTTTTGTAATCAGTAATAATTATAAATGAGGTTTGATTTAGAAAAAACAAATATCATTAGACTCTTTTTAATGAGCTCTATCCAATTAAGTATTTATTTTTATATCATCAAACGTTTTTTTTTTAATATTTTATATTAATTACAAGACATTTTCATTTGTAACTTATTTTATGATTAATGATGTTAGACTCACTTTTCTTAGCTTATTAGAATGCAAAATTCCTATATAATGTTTCTTATTTTTCAAATGTTTTGCTTTGATTTGGTTATGTTATTATGAAACCCCATATTTCCTATAATCTGATCAATAGATCATATTGATTTCTTTATATCACATTATTTTAATTTATCTTATTTTTATATTAAAATATATTTATCATTGGCCTTGAATTTATGAGGTCCAACTAATTTCAATTATTTTATATGTTCAAATATTTTTATTTTCATTATTTTGGCATACTTTAAAAGTCATTGCTAGTTACATCTAATTAATCATCAAGAATGTTAGACTCAATGACTATAAAATTTAATAACGTATTTTTTTGCATAATTTATCTCATATCTTCAAAAAATATATCTTTTGATTTGGTTACATTGTTATGAAACTCTAATTCTTATCTTATATGATGTTTACATTGATTTATTTATATTACATTATGTTAGTTTATCATATTTCATCTTTAATAAATATCTACTTAATATTATAAAATAAATAGTTTTAGTTATGCCTATTTTCTATGGTGATTTGTGGTAATTCCAAACAAGGTTTTATTGAGATAAAATAAATGTCGTTGGACTCCTCTTAACTAACTCTATCTCATAAAAATCTTATGATATAGCTAGATTTATGAGGAATGTAGTTCTATATCTGCTTTAATGATCAAGAATGTTATAATAAATCTCCTTAGTATCCTAGAATATAACATTTCTATACAATTTCTCTCATTTTTCAAATTTTGTGTTCTAGGAGGCACAATATTGAGTAACTTATGTGTATAAGATGTAACATGAGAAATATGAGAAGTATTATTTTTTATAAAATATTTTGACCTAAAGGATTGAACCATTAAATAATCTTCCTAAGCCATAATGAACCAACAATAATTTGCAATCAATACTGACCACTAAGTTGACAAACTAAAAACTCCACATTCCTCAAGAAGAGTTATCATTTCCCAATAGGTGTAGTGTATTATGTTACTATCATTTCAATAGCTCCACAAGTAAAGAAATGACAATTTCTTCAACTCGATAATAATATAATTCAGAATTCATTCGTGGGCTTAGTAAAAAGTAGGAACTATTGATAAAACCAAATTGTCCATGAAAATATGGCTTACCATTGATAGTGACTTAGTCATCCATCTTGATATAATCTTGAACATGACTGATAATGAAATTAAAGTCTTTTTTTCTAATGTTTGGTTGTTGTAGTTTGTATGTCTAAATATTTTAATTGAATGAACTTATGCATATGTAGTTTTCTCACAATCATCTTCTTATGCTCGTGCTCCAACCTCTTACTAAATAACACTTTGTATTTGTTTTGACTCACTTCCTAACCTTATTAATGACCATACTACTCCATAATATCCTAAATGTTCCTCATTATAACACAAGTTGTTGGTACATAAATCATGACTTCCTCAACATATACAAGGTGTGTAATCATATGTTAAGAAGGGCAAATCCTGAACCCAATCAAGGCAATATGATCAAGTTGGTACTAAATAAGTGATGAGAGATACTTTCTAGATATAAAAGTGAAGAGATATAGCAAGAAAGGTTGTCCCTATCTAAGACCCCTGGTTTCTTTGATCCATGATAGTTAGACACCATTACAAATAATACCAAGTCTCAATTTAGTGATTCAAGCATTAATCTAATCACACAAAAGAGTAAGGAAACAAAAATGCTTAAGCATATCTAGCACAAATTTCTATTTTACCGCATCATAACACTTGTTTATATCTAATATTACTGTCATCAAACCTTCTTCAAAAGTAGATGGGTGCAAACAAGTAGCCATTTCTTGTACCAAAAACATTTAAATAGATGTAACATGGCATAGCCCAAAAGCAACTTGCGGTCTAGCAATGATATCAGGAAGCACCAACTTCTATCTTTCCACCAAAACTTTTTTAACTACTTTATAAATCTCATTGTAGATGCTAACGACCTTGCAATTCTTAGGCTTGGATGCTCTTTGAATTTTTGGGATGAGTATGACTAGTGCATCTTTACATCTTTTTTGTATAAAGAAATCTTAAAGAATATTTTCACTACTATAATAATGTCTAGATATGTCATCTTTGAATAACCATGTACAAACTTTGTTGAGATGTTATCCATACTAAGGGATTTTTTTATTTTATGGACATCATCATAGATCTAAGCTCATCATCACTTATTGGAGTCACATTTTTAATTGTCTATTCTCTATTAATAGTTTTCAAAGGTTGGAAGTGGCTCATATTTGACATGGTTATGCTACTTTTTGCTAAAAAATTACATAACAATGTTTGTAATTTTTGTTGAAGAAGCTAATAGCTTCATAACAACATTTTTAAGTTGGTGTAAATAGTTGCTCTTGGTAGTAGGGGTAGAAGTTGCTTGGAAGAAACATGTGTCGAACCCTAGGGTGGCCCAATTAAGATTGGCACACATCAACCACCAATGTTCTTCTGAAGAAATGATATTGTGATAAAAAAATACACTATGTAAAAAACAATTTTCTTGCTTAATTAAGCCACACTTAAAATTTTTTAAGTTGAACATCCTGGATTTTCTTTTCCAACTAGCAAGGCTTTTCAGCAAAGTTTTGCTACATTATTTCTATAGTGCTAATAAATCTCTACAATATTTAGTGAACAAATGATCGATTGTGTTTCCCCTAATAGACATTTTCATGCCAAAATCACTAAATTAATTGACTATAAAAAGAGTAACTACTTTTTTTAATGATACCAATTTTCTAAACATTGTGTAATGGTCAATGATCTTAGTTGATGCATTGGATGTGCATAATAATGTTGGTCAAGAAGGCTTGCAAACCATCTTAAATCATAAAAGTTTTATGTAATATTTCATAGATTACAACAATACCCTCTTTCATATTTCACCAAGTTAATTTCCAATAAAACCAAAGTTACTAAAATCAAAATTATGAATACATTGAAGTCCCCTACAAATGTAATGTTCCATTAAACTTACCATTGTCTTTAGCTTAGTCACAAGCTGATTAATGGATTATATATTCTTTTGAAACATACATAATGCAACATTGAAAATCTCTTTGTTATCAGTTCTCACTATGACATAACCACCTATGAAGGGTGATCCAATATTTTAAGCTTCACAAAATTTTAGCATAACACTATAATGCCATCAGATAGCCTGGTCAAATTTTGAGCAAAGTAATTCTAGCGTCTACCGAAAAACTAATCCAACTAATGCCAATTAAAAGACTTCACACAAGTTTTTGAATAAGCAACTTTGAAGACATTATTATTCTCTACCAAATGCTATACGTAACCATGCGATTTAGTCGCTTTAATCTCCTAGATATTCAACAGTATGAATGAGAACATAATTTAATAAGAAAAATAACATTGACACTGAACTAAATAGTTTCCCTTACTGTACATCCTATCCATGCCACATTTGCATTTTAGAGACATAACAATTCCATAACAACACATAGTGCTAAGATAATTCATAAAAATGACCACACAATTTTAATAAAGCAAGCCTTCCCAAATAAAGTTCTTGAAATTCATTACCAAAAATAGCAAATGACCTAACTCACCATAATAGTAATCAAGTAATTCAATGAAAACAATCCAATGTAGCAACCACCCACAGCCACTACCTAATATTGCCACATACTAACTTCATGTACCCTGAGATTGCACCAAAAGGGCATGTTCAAGTGCCAAAGTTTCCCTTTGCTATGTTTGTAATAATAATATAAGATTGTTTCTAGTACTGATGACATGATATTTATAGCTACACCCATCTTTGAATCAGACTACATAGTAGTCCAAATTATCACTTGGAAAAGAATTTGAATTCTAGCCCCAAACCATGTAATAGCAACTAAGAAAATAATTTACTTCCCACCTTGCACAATAGTAAGTCCAATTGGAGCAAAGAAGAGGTGCGAATGTCGTAACCATAACAAAATTCGAGTCACTATGCCTCTAGACTAAACTTCTAGAGCATAGATTCTATTTATAACTCACTCAACTATAGCTCAACCCTTGAAATAAACACAAGTATAGCACTAGCTTTCTGCACGTAAGAGATGACTCGGGCTGACCACTCCCCTATTTCTAATTTCTATTTAATTTGAAGCTACAACAGCTTTGCTAAATTTAATTATAGTGTACCAACATTTTTATTTAAAGTGGTTGATGCACAAAAAATTATCCAAGACTCCTAGAAAGTGATTGTGGGAAAATAAGGGTAGCCATGTGTGAAAATTACTCCATGCAATTGCTAAAAAAGTAAAGGGACATTTTTTGTAGCAATTTCCATTATTACATCGAGCTCCCCCTCTTCAAATCAACTTCCATATCGTGTAACTTTTATTACAGTATGTAGAATATTGTCCATTTTACTTGAGTACGAATTGTTTGAGACTAAACAAGGATGTCATTCCCCATGGAAAATAATTCCTTTGATCACTCACCCTAATGAACATTCTAACATAATTTATTAGAGAGCTTCATTTGAAGTTTTCTGTTAAAGCCAAAAAATTACAACTTCTAGTGGGCATCTATTTCAATAATTGATTCAAAACAACACTATTCTACATATAAGGACTAAATAGAGGAAGCAGCTCACTAAAACCTTAAGATGTCTTACCTTCTAGCCACTAACCATATTATTTATGTCATCAATAGTTGTAGCACAGTTCCATCCATAATAATTCTTCCAATGACATGTTTTTGATGGCTCTTAGAGCATGCCAATATTGGTGCAATAAATAGTAAAAAATCAAGTGAGTCAAACTCCTTGTTATTAGTCTCCCTAGTTGTGAAATGCATAATAACAAATTCACTCACCTAGAATTCCTTAGTTGTCCAACATTCCTAGAATATTGCATAGCATTCTCCAGCACCATACAGCCTTATAGGCACAACCAAGAATGGATTGGAAGAAGATTCAATAATAGGCTCCACATGAATACAATTACATGAGGCTATATTTTTAATTTACTTACCCACTCCATATCTTTTCATATTGACTTTTGGCTACTATGGATGTCACTATAAATACATCATCCTTCTTCATCTTACCCTCAAAATGATTAAAGTAGAGCACATCCATATTTTTTATTTTTCCCATAAGAGATTCATAATTTGATCAAATAATTTGGATGCAAATAGCAAGTGCACTTTATTATGGTTTTGTGAATCCTAATCCTTAATATTTTTGTTATCACTAAAGTGGAATGCTCAGTGTCGTTGTTGATAAATGTTTGCCACACAATAACAGAAAGATACCCCAACCATTTATCCTTCATGAAAGGCACTTGCTTCCCCTTGAAAATACACCAAATTGTATTCTCACTAGTCGACAGTTTAATTATTCACAACAGCTTACACATATGTGAAGCACCATGTTGCATATGTATCTTTTTGTGACACAATATTTGAATCTAAAAACATCAACTAATAACCCATCCTCCTACACTACAACCCACCTAATATGCATAACAATTAAGGCTACCTACCATGTTAATAAGCTCTAAATTTTTAGTCCTCCACACTGCATATGAAGAATTGCCAAATTCTTGTTTGCATAATCAATCAAATTATTAGAATTAGAATCACTCTGAAAGTACATTGGGATCACCTCTTTTGACTTCTCCATAATTCCACGTAGAATTAAAGAATGTCTTAAATAATATCTTCAATTAGTAGCCAACATCACATTAATCAAGGTAATCTATCCCACAATCAATATCGACCTAACCCTCCATCTTGATACATAGTTCTTACCTCTATCAATAAGCAACTTAATGTCTTTATTTTATTATTTTTTTGCTACAACCAAAATTCCAAAATAATTTAGTTCAGTCAACTACTGCATATGCAACTTCCCGATAATCATCTTCCTATCCTTGTAGTCCATACCTTCACTAAGTAGCACTCCAAATTTGTTAAAATTGACAAGTTCCTTAGAGTGTAGCCTATATTACTTAATTATGTCTTAAATAGTCCTCACTAGAGCACATGTTGTCGTGCATAAATCAAAATTCCATCAGCACTAAGAAGGTGAGTAATGATCGGTGAGGATGGGCTAATCCTGATTCCAATAGTGGTGTTAAACACAAATAGGTGGATAATCAGTCAAGAGAAATATTTTGATATAATTATGAAGATGTATGGCAACAAAAGGCACCCTTGCCTAAGTTCCTTAGTTGTTTCAATCTATGGAAGTGAGATCCTATTCAATGAATTCCCAAAGTTATGTGTAGTGATGCATGCCTCCATCGAATCACATAAACAATTTGGAAACCTTAACTAATTTTACATGTCAATCAAAAATTGAAGTTTACCTTATAATTGGATTGATCCACATCCAACATCTATAGCATGAGGCCCTCTTTGGAAGTAGATGAGTTTATGCATGCTACCACCTCCTGTGCCAAAAATATGTTATCCAATATAGTATGAAGAGTCACAAAAGCCACTTGTTGCCTTCCAATGATACGAGGAGGCACCAAATTCATTCTACTTACTAAGATGTTAGCCACAACCTAGTATATCACAATACGTTGAATAATCAGTCTAAATTATTTAGGTTTTGTAGAAGTCTATAATTTAGGAATTAGAATAACTTTTATGTCTTTCCATCTAGTAGTAAACAACTACCAAAGAAGACTTGTTTTACAACTATGATGATATCCCCTAGGTAAAATTCCAATAACAAACTCTATTAATATGGTATCAATGCTCCAAGCTTTAACTTTTTTAATAGAAATAGTAGTATTCTTGATCTCCTCATCTATAATTAAGGCCACCAATATGGATGATCACGCAATCTCCAACTGCATTTAGTTCCTCCAAAGAACTATAATTGCCTATGATATTCTTGATGAAGAAAGAATGAAATAGCTATAATTTCTTTGTAGTAGTGTGTGTGCCTCACACCTATCAACATTCTTCACCCTTGTTTCAAACACAACAATAGTACTTACACAGTATTCTTTTACATTGCATTGCAAATAGTAATGAGACTTGTCCCTCTAACTCTCTGAATATTCCAAACTCCTAATACAACCATATCTGTTGAAGGGAAAGGATGGGAGCATGCTTATGAGTCAACCACACCTCAATAACACATACCAAATGTCAATTGAATAACAAAATGCACCACAATCATTTGATAACATCACTCACTACTTTTACACTCCATACAAGAATTGTAGCTCCCATATGATTTCCACTTCTTATAACTTTACTAGTCACCCTAAAAAATATGCAAAATTATTAAGTAATGTTTTGCTTTGTATTTTTTCTAATTCTACATTCCCCATGCCATGTTAAAAATAACTATGTCTAAGCAACTTGACTCTATTATCAATCATGTTCAATAAACTATTATAATTTTGTGACATTGATGTAGAGCATAGGTCCATAAACTAGAAAAAAATACATGTTCCTTTGTTTAAAATAACTTGAAAGAATTTACTCCTCAAAAGTCACCCAAAGTAGTACATCCACATTATTGTTATCCAGATTCCAAAGATTTCAACCTTTATAGACAAAAATATTAGCACCCATATGATTTTCTATTCCTATAACCTTCTTACTCCCCCTAAAATGTAACTAGAAATATAAAGTAAAGCTCTATTCTACTTGTTTTTTGATTCTACATTCCCTAAGCCATGTTTGAAAATTGTTACATCGAAACAACCTACCATTGCTTTCAATCATGTTTAATAACATGCTACAATTTGGCCACATTGATGTAGAGCACAATTCCACAATGTTGCAATTTTTTCACCTTTCTTTAATTAAAGAACTTTGAAAAACTCTACTCCTCATAGTTCACCCTGAGTAGTACATCCACTTTGCTATTATGTAAATTCACATTATTTTGCTTCGTTAGAGCTAAATTCTTGCTCCCAATATCATTTTCATTTCGTATAGTCATCCCTAAACCCCATTAACTTGAAAATTTTTCCTCATTCCTTTATTTAAAATAATTTGAAGAAATCAACTCCTCAAAATTCACCTTATGCTGTTGTTATGTAAAGTCCAATGATTTTGACCTTCATAAACCTGAATTCCATGTCTCGCATGATATCCACATCCTATAGCCAACTTACTCACCCCAATAAGATGAATATATGAAGTAGCACTTTACACAGTATATTTACTAACACTCTATCCTCTAAACCACATTTGATAACTATTATGTGTAAACAAACCACTTCTACTTTTAATCTAATTTAGTAAGCTATTATAATTTGTCCACATTGATGTAGTTAACAAATACATAAATCTACAAATCTATATCTTCCTCTACTCCAAAAAATTGGAAGAAATTTGTGAATCAACAATCTCTATGAGTATTACATCAATTTTTTGTTATGTAGATTTCAATTTCTATAATAAATTTATGCTAAGGCATTCTCATTAAACCACATGTTCTAAGCAAACTTCCCATTATATGTTCCCTTATTCTTATTGTAGCCATTTAGATCTTACACTATGATCATCAGCAAAAGGGTCTTCCCCAAAAAAGTATCTATAGCCCTCTAGAATTTAGGCCAAGCACCATTCATGTCATCAATGTCACAATAGCACAAAAACACCCAATAATAATGTCTGAGTTTAGAAGCCAAAGGCCCCATACTATAGTAATCTAGCATCCCCTAAACTAGATCCACCTGAATACAGCAAAGTCTACCATAAAAATAAATAGACAATTTTGGGCAGTATAATCCCTATCACATTGCACATAATGCTACTTTTCAGAATTTGCATCCCTTCATTATTGGTAACCAGAGTCATTCCTCTATTAGTCATATTTATCGAAATTTCATTTTTAAAAGTCATAAAATGCCCTTTAACAACAACGTAATGGTAAGTACACAAATATTACAGTCCCAGTATGCACCCAACAGAATCTAATTCTATCAAATTCATCACCATGTCTATAGCCAAAATCCTTGTATTACCATGCAAATTAAACATCTCACAGCCCATGGCCATATAATAATGAAAGCAATATTATGCTTTCCTTCTCCTCGATTATTCACTATGACCAAGATGTCCAATATATTCCCCAAAATAAGCCTTTGAATAATTCCCCGTAATATTCCCAACTATTTCCCATGGTAACGTAGCTATCCAATGATCCACACATTCTCAAAGAAGTAGGAAATTATTTTGTCTTCAATCTCCACCATTCCTTTGCACCATCTCCTTTGTTTCTTTTTTAAATTTGTAGCATACATGGGAGAAACCTCTCCCTTTATTTCTTATTGACTTTCTTATCATTGCTAATTTACTCCATTGGGCATTTATCCTTTCCCCTACCTCTAATGGTCCCACACTTTTTGATCCTACTACTACTACTTATTTGAATTCTTATTTTTATCATGATCAATATCAGCCTCTATAAAGCAAGAATCCTCATCAACATTATTATTCTATATCAACATACTATGCAGACACTCCTTTCATGCATGCTATAGTCTTCCACAGGTAAAGTAACAATTAGAAATACCTTTATATTCAAAGTTCTAAAAGGTTCTACACAGCAGATAATTTAACCACATACCTTCTATAAGAACCTTAGAAAGGTCATTTCTATTTCAGACCCTAACAAACGATGTCCTCTACAAGTCTATCATCAAACCATCTACTTCAATAAGATCATTAATAGCCTTTACAATGTAAAAAAAGTTCTCTATGTCCCAACAAAAGAGTTTTGGAAAATTGACCCACATGGGGACACATTATTCCAATAGAGCTTGGCTAAAAACCTAGTGTCAACAAGTCTACTCCCACTACTAATCCCCCTACTTGCTAAGGCCCACCAAAACATACTGAGTCACTATCTATTGTAGACTCAAAATGTAGATGGAAATAACAACAAGATAAATGTAAGACCCAAAAACCACTGAGGTACCCCATTTAGAATGTAGTGCCCTAGCAATTAACAAAAATGATAATAAACTTCCATACATCTTACCAACAAGCTCAAATTGGTGATACATAATTTGTCACTCATAAGCATCATTCCACAAGTGAATTTCATCATTAATAAAGAAAGAATTATCTTTTGGTGTGCAAACTTACACATCATTGATGGTCAGTCTCTGCAATAGACCATCGCTAGAAAAGTACTGCACATTGCTTGCATTTCTTCTCGTTCGTACATCTTTGAAGTTAATTTTATTTGGGCTACATACTTGCAAATCATTATCCAAAGAATGTTTTTTGTTCAACTCTACCAATTGTAGAAGCACTTTAAGTGCATACTTTCAAAAAAACTACCTCATTACTATTTGAATTTATTCCATGTTCTCATGATACAATACATAATTCTATAGTTTCCTTCAACTTCAAAGAAGTTTCTTTTATCATTAAGACTTTTGCTTTCTTCCTTATCTCAATTATTGGACCTTACAATCCATTTGACACTCAATCTTCATCATCAGGGGAATTGAACTTGCCATAAACCTTCTTTAACTTAAATGAATTGGTGCATTCATATTAAGAACAATGATAGATTCTACCACATTGTGCTCTATCGAGAAATAGTCGTCACACTTATTTTCCATGCAGGGCAAAGTCCCACATCTTTTGGTTTCTTTTTATTTTGAACTCTTCTTTACCTTAAATCCTATCGTTGTCTCCACACTAACTAAAATAGTTGATTCAACAAACTCCATTCAAAATTCACCCACATAATGCATGGGCTTTCATCCTTCAGCTACTTCCCACAATTCTGGCTATCACGAGCACCACAAACTGCAACACCACCACTCACTGTCACAACCTCCAAGGAATTAAAGACTTTGTCTTCACGTTCCAATGTCATTCGGTTTCCTGATAATGTATAAGTGGTTGAAGCCTAAATAGACTCTCTCTAAGAAGGTTCAAACAAAAAGTTTGACATGGATGTAATAGAAGTCATTTAGGAATGGGCATTCCCTATGCCCAAAGAAATTCACCTAATAGTGCATGATATGCAACTCAATTTGCTGCACCACATCCTTGCCTTAAAAAATGGTATAGCTTGAAAGATGTCATTCTTTTCACAAACTTATCTACACCTTGGTATTTGTTCTCATATGAAATAGATACTATCATTCAAGTCACTTCCTCAATCACAATTATCAAACATAAATGTTTCTCCATTGCAAGTATGTTTGATAGTTCATAAAATCTAAATGGCATCAAGGATTATAAGTGTTTCCAAATTAGTGACAACTTCTAAAATGTATGTTCTATTAGCAACAATTAAAGTTTACCCATGTAATCCCTTATAACATTAGTAGTCCTAATAATATGGCTTTCATCTACCGTTAAATCATTATTTATTTTCACCCACACTATTGGAGGAGTCAATTTTGAGGTTTCACATAGCCAAAACTTGTTGTAGGAACTATTGCTAGATGGGCTATGGCATTTTGAGCACACAACAATAGCAACAAAGTCAAATTGAATATTTCTCCAAAAAGCAACTTGATTCAACTCCTTCTCTTTATCTGATTTCTAATTTCTATAGATCCAAAAATTGTATAACGCAATTATAGCAAATTGAACTCTTTTTGCATTGTTGAAAGCTTGAAAACTGCTACAACCAATAGATTAATTCTTGCAAAGAGTTAATGTGGCAATAGTTTTTTCACCTAGCATGAATAGGAGTAGTAATGATGTTACTCTCCCATAGCACTTTGTCCTTAAAGAATTCCCCAAAAAATGCATGATATTTTCCTCCATGATACACTACCAAAGATATGACTCCATCTTAATTAAACCTCTAACACCAAGCTAAGAATTTTTTTATAAGATTCAAAATCAATCTACAAAGGAAAACATTCACCTAAGGCTGCACCTTCTTTTTCTAAACCCAAGCTACATCCTTCCCACTCATATTTAGATAGTTCAACATGTTGAAATATGTGTTAAGAATTGAGCATAATATCTTCATTTTTTAAAAAGAAGACTCTTTCATTAGATTTAGCCAAAGTGAGGAATTGTGTAGACTAAGGTGGTAGCAAATAAGTTTTTAAACATTTCACAATCCTATTCTCCATGTTCAATAATACGCTCCATCACTTTTAGTGGATACTCCACATGCACATTAATAATTCTAGGAGGCAAAATGATTAAGAGAAATTTAAGCTAGTTGTATGATAAGAAGGATACCCATTTATCTTCAACAATCTATCATATGATATTCACACATGGCAAAGGCAATGCTAGCTCCAAAAGCTTGCAAGTATGTGAGGTACCTCAAGGTACAACGAGGTTGTTTTTTATCAATACATCCTTCAACTTTCTACAATGCTTGTTAATCAATGCCTACTCCCAAAGAGACAAATCATGGATGCCTTGGCCACCACATTCCTTAGGGAGCATGACAATGTTCCAATTAGCATAATGGATAATGTTATTCCCATTTCTTCCAATACACAAATATCTCCTAATCCTCTATGACACCTTGTGGAATTAAATACTGGCATAACTAATTTGTAAGAATATCTTTCAGCATCGAATCGATGATAGAAATATGCCTTACCATGAAGAAGCTTTGATCCTCCATCATCCATATATGTTTCAACTCATTTAATAAGAAACTTGAAGTTAATTTTTCATAATTTATTGTTGCAATAAGAACTCTTAAATATTTAGCATTGGGAACCTGGGACATATGGAGCTTTTTTTCATTCATTTTTCTATGATTTCAATCCATTCCATTGCTAAATAAAACTTTTGATTTGTTAAAATAAACAAGCAAGCCAAAGTGTATACCATATTCTTTCATTACCTCTTGGATCATCCTAGCTACAACATAAGTTACCCAAAAATAAGTCATGACATCATTAATATAATGGAGGTGTGAAATCATAGGTGCAGATGGACCACTTCTAAACCCCACCAAAGATGATTATCTATTTGCTACATAACAAGGCGTGATAGAACCTCAAGAACTATAGTAAAGAGGGAAGGAGATCAAAAACACATTGGCTTAATTCCCCTCATAGCATCTATCCATAGGAGTCAATCCCCATTCAATAGAATATCAACTCCTGATGTCGATACGCGCACCTTTACCCAGTCACATGAAGTCCAAAAAAACCCCAAGATGTTAAACATATCAATCTTAAACTACCATTTAACTTTATCACATAACTAGTTTATATTGAGCTAAAGTGCCATAGGCCTTCTTTTGTTCTTGATGTGTTCATATTGGCAACCACCTACTGTATCGAGCATATGTTATGAGAAATAGCTCTACCAAGAACAAATGTAGCTTGCTCATTATATTAAAGTTAGAAAGCACTATCTTTAAAGTTAGAAAGCACTAAAATGTTTAGGTTTTGAAGCGCCATGAACGTTTCAGAATTAGTATGATCAAAGTTCGTTTTTATTTCTTTGTCATATATCTATCATGAAAAACATATTTCACAACATTAGCAATGTTTTTCTGAGTAATCCCCAATAGCCATGCATTTGATCAACTATGATGTCATCCACGCTTGGAGCCATATTTCTCTTAATAGAATTCATGGTAGTGTTACTTTCCTCAATAGTAATCGATGCCATAAGAAATGTTGCTTACTGACAACCAATACATCTATATGGCCTCAAATATAAGCCGTAGGTGGAGCATACTACTCATCACTACACCATTTTGAACTAAAAAACTACTCTTGTATACCTCTAATTTCACTAAAAGGAGCCACTAAGCCCCCTTAGCATTTTAAGCTGATAAATATAGTTATTCCAAAAGGTAGATGTAGCTACAACCTAAAAAAATGTTTTGATGCCTCATGCATGTTCAATGTTGTATAACATGCTATCACCATCACATCTCCCCAAGGCCCATCCTTCCATGGAAAGACAAAATGTGCTAACCCAGTAGCTAGTGTTCTTATTGCATTAGTCCTAGCTTAAATTCCTTGATTTGTAGTGCGTGAATGTCTCACTCCACCCGATTATTGTTATTAAGAAAATTTCTCATTTCACATGAATTCCATTTTATTAAAGCTGACAATGCTTTACGAAATTTGGTAAGCAATCCATTCATTGAGTTTGCACTTATTATTTTACTACAAACCATCTATACAATCCTCATTATCTATGGGAAAGGATGCCATACAATTTTATACTGGCTATGTTTACCCATTATTTCAATATGCTATAGTTTGAGATGAATGTGTAATGGATAATGAAATGAGTTAATATGAGGATGATGTGATGTGGTAATATTGCATATGACTAAAAAACCTCATTGTTCACAACGACTCTACCCATTCTTTCGTAAATGTGCGCACTATCATGCTTGTTATTATACCAATTCTAATTATTTCAAGTGAAACCCAAGTTAGTTGGCTATATGCTTATAAGAAACTAGAGAATTTATACTACGCTTACCCACTCAAAAGTATTTTCTCTCTTTCCTCTTATTCTATGCAAAAAGAATATTAAAGTCATTATCAATAATTAATGGGCCTCTCAAGTGTTTTTCGTTTCTCTAATTTGATCCCATGCCACCCTATGAGTAGCATAATACTTGGAAGAATACTCATGAAAACATCTTTGAGGTTGTTTACTTCTTGCTTGTCTGAATTACACAACTTTTCCTAAGACCTTAACAATGTCTAGCTCCACCCAATTTCTCCATAACACGATGATCCCACTAGATATGCCCACTGATGAGTAAACATAGAACTCCTACTTCTTACCAAGAAGCCTTTCTACATCTTGTTTATCAACTTCTCCACTCTAGTCTCCAATAAAGTAATTACTAATACTCCATGTTCCCTTACAAATGGCTATAGAAAACCCCTAAATTTTATTGCCATTATTCCCAACAAATTCCAAACATGTAACACAACCATATAAAATTAGGTGCTACCATTATAATTACTTAAAAAATCACCCAAAGGAATTGGAAATAAGAAGTATATAATTACGAAGACAACATACCCCCACATTAGAAATAACTTCATAAAGTGTGCTAGATAATCAAATTACTATCATACCTCCCATAGACATGTTCTACGATATATGTGAATCTTCCTCTATTAACTTTATGTTCTATCTTGACTACACAATATATATTCCAAGTAATAACCCGATCTCTTATCCCCTTGCAAAAATTGTTTTAATTGCCAATCATTCTCTCATAAAAATATTGGCACATTATAGCTCCCAAAATGTTTCTTTCAATATATGTTGTCATACTTTTGCTTCCATGGTTTTGTGGGGGATTGCACTTTACTCTTTTGGTTATAAAATTCATGTTTCATTATAACTTAGAATTACAACAATTTATCATCAACTATGTTACAATTTTAATTACTACCACTTCTCGGTACAGTTCATAATTTAATAAATCAATTTCCCCGGTTGGCCATACAAGTTTGCTCAACTTCCCTCCCTATAGCTTAAACATTTCAAATTTGACAACTACAGAGCAACCATTTGTATCATTTTTCATATATAATTTATTAAATGCACTTCTACTTTCTCCTCCTGCACAATAAAGTAAAGACACTTTGCTCCACCCCATTATACATATAATATGTACTTCTAGTAGGCTCATAAATATAGAAAATTTGTATAACAAAGCTCCAAAAATATTCTAACCTATGTGCTTTGAAATGCTTAAGAAACAATGATGCACTGTTTATCTCCCAACTCCTTTGCATAGAATTGCTACAATTTGAACTTCTGTCAAGCCCCTCAATACATAAAATTTGCATGGAAAAGCTCCCATAACTTTTGTGTCTATGTAAGTTGAATTGCTTGTGGAACAAAGATGCATTGAAAATCTATCAGTGATTCCTAGCTTTTTCCATTATGTGTAAGGACTTCACTTCATCCATACAATTAAAAATAATGTTTGCCTCAACTAATAGCATTAAACATTTGCTCCAGTTCACGCACTAACCTTCCCTCAAATTTGCCTTCTAAGTAAATAACTTTAGACACCTCTAATTACATTACATCAGCACTGCAGTGCTACACTTCTTCCATTTTACCCTTATTAAATAATACACTTTAGTTCAATCTTCAATGAAGCCATCTCATGTTCTGTCCCATAATTCTACAAAATAAAGCCTTTCATAACATTCTTCAATGACTCCTACCCAAAGTAACCTAACGTTTTTGGTAAATAGCACTTCAAAGACTTCAACTCCTTCCTATAGTTATCAATCTTGCTTATTCCCATCTTAAAAAGCTTACTGCCATTTTCAAAGCTGTTTTGAAGTTCTTGTAGCAAGCTTCACCTCAAAAATTTACCCAAATTGTTCCATTTTTTCCTAGTATATTTCAAATAAGCAACCTCCATGTGACAGTCGATACTAAAGAACCTATATACAACTCATCTCAATTCTTCCTTATGGTGGTGCCACTATAGCAATTTTCCTACAACAACAAAAATAACAACAAAATTCAATCACATCATAATATCGTGAAGGATAAGGAAGTAGCAAAGATTACTAAATTCTACTTCTCCTCAATATAGCCTTTACTTTTTTTAAATTGAACATCCTAACTACTAGGGTGTAACATCTCCCTTTAATCCATAGCATGTGCATTGTAAAACTACATTGTTCCAAGGGGTGTTTACCCACATCCCAAGATATGGGTGGCTCCTTCAAGGAGAATTAACTAGCATTCTCCTCATCTTGAACCTAACTACATGAGGAGTACTCCATGTTTAATTACCATTGTACTTAGTCCACTTCTACACTTTTATGCCCATTAACACCATGATCTTCTTCTATGTTTAAGTTTGTAATGTTTTCTTCCCCTCCCACGATCTTTATTTTAGGAACCCACTCAAGTGTAGATGTACCCCCTTTTCTCCCATCAACTTTTGACCGTGACCGCTTATATATCTTTGTTTTATATTTCTTTACAACTTCCCTCAATATTCTTCTACTTTCTTTGGAAGTTAACATTCTTAATCCTCCTCAATTTTTGCCTACAAAAATAATCACTACTTTTCTATTCTATACTACTATCCATGGTCTTAAACCATGATAGTTATCTTCTCCATCACTTTCCCCACTCTCACTAGAATTTTATTCCTCATTCTCTACTTAGGAGTTTCCTCTACAACTCATAATGTTTTGGCATAAGAAACAATAGGAGCATTTTGTAATGACATATAAGATGGACACATTTTAGATGCATGTCCAAATGTAAAGAAAATTAAGGCAAACCTCTAATATGCAAATCTTTTAATTGACTTACTCAAAAGTCTGTTGAGCCACATGTCTACTTTAAGTGGTTTTGATAAGTCAAATATTAGGCAAGCTCTAGAAAAGGATGACCTCTACATATCAATCATCTATTCACCTATTAGTATTAGCTTCTTAAATGCCTCAGCTATGTGAGAAATATTCTTCATATTTGGGTTTCAGGGGAGACATGGTCACAAGGTTGAAACTTAAATAACTTGATGAATGGGCACCAAAGGAGTAGAGCCAATGGATTAATTTAACTCAGCACAAGAAAGCATATTAGGTACAAACATAACAAGAATTGATAGATTGAGAGCTTTTTCTTGATTCCACAATTGGCGATGTATGGCCATTCTTTGTTGGTGGTGAGATTTGCAATTTTATTTTAGTTAACAAATAAGACCTCAACTTGCTAAAGTTTATGCTTAATACTTGCCACCATTGGGTTATGAGAGAGCATCATTGCAATACTAAAACTTAAATAAATTGATGAAAGGAAACCACCAAGGGTAGAATAGTTGAGCATGTAACTTAATTTAGCTCAAAACATGCAAACTTATAAGGACCATACATAGCAAGGAATTATAGGTTAAGAGCCCTTTGTTGATTTTATTGGTGATGGTGAATGATCATTCTCCATTGGTAAAGAAATTCCTTGGTTAATTTTCTAAACAAATAGAACCTCAACTTGCTAACAAGCTATATGGGGTGCAAGCCCTATGACCAACTTTTTATAGGAACTATGCCTTATTAGGCCATATAAGTTATTGGTAATAATTGCTCTATGATGCTCTTATATATTTTTGTTACACAAACAATACATTGTTGTATTAAACAAGTACATTACCTTGGTTAAAAGGTCTAGATAATCTATAAAAATTTCATTGTGATGGGGATAGATCAACATAATTGCTAGTCTTCAATGAGAAACTCCTTGTAAGTGTTAATCTTTCCTCACATTGACTGCATACATGCCCTTTAAAAACATTGCTTGTTGGTCTTACCAGTTGAATGGTCCAGTGAAGTGTTCAAATTGATGTGATGTAGGTCATCACTAAGGACTACTAATTTGAGATTAATGTGTCACTTTAATAGGGACTTGACTTGGTGCAATATGTAACTATCACACCTTACTTGTCACTTTGGGCTTTGTTTTGTACAACTTTTTCCTAAGCCATAATGAAGCTTCAATGGTGCAAATTGTGCTTAGCCATGTGTTATTTAAACATGTTGTTTCCTCTGAATGGTGTAGCACATGGTGTCAAGCCATGCCCCCATGTTGTTTTCTATTCATGCAACATGGCTTGCCAGACAAGTGGGACCTGTTAGTTGTGGAATTGCAACATTCGCTAGTGACTAACATTGCATTTCTTGTGGTTAGCCAAGTTTTGAGCTTGCAATTTTCTTGCATTATTATCATTCATCTTGGAAAAAACATTTTGTGCTTACATAAGTGTGCTCAACATCATTGATTTGCCATGTGCACTAATTTTCAACCATTTTAGTTATTGTATAATTGGTTCTTGCCATTATAGATCATTTCTATAGCTGTATCCCTTTTCTAAGGATTATTGATACTCATGCCATGTGGGTGCTAGCGAAGGCCTTCATCCATAGTTAATCTCTATATGCTTCTTTTTGTATACAATTGAAGCTCTTTGGGCTACTAGAATTAGATTGGCATGAGACTATTTTGCTCATGTGACATTTTTTTTTGTGTTGCATCTTATGGCTCGGCTATTCCCTAGTATTATTAGTCCTTTGGAGTAAGGGTTTATCATGTAATCAAATCTTCTTAAGGAGGAAGTTCGTATGTTGCCTACTTTTCTATTGGACGGGTTGGTTTAATTCTTTTATTTCATTAACACCACACTTCTCTTGTGATGGAATTATAAGCACTCCATAATGCCATTAAACAAATTATTTTCCTTGCTATTATGACCACTCAGTCATGGAAATGAACCCTTTTAACCATCATTCTATGCTATGGAGGGTTGTCATCAAAGATTACTATTGTCAACAAGCAATGTTCAGAAACTTGGGGTATGGTACCAACTTCGGAGCACTCTCTCTTCCCTTGTGCTATATCACTAGACATGTTAGATGTCATAACTATGAGATGAGGTGCTACCATGTGCCTTATCTTTTTATTGATTCTTATCTGATCTTCATAGTAGTACTTGTCTTAAAGTGTAAGTCATGCATGTGTAAGTATAAACAATTTCAAAATGTGAAACTATGAATTGCTCATTAAATGAGTTATTATTTATCTGATGGTATATGCTACTTGGATAACTTTAGTAAATTTATTGCTAATATGTGCATCAAACTAGGACTTTTAGAAGGGATGTATTTCTTAGGTAAAAGCTTAATGCATCTTTTCTCTAAACACCTTAACGATTCATGATATCTTATTAGATTGCATGGCCTTTGTCTCTATGAAGAATCATTCATATTTCTTCTCTATCAACTTTTTATCGTAGGCTATGGGCCTACCATTATGGTGATGGATGATGGAGAATTAGGATTGGATTTCATAGAGGGAGCCTACAAAATAGTAATCACATCCATGGAAGGCAGCAAGTACACAAATTACTTAATCCTAACATGAGATAATTAGAATAAAAAATAAAATCAAGCTCCATGAGTCTAATAATTAGAATGAATTTATAATCTAAATAACTTAATGAGGATCCATTTGAGGGTAAATATGGTGCTAGGGATGTTTTCATTTGGAAGGTGAATCAATGCGAAGGAATTTGGCAAGGATTTTTTCATTAATAATAATGAAAGTTTGGGGCTATAAGACTAATATATACCATCCTAGTCTCAACCATAAACAATATTGATGAGATAGATGTCACACTTTGGACTCCATATGCACCTTATGAGAAGTGTTTGGGTTCTTTGATGAAGTAGTGGTTGAAGCCTACGTTATACTGTCTTTAGCGAGGTTTGCACATAATGACAAAGGTGAAACGGTTTAGGAAGGTGCAATCATTAATTCAAGAAAAAAAACAAAAGTGTGTGATGAGGGACCCTATCTACAATGTTGTCATGTTTGCACTTTCAATGGAATAGTTTTAAAGACTGCATACAATTAATTTATGCAATAGCACTATGGTATGTGCTTCTTTTCACTTAAGACAAAAGCAATTGGTTCATTATAGTGATTACTATAGTCAAGTTTGATTCAATCTCCATTATTTAGACATTAGGAAGTATCATTCTAACTTGTTCGATTGCTTGAAGAGTAGTAATAATCTCCATGCCTAAAGTTGCATCAAAAACAAATTTCTTTCTAGCAATAGTAATAGGTCTGCACATGTCATCCCAAACAATGATGTAATTCCTAGCATTGGGATCAACCTACATAACTATGCCATAATTGCTTTTAACACAATCCATTGGAGGGGTCCAATAGGTGGTAAAACTAGCTCATCAAGGCTACAAGAGCTCCTATTGGAAAAAGTTGGAGAGTTGAAACAAGTAGTAGTAGTAATAGCAATTTGAATATCTTCTAGAGCATAGTTGAGTTAAGAGCCTTATCCACTTGTTCCTCAATATTCTTATAATGCCAAGGGTTAAATAATGCCAAATCAATGAACTTAATTGCATGATAAGCAATATCCATCTGCACACTTAAAGACATTTAGTTACAAGACTTAATTAATGAAGTAACATGCCTATCATTTACCTTATAGAGTGTGAAAGAGTCAATTATGAGTTTGCTAGACCATAATTCATTTGTACTATGGCACTACCACAAGCAATGTTGTGACACGACCCATAATTCATTTGTACTTCGACATCTCAATCGTTCTTGGATGAAGTTAGGAGCGAGTAAGAAGAAGATTTAACATTAATCCCCATAAGAAGATGCTAACCCAAGGCTAGACCTACAGTTTCCAAAGCCACATGACCCCTCACTATCAAAATTCTAGCTCATATGCATGCTATTGTGAATGGTCTTTGAGTACAATGCCTTATCCTCACTCAATTGCAATCACAACACATCTCATTCCTTTGATTTATCCCTAAGGAAATGCATTTAACAAAATATCAAACTTAATGAGAAAAAACTCTCTATTTTTTATGATCCCACAAACAATGCCCCTTAAACAACTCCATTATATGTGCATGATGGTTCACCTCCATGTTAAAATTGGATGGACACAATGAAATACGAAGGATGCCAAGCTGATCAGCTAACATGGATGAAATTAAATTTAAGAAGGATGCCAAACCAAATGCACAATAAGAATGAAGGTAAATTACTCACAACAATCCTCTTAATAGTATTTCTTATTATTCATGTGCTTGCAATATTGACTTACATATGAGTGCATCACATGGAGTATAAAAAGTATTGCTAGTCATGAAGTCTTGGACTTAAAGGACTAAATCCTTGAACAATCTTCCCAAGCCATAACTAGCCCATGTTTTGTAGTCAATGCTGACTGCCAGGTCAAGAAACTCTAGATTTTGAGTCCTTTACAATCCTTAAGAAAATTGATTAGGTCTCAATAGTCATAATATATTGTGCCACAAAAGTTTGAACTACTCTACTTGTAAAAGCACATAAATTTCTCCACCTCGATATTAGTAACACTTAGAATAAATGAGTGAGCTAAATAATTCATAAGAATAGTAGCTAACATCAAGTTTATCATGTTAATACATCGTGTCATCAATGGTGACCTGATAATCCATCTTGACACACAATGTTAACATAACTAATAATGAAATTAAAGTCTTTTTCTTATAGTTTAGTTGTTACAATTAATATGACAAGGCTTTTTGATTAAGTAGCTTTAACATATATGTAATTTTTAATCATCTTCTTTACTTACATTCCATTCTCGTGTTAAAAAATACTTTAGATTTGTTAAGTTGGCCAACTAGTTGGAGTGGTGCCAATACTACTCTATAATATATCAAATAGTCCTCACTGTGACATAAGTTGTAGGAGTAAGTAAAATCATGATATCATTACCACAGAGAAAGTGTGTTGTCATAGGAGAGGATATTCTAATCTTGACTTAATCAAAGTAATGTCCCCATGCTTGTATTGAATAAGTCATAATAAATACTTAGAAAAAATAGTAAAAAGGTATGAGAAGAGAAGACATCCCTACCTCAGACCTTTTACTGCATCAATCCATTATAGCATGATGCCATTAAGCATAATCCCAAATCTCAATATAGTGATACAGTCCTCAATCAAAATCACACAAAAGAGTTGGGTACTACAAATTCTTTAACATATCCAACACAAATTTCAAGTTGACCTTATTATAAGAACAGTCACATTTAACTTTAGTGCCATCAAACCTTCATTAAAAATAAAAAGTGCATCCATGTAGTCATTTCCTATGTCAAGAATATATTACCTATTACAAAACAACCTAATACAGAACCTAGCTATTCCTAGACAGTAATATCAGAAAGTGCCATCTTTAGTCTAGCAACCAAAATATTAGTCACAATTTTGTGAATCACATTATAAAGGCTAATGGGATTGAAATGGTTGCATTTAGATGCATCATGAACTTCATGAATAAGAATGACTAGAATGGCCTTGAAATATTTGGGCATAAAGTTTTCTTTAACAAATTGTTTCACATCTTTGAGAATACCTATTTGTGTGATGTTCTAATAACCATGCAAAAACTTAGCAAAGATGTCATCCATAATAAGGGATTTATTTTATTTGATGGAATAATATTGTACTTCTAATCTCATCATCACTGATTGAAGTTGCAAGTGAGGCCACATATTCATTATTATAGTTCTAAAAGTCTAAATGGTTAACAGTGGCACATATTGGCCATGGCTACACAACTTCTTGCTAAATAGCTATATAAAAATGTCATTGATCTCAATTGGGGATGTCATTAATTCCTCACTTTTATTTTTACATTGTTGAGCATAGTTTCTCTTCGATGTAGAAGTTGATAATTCTTCAAAAAATGCATGTTTTGGTCTCCAAAGGTGGACTAACGAAGCTTGACACACTATCAAGACCAAGCTTCTTCTAAAGCCATGACATTATAACTCGAAGCAATACATTGTGCCATAAGAGAGAGTTTTAGCTCAGTTAAGTTGTTGACAGATTTCTTAAGTTAAAGCTACTAGATTTACTATTCTAATTGTTGTAGCTTACTAAGGATATTGCCAAGTTTAGCTTCAATCCATTTATTCAATGCTGACAAAGCTATCCTAAATTTATGGGACAAAATGTCCATGGGGTTACCTCTAACAATCCTTTGACATTATATATACACAACATTTGTTGATTGTTGAAAGGATAACTTGATGCTTTCAAAATGCTTTGAAAGTGGTACTCAGGAAGATTTGTATATCATCAATATTCATGGAAGTTTTATCTAATACTTCATAGATATTGATATTCCCCTCCTTATTATGACTTAAGTAAACTGATTCCAGACAAAACTCAACTCAATTAGATGTTAATCATGAATGATGTTAGAGAACTCATACTAAGCCTATCCACTACTAAATTTCTTTCCTCATTTTTCTCTTCTTATGCAAGGCAATGCAACCCCAACTATCATTAATGTTCCACCAAGATTTGTAGAATTTGTAATTTGGTCCCAAGCTAATTTGTTGTTAATATAATGTTTTGATGCATATGAAACACAACATTGCAAAATCTTATTACTATCAAATCTCATTAGAATAGTAACCACCTATTAAAAGTAATCCATAATCTAAGGCTTGAACCAATTTCTCAAAAATACTATATTGCCCTTAGATAACCCTAATGAGCATTGCACTTAGCTCTAGTTCATTCCCAAAGACCGATCCACCTCATGTCAATTAAAGGTCTCCACATGAGTTTTCAACAAGACAACTATAAAGGACCTATTCTCCCTTACTATGTACTGCAACCACCCATGAGATTTTGTTGCTTTAATAAACTTGATATTCAATACTAAACAAGAGATCATTATTGATTTGTAAAAATACATTTCCTATGGGCACATGCAATACCATTGCCACACTTTCTATCCATGCGAAATTTGCATTTTATAAGCATAACATTTCTAGTGCCACCCATGCAACTAAGCAAATTCATGAAATTGCTCACAAAATTTTGAAACAACAAGCCTTCGTAGAGAATGTTCTAGAACTTTGTAGCCAATAAAATAGTAATCCAATTCATAATATTGCTTCCTTATGTCAAACAAAAATAATATATAGCCTATCACACAAATACCATCGTCATGTAATGCATTTCAACCCATTCGATTCAACGGCCACCTACATCCAAAGTCCAATAATGCTGCTTTTAGACCTATTTTACATTTAGATCAAAATTACTAGGTGCAATTCATTTTCCAAATCTTCCCTTTTTGTCTTTGAAAGAACCTATAGCATTGGAACTAATTATGTGTATCCTTAATTTCTATGTATTCAAAGCTACACTCAACCTTGAATCTTATTACAAAGCATTCCAATTTCATACAAAAATTAGAAGTAAAATTCTAATGCCAAACATTGTTATGGAATTTAAAAAATTTACTCCCTACCATGCACATCATTGAGTCCAAATGAAACAATTTAGAAGTTTTAGTATAGCAACAATCATGACAAAACAAATAATATTACCTAAACTTTTTGCATACAAGAAATAAACTATGTTCACCTCAATTGCAGTTCTAACGATTGCTTGATCTGTTGCTCCCCACACCTTTGAACAAATTATTTGTATACCTCTCATAGAAAAGTTTATCACCATTGATCCACACATTCCTAAATCATGGTTCATAATAGCTAAAGTTGAGTGAGCAGAGACACAAATGGCATGATATGTTTACCCTAAATAGACACTCACATAAAGGAACATCTTTTTAATAGGAACTTTTGTAGACATTGATAAACCCCCTCCACCATTCTCCATACGAACACCATAGTTCTATTCATAGCAGGGAAGATTTTTGAATGTCATTTGATTTAAATGCTGATTTTCTTAGAGAAAGCTAAGACTCTAAACCTTAATGTTGTTATTCTTCTCATCAACATACTCTTTTGCCTCACCTAGATAACCATGAGTCCAACTTGATAAAGGAGATCTCACCCTCACAAACATTTTGGTAAACTTTGTACAGGTCTACCAAATAGAGCTCTTTCGAAAAGCTAGCAAATGATAATTTCTAATTTGTTTCAAATAATGTTGATTAATAGAAATAAAATCCTTTCTTACATAATAATTCTTCTAATAACTAGCCAAGGCTAAGGCATGTTAGAACTTTTTCTTAAACTCTATAGTGGCATATAGTTTGTCAATCATTCCTACATAGAGTACTACCTCAAGTATTGTACCCCCTATTTGTTATCTAAAATGAGTCTCTTTTATTGATGAAGGAGAAACATGCAAAGCCATTGATAACCATAGGCATTGTAAAAACAATCAATCTTTCCCCCTCCTCATAGCTCTAGCCAAGTTTGAGCTTAGCTGATGAGGACATCATGTTCGAGAAGGATTTTCGACGTCCAAGGACCTGGTCTTAAAAAAAACAAAAAAAAAGGGGCCAAAATCACTATTCCTGCCACCGACTGCCGCCTCCGCCGCCACAGTGAACCGCCCACCGCCGCGTCGAATCGTTCGTGCCCGAACCGGATCTGGGTTTTCCCGAACCGCTGTGCATGAATCCAGCCAGGCGCCTACCCAAGCTACCCGGCTGACCCGCAACCTGCGACCCGCGCCAACCCACGCCAGCCGGTACCAACCCGCGCCAGCGACCCGCGCTGACCCACGCCAGCGACCTGCCACCCGCGCCGACCCACGCCAGCCCGCACCGACCCGCGCCAGCCCGCACCGCCGCCGCCGCCGTGGCCGCGCCTCCGGCCATCCGAAATTAGGATAAATGCACTTAATTTTATTATTTTTCTCAGATTTCTAAGAGTCTATTTGTATTTTTTAGGTGACTTTTAGTTTACCCATGTGTCCTTTAGTATTCCCATGTTCTGAGTCAAATGTCTTTTGTACCCTTATAGATTCCTATATAAGGGGGAGTCATCTTCTGTTGTAGGGATATTGAATAGTTAATGCAAGCTTTTGAGTGTTCTTTGCTTCCATTCTGAGTTCGTGAGTGCTCTGAGTGTCTTTGGCGTGCTGACTCGTCAAAGCTCTGATACTGGGAGGAGGGACGCGAGGTCCAAGTGGTGAGACGTCACTCCAGTCTATCATCTTCCTTCATCGCTCAACCATCTTCAAGTTGAAATTTTTGGTTTTTCCTCGTCTTCCTTTTTACGAGTAATTTCCATTCCTAGATTATTTATTTGTCTTCAATATATTTTCATTCTGCAAAGTGCAACTTTTTACTATAAATTATATTTTAATTTCAACTGGTACTTAACCCATCTAAGTACTCCCTATTTCTGCGTGTTTGAAAGTGTGTAGCCGTAATCGATTTAGCGACTTCTTAGCCGCTAACGATCCTAAGTTCAGTTAGGATTCATTGGTTGGTGCCTTTTGCGTTCAACCCTCATCATATCTAGGTGTGTCCCTTAGGATGACGGCCCTGCTCTTTGTTGTGCATCAGTCACGAATTTTCTAACTAAGCAATTTTCATCTAGTCCTACATCATTAGCTCTCTTATCAAACAATGATATAGGTCCAAAATAAGTGATCAAGTACATCCAGATTCTACTTGTAAGCTTCATGCAACTAACACAAATGTAGTGGAACAATAAACATCTTTGTCCCTAACTACCCCAACCATAGTATTCTTTATCCACATTAAGGTAAATCCATACGTAATCCCAAATTTTCTTTTGAAGTGTTCCTAACAATAGCATAACCAAATTGTCATTCTCTAAATTTCTTATGGAGGTGAGGCCACTACTCAATGCTTTGACTGATCCTTGGTTCACCTATCTTGTCCACCTTTTTACATTTAAATTTTATAAATTACCTAGGAGTTATCCCTCCTTTTATTCATTTCTTTTCATAAACATAATTAAAATCATTCTAAAATGCCACAATGCATTTTGCCTTTCCCTGAGCTCCTAGTTTGACCATAGCATTCCATGAATTTTAATTACATGAGAGTTCTACCTGTTTCTCCAAATTCTTTCAATAAATACGTGTAGAATCAATAATGCCTTCCATCACATCATTACAATTGATGCGCTTAGCTTTTTATTGTAATAGAATTGCCCACTCCCTAATGTTTTTGCTTTGATACCCATTCAACCATTAGTTTACCCTCATTATGTCGCTCATTCCCCTATCCATTTCTTCTATTGAATTCTCATAATTGTATTACTTTCCTACCTACTACCTTCTTACATCTTTACTTACTATACTATTATGATGCTACAGTTAACCCTCTTTTCCTTAGTTGGAGTACCATCCAATGTCCTTGTTCTTATCCTATCTCATCATGCTTCTTTTTAATCATTTGCATCAAAACAACTTCTCTTTTTTTTATCAAGATTAGATCTACATTCAAAGGACATGTATCCTTAATTTCCATGATAGTTTCTATAGGTTCACCTAGTGTACATAACTCCAAAAGCGTGTCCCACCTTACTTCACTTGCAACAAATAATGGGTAATCCTTTATGCATAAACTACTGAAAAAGATTATCGCAAGGGCTTATTAATCCACATTCCTACTCTAAGCTTTTTTTAACGTTCCATTCTAACACACTCTATGGCAATGGTTCATCTCTACATATCTATCATCTAGTCATCGATGCAAATAAGATCCCCTACACCTTTTGCAATATGTAAAATATTTTATGCCTTAGTACATAAGGGGGAGCTCTAGAAAATGAATCTAGATCAAACCATACATCATCTCTAAAGTACTGAGTTTAAATTTAGGAGACCACATGTCTAAAACAGAGGAAAGCCCCTTGGTTCACCAAACTAAACATGATATTTATTTGTAGTTGAATCAAAGTGTAAAGAAAAATGTCTAGTGGATAAGTTTAGAATCGAAAATTCTCTTAAATGGCCATATCTATGTTGTGCTACTCTAGCTATCCATTGAATGGAAAAATAGCCATCATATGCTCTAAACTAATGAATATGAATTCGTTATTCACATGCCTCATTTGATAGATATATGTCATTATTAATTATGAATAACATATCCTTTGGTACTAAGATCTTAACATGTAAATTGTTTGGTCTCTTTGAGTAACTAATAGAGGGTCCCCCAATTAGTGTTGTATTAGCATTGTTCATTCTCCCACTAGTAAGCACCTCCTTGAAGCAAATCATAAATAAGGTAGGAGATTTGTTTTTAGCATTTTGACTATTTCCTTCAATGCACACTTCAACATTTGTAGATGTTTCTTGCGAACAGCCACATAAATCCCTCTCATTAGCACTTTGTGACAAGAAGCATCACCTATAGGTGGATATATGTTTCAAATTGTTCATACAATCCTAGTTCATTTTTTGGTGGAATCACATTTTCTCCTTCTTGGCATGGTTCAATTTTCTTTTGAAAATCAATAACTAGTGCTCCATAAAGCAAGATGGATGTGTTCTCATCATCCTCTAAGGTAATCTCATCACAAGAAGCCTCTTCAAATTGTGAACTTTCCCTTATTGGAACATTTGTATTCTTCACCCACCACCAAGGATTGCAAGAGCTCAGACCATGTGTACAATCCTCAAATCATGATAATTCTCCTTTGGCTCTGAGGTATCATCAGTTGCATTTAGAACACCTTCGGCAATCACTAGGAAAGGAGATAATTGCATAGAACAACTCCTAGTTCTTTTTCAAGCATTAAGGGATTTAGTTCCCATCGTAACCACGACACCATAATTCAAAATCATAAAAGTTGGAATTCTAAGTCCATTCTGACATCGTCAAAAACATAATTTAGACACATTGAATAAACAAACACATCCTCTAATGAGATGCTAGCTCCAACAAGAATTAGAATTTGATAATGCTTCTAACATATTTCTTAGTTCCAACACTTCCTTCCACCATTCCTTCCACATGATTTCCATTACCAATGACACTCAGACCATCAATACTATAGTAAGGCTACTGGCATATCTACCAAAGTTTTTAGGTCGAAAAAGTCTTTTTGTTCATTGATAAGAAATGGCCAAAGCATACATCAAACTCTCCATAAGGTGGTTCATACATAAAATTAATAAATTGTCACAAAGTTAAACCAATTTGAGTAAGGGCATTCCTTTATCCCAAACAAACTCATACAATGGTGTATGATACTGCACCCAATCAATTGATCATGTTCCTTAGCACTTTTTGTGGAAAGATTTCAAGGACTGTAGACCTTGAATAATGAAAAAGCATTATGATAGATAGTTCTATTCATCGTAGACAACAAAAGCTTTTTCACTATTGGAAAAGTTATAGTAGAGTCTAATTTGATCACCACCCCTTGGGCATTTGGATGAAGCATTCTAATGAGTTCTATTTCTTGAAGAATAATAGTAGTTTTAATGGACAAAATTGAACATGAAACCCATGATTTTCTTGTAATAATAAGAGGTCTACCCATGTAATCCCATATAAGGATATCAATTCTGACATTGAGATATTCTTACAAAATTACATCACTATTGAGTTTATCCCATCTCATTAGAGGAGGAGTCCAATAAGAAGTAACAAGTAGTCTATTAAGCACACTAGGGCTCATATTTCTTTGGACTATAGCTTAATCGAGATCCTTTTCCACATGTGCCTATAAATTTCTGCTAAGAAAAGATTAAATAAAGCCAAAGTAGTGACATTTATTATATAGTATATAGTAACAACCACCTACACATTCACAGACATCTAGTTAGGAAGCTCATTTAATGAAGTAACATCCTATAGTTCATCCAGGCAATCTTAAAATTCTCATTTTTGAAGTTGTTGGTCCAAAAGTTTTTTGCACTAACACTCACACAAATAATGTTGCACATCTTTAGTCACATTAGAAGCACATAGATAAAGCTTTTGTGCCTCAATTCCTTTTACATGAAAGAAAGTGTGAGTTGGGACTACATTTAACATTAATCTCCATAAGAATATGTTAAATTAAGGCTATACCTTCACTTTCAAAACCAACAAATCCTCTTTTCTAGTACAATTCTAGCATGCATACATGTTGATGTAGATGATCATTACGTCAAACACCATATCCTTACTCAATTTGAAGCGAAACACATTAATTTTGTTCAATTAATGTGAAGTATTGAATAAAATTACTTATTGTAATCCTCCAAACTGTACTATTTATTATCCAAAGGCTTGAAATACTAAGTAACTTAGATGTATAAGAAGCACCACATCATGTATAACAGAATTGTTTCTCATATGGTACTTGGAACTAAAAGACTAAACCAATAAACAATCTTCCTCAGCATTCACCCTCCCATAGTGTTTTGTAATCAATGTTGATTACCAGGTGAACAAGGTATGGAATTTGAGTCCCACACATTCCATTAGAATAATTACTATTTCCAAATAAGAATAATGTACTATGTTATAATATTTGAACTACTTTGGAAGTAATGGAATATCAATTTCTTCAACTTTATAATGACCTGATCCATCTTGAGACAATTTTTAGCTTAACAATGACATAATTTTTAGCTTAAGATTTTCTATGATTCACTACCTAACCTGAGTGTTGTCAATACTACACTGTAATATCTTAAGAGGTGCTTATTGTAGCTCACATTATAGGTCCATAAATCATGATGTGAACACCATATAGAAGGTTTACAATCATTAGAGAGAAATGGCTAATCATTACCTTAATCAACATAGCACAATTAATTTAGTACTGTATAAGCCATGAAAGATACTCAGACGTAATAATAAAAATTTATAGTGGTAAAGACTTCCATGTCAAAGACCCCTTGTTGATCCAAATTGTTATAAACAAACAGTATTAAATATAATCTCAAAACTCAATGTAGTGATAAAAGCCTTAATTCAATCAGAATAAAGAGTTAGGAACCACAAACTCTTTAGCATATCCAACACAAATGCTTGGTTGACCTTGTCGCAAGCCATGTTAATGACAAACTTTAGTACCATGAAACCTACTTTTGAAGTAGATAAGCAAATATGGGTGACCATTTCCTATGCTAAAAATATAATATCAGGTATACCATGACTTAGCACAATAGCAAGTTATTCCCTAGCAACTATATCTAAATGGATTGTCTCTAAAATGGCCACAAAATTTTTTATCACTATTCTATAAGTCAAACCACATATGGTAATGTTCATGAAAGTTTAGGTTTTGAAGAAAATTTAACTTTAAGAATGAGAATGACCATCATATCTTTTCATTGCTTGGGCATAATGCTATCCTTAAAGAATTATTTCACAACATTCACAACATCCACCAATGTAACGATCCAAAAACCATGCACAAACTCACCAAAGATGCCATCCACACCTAGTGATTTATTTCTTTTCATGGACAACATGGCATTTTTAATTTAATCATTATTGATTCGAGCCACAGGCAGGCTCGCTTCATCATTATTGATAGTTCTCAATGGGTGGAAATATGCAGTATATTCATATTGTCCATAGTTACTCCACTTTTCACTAAAAACATTCATGAGTATAGCTTTAATCTCAAGTAGGGAGGCTACCATTTCCTTACTATCTTTATTAAGTTGTTGGATATAAATTCTTCTAGACATAGAGGTAGTCTTTAATTAGAAAAAAAATATGTGTTTTTGTTTCCAAGAGTGGCCAATTAAAACTTGACACACTATCACCACCCTGATTCCTCTAAAGCCACAACAATGTGATAAATAGTGGTACATCAAGCTAAAAGTTCATGTTGGAGCTCATTTATTGTATTTGAAGATTCCTTCAGTTGAAGCTCTAGGATTTTCTATTCCTATTGGGGAGGCATACTAAGGATATTACAAAGATATATTACTCTCCACTTTCTTAAAGCTAACAAGGCTCTATAAAATGTGGTGCACAAATCATCAATAGAGATTTTCTATAACCATCATTTTCCAATTGCATAAACTACGTTAGTTAATTTTGAAAAAAATAACAAGATGTTTTGAATCTTGGTTCTTTTATCAGTTTTGACCATAATCTATTTTCTAAAGTTTATATGCCATGAGTAGAGCTCCAAGCTAATGCAAGGAAAATGCATCACAATAGTACTTGGGAATGCTTGCTCATCATCAAGGCTCAAGAAAGCCTTATCCAATCCTTCATATAAATGGGGATTCTCCTCTTTATTATTATGAAAATTAAATTGGTTCCTAATAAATCCCAAGTCAATCAAATCTAAATCATTAATGAAACTATAAAACTCATGATAGCCCTACCCATTGCTAAATTTTTTCCCTTTTTTCCCTCAATGTGCAAGGCACTAAAGCACATGTAATAAGAAATGGTCCACAAAGATTTGCAAAATTTCTTATTTGATCACATGGTGCTCACTGGTTAATATAGGCATTTTATGCATACATAGCACAACATTGCCAGATCTCATTACTTGCTGATCTCACTTGAATAGTAACTACATGTGAAGAGTATTCTATAACCTTAAGCTTGACCATATCATTGCATAAATACTACAACACCCCTAGATAGGCCTATGACCACTGCACAAACTAGTTCCAGTATCAATCCAAAGGTTGATCCACCTTATGTCTGTTAAAGGTCTCTGCAATAGTTTGCAAAAGAGCAACTGTAAAGACCCTATTCTACCTTGCTAAATATTACAAGTAGACAAGAGATTTAGATACTTTATTCTCCCTTATGTTTCTTGCCACAAAAGAACAAATAATTTACTAAGAAAAATGCATTGCCCTTAGGCATAATAGACCATTTGCTACAAATCTTGTCCATGCCAAATTTGCATTTTATAGGTACCAAAAATCAAATACAGCATTTACAACTCATCCAATTCATGAGAATATTCACACAGTTTGGAAACAACAAGTCTTCCAAACAATGTTTTAGAAGTTCTTAGTCAATAAAGCATTTACCCAACGAAAAGTATGCACATCCTCTATCAAATAAGAACAACTTATAACAAATCCCATTAGCACAATGATTAGGTGGTGCATCAAAACCAATTCATTGTGCCAGCCTCCTACAACCACAGTAAAAAAAATGCAGCTTTTAGACCAACTTTACATTTAATTTATACCAACAATGCATACTAGAATGACTAAGATTACATTTTCCTTTAATGAACTGATAGCTTTTAGATTGATTATTTGTAGTAACAATTCTTATATATTCATAGCTATTCTCATCCTTGTTTTAGATTATCACACATTCCAAATTCAATGAAAAACAAAAGTAAAATTCCAACAATTAGCCAAGTTGTAGTAATTAAACAAACAATTTTCTAGCCACCACGTATAAAAGTGAGTCGAAATGTAATAGTTGAGCAATGAGAACACATCAATGATCATGACAAATAACTTCCAAGAAATAAACTATGCTCACCTCTCCGCCGTTTCAAATCTACCACTTGACATGTTGTCCCGCACACTTTGGTGAAATGTACTCACCAACCTCCCATATCATAGTCCGAAGTCATTGATCCATGCACAAAAAGATTGAAGTACCCAAAAGCTATAGTTGATTAAAAAGAAGCATATATAACTTGAACTATACACCCAGTAACAACCAGACATGTAAAGTGATATTCTCCTTACAACTTCAGCATTCATTTAATAGTACCACCACCACAAATCTCCATCTATACCCTTATTGAACATTATTGGTAAATTTCATATAGCTCCTCACGTGAGGTTACTTCTACAAGCCCATATATTGTAGCTTGAAATTAGCTCTAGTTGTATTTAATTAATGCATATAAGCTATTTTTGTGTGAGTACTTTGCATAATAGCTAGTAATGTAGGGCTCTTAAAGAATGCTAGATTTTTTGCTGAAATTCCATAATAGCATATGATTTTTCAATCATGTCTTCATAGAATATAGCTTGAAGAATTTCTCATGCTCCTTAATGCCTATCTAAAATGATCCCCCACTACTAACAAATTAGAAATTTCCAAAACTAATTTTAACCATAACCATTACAAAAATAATCGTGCGTCCTACCCTACGACTATTGTGGCCATGCACGAGCCTACTTTGACCCATAATTAGCAAAATATGAAACATGCAAGTTCTTAATTGCATCTAGATTCTATGAACTATAGGCTCCCTATAGCTAACACCAATGTAGCACAATAATAGACCTCTTTGTCATTACCCACTCCAAACACAATACCCTCTATCCACATCAAGCACCACCTGTTTTTTATTTTTTTTAATTTTCAAAATTTTCTAAGAATTCCCATTCTCTTCATTCATTTTTACTTTCCTTATTTTAATAAAAATTATTACGTCGGGCGTTTTTCTTCTCTTGGTCTCGTCACTTAAGCATTGCAATGGATGACCTTGAACTACATAAGAGTTCCACTTGCTTCTCCAAATTTTATAGCTGATTATCTTCATAATTGGTAAGGCCTACCTCCACCTCTATGTTACTTGATGGATTATGATTTTTATTAATAATAGGATTGACCTCTCCTTAACTTTTCTTCTTCAATACCCAATCATCCTTGAATGTTCCTCTTTTGCACCCTTATTGCCTAGTTCAACATCTTCACCTCTTTATTACTTGCATCATTTTATCATATTTATATAGCATTCCCACCTCCTACCTACCCATACCATTTTTTATTGTAATGCACCACTACTACAATTCTATCATCAAACTTTTTTTTCCTTGGTTAGATTACCATCAAGGTACCTTGACCTTATTTCTTCTCATCATGATCTTTTGGACGTATCTACATAAAAATAGCTTCCATATTGTCATCCTCTTCTTGTCTAGTATGCGAATGACATGAGCTCTCGCCTGTACTACAAGTGAGAACCAACTCATAAGTTATAAATGATCCAAAAGCGTGACCCACCTTGCCACATGTGAAACATATTGAGGGTAATCTTTCATACTAAAGACATGAAAAGGATCGACCCTAGGCACAATTAAACAATTTCTTACTCTAAGTAGTTAGGAAAGGTTTATTATTTCACACACCCTAACATTTGTTGACCTTTGCATATCTAACATCTTCTCATCAAAGTTTATAGGATCCACTAAAGCTTCGACAATGTTTAATATACTTACTTTATCTTGATACACATGTGGGAGTAGTGAAAAATGAATCTAGACTAGAGCGCACATAATTGTTGAAGTACTAGGTTTAAATTTAGGTGCTCACACGTCCAATCCTAATGCAAGTCTAACAACTTATCATGGTCCTCCTCACCACACATAATCTCCATCTTTAGCCAAATCAAAGTTTAGATAGATATACACAACTATCAATTCAAGGACCCAAATTCATCTCAAATGGCCCCTCCTTCTCTTTAATACTCTGGCTATCCATTGAAATGATAGATGGCCATTGTGCATGCTACTTATGAGCTTAATGATGCTTAATATGTCATTCATAGGCCTTGTTTGATAAATTCATCATCAATTATGAAAGCAGTATCTACAGGTGCTAGCATCTTAAATCCAAATTAATTTGTCTCTCTAAGAAGTTAATGGGAGAACCTCCCATTAGTGATGAATTAACACTACCCTTCATATCTCCATTAAGTGCCTCTTTGAAGCTGGCCTTAATTGAGTGATGTAGTTCATGCTTACCATTTTCATTATTAGGTTCTATGACACTTGTTGCATTTTCACAAACACTATTTTTACAACAAAAAAAACACCCCCAACAACACCATTTGGAAAAGGAGACTTCTCCTATGAAACAATGCAATTTTACACATGTAAAAATCAAATCTCACTTATTATCTGATCGATTTAGTTTTTACTTTTCATACAATAGTATGTGTAATGTGTGCACTTTATCCTCTTCAAACATATTGCCATCATAGCCAACCTCCTTCAACTATGCACTTGCATTGAATGAATAGCATTGTTTCCTACATAGCATTTAAATTCAGCTTCAATTGCTAGTGCTTTGATAGCAAGGACAATTCTGGCAACTTGGATGATCAAGATGGGATTTTTTGGCTCCATGTTTTCTATTAAAAAATATAGAAAGTTAGCACTTGTCATTTATGTTGATGACACCATAATAACTTTATTTTTTCCATCAACTTTTGAGACATAGCTCCTCGCACTGTTCACCACTATTCAATGTGTCTTTAGATGTTTAGGAATTCTAATTCTATTTCCAAAGTTGTTTAAAGTGACCCCAATAAATAGATAACCACACAAATGCCTCAAGCATACAACCAAAGTAGGGCACATCCAAACTCCTACTACTCTCTATTCACCTCCTACCATCAATAATACCATCAACCTACCCACTGTGTCACCTTCCACATGTGACATTATTCACTACATACGCAACACTCATCCATCCCATTTGTGTAGCTTCTTCTACTACATCTATAGAACTCTTGCATCATGCTATCGTTAATGAGGTTCATATATAAAATAAACAAAAAAGGTAACACAAAAGTTGTTTTTGAAGGGATATTCTACAATCCCAAATAAAATCATACAAAAGAGCATAATGCACAACCTAGGGTTACACAATTGCCATGCTACCTTATGTGGGATAGTTTGAAGGACTACATACCCTACACATAAGTAATACCACTATGATAGGAACTCCTATTCATTATAGGCAAAACAAATTGGTTCACATTAGTAGTAGTCACTATAAAGTCTATTTTGATCTCTAGAGCGTGGTTATTAAGAAGTAGAATTCCAAGAAGCTCCATAACTTCAAGAAAAGAAGTAGTCTCCATGATTGAACTGACCCTAAGATATAGATCTTATTGGTAATAATAATAAGCTTACCCATCTATTCCCAAACAACAATACAAATTCCATCATATATGTTATATTATATAGTTGCATTGTAATTGTGATTAACCAAATTCATTGGAGGTCCAATAAGAGTTAACAAATAGCCACAAAAGGCCATTGAAGCTCCCACAGGATGCGATTGGAGATATGTAACAAGCAACAATAACAAATTGAATAATTTTTTGGTTGTAGCTAAATTGAGCACCTTGTTTGTATGTGGAAGAAAATTTCTATTGATGTAATTGTGATATAACATTGAAGCACGAAATTTAATTTTATTGAAATGTAGTTGTGTCCCAAATTTTCATTAACATTCTATCAAGAAGCTCACTTAAAAAATTAAAAATGCTTGCCAATTGCCCTATCGAGCATGAGATTAGCATTTATGAAGTTGTTGGACCAAAATTCATTCATCTTATGGCCTTCTCATAAGCTATGTTTTATGTCCACCATCACATTACATCCCTATGGATATAACACCAGCATCTTGATCCCTCTTACTCATAGCTAGGGGCAAGTAGGAGGTTATAATTTCAAGCGTCCCCCTCTATTTTTAAACTGTTAACAATATTTCATCGTAATATAATACTATGTAACTTATGATGCACAACTCGATATATAAAAAGTATAGTTTGTAACAAAATACTTGGATCTGAATGCATAAACCCATACCTATCTTCTCAAGCCATAACCTAACTACAATGCTTTATTATCATTGTTGGTTATCATATCAATGAACTAGACTCTATGTCCTCCATACTCCTTAGGAAATGTTATTGATTTGTAGCTAACATAATGCAGTTTATTGCTAACATTAAAACTACTCCATAAGTACTTATGCATAAATTTCTCCAACTTAGTAATAATGTTACTTAGAATTAAGAATTTGGCTAAGTAATATACAAGAATAGTAGTGAACAATGAGTTGATCATGACAATATGCCTTGCGATCAATAGTGACATGATCATCTACCTTGACATAAAGTTTTCAACTTAATCAATGTCAAATTTGGAGTATTTTTTTAAAGATTACTTGCTATAATATGTATTCCTAAACATTTTAATTTAACAACATGACTCATATGTAATTTTTTTGTTATCACTTTTCTTCACTTTCATTTCATCCCCTTACTAAATAATAATATGGATTTATTTTGACTTACCATCTAATCGAAATGTTGCCCATATTGCTTCATGATGTCTTGAATGGTCCTTACTATAGCACAAGTTTTTGATGCATAAATCATGATGTCATCAACATATCAAAGGTGTGTAACCATTAGGAAGAAAGACCATAAATAATCTCAATTGAGGTGGCTTTCTCTGCTTAGAATAGAATAAACTGAGAGAGATGCACATGCACAATAGTAAAAAGGCAATGTGAATGCAAAAACCTCTACCTAAGACCCCTATCAACTTAAATCCACTTAAGGAAAATACTATTAAAGAAAATCCCAAATCTTGATGCATTGATGCAAGGCTCAATCTAATGCACCAAAGATTCAAGAAGAACAAATGCTTTAGTATATCAAGCAAAAACTTCTAGTTGACCTTATGATAAATCTTGTACTTGTCTAACTTTACAGTCATTAAACCATTTTGGGATGAAGATAAATTCAAACAAGTAGCCATTTCCTATGCGAAAAGTATATTATCAGATATAGCATTGCTAAGCCCAAAATCAACCTTTTCCCTGACGACAACATCAAGAAGCACCATCTTCAGTCTACTTATTAAAATTTTGGTCTCAACTTTTTAGATCATGCTATAAATGTTAATGAGATTGAATTGTTTTGGTATAGAAGAAGCTTGAACTTTAAGGATAAGAATGACCAACATGTCTTTCCACCATTTTTGTATATAGTTCTTTTTAAAAAAAAAATTTCACAATTGTTACAATATCTCCCTAGGTAATAGTCGAATAAGCATGCACATACATTGTAGAGATGCTATTCACACCAGGGGCTCTATTTCATTTGATAGACAAGGAAATAATTCTAATCTGAAAGTCACTAATTGGAGCCATAAGAACTATTGACTGCTCACTCTTGGTACTTCTCAAAGGCTAAAAAGGTTTAGGAGGTTCATATAGCCAAAACTTATTGTTCTTTTTTTAAGAGTTGGATGGGAATATCTTAAATTTCTATTAGGAAAAATACCAATTCCTCACTATCACTTTTATGATTACCTATATAATTTCTTCTATGCCTAAAAGTAGCTACTACCAAAAACAATACGTGCTCTAGTCCCCAAGGGTGGCCCAGAGAGGCTTAACATATTGCTACCATCTGCAACAATCAATGATCCACCAAGTTTTGTTGATTCTTTGATTTTGAAGTTGGGTACCTAGTGGTTAATATAATTGTTTGACGAACACACTTCACATCACTACCAAGAATATTCTCACATAGATAGTAAACATCTATGAAGATGAATTCATAATCATAAGCTCTACTTACTTCCTATGAAAAACCACAATTCCCGCTCACAATATAGTCGACGATTGAACAAAGTAGTTCCAATTCCTACCCAAAAGTTGATCTACCTCAAGCTCATTAAAGTTTTGCACCTTAGTTTCAAACAAAGAAACTATGAAGGACCTATTTCACTTACAAAGCACTATAAGTAGCTATGAGATTTCTTATCTCTAATCCCTTGAATATTCCACACTACAAATGTAACCATATTTTATTAGCTAAAAAAAAGCCCTTAGATAGACTACACAACTTTACAACACCCCCTACCATGTTAAATGTACATTTTAAAGGTACTACACATCCACAACAACACATAGAATTCAAAGACTTTATGGCATTCATTTCACTATTCAAAATTAGCCCTCTTTAATAGCCTGAGTCCCCAAAGTTAATGGTCTATAAATCATTTATCCAATATAAATTTAGCACAAGCGAGGAAGTGGTATCTCCTACCAACTATTTGAAATTGAGTAAAGATTCTAGCTATAAATATTGCTCCTCCCCTTGAAGATACCCCCCTCTCTCTTAAGAATATTTTGACATTTTCAAGCAAAAAAAGAGGATTTTTCCCTTATAAGTAGTCTAACATATTTCGTCTAGGTCCATCCAATAATGTTGCTTCTCAAAACTAGCACATCGTTTCTCCAAATTAGCCTTTATGTAGCAAAACTAATGTACACAAGTTCCTTAGATGCATAATAAATCTCTCAAAGTCTAATTCTCTATTTCTTGCTATCCTTCATAAACTAGATGAAATACCAAAATTGAAAATAGTGTTTTGCATAATACCATTCAGATACGCTGGTGGACCATTCCTCAGCAAATCTGATGAACACAATTTGAAACATCCATTACTTATAATATCTCCAAGGACACTGCAATAAATACAACTACAATAATTTCACATCCTCTATGCTCCAATTTTGAATCCTTCCTCTATTACAAACACTGGAAAAATTTGCATGCCTATTGATCAGCATATCCAAAAGAAAAGTAACATTGCTTCTACCTACCTCATAGATCTCAGCATGCTCAAGTCAAGCTTCAGCTATATCCATCAAGATCAACATCAATTAGGTAACAAATTTGCCACTAGATTCTATTCCAAGTGAAATTCACAAGATGAGTAGCAACAAAATATTGTCAAAACATTCTTTACCCTTGTCTGCCATAGTTAAAATGCTTTATTTCATAACAATGTAAAGCCATGAGCAATACCAAATAGAATTCCCTTGTGAACCTAGCAACAATGTGGCCATCTATAGTTCCTTAAAGGTTTTGGGATAGAAAAGTTTACTACTCATTACACTATCAAATCCAATGTTTTTTATGATACCACCATTTCTTGTTCTTCAATTTTAAAAATTTTATGCAAGAAACTTTTTTCATTTTTATTTTTACTAACATCTCTAATTCATTCCATAGTTCTTTTGCCCTTCATTGGGAACCAGGTGATGCCACTGTGGTGGATAGATAGAGATTGCACAAGTCTTACAACTATTTTTCAAAAAACTACAACCCAAATCGTGAGGAATAATTAAGGACATCATGCACTTCCTTAGTACTGGATGGATATTAATTTTATTTGTAATAATTTAATTATTCCCTTATGCTCTCTATTTTGATAACCATTTATTCTTAGATGAACCCCAACTATGCCAACAATTCCAAGTTTGATATCTACCCCTATGCAAAACTTGCATCATATCTTTAAGCTAGTAGTACTTACTAGTCTATCGCTTACCCATATCATTATCATTTAAAATATTCCTCAATTATGTTGCTGTAAATACTCTCTTCTTCTAGGTTACACAACCATCCATGATCCCAAAGCTTATTGCTTGTCATCATGAACTTCTACCTATACTTGTGTCAAACCCATCCCCATATTCTTATCATGATCAGGCCTTTCCTCTAACAATTAGAAGCTGTCAAATGTAATAACATTGTGAACCAACATGCTAGGTACACATATCCTAAAAGCATGACCCACCTTACCACAAGTGAAGTATATAGAGGGTAGTCCCTCATACTCAAACTTCTAAAAAGATCAACCTATTTGCCCATTGAGCCACAGAATCACTCCAAGTGGCTTTAAAAGGTCTATTCATATACATACCATAGAAAATGATGACCACTACATGTCAACCATCCAACCATTAATCTAAATAGGCTCACCCATGAATTTGGCAATGTGCAAAATGTTATACATGTCATAAAAGATAAGAGGGAGTGCCTCAAAATGTACCCAAACTTAGCATCACATAATTGCTAAAAGTGTTAGGCTTAAAACCATCTTTTTACATTTCTAATGCAATACAAGGCCCACAACCTTCTAGGGTCTAATCAACCACATAGAATCTCTACTTGTAGTTAACTTCAAAGTGCAAACAAAAGCACCTAGACAACAAATCTAGAAATTGAAACCCATTAAAATGGCTTAATCTATATTAGAGTACTCTAGCTCTTCATTACAAAGACAAAAAACCACCACACACTCCACAACAAAATGATACTAGTGATTGCAAACTCATCGATCACAAGCCTCATTCAAATGGTATATTTTGTTATTAATTATGTAAAGGTATAGCCCGGTGTTAGCATCTACACATCTAAATTTTTGTTTCTTTCCATGTAATTAATAAATGGACCTCCTATAGAAATTTTATTACCATTGCCTTTGTCCCTCTTATAAAACCTTCCCTGAAGCTCACCTTACCCAAGCTATTTGTTGGATGATTTCTATGTAGAGAATTTTCTCTCCACCATTTAAATATTCCCACAAACACTTTGCATGCACTTTTGTAAATAGCCTTTATTTGTATCAATTGGGCATGTAATAAGCTCATTTGAGGTAGTGCATAATTACATAAGCTCATTCAACTTCAATTTACTATCTAGTTGGTTTTTCTCTTCCATCTCCTTCCTTATCATTAACATGCTTACTTTTATATTTAAAACATCCCACATCTTTAAAGATTCATCTACATCATCCTCAGATGAATTATTACCACAACAAAATACGTATGACTGTGATGATTCTAGTGATGTCACTACATTGTTCGATTCACTTCCCTAAGGTCAACCACTATAATTTCTTGGATCATGGACCACAAGTATAGTGCCAGCATCCCTATAATTGTTTGTTGTTGGGTGTCAAAACTTATTCACCAACCACTCATGCTTGGTATAAAACGACCATGCTAGCCCTTGTTTTTGTTGCAATTTTCTAGATTTAGGGTTGGCCATTGATTACTACTTCTATAAGTACATAAGAAGGTTTTTATTTCGTGTTCATTTTAAAGTTTTCTAGAAGTAGAAAGAAGTACATTCCTAAACTTGCCTTCCAATAAGTTGACAAATCTTGTTGGAACCAAAGTTTAGCCATGCATCTTCTATGCCTCCTAGTTCTACCTCTTACCTCAACTTATGTTTCACTACAAACAATACCATCCAATTGGACAAAAATTATATTTTGGTCATTTCTCCTCCAACGAAGTCACCAACATTGGTAATGTCCCCTTCCAGCAACAAGTTGACGTATGGTCGCATGGACAAAACATAAACAAATTGATTGGAGGCCAACGCTAGAAGTGGCACCTGTAGCATAATTTGATGCAATACTGATCAGGTCTAGACATAGCAAGGATTGACAAATTTAGAGTTTTTTTCTTAATTTTATTAGTGGTGGTCTGTGATCAATCTTACTTGATGACAATATTTATTAGGTTAATTTTATTAATGTGTGAGACCTCACCCAATAACTAACTATATGAGGTGTAGGATCTATGGTCAAATTTTTAAAAGGACTATGGCCACTTATGCCATGGAAATTTGTGGTAATAACCATTCTGTGATTCCCTTAGATGTCGTGGGCCACATGAATGCTACATTGATGTATTCAATGAGTCCAATGCTTTGTTAAAAGGCCTATGTATGATGAGAGTTTATCATTTAAATATGTGGTCATCAATAAGAAATTTTGAGTAAGCCCAAGTCATCATCTTGCATTTACTCTGTCCACGCACTTTATAAAAACTAACCATTGCACCTACCGATTGAAAGGTTAAGTGAACTACTTTGATTGCTAAAATGCAAGACATTTGCCACGCACGACTTGATAAGAAGTCTATTGAACGTTTTGATTTAGACGAAGGACAAGACATAAGAATGTTTCCATATATGAACGTTAAATAATTATTTTAACATTAAGTAATTATATATGCTATAAAGAGAAAAGTGGAAAAAAAGTAAAATAATGAAATCAAAGAGATGTAATGGTCACAAGAGAGGATAATTGGAGTTTTAAAAGGAAGTAATAAAATAATTGAAATTATTGAATAAATAAGATAAATTGTATAAGATAATTCTATTCCAAGACATTAAGGAGTTTGAATGTAATATCTTTGATAATCAAGTTGGTTACAAATAGACATGTCTTGTAAAACATACTAAAAAGCTAGAAAAATAAAAATATTTAAAAATAATGGCTAATGTATATTTAATTACATAGAGCTTATTGAAAGGAGTCCAACAATAACTATTTCATGTCGACCAGACCTCCTTTTGAATTGCTATGGATTACAAAATAAAAGAAAAATAAATAATAAAAAAATTATTTTGTATTAAGTAAAAAAATAATAAAGCTAAAACAAGATAAATTTGGGCAATATATTATAGCCTAATTAAGGTGATGTAAAGGTCATACTAGAGGAAAAGTAGAGTTTTATAGAAATGTAAACAAATCAAAATGAAATGTTTTATGAATGATGATAAGTTATGGTATAAAGCTACATTTCATTATGCTAAGGTGATTGAGTATAACATGCTGGATCATCAAATCACGTATGAATAAAAATAACTTATCCATCATGGAAAAATAGAATTCAAAAATTTAAAAATATTAAATTTAATATTTATTTATATAAATCACCTAAAGATGAGTGCAACAATAATTGTTTTGTGATAATAATACTTACTTTAGAATTAATAAAAATTATCTATATAAAAAAATATAAATAATAATAAATATTTATTCTAATATTAAGTAAATTTTTATGAAAGTTCGGATAAATTAAGAAAATATAATATAACAAAATCAAAGTGATGTAAAAGTTGTAGGATAGGATAATTAGGGTTTTATTATAATGTAACCAATGATAGAAAAAAATTTAACAAAGGAGATAAATTGTATGAGAAATCTATATCATAAGATATAAAGGTGTGCTAGTGTAGCATGATTGTGAAAACAATTATGAAGCAAAATAATTCGCAAAACAGGCCAAAACCATAGAAAATAAAATATTTAAAAATAATAAATTAAATATCTTATTGGATAAAGCTTGTTAAGGTGAGCTAATAACTTTTATTTTCCCTCTATTGGATCTTATTTGGAAATATTATGAATTGCCAAAGAAATTAAGTTTAAATATTGATAAATTATTATTTTTTAATTAAGTAGATATATATATATTAAAGTTGAAATGGTATAAATTGAAATAATGAAATATGACCATTTTATATCATTATAAAGGCAACGAAGGAGAAAAATTAAGGTTTCATTATAATATGACCAAACGTAATAAAAATATTCAGAAAAATGAGATACATTCTATCAGGAAGATGCATTACAAAAAACAAAGGAGATCAAACGTAGCTTACTTTATCATTAAATAGGGAACAAATAGAAATCTCTCACGAAGTGTAATGGAACCCTATAAAATAAAATATTTTAAAAACTTTTATATAAAATTAATATTTTATTAGATTGAGCTCATTGGAAGAAGTCCTACAATGTATTTTTCATCTTTAATAGACATAATTTGAAATTTTTATGAACTACAAAAGTAAACAAGCACAAATAATAATAAGTTATTATTCAAATATTGCATAAAAATTAAATGAAGTAGAAATAAGATAAATTGAAGAAATGTAATCAAACCAAACGAAAATGATGAAGTGGTTGCATAAGAAGGGAATTAGGTTTTCAAAGGAATGGTACAAAATCAAAGAAAAAATGCATTAAATAGCCTAAAAAAGCTACATTCTGTTGTGCTATGGAATTTGAGTGCTAGATCATTGATGGCAAAGTTAAATATTAATCAAAATATATGATAGAATTTATACTAAAAAACTAAAAACAATTTAAAATATTAAAATTATTTAAGTAGTTAGAGCTCACTAAAATAGGTCGTACGACATTTTTTTGTCACAAGCGGACCATGCTTTGAATTAAGTATAATCATAAAATAAGATATGCAAAAATAATAATAAATTATTATTTCCATATTAAGTAATTATATAATAAAGCTAAAGCAAGACAAATTGAAGTAATATAATATAATTAATTCAAAGTGACATAATTGTTACATGAAAGAAACATTAAAGCTATATATTATGACAACAAGCCGTCGTAATTAAATTTGAAAAAATGAGATAAATTGTAGTGAAAAGTTATGTTGCAAGAAGGCAATGAGGTCAAGTATAACATCCTCTATCATCAAAATATGTGTAAATATCAATGTCTCATCATTCATGCAAATTTATAAATAAAATATGTAAGAATAGTGCAATAATAATTAATTATATTGAGGTCATCAAGATGAGTCTAATGACATTTATTTTATCTTGAATGAATTTTATTTAGAAATACTATGAATTATAAAAATTAATAAGTATAAATAATAATAAATCCTTATTTTAATATTAACTTAATAAATATTAATGTTGAGAAGGGATAAACCAAAGTAAAGTAATATAACCAAATAAAAATGATGTAGAGGTTACACAAGAGTAGAATTAGATTTCATAGTAGTTTTTTACAATCAAGGAGAAATATTAGAAGATATGAGATACCTTGTATGAGAGTGATACCTTTCAAGATGTTATGGAGACCGATTGTAACATCCTTGATTATAAAATAAGATACAAAATTAAATTCTCTTGAAAAGATCAATTGCATTAATCTTCTCCTTATCAATGTTTATTCCACCCTTTCCAACTTAATATCCAAAATATAAAATAGTTTCCCTTGCATACTCCTGCTTCTTCTCATTCAACTATAAATGATGGGATTGTAAAATATCGAACATCTTCAATAAATTCTTTATATGTCCTTCATGTGTATTACTATAAATGAGAATTTCATCAAGGTAGACTAGCACAAAATCTACTAAGAGAAAACAAGGCCATTCATTAGTCACATGACTGTTGCTTGAGTATTGCACAACCTAGATGCCATTACTAGCCACTCATGCAACATTTGTAGAGTTTTAAAAGTATTTTTCAAAATTTCACCTTCTATAATATGTACTTGAGGATACCTTGCTTAGACATCTAATTTTGTGAATCCTCATGTATGCTTTAGTTGGTCTAATAAATCATTAATTCTTCATAGTAGACACCTATTCATACAAGTGATTCTGTTAAGAACTCGTCAATCCACACACATGCGCCAAATTCTATCGTTTTTGCACTAATTCAACTGGAGAGCCAAACGGTGAATTAGTAGGTATGAGTACTCCATTCTTCAATAACCCTAAGACTTGCTTATTAATCACTTCATTTTTTACAACTAAGTTGTGATACATATCTATGTTTATCAGTGTTGATTTGATAAAAGTTAATCTGATGCTTCCCAACATAATTTGGCAATTGCACTTTATCTTAGTAAATAGTGTAGAACATTCTCTTAGTATCTTCTTAAGTTGTTTAAGTAGATTACTATATTTGTGGGAACCAATATTCAGCTTCTCAGGTCTAATTAGCAATAACACATAATTTAGACTTTATTTTCTTAATTCTTTACTTGGCTAGAAGCAATAATATCTTGAATTAACTTTCCTTTGTTACATATTACATTAAATTTCCATTCATCCTTTGTGAATCAATACTATTAGGCTTAACGTTAGTATATATCATCTTGATTCCACAATTATGACTAGCCAAATATGATACAACAATATCTAGTAAAATTACCTCTGGGTCAACTTCATCAATATATTCTTTAGTGATTTTAAATTTCACCTTATATTATTTATAAACTCTTGCTTTAGAAGCCTTTTGACTTAACCCATGAGAACAGGGCTTGGATACGAACCATTTTCTAAGTAGAGCTTCTCCATAAAGCTTTTAAAGATCAAACTTTTCTAACTTCTAGTGTCTATGTTAGCATTGACCAACTCACATAAAAGAATATAGGTTGAAAAGCATTCCACTCTTTCTATTATAATTTCATTAATTATATGATTTGTTGGCCCTACCAAAAAAGATAGTCTTATCTTTTTATTCTCAACCCTCAAGAAACGTCTCAATTTTGGTTGCAACAAAGATATTTTTTCCTTATTTTTCTTAAACATGTCTAAGAAAAGATTAGTGTAAAAGATCAAACATTTTTCTCATATGTGGCCTTGCTTATTAAAGTGGGTACAATTTTTGTGACTCTCACTTGTAAATGGTGTTGTTATTATTGTGGCTATCATCCACTTTATCGGATATTAATCTCTCCCCTTTTGTCAGTTCATTATATTAGTGTTAATCCTCCCAAAGGTGAAATCCTATGTCTTTGGTTCCATATTTTTATTCTTCTCCTCAATGGCAACAAAATTAATGGCAATTGTAAATCTACTTGCTTATACCAAAGATTATATAGGGATTAAGGTTAGTTATGCAGCAATAGGATAATAAAAACCATAGAAGTACATAGATAAAGTCCACATCTTTTCAATAGATATCGTTAATACTATAGCTTGTCCTCGAAATTTAATTGTGTAATCATAGATTCTTTGCACTTGTCAATATTAAAGATGGAGCTACTTCCTCTACCTTTCATACACAAACTATGGGACAAAAGTTTTCTCAAATTAATTTCTTAATTAGACTCCAATTTAGCTCTATATCCAAATGAGTCCTTAAATTTACATTCAACTAGGCCGGTGCATGGCTCAATATTTTCAATCAAGCATATACTACTTCATTAAATGAAGAGTAATTGTACAAGGAGAAATAGCTCTCAAGATGATTTAATCAAGAATCTAATTTTTTTGCATCCACAGTACCATCATTAAAAGGGTATGTCTAACTTGAATAGGCCTTATCAATTCTTACGAATTGAATAGGAATATTAATGATGGCATCCTCAGATGTATCCACAAGTGTCCCTTGATTTAAAAAAAATTTCTTTGTAGGCAATTTTACTTTTAAATATATGATGGAGTTTATTGATTTTTTAACACCATCCCTACTAATACTTCAATTTATTATGTTGATAAAGTAACTTGTGCTTGGATAAGAAGATTGAACCCTCCAATAACTTCTCCAACTTTCGTTCAACTTTCTTACCTTTATATATAGGGGTTGGATACACATTTTAATGCAAAAAATATATTAATTTAATTTTCAAAAGACAAATTTGACAATTAACCCAAAGCATACAACTTGTAGATTCTGTGTCATCTGATCGCTTAATAGAATGTGCATAGATTTCAAAAGCCACAAAGCACAACGTTCTTGTAGATGAGGCAGGATAAGTTTTAAGAAATAGACATTCAATTACTCAAAAGCTTTAGTGAAGATCTAAGAAAAAGCAAAGTCACTTGACCTTTTTAGATGGTCTAAGACGGCTTTATAGTGGCTATCAGTCACACGTTAAGATGAAAAGCAACTAAATGGAATGCAAAAAAGTGATTTTTAATAAAATGGCATGAAAAAGACTTTAGGCATCTCAAAATAATAACATTATAGATTGTAACGAATAATACCCTAACATTGAACATTAATGATGTAGTTAATTCCACAAAAGATTCATGCCTCATAAACTTGTTGAAATTTCACAAAATTAAGTTAACTTCATTTATGGAACCTTTTGAAGGTAACAAACAAATGGACATTATTCAAGGGATCTAAAGATTTTCTATTGTGAGAACATCTCTAACAAAGTTTGGTTGTTTTAGTTGTATGACTTTTAAGGACAAGTAATAAAAAGGAAGAACAATGTCTCCACATGGTTATAAAGCATAATACATAAATGTGTTGTCACCCTTTTATGTATGCCAAGAATTACTTTGATTAAAAGAAGAGATCTTTGGTGTGATTTAAGATTTTCCTTGGATGATAGGGAGAACTTATGTCATTACTAAGGTTCAAGAATTTAACTATCACTCTTCTAGATAGAACCTTAATGAATCATGATTAGCTCAAAACAATTCTAATATAGTGGTTTAACATATGAATTAGATTCTACTGGACTATTCCCTTTTTTTATCCTTCCTCCAATAGTTAGATCTATTCAGAGACATCTAAAATTCCAAAGCACATGGATTGAAAGCATAGAATTCTATCCAATGTTTGCTCAGAACTAGAGTCTTCCAACTGTTGATTTAGGAATCAGGGCCCTAGCTTACAAAATGAGGAGATATAAAACTGACCATGAAGAAAGCTAAATTTGGTAATATATGCTAGTTGATTGAAGATGTAGAAGAGCCACTAATGGAGAACGAAAACACCTTAACAAGTTATAAAAGAAATATAAAGTTTTGAATTAGCCAAATTTAGGGTTAGTTTTTCATGGGTATTAAAATAATGTAGATTTATTAAACACATGAAGGCAAGTACTATGTGGCTTAAGGAAGGAAATAATAGCAAAACATTCTTCCACATAATGGAAAAAATAGGAAAAGTAAGCTTAATATCTAATGAATTAAAGATGAACGTTGGAATTGGGTCTTAGAGGAAGTGTTCATTTCCAAATATGTTGTGGGTTGCTTCACCTCTCACTTATCTATTAACCTTACCAAGAAAAATGGGAAGAGGTTTGTTATATTATCCTTAGACTCATTAAAAAGTAATATATTGCTAATTTAGCTAATTTCTATTGGGCAAATATAAAAAGTACTTTTTTTTATGGATTTTTCAAGTGCTCTTAAGTTTGTTGGCTGTAAAAATTTCTTCAACAAGCATTATTGATCAAGGTGAAAATTATGAAGCTATTAATGACTCTCCAGTTGGGAACCTATTGCTTAGATTATTCATTAGTGCTAATGTAATCTTCCTTCCAAGAACTTATTGCACTACATCTATTAAAGATTGAAGACTAGTTTGAACTTATAGTTTCTCTAAAAAAATATTAAGTTGTTGGTTGTTAGCTTACAATCTTTCTTGTCCACACAATCATCATAATAGAGCAATCAACTTTCACAAAGGGGAAATCTCTAAAAATATCTTCATTGCACAAGAACTACTTTGATGTTTTAAATTGCATGCTCAAAGTTAATAACACTATTATCAAACTATACATTAGGAAAACATTCTAATGAATATCATGCAATTTTCTTAAAAAGTACTATGCAAGCTTAACTTTAGTAGTTAATTTATTAATCTAGTCATATGTATCGATAATTAAAAATGACTACTAGTCATTAGTTTTAGAGACAATGGCTCTCTTAATCATCCTATAGCTAAAGTGAGTTAACCATCTATCTTTATTTCCTTTCCTTACTATAACTAAAGCACTAAGAAGAGATTTAAGCAGTCTTATACATAAGCTGTAGTAAAGCAATATGAGACTTTGAGACGTAAAGCAGATTACTTTTTGGGTCGAATAGTTGAATTTTATCCTCTTCGCAAGAGGTGAATAACACTCCATTCAAATTATCAATATATTCTTCTTTGAGCTCTATGACACATCACATTTAGAAATTTTTATACAAAAGATTTTATCTATTAAGAGTAAATAAATGAAACACAAGTAAGAGAACAACATCAAGAAGCTCTTAAGATTCAAAAAATACTACCATCCAATCCCTTTACTTTAATGCACAATGTTCAAAGGTAAAAAGTAGGTTCACTTAGAAAACTACGTTAACAAAACATGCATGAAGATAATTGGATAGAGGAAAACATTACTCTTAATAATAAGTTTTGATTATTATCCATGTCCTCTAAATTATTCCGCTCTATACTCTAATGAAGTTCTATCCTTCAAATAATATTATTAATATAGTAGCAAGGACGTTGAATGAGTTCGTTTAAAGGAATAATCATCTACCTTCCAAAATTTCTTTACCAATATAGAGGCTCTTATAAATTTATTGCATCTTATTAACAATTAAGGGAAGTTGAATTTTTTAATTTGAAGACAAAAGGACTTTTTATGCTTGTAGGGACTCTTAAATCCTTATTTATTGGATTGTCCAAGTTGGACAAACTTATGGAACCAGTTTTCTATGATCCATGGCATTAAACATAACAAACATGAAATGGTTCCTCAATTGCTTCTACATTGGTGGAATTGTGGTCACAAAAACTATATAGCTATTAATGTATCTTGAGTTCTTATATTTATCATATTTTACAATATCTTGAGGTTAAAAATTTAAAACTAAAGAATAGGAAAAAAATCCTAGTGAATTCTATAATAACTAGCGTTCAAATTGCATACTATTTCATTGACTAGAGGGAACCAATGCATTGTAAGTTGTGGACAGGTGATTGCAGACCACTTGGTAAAGAAATCAATGCATTCTTAAATTATGAAGGATCTAAAATAATTAAAGAAGGTAAGCCATGACAGTATTATTTGGTTTAAACTTAAGTGACAATCTTGGCTTATAGAGCATCATTGTAGATTCAAATAGTGAATCAAACCCTATAATGATTTGCTAAAAAATTGGAATCCCTTGGTGTATGTTAATCTTTTTGAACAAATTGAATTAATTTCAATGTAAAGCAATTTGATTCTAGCACATATTCAGAGAAGGCAATGTCTAGTAAACAAATTAGCATTCGCTAGCAATCTTATTCATTTACACATTCTAGATTCATAAAAATTCTAAAAAGTTCCAAATAATTAATTAAAAATGATAAGGAGAAATGTCCACATACTTATTGGGTGATCATGAAGAAAGTCATCCAACGAATCCTCACACAATCAAACTCATGAAATTCCTTAATAAGTTCTACGGTCATCTTAGATTTGTTCTTATGGAAGTCATTGGGCAATTGGGGTTGAAAAACAAGAAGCAACATCTTGGAAAACAAACGAATAAATTTTTTCATATTTTTTAATTTTTTCAAAACAATTCAATTCCCATAAACTACTTAGGGCTTTCTTGTTCATGCCAAACATGTAATATTTTAGGCCAACAGAATGAACCTATTTTACATGGCTCATTTCATTCATGGGAAACCCATTTCCATAGAATCTCTTAATTCTAATAAGTGATACTTGTTCTTCTTATATTAAAGATAATGACCCATTTCCATGGAGAAAAAAGTCATCATTTTCTTAGTAATGTATTTGTTATTTGATCCAATAGAAAATGACAATATTTATTAATTTAACGACATGGCATGTCTTTAGAAGCTCATAATTGATATTTCTTGTTTCTTTGGCCAGTTCATCCTCTCAATCAACCAAATGTGAGGGCTAGTTCAATGGCATCAATTAGGTATAATTGTTTTATTAGGAAATACATCAAACTTTGTATTTCTTTTTGATAATTAGGTTTGTTGTTAGAATTCATGACACAATCTTAATGGCTTTCTATCTCAGCAATATGGTTACAAAAGTTTAAACAAATATGATGACACTGATCATTCATTTTAAAACGTATGGTTATGGAGTTCATCATTGTATTGTTTGACAACTTCCTTCAAAGAAATACTATCATTGGCTTAGATGATAAACAAAAAGGATCATTTAGATTTGTGTAAAACCTTTTTAGTTGGTGTTGAACAATTTTGTTTTGATAATGCTACGAAAAATACTTTAGATTATTTTGATGATTAACATTTTCCTTGTATGTGCAACGTGATTCCTCGACCATCCTAGCCTAACACGTCATGTTAATAGTACCATGCTCTATACATAATTCTCAATGTTAACAGATCATATTTTTCTTTTATTCCTCCACTTGGTGTTAGTATCATTTTGATATAGTCACTCATTACAAAGGATTAGACTAATCTGTTGACTATTAATCCTTCCTATTTTTATACCAGTGAATTCCAATAATGTACTTGCTTGTAATATGGTTATTATTTTAATATATGACATGTCACTTATGTTTTTGATATGTATAGAATGTCTCCAATTTTTATCGAGGTTGTTTAATTATGATAGTACATGAATATACTGGTCAAACTTATCCATTTATGCACATTGTTTCAGTTGACGTAGTTCAGTTCTTTAATTAGCATCGTTTATCACTTCTTAAATATTTTCATAGAGTGTTACTATGGCGGTTTTGATCATATTGTGATTCAATTTGTTGTGCTCTTATGTTTTCTTATATCATTTCAATGGATAAGTTTTGTGGAATCCACCATGGTCACTATGGATACCTCTATGTATTGCAATTATTCAAACCAATATATTGAATGGAACAAATAGGTACTTCAATGAGAAACTCCAAATTATTGAATGGTAACTAATTAGCATACAACATTGACGTAAATAAGCACATTCAAAGCTCAATGATTCATCCTCTTTCTCACTTATCAACTTTTTGCTTTAGAGGACTTCATTATAAAACTAATTCATTTCAACTACTAAACTCTAGCTATAATAATCTCCATACACAATAGTGTTCATTTTTTTGAAAGAAAAGGTTGAGCAATGGTTTAGATGACCTTGTAGTGTTGAAAAGGTTGATTAAATGATTTCAAAGGATGTTAATGACTTAAAAAAATTATAAATACAATTTAGGTAAATCTTTATTAATGATTTTGCACAAATTTTTGTTTTATTTTAAAATAATTTAATTTTCCTTAAAATTTAGAAAAAAATTAAAAATAATAAATTTGAAAATAATTGAAAAGTACAGGAACATTTTTAGAATGTTCAGCTTAATTTCATGCATCATCCACCCCAAATAAAACCCAAACAAAAACAAATCCAATTAGTATAGGCCTTTCACAAAGAAATAGTCCTCATAAAAATGAAAAAAAATAAATGGTCAATAAAAGCATTTCAAAGAAATAAAACTAATAGAAGAAGAAAAATTGCAATGACACAAATCAAATTTGATGCTTATTGTAATCTTATGTTTGACAAAATACTTGACAAAGAATAAATGTATTATTCTTTGCTTCAATAAATTAAGAAATAAATGAATATAAGCTTTGTTGATTCAACTAAAAAGGAGTGTTGGAGCTCAAATACTAAAGGATACAATGAATAGAAATAATGGTGAGCACCTACGAATAAGACATCAATTTTCTAGCTTAAAAAAATTCTTAAACTTTTCACCAATCTTTTTATGTTAAAAATTGTGCAAATTATAAAGATATTACAACAATGCAAAGTAGTAACCAAACTTCCCAATTTTCTGCTATGGGTTGAATGACAATAATTTAGTAGCAACTATTCAATTGTAGTGCTTTATCCAAAATAACGAGTTGGCTAGCTCACTAGTGTTTATAAAAAAGTCGTTGTGATCAATCACACATCATTACGACCTTTAGAATCTAGAATATATCACAATAAATGACAGTCGCATGATTTATTTTAATATGGATCATTAGATAAAAAATGACATGATCGAATCATGGTAAATGATAGCCACATGATTGATTTTACTTTTGAGTTCTAAATCAAAACAATGCATGATCAAATAAAGGTAAATGTGAGCTACATGATTTATTCTAACTTGTACCAATAGATCACAAAAGTTTAATATTGAAATAAATATATAAATAAATATATTTAAATTTTATGCAAATTAGAAAGGTGGAGGAAATTTAGACCATTTGATTAAGAAAATTATGTGATCAAATGATTTGATGGAAATCTGCGATTTAGAAAGAAGGATGAGATTTCAAACATTTGATCATGAAAATAATGTGATTAAACCGCTAAGTTTGGATCTACGTACTTTTATAGGCAAATAAAATTTCACCTACTCGATTTATTGCTCGAAATAATACCACAAATACATCAAAATTTCAAAGTAATATATGAAAAAAGAATGAGGAATTTTAGTTTGATAATGCTTATTTCCACATAAGATATCTCTACATCATGGTTTATAAGTGTGCATAAAATTAGTTAAACATGTGGAGCCCCAAAATTCATTTAGGAGATTACCAACCCTTTTTACTACTAAGTACATAACAAGTTGAGGAGAGATTTTGTGACTTGATACAACAGCTTAAAAGGTAAAGTTTGATTTCTTGATATGACAATGTGATTCTTTAGATTTTTGTTGTACTCATGACATTTATAGAAAAACATTAAGAACAATTATGTAAGATCATTTAAGAGGAAGGATAAGGAAATATTATAATATATATATAATAATGTGTGTGTACAATTGAATCTCTTTATTAAGAAAAAGTAGTTACATTAATTATTTATTATCTAACGTGTTTATTTTTTTAAAGGTTTAATTTTTACATACTAGGAAATGATAAACATTTCTATCCTCATGAGCTCATGGAGAGGTTTTGATGATATTAGCCCAAATAACTAATGTTTGGCATAGTCATAAAGCTTGAATATACTTAATCTAAATAAGTGATGAATAGGAGCTTCAATGAGACATCAAGAACTTTTGCAAGCAAGATGTTTTCTTGTTGACACCTAGCCACACATAGCTATGGTACTCAGTTTGATGATAACAAACTTGATGTGTTAACAACAGATTTGGTTGATTGAATTTTTAAATGTTAAAGAATTGATATGGTTTTTCAAGAATGAATTTATAGAAGAAGAGAAGCAAATATCAAATCTCACGAAGATCATCTTTATTGGAATAGTAAACATCAAGTGATACATTTTGAATTTAACTTTTTGTGTTTTTATTTTATTTTTGATTGCAATGATATGGTTAATTTAACCACTCATACAAGTAAACAAAAATGAAATTAAAATTTAAATTATCTAAATCAAAAAATATTTTAATTTATAAAATCTTTAATCTTAATATGTTGATCATCATAAGAATCATTTTTCCTATCTTTCAAAATTATTATTTCAAAAATAATTAATTAAATCTAATAATTTTAAAAAATAATTCTAATTGAATTAACTAACCTAAATCTATATAACAATTGTTTGGTCTATAGCAATAATGCTGAACCTGTTAACTACAATAAATAGAATGAGGCATCACTCTTGAACATGGATGGAAATATATTGAATCAAGCCGCAACACTATAGATTCACAAATCAATTAATCATGTCACTATTAACACATCTGACTACATCCTAAAAAAACCCAAGGGTAGCTAACACTGATGTTAGACTACTTCTAAAGAACACAAGATGTTCTACATTGACCAAAAAGAAGACCAAGTACATCAAGTTTGAGTAAAATGTAATGCTTTTTCTACAAAGCTAACTTTAAAATTTGATGAATGATGTGAGCTGTCTGATCGTCAATTTTGTAATCAAATGGTTGCCAACTCATTTTTCTTTTTTAAAGCGATACTTTCATCAACAATTTGATCTCTCAATTTTGTGATTGTGTGGTCAACATTTAAAACACAAGAAAAATTAAATCCAACTATTAGTTCACAAATTAGATCTAATAGTACAAATGAAATCATAATTTAAAAACTGCCCTAGTTTATTCAAAACTATCACTTTATGCAATTTTCACTATCTAATGTCTACCATGCTTCTTATCATGTGGCTCTTACAAATGTACTATTAACTATTATTTGTTAAACATTTTAACTTTTATTCAAATAATATTATTTTTCTAATTAAAAATATCCTTCAATTCCTAATGATCGTGGGTTAGTTTAATAAGTACAATTAGGTTATACAAAATGTTTATAAATAGGATAATTACTAAAAAAAATAGATTGATGAAATTTTCAAGAGAATATAAAGAAAATTCTTCTATTAATGATATTAAAGCCATTCATAGCTAGTACTCATCGTCACCTCCATTTGTTGTGTTCTTTATCACCAAACTCAAATTCTACCATAAAATAAGTGTAGCTCTCATTTTCTAATTGATTAAATTAAAGTACTTGTACCTTTTTGAGAATTTCATTAAGCATAAGAACTATTCTTTACATATTCTTATGGTTCTTTTCCCTTCATCTTTTTATAAATCCTTTTTTGTTGTGAGCCATTTATGGCATGCCGTTTTCTACTTAATTATTCTAAGGGTTTATCCTAACAAATTTTTTGTAAAATTTTATATAAGTATTTTTGCATTCCTTTGCTTTTCCATGGGTAAATGCAGGATTGAGTTTAGGTAAGACATCCAAAAAAAATACTTGTGCACACTTTAAAATTAATCTAGCCTTTTGTTTCCATAATTTCAATAATATTGATTATTAAATTAAACTTAATGTGTTTTGAAAGAAAATTTAAGAATATATAAAATTACTTTAAGGAATTTGTTCAAGTTTTGAAAAATACAATGAAATATTCTTTAAAATATTTTATCAGAAAAATATTTGCATAGTAATTCATCATCCCATTTTCTAAACCTCACTTAAAATGATGCAAGAAGCACATTAGCTTAAGATTAATGCGGAAGCCTCAAATGAATTGTTAGTAATAAATTGAAAGAAAGTAGTATAGAGAAGCATAGGGAAGCAAGTTGATATTTTAAATGAAGGGTTGATAGCATAGAGGACATTTGACCAAAATTATGGAATACACAAAGAAAATGAATAATTTTGAGAAAAGTTTTTATTTAGTAATTTTTTTAAATTGACAATTTGTAGGTATTGATTCCATTATTTTAGGCATTATTGATATTCAAATTCATAAACAATCGTGCATTTTGACATGGCATTTCAAATGAACATCAAACATAAGCATCTATGTGATAGTGAGGTGATAACATTTCTCAAGTTTGATGTGAGTACGATGAAATTTGCAACATGATTCTAGGGTCATTCCATTATTTTAGGCATTATGAGAGCATTGTGCTCGGGGCCTTTTTTATGGTGAATCTAAATAAGTTATGCATCCTTGCCAAACGTGATAATGCCAATGTCTTTGAAAAAAGGTCATGTTAACTGATGACATTGCTTCCAAAAGGATTCTCTCTTCAAATTCACTCTAATCAGCTATTTTTTCACTTGGATGACCTAACATGGAGTTACTAAGATAAGAATTCAAAAAAATTAATTACTTTGGATCTGCCATGATGGGGTAGATTTGTGCTCTTAAGATTTTCACTAGAATTGGACAACATTTAGTACTAGATGTACAATATTTGGAAAATCATAGTCTTCCAAACGAGAAACTTGAAATATTTTCTAATGTTTTGGCTCAATATTGTATCTTTGAATGTTGTAGTGTGGATCTTATTGGAGAACCTTCCAATCCATCTTGTCAACAAGTAGTCCTATTCTCAGTCAGGTGAACAGTCACCAACCCTTTAAAGGTAGATTCCACACAAATCAACTAAACAAGGCCTTGTGGGACTCTATCTGATGTATTGGTCAATCTTGTTAATGATCTTCATTCAAATATTAGAATCTCTAAAAAAATTGGGAGCAATAATGGATTTTGGTAAAAATATTAAGTATTTATAAATTTTTCAAATACTATCTATGTAATTATAAACAAGGATGCTCAATGGTCTAATGTAAGAAAGAAAAAAGTTCTAAACCCTTATTTGTAAGAAATGGTGAAGGTCAGAAAATTCTGATTACTTAAGTAGTAAGCAATTTCAAACATCCAACTTTGTTAGTCATCAATGTAGGCACCTTAAGGTTGGATTATGAATGAAAATCAATGAGGCAAAGTATGGGTATAGAAATTGATAAGGGTATGATAGGATCGTAACATGCTTGAAACTCTATTGCCCCCATAATTGAAAGAAATAACTCTCCCTACTACATAAAAGACCATTAAAACTTAATAAAAGAACTTACTTGTATAATGAATCTTCTATTTGATCATTTTTATGATCAACTTCAATGAGAAGTTCTAAAGTAAGAGTAAAACATTTAAGTCTAACTTTAAAGAAAAGAAGGATGTGTAGCTTAAATAATTAGTGGAGATTTAATCTCTCAAAAGCCTTAGTAAGGATCTCCAGGAAAAAGCAATAGCCCTTAAGAATTTTGAGATAGACTATAATGGCTTTATGTGGGTACTAGACACAAGTCGATAAGAAAAGTGAGTAAATGGAATGTAGAAAATTAATTTGTAAGAAAAAAACCAAAAGAAGCCTTTAGGAATCTCATAATGCAAATATCACATATTGTATCTAATAACTTCTTCATTTTTAGCATCAATGGTGTAGTTAGTTCTATAGTATCTTGATGCCTTAATAACATGATCATAATGAATAAAATTAAGTTAATTACAATGTGGGAAGGCATTGCAAGTGATAGACAAATGGACATTATTAAAGGACAAACTTTTCACTATTTCAACTACAACATTACATATTGAATCATGATTGTTTCATATAATTTCCTACTATATTTGTTCAACATATGAACAATATATTATCAGACAACTCCCCTTATCGATCATGTCTCCATCAATAATTAAAACTAATACTAAACAACTTTGATTGCAAAGAACTTAGATTGAAGGCATAGAATTCTATCTAGTTATTGCTTAGAATAGGAGTTTTACAATTGCAAGGTTAGTAATGAGAGCTCTAGCTTACAAGCTAATGAGTGTTAAAGAACCCTTTGAAGAATAAACTAAAACTTAATTTGGTAATATATTTTATGATATTGAATGATTAAAATATCATGTTATAAAGAAGGAAAACAAATTCAAAGAGTTACAAATGATTTATCAGGGTTGAAACTAATAGAGCTTTGAATCAACTAATCATGTTTGGTAAAATTGAGATGTATTAGAGCTAGATGACAATTACGTTTGACTCAAGGATGGTGATAAAAGCACCATTTTCTTCCACATAGTAGTTAATAATATGAAAATGGATCTTAATACACAAAGAATTAAAGATTCAAGTGGGAGTTGCGTCTCAAATGAGGATTCAATTGCCAAATATATCAAGGATTGCTTCACCTCTAACTAGTCCCTACTAAACAGGTGCTTTGCTTTGTTATACCTAGACTCAATAGTACAATGATGTTGATTCAGCATGCTAGAAAGGAGGAAATATAATAAATTATTTTTTGGATGGACATTGATTAGAAGGGTTTAATGGTTTCATTTATAGGCATTATTTGACCATACTTGAAAATGACAGTTATAATGTTATCATTATTTTTCTTATGGGTAGCCCATAAATTAAAGAATTCACTATTAATGATATAATCATACTTCCAAAGACTAATTGTAGTACATCTTTTGAAGATTTTAGAACAATTTGTTTCTATTGTTTCATCTAGAAAAATACTACATTTCTAGTAGTTAGCTTACGGTGTTTTTACTCACTATTATCTTGATGGAGCAATCAACTTTTACCAAGGGGAGTTCACTAAAAATATCTTACTTGCATAAGAACTACTTAATGATTTAAATCACGAGATCCCAGGTAATAACAATGTTATCAAGCTAAACTTTAGGAAAGTATTCAATAGTATATATTTTAAGGTTTTGTTAAACACATACTGTCGAATTTTAACTTCAATAGTTAGTTTATTAATCTAGTTATGAGTATTTATAATATAAGTTGTTTGCTAGTCATTATTAATGAGAAAAAATGATTCCTTCCAATTGTCTTATTTGCTAAACCAAGTGAACACTTTATCCCCAATTCTTCTCCACATTGTGGTTGAACTGCTAAGAAGAGGGCTAAACATTCTACATATGCAATGAAAAGCGAATCATGAAGCCCCCCAAAGAGTTTGTCAACCAAACTCCCATTTGTGCATAGTAGATGGCTATATCATCTTCTGAAGAGGTGACAAATAGTCCATTAAACTATCAAGTTTTTTTTCTCTAAGCTAGGGAGCACATCAACTTTGTAGATTAATGTACAAAGGGACTTCTTTATTTGATTTAAAAACATCAAACAAAATCTTGAGAGCATTATCTTGGAACTCTTGGGATTCAAATGATGCTAACTTCCAATCTCTTAACTTGAGAGAACATTATTTAAAGCTAAAAAAAGGTGGTTCACTTCCAAAACTAGATTAATAATTTTTTTAAGAAGAAATTACACTTAATGGAAGTTAGTACTGGTTAGTCATGTTCTCCAATTAATACCACTTTGTGCTCTAATGATGCCTTATCTTCCTAACAAGATTATCAACATAATAGAAAGTTTGACAAAAGGTTTCCTATAGTCTAATAATGATTAGGTGAGTAAGCAAAATTTGGCCAACTAGAAATAAACTAGATTCCCCTAGAAAAACTATGGATAAGTGGTTAAGAAAGTAAAATATTTTAAGGATGCATGTAATGCAAGGCTTTGCTAGAAGGTCTACACCTCAAAGACTATCTGGGTTAGAAACATAAGTGGAAATTACTTCAATAAAAATTGTTATGCAGCATGCTCCTAACTTGGAATGATATAGGCAAAATCATTCCCACTATTTTCATAAATGGATCCAAATAGATATGGATATAAATAATTCACTATCAATTCAGCATGATACAAGCTTATAAGTAATTCTCTTATTCATAAGTTAGATAAAATAATTTAGAGTACTTGCCAACCTTCCAAAAATTACTTACTAATGTGGAGGCACCTGAAAAATTAATTGCTATTTGCTAACAACTTGACGACATTGAATTATAAATTTTTAAACAAATACACTTTCTATGCATTTATGGATTTTCAAATTCATGATTTTATGGAGCATCCTAATTGCACAAACTTTTAAAACCACTTTGCCCTAAAGTTTAGCATTAAACACATCAGACATGACGCTTCTACAACGGTGGAATTATAGTCACATGCATCAAGAATTTATATATTGATTGACTAGAACTAGGTCATACATGTCATGAAGTCAATACTTTATCTAATAAAGTTTTTGATGATTATTATTTGAAAGATGGTTTTTGTTTTGCAAATAATTACATATCCCACACATGTCTTAAGAATTTTCTTGTTTAGCAAATACATACTAGAAATCTCACTGGAGATTTTGGTCGAGTCAAAATAATAAGGGGTGTGATTGATTGATTTCATGGTCTAAGATTGCCCAAAAAAGTTGCATCAATTGATTCTCAATGTTGAAGATATGTCATAACTAAATTAAGTAATTATAGTAAAGGTTCACACACACCATTACTTATGGAAACATGTAAGTTTGGACTTAGTATTAGGAGTTTTCAAAATCATTAGAAATAATGATTTTATATTCATATTGAGACGTTTTCTAAAATGGCTCATTTTATAACCTACCATAAGACATGAAAAACCTCCCATATTACGAAGTGATTTTTTGATAAAATTGTTAAACTACATCACTTGCCTCAAATAATTATTTTAGATCATGATGTCATATTTACTAGGATTAAAAACTATTTTGCGGCCTAAAGTGATCAAAACATAAATTTTTATTGACTTGTTATCCCAGAACTAGATGAGCAAATAGAAGTAATAAATCAAAGTTTAAGCAATTTTTTTTGTAGCCTAGTTTTGGAACACATTGAAATCTAGAATCTTCTATAGCATTTTACTTATTTCATTTAAAATTATTCAATTAATAGAACAATAGGTTTGACTCATTAAAATCAACATTAACATCTTATTTATTTTATTCTCTTACCTTATGATTTAGCTCTTCTTAGTTTGTTGAGTCTTTTACATATCATATTTTGTTATTAAATAAATATATTACTCAATAAATTAATTTAAATAATTAAATATATATAAATAACTAGAAAATACACATTAAAAACTTAAAAATTTTGTTGAAAGTGATTATATAATGATTTGTGTTAGGTTTGAGAGACTCTACTTGAAATTTTAAAATATTACATGCCTATAATACTAGGCCATTTACAACTATATAAGGACAAAGTATCAACATTTATATTTTGATTTACTTAAATATTACAAAATTAGAGCTACCATTAATACTCAATAAGTTGTATCGTGTAAAAAACTATGCCTAATACCTAGTGAATCTTTTTAGCCTTCACTATCATTGCCAAGTAAAATTATCCTGATAATACATTTAGCCACATGTTGTGAGCTTTTAGATTAAGTGAAGTCAGTTTTAGATGATCAAACAATGTTTACATTGAGTCACGTATAACAAATATTTTTGGTAGGTTGATAGGTCCATCAAGTCTTTGACGACAATTGGATTACTGAGGAGGAGCGTCACTACCTAAATTTAGAGATGTAAAAGAAATATTAGAGATTTTAATATGACTCCACGGAGTTGAGCTCATTCTCACCTAAGGAGGGTGATTATACTTTGTTTAATGATAACAAACCCAAAATATTTTAATTAAATGTTTTTAAGTGAATTTTTAGAATTTAGATAATATATGCTTATGTTTATGAGAGAACTTAAAGAAGAGGAATAGGGTAAAATCACATGAAAATCCCCATAGTTGTAGTTGCAAATCATCTTGCCTCTACTCCACCAACATTAGTATTTTTAGTGTAGGTTATTAAAACTACTTTTCTTTTAAGTTAATATCCCTTATGTCAAAGATTAATTTAAGTCTTTAGTTTTTGGAAAAGTTCTTGCTTGTTCAATGATCCTATGACTTCCAGGTGTTATTTAATAAAATCTTTGAGTTGGCCCTTATTCAAATATATTATTTGAATCTAAATACTTTTTAATAATTTATGAGCTAACAATAGTTTAGCATATCATCCTACCTTAGGTTGGGTTTGAGCCTTGTTAAAATCTCATAAAGATAGTAGTATTGATGCCCAAATGCTCCTGAAGAAAGGAGGTCATGCCTCAATTCCAAAGAGATAGCATGTGATGAAATGGCTTCTTCAATAACTATGACAAAGAAGTGAAAGGATTATGTAAGCTAAGGCTAATTGACTTGGTGTTAGTTTTTGGCTTACTCTATAAGATCCAAAAAGCAAAAAATTTTTGATGCACCTTTCACTTTACATATTACTTCCAATATATTTATTAGTATAGCTTTTGTGAATTTTTCATTACATTTAAAAAAATATTGGTATATGATGTGTGATCTTTTAAAAACTTTTTGCAAACTAATTTCCGTTGCCTCCTTTCAAGTGCCATTGTACTAGTAGTGTTATATGTATATTTTAAGGAAGCATATGCTATTAAGGACAACTTTGTTTAATACATTCTTAGATTTGGATATGGTCTCATAAAAATGTAGGTATTGTTTTGCACTGTGTGCTTAAGAGAACGAATATGATTTGGACCATACCAAACTATTTATGCACCCCATTTTTGTAATCTTGTGGTTTACCTAATGCATGATTTTTTATTTAGAAAACAAGGGACTCATGAGTGATGATTCTTATCTTATGTTATTAAATGTTGCTTGAGAAGAGCTCACAAAAGTCATACGAATGATACCAAATAAGGTCAAGGGTGTGGAAGATTACTCAGAACCCAAATGGCACCATAAGTTTGTGTTTAAGGCATTTCTTTTTCTTTTGAGTACTTATGTAATGGATAAATTACTTTTTATTAGATATTGAGCAAGAACTACACACAAATGTTATTTCAAGCATGCACTTTCCATTCATTTTAGGCATTGATAGAATTGTATATAAGACTATTTCTTATATTGAGATGAAGGATTTAAATTCCAACAATAGTGAAAAGTCCTATAGGAAAGGTGCTTAGGGAGGACTTGTACTTTTATACAAGGAAAAATTAAATTTTAAGAAAAAAAATATATTCATATTCATCTATACATTACATCTACAAAAATGCATGATTTTCTCCAAAAACAATCTTTAAAAAGAATTAGTACAAAATGGACTTCTATAAATAAAAATTGTTAAAAGAATCTCTATTTGATGGTCCTTTTAATCATATAATTAGTTATATAAACTAGTGCATTATTGGTAATGAACCACTCAATTAGGCTATAAATAAAATACAACGGTAAAATTCTATGTTGGAGATTTCTTGAAGGCCCATGAAATGACTACATCAACAATCTAATTTTCAATCTAATGCACAATAGATCATTCAAGATTTAAATCCAATAGAATCCACAAAGTTGATAATCAGCTTCAATTTCTATAAGATGATCATCAAACCATTTAATTGGAATTTTAAGCTCAATTTGATGTCATTTTTGAACATGGAATAAATCATCTAATGTATGTGAATGAAACATGAGATAAAGCTAGTTTTTTTATCAAAAGCTAATATAAAATTAAAAATTGATAGTTTGATGAATTTAGGAAACAAAAGTTGAGGTGAATAGATGATGTATGAGCATCATGTGTTGTCCCATAAAAACATATTAATTGGAATTGCACCAATCCCATTGAAACTCAAAGCCACACCTAACCAGAATCGTATTTTGATTCACCATCTTTGTCAACCATAAGGCTTGACTACAATGATATATTTGCCCTATCGTTGCCTCTAATATTTTTGCTCTGTTCATCAACAAATTTCATAATAAAATATGCCATCGTTGATGTTAGTTCCTATGCATCACTCACTATCGATAGCTGTCTTAGATCACCAGATCATCCACTACTCGTAATCACTCCTATTTAAATGCCAAACATCACCTGCTTTCCAACCATCACTATGCCAGTAGCTACTTCCAAACCACTTACCATCTCTTGGACACTCGTTAGCTACCTCCCTTTGATCATTGTCAAGCCATCATCTATCTTCTTCACTGCTGACATCCTTGTCACATCATCATTATTGTTCGATCATCATATTGTATGATTGTATTATTTTTCCTATGTCATAACATTTTTCAAAAATTTCAATATTTTGTATTAGGTATCATTGATGTACTTAGAGTTAATGTCATGGATTTCTAAAGATTTTTATCGATTTTTAAGTGATTTAATTCAAAAATTATCCACCTCTATATATTTTACATTTAATATGATTGATTTTTAAGAATTAAAGTCATGAAATTCTGAAGATCTCTTTTAGATTCATAAGTAATTTAACTCTAAAATTATCGTTCTCTTTTTTCGATTTTTATGATATTTTCCAAAGGTGTATTTTCCTTTTATTTTTTTCATACATTAAGCACTCCTTCAACTATAAGTAAGAGAGTCACTCTCATTATAATGTAGATATTGATGAAGGAAATTTGTTTTATTTGTGTGCTTCCATATTTCTGAGTAAAGAGTATGTACCCATCTCTAGTTAGAGAGATTCCAACTTTCCTTTTCTTTTAAGAGACAAGGATTGGACGTGAGAGAACTTCTACTACAAGAGCTGACAACCAAATAGATTCACCTATTTGTCAACACCCGTAAGTCTTCACCCACTTTGTTATTCTTTTCACCCAATAGCCAAACTACCACCATCCTCAACAAGGCTCGAGATCCTAGTTAACCATCTTGTTACCCTATTATCATTCACACTAATCCAAACTTCCAACTCATCATTCTTTTCCACCTTCGATACTTTACATACTAACTCAAAAGAAAATATAAGTCACCATCACCAAAAAGAGGCACTCTTTTTATAATTTTTATTTTCTAAAAGATTATTTAAAGTAAATGTTACTTTTTCATATATTTGAGTACTCCAAATAAAGTTTTCCTTAAAGTTTTTATTTTATTTAAGTGAAATTTGATGTGATAAAACTATTTAGTAAAACTTTATACTTAATTTCTGTTATGTTACCACACACTCAACTAAAGAATCTATGCTACAAATTTAGAGGCTAAATTTAAATAATTATAAAATACTTCACATACCATCTAACCCTAATTAGATTATGATATCTTTTAATATTTTCTAATAATTTGTTAAGAATTTTCATATTATAGGCTCAAAATTAGATCATAATAAAAGTTTAATTTATGTTATATCAACATTGGTTTATGGTATGATTTTCTATTTAATATTTAAAAATTATATTTTTAAAAAAATTCTAATAATAATTTTTTTGGTTCAAAAAAATTCCTTAACATATTGTGTCCACTAAAGAACTCTTAATTTGTTTTGAAACATTGTCTTAGGAGATCGTACGAAAGCAAAGATATGACTCCTTATCATCTTTCCTGAGAACCATATAGTTCAATGTATGAGGTGGTTTGGTAAAAGTGAGATGATAATCAGTTGTCAATTTTCTTAAAGCACATGCCATCTCAGCTTTGGTTGTCATAATTGTGGTTACTTTGCATTTAAGAATTATTATAAATAAAACAAATATATAAAAAGTAGATATCTATGATTATTCTCCTTTCTTGATATCCTCATGTGTCAAACATTTATATGATCACAAGGCCTAGTAGGTCTTGTGAAATATAGCACTAAAGTTAAGAATCAAATCAAAACTAAAGATAAAACTTAATGATAACATGCTAGAGCTATCCTAATCAATAGCCTAACTCACCTAGATTGTTATACAAATTCTCTTAAACCAATAATATGAATCAAAACTTAGAAGATAAAGAGATAATACGGGAAGAAATACCACATCTAATAATCTAGTATAAAAAGCAATAAGAGACATAAAAACCATAGAAGATATGATGATCCTTCTGATGAATCTCACAAAGGTATCTGCAAGATAAATCATAACCATAGAAGAACAAATGAATCTTCTAATGAGTCAAAGCTAAATAATGATCTAGATATGCCTAATAAAGAAGAGAGACTTAGGAGGAATCGAAAGAGAGAGAACATATCCTTAATATGAAACTAGATGCCCTAACTTTTAATGATAATTCTAATCCCAAAGATTATGTTAACTAATAGACTAGTATGGATGATTACTTCAATTAGGACCAAAAAATTTAATATAAAAAAATATTAATTTATTAAGACTAAACTGAATGATACTATACATAGGTTTTGTAGAAACATACAGTGGTAATATGTTATTAATTATGAAGAGATATGCCAAACATGTAGAAACCTTACCATTAGTTTATACAATAAGTTTATTCTATTAATCTATAATATTGAATTATTGGATACCTGGCAAAAATTTTTTAAGGTGATAAATCTATTAAAGAGTACATTAAAAATTTTTATGATTATAAACTTCAAAGTGATATAGATTAATCCAAACATGAAGTACTCTCTTATTTTAGGTTAGGTTTAAAACGATATATAGAGTTTGAGTTTTATTTGAAAAATGTAACTACCCTAGAGAGTATTTATCATATAACTAGAAATATGAAAAAAAATAGAACAACTTATTTTAAAAGAAAAGGCCTCCTAGTCCTTTTAAAGGCTCACATCATCATGGCTTGCTTAACCCACTCATACTTGCACTTCATCTACCCCTTCTACCATAGTTTCCAAATCTCTTAAATCAATAGTATCATCCACTTCTTTACACCCTTCTTCAAGCAAATCCATTATGTTCCAAATTACCTAATCTTGAATCTTCAATATAAGTGCCATGAAAGAAACATGTAGCCATCAACCACTTAAAGAGAGCCATGGTTGTAAACTTATTTAGTAATAATGAACAAGAAGAGTCAAAGGAAGAAGATAATATAATGTCCAATATGGATGTTGTGCAAGAATTTGAAAATATTGAAACTTTAGTGGTTTTGAATAGTTAGGTGCACCATTGTAACCCTATAACTACAAGATGACTAGAGGTGCACCAACATCTTCAACACTACTACAAAAAGTTTGGAAAAACCATGTATGATGATCATCAATATTGGTAATTACATCAATGCAATTGAGTACTAAGCAATAGGGACTCATTGAAACATCAAAGCCTCTATTATGTCATTAATAGATAAACCTAAATACTTATTAAGTAATAATTTTATGTACCCTTAAAATTGGAAATATTTAGTGATGATAATTTATATAATATTATATTTATGCAAGAAAGTCATCTTATCCTATGAGTACCATGGGATTTCTATTGGGATACAACTTTGAAGGGTAAGGCTAACACATGTTCTTTAATTTATGAATGAAAAGCCATCTCATTATACCCCTCTCCACATCCTAGTCGCTTAAGCTTAATAAATCTACAAAAAAATTTGAATCGATTATAAAAATAAAGGAAGAGATAAAGAGTTTAAGCTTGATTACACAACCTTAATTTAAGAGGACTACTGATCAAGAAGTCTTAGTTTGGTTTTTTATAATTAAGAACTTAGCCACCACTATACTAAAACAACCACTTATTGTATTAGGCTTTCTAAATGATATCTTTGATATTTTTATAAATGATTTACCCAACCTTCTTTATTATAGATTAGGCCAAAAGACCCGTACTATGTTAACTCATTATGTAGAAAACCTAATTAAAAAGTGATTTAACCATGAAAGTGTTAGTCTTTGTGCTGTCATTATACTTTTAGCAAGAAGAAAGTATGGAATATGGTGGATGTGTGCTGATAATCAAGTCATTAGTAAATCACAACAAAATATAAGTTTCTTATTTTATATGTAAATGACCTATTAAATCAGATGTTAAGTGTCACCATATTTTCTAAAATAAATTTAAAATGTGTTTACAGTTAATAAAGGAATATCGTGAGAGATGAATGAAAGATAGTATTTAAGATTTAGGTTAGTTTGTATGAACTACAAGTGATGTCATTTGGGTTGTAAGACATATTAAGTAAATTCATGAGATTGATGACTTAGGTTTTAAAAGCATACTTAAGGTAATTTATGATACTTTATTTTGATGACATTATGGTCTATAACTGGTCTATTTTCACAAACTATGTTACACTCGATAAAAGAAATACTTATTTATCAAACTAAATAAATGTGAATTGTTCATGTTTAAGGTTGCCTTCTTATGATACTTAGTTTCTTCTAAAGGGTTGTGTATTGACCATAACAAAATCAAGATATTTATGAGTGGTCTATTGAAAGATTAATTTATGAAATTAAAACCTTTTGCACTCCTGACACTTTTTATAGATGATTTTCAAGACTTTAACACTATTGTCACATTGATCACTAAATGTTTTAAGGCTGGTAAACTTACTTTGATTAAATCTATAGAACTAACTATTAAAAAGTTGAAAGAGATTATAACTAAGGCACCCATTCAAACACTACTTGAATTTTGTACTCCTTTTGAGGTTGTATGCAATGGACCAAAAGTAGGGATAGGTGGTGTCCTTTGTCAAGATAAATATCTTATTGCGACCTTTAATAAGAAACTTAATGATGTTAAAAAGAAGTGTTCTATATATGAAAAAAATTTATGTGTTGTTGTTTAGTCTTTAAGTCATTAGAAATATGACTTGTTTCTCAAAGAATTTGTCTTTTACTCTAACCATGCGGTGCTAAGGTTCCTAAATACCCAACTAGACCTTAGTTATATGTTTGTTATCAAGCACAAGTCTGGCTTAAAAAATAAAGTAGCTAATGCATTTAATCAATGTGTTCACCTGTTAACCATTTTCTCTATAAAGACCCAAGCTTTTACCAAATTAAAAACCAATATCTTGATTGTTCTAACTTCGAATGAATTTATGAAGAAATCAAATCAACTCCAAACCTTGTATCGAGAGATTTTGGCTTAATTGATTGTTACTTATATAGGAATAAAAGGTTATGTATCCAAAGTTTATCATGTACAAATTTTTTTTGTTAGTGAAATACATGTTAAAGGATTATAGGATCATTTTAAAGAGATAAGAATCATTAAGATATTTCTGAGAGATTTACTAGAGTACAATAATACATTATTTTACATCTATTTTAGCCCAATGTCACATATCCATAGCTATTAAATCTTCAAATACAATTTTTTTTGTTAGTGAAATAAATGTTGAAGGATTATAGGATCATTTTAAAGAGATAAGACTCATTAAGATATTTCAAAGAGATTTACTAGAGTAGAATAATACATTATTTTACATCTATTGTAGCCCAATGCCACATATGCATAGCTATTAAATCTTCAAATGTAGGCTAAGGACTTACATTCCACTACCCATACTTGATAAGCTATGGGAGTACATAAATATGGATATTGTATTTGGATTACCTAATACCTCATCAAGGCACGACATTATCATTGTGTTCATTGATTTATTCTCTAAAATTACTTAATTTATCCTTTGTCATAAGTCCTCTAATGCAACCCATGCAGCTAAGATTTTTTTCAATGAAATAATTAAACTATATGGTGTTTTAATGACTATAATATCTAAATGAGAAGTGAAATTTACTAGTTATTTTTGGAAGATCTTATGGCATTTACTAAGAACTAAGCTAAAACATTTTTCAACCTACCACCCTTAAATAGACAGACAAACAGAAGTATTAAGTGATAGTTAAAAAAATCTTCTTTGTGGCTTGATAGGGTGATAACCTAATATTTGGGAATAACTACTACTGTGACAAACATTTGTATACAATAATTTTATTAATCATACTATTGGTCTAAGGTGCTTCGAAATTTGTTCTAGTAATACAGTAGATCTTTGATCAACCTTATTCCCCTATTAGTAGACTTTCATACTTCTACTTCTACTTCTTTCTTTATTCCTCATATGCTTTTATTAAAATAAATAATACATAAAAAACCTAATCTAAGTAATGAATGATATAAGAAACTAATAGATACCCTTAAAAAAGTTAAAAAAATTCATGAAGAATATTATATCAAAGTTTGAGTTAGGTTAGAGTGGTTCCCTTTTTAAGCTTACAAAAAATTAAAAGCACATGGAGTTTGACCTTTTATGATTGTCAAAAACTAGGAATTAATATGTATGTACTAGATTTGTTCGAAGAATATGGTATTAGTGTGACATTTAATGTTAAGGCTTTACTGTAATATAGAGTTCTACATCTAATACCAAGTAAGTAATTTGAGTTTAATTCTCTTATGTTGAGTGAACTCACTCATACGATTACATTAGACTTAAGAGTAAGTATGGAAAATATGAAAAATGTTTTAGATCATATGAAAATTCAAACAAAATATTGTATACTTAAAAAAAGTTTAGTTCATTGCATGGGTATTTCTCTGATCGAGAGTAGTTCTCTTACATTTTATGACTTATATTATGTCATGCCGTAGCTATTGGAGCACTTCTATACCCATCACCCTGATATTAATCTACCAAGTTCTGTCCCACCTTGGGAGAATGATGCAAGAGCATGTCATATTAGCTCACAAACACAAGCTTAATGGCATCACACTAAACCCACTAAAACTCAAAGTCATACTCGAGCTAAATCTTATTTTGATTAGTCATTTTTGTCAACTATATGGGTCAACTATAGTACTCTAGTTTTTCCTATGATTATTTCTATTAATTTTCTCTGAATTGTCTAACCATATTTTGCAATAAAATATGTCATCATTGATGTCACTTCTTTTACATGTACTTTCTATAGTTAGTCATTTGTCATTTTATGGTCATTAATTGCTTTGGATCTCTAATACCTAGTTGCCCAACATCACCTGGGTGCCCATCATCGCTAATTTTCTTGTACTTGCTTGGTTGCCCACCATCGCCTGGTTGTCTGCCAACTAACACCCTCTGGTCACTGTCAATCATCATCATCTATCTTGTCCATAATTGACATTCTGGTCATATCATCATTGACATCTGATCTTCATGTTACACAATTGCATAATTTTTTATGTCAAAAATTATTTCATGCTTTTTAATGTTTTATATTTAATATGGTTGAGCAACTTGGAGTTAATGTCATAAAATTCTAATGAACTTTTTAAATTCTCAAGTTATTTAATTATAAAATTATTTTACCCCATATATTTTATATTTAATGTGGTAAGCTAGTAAGAGCTAATGTCATGAAATTCTAAAGTTCCCTTTTAGATTCATCGATGAAATAACTTCAAAATTATCTTTTTAATTTTTCTATGCTCATGATATTTTCCAAAGTTGCATTTTACTTATTTTTATTTTTTCATGCATTGGGTTCTCTTTCATCTATAAACAAAATAGGTTCCCCAATTAAACTGTAGTTATTGATGAGTAAAATATCTCTTATTTCATGTTTTTGCCTTTCTAAGCAAAAACTGCACACCCAACTCTAGTTGGAGAGATTCTAAGTTTCCCTCCCTTTTGAGAGATAAGGATCAAAGGTGAGAAACCTTCCATAAAAGAGAGCAAGCAACCAAACAAATTTCTACTTTTGCGAACACATGTAAGTCTTCACCCACTTTTTTAACTCTTCTGATCAAATCACTAAACCATCACCCTGCTCAATGAGGCTCCATATTCTAGACAAACATCATGTTATCCTTTTAGTTAAGCTTCCTCACTAATCAAAGACATCACCTTGTTTTCCTTTTTAATCTTTAGTTCTCTATATGTTAACTCCAAGGGAAACTATAAGCCACAATTTCTAAAAAGGTACATTCTTTCTATAATTTTTATTTTCTAATTAATAATAAAATGTTAGAGTTGCACTTTCTTTTATTGGACTTAAAGTTTTTGTTTTATTTCTGTGAAATTTGTTGTGATAAAACTACTCAATAGAACTTTATGCTTAACTCTTAAAGTGTTATCGCCCACTCTACTTAATAATACATGCTATAAATTTAGAGGCTAATCTTTGAAAAATTATACGTTGCCACAAATGCAAGCTAACCCTAATTAGTGTATAATATCCTTTAACATTACTGAATAAGTTTTCAAAAACCTTTAATACTATAGGCACTAAATTAGACCCTAGTAAAAATTTTGTTTGTCATATGCATTCTCTCATAAGCTGAATAGATCGACCAATAAAGAGGTATAAAATTTAACTTAACAATTAGTTTAGAGATTATTTCATTCAGCCCAAACTTTGAGGTTAACATTATGGAAATGTAGAAGTAAGAATTTGATTCTAAGGGTGAGCTAATATGCTTATACAACAATGAATACTACTTAAGCTAAAATAAAACTTTTATAGTTCAATACTTGACATGAAAATTTTATTTTAGTTGTTAAAATTTTAAAAACAAAAAATTGTTTTTCTTTTCCTTCTATGTTCTTTTTTTGCCCTCAAGCATTATTTCACTTTCTTAATATTTTTTCTTGGATGTGCTTACATGTTAATTTTGGAAGGGCTTAAAAGAGCTATATCACAACATTCGTAATACGATAGTTATTAAACATTCTTGGGTAATAGTGATTCAAAGATTATGATATGATTTATTGTTTTATATCTTAAAAAGAATAAATTAAATTTTATTATTTTCTCTTCTCTTAAGATTTTAATTCTTATGTTTTTTCCTCTTAGCTTTGATCAAGAGAACAATCTAGTCCTTCATTTTAAGAAAGTAAGAACTCTCTTAGAGCATAGTTTTGTGGTTTGTTAGAGTTATGTTTAACCCCATAAATATGTAATGAAGGTAAGTTCTTATAACAATATGTAATGAGTGTAATATTTGGGCTCATGAAAATGTAGAGAGGACTTTATGCTTTAGCCTATGTGAATGGAAATTACAAAACTTCTCTACTTATGAAGGATTGGTTAGGTAGTGACAGGCTTAAACTTGGCAACTTAAGCGTCGATGAAGTCCGTAGTTGTGTTGGGAAAACCTTGTAATATTTTGTCAGTGCTTTTCTTTAGCACATATTTATCAATCTTATTTCTTGATTCTTTTCAAATGTTTCAATCATTACATGCAACGTTCAATGATCCATTGTAAATGTCTGTAAAAAGATTTAAAAACTCTAATAACTCCAAATTCACCACCATCATGGGTTTAGTTATAACACATCAAATGAGTGGAACTCCAAACGTCTCCATAAGTACCATAATAACCTGAAAATGCTAATAGTTGTTATCAAAGAATCCCATGAGAGCTAATGGTGAGTCAACTATAATGATTGTAAAAATTCTTATCATATAAAAAGAATCATATCACATATTAATCATCACTTGGTTGATTTTGACACTTGTTTGAGTTGGCCAAAAGTAAGCTAAATAGATGACTAACTTTAATACAGAAAAATGACGTCCATTGCAAACTTTTGTTATCATAATGTTATGAAATATACATGATTGAAAAGATACGTAATGCTTAGTGTCTAACCTAAATTTGAAGGTGTTAGATACAAACATTTGCTATACCTAATGAAGGAAAGCAATGTGCAGGTGAGTACTATTTTTTTGAAGTGCATTGTGCAATGCCAACTTGCATAGGAGTTGTGTGATCAGTGATCTCATATGTTAGTGGCATTGGAGTGCAAAATATTCCTCTAAATTTAACTTCTATAGGGTAGGTTGATATTGATGTAAGGTATTCTTATGTTGTATAATAATATGATTAGAATTGGAAATCTATGAAGACTTTTACTAATTGTGAGGGAAAAAAGAATTTTTGCTTTGTTGTAATACAACAATTTGGAAGAAATTATGAGTTCTTAAGTTCCTATAAATAGTTCTCATTTTTCTCACATAATGTGGTTAAGAAAACTGTGATATATTTGAATCATATTCAATCTTCTAGCATCATTTCATTTAAAGGGTGGTCTTTCATGGGACTTTTAATTCAAATAACATTTTTGGATAATGTTCAAGCACATTTTTCTACTATTGCAATGCAGCACTTTCATGCATTCATAATCATACAAAACTCATGATTTTTTTAAAACTTCTAATCTTAATGAATTATTGATATTTAGTACATATAATAAAATTCAAATAGGGATAATGCTTTATCAATTTTGTTGTAACAAAATTCTTAAAAATTCCACCAACTTTACTTGTGACTAAGGAAAGATCCGAATTCAAGTCCTTCTAATGAGGGGAAGACTAGCAACCTTACATCGAAGCATTGTATTGGCATAGCATTGAGTGCCAATGTAAGGCCTTTTGTTGGTGGAGATTTGAAGGATTTAATTAAAGGCTTGGAGTAAAGTGTATTATTGAAGTAAATACATCTTGTATTCTTTTTTTATTGAAGAGTAGGCATAAAATGTTTTTAATAAAAGAATGTTTGTGTGACGCCTTTTCGTTATGCTCAAGTTAATTAAAGGAGTTATTATATACCCAGGGCTATAAAATTATATGGGGGTGTATAATAAAGCCTAGTGGTTGAATATCTTTAAAAGTTTAGTCTAACTTACCTTGTTGTATTTTTATTCATATTTTCTTTTTATGAACAAAATGATAAAATTAAAATTCGATTAATTGAAATTCTCCACCTTTGGTTATGCCTAAGGGCGAACAAGTTGTGCCAAAAGTAGGTTGTTGCTTTGTGTGGAGAAGTTATCTATTCCATTGGCTTAACATTGGTGAGCAGCTCTGCTATAGGCATATTACATTACTTCTTTAAAATTTGTAAAATCTCATTTGGGAGCATGCTCAACTACCCACCGAAGTTCATAAGTCAACAATTTTCATTTTGGAAAACTTATTTCCAACTATTTTGTTGAAAATTATGATTAAAGATGAGAAAATTAATTTAGTAACTCATGTCATTATTATGAATATTTCTTACGAGCTTAATAGGAAAACATTATTCAAAAGGTGTAAATAACTTTTTTGTGCTATATCATAGGAATTTGCATTATAATGTTAATACAAAGCATTTTCTTTAAGGCTATGTGCGTGGTAGATGGGTACAATCGAATAGCAAGAAATAAAAGTAATAAGAAGAAAACAAAGAAGAATAAAGAGAAGAAAAAGAAGAGAAAAAGGATGATATGACATTGTTCTTCCAGAACATGATTCAATTTTCAATTATTTGATAGTAGAAAATAATTTGATTAGAAATGAAATTTTAGATTCAACGAATAAAAAAAATCTATTGTTTGATTTTTAATGTAATCTATTATTTGAAGGAAATAGTTTTAGCTTATAGATCATATATGCATATGCATGCATCAACATAAACTCTTGCTAACATTGAAAGTAAGGACAGTTTATCAATGCAAATGCCTTATCATTTAGGACCAATTTTCAAGCCTTACATATTTATCATTAAATGTAATACCCAATTATTGCTATAGACCAAATCAAATTTGATTAGATTACCTATAGAGGAAAACACTTTTTTTAATTACATGTAAATATTTTTTGATTCCTATGATACATTGTTTGGGATGTGACTTCAAATTCTTCACTCATCACATGCAACAACTTATTGTGAATCCTAAGTTTATTTGGATTCCCAAGTACAAAGCTAAGGTAATTATGTAGTTCTCCTTCAATATTAAGTCCATATAAAGATTAACAATAACACTGTTTCCTTCAAAATGACAAACTTTATTACATATTAAAATTGACATCTTGAACTATTTTATTTTGGAATTATTCTATGTCAGTAGATAACAATATCCCATCTTGCAACTTTGCAATATAGGATAATTCTGAAATCGATTTTAAATATAAGTTTTATGCCAATATTTACTTATAATTTTTGCTTAAATGTCATAAAACTTAGTAGAACTATGTTCATAATGATTAGGTGCAAGAACTAATGATTCATGGAACACCTAACTTGAAGCAATAACTATTTAACCATAGAATAATGCTTTAAGATTTCATGATTAGAATCAATAACGATAAATCTTTTGTGAATATAATTCAATTATTCTATTAATTTTGATTCATTAGGAATTAAGCTGTACCAAATTGTTAAGGATTCATCCTTCGTGAATAAACCTAAGTTAAATAAAGAATCTAGATGAACTAGAATTTGAAATCCTTAAAAACATTTGTCGTGTAGCATGTTCAAATTGTTAATATTCCAAATGCATATGTATTTATGACAACCTTAAATTTTTATATCTCAACCCATTATTGTGCACTAATTAGTTATGGAACTAAAATTATATAAGAATTAGTGTCTAGTCTCGTGACAAGTTGTCGTGTTAGAAGGTTTTTGTACATTCCATTGTGGCTAATAATATTAACTTATGATTTAGTAAATGGCCATAACATTAAAGATTGAATTGATTAGGAAATTTTCACACAAATTGCCAAATATTGAAATAATTCTAGTGGCATTTGAGAATATCAAAGTTTTAAAAAATTTTATGGTTCGATCTCTTGATAACTGACATGCACTAATTACATTAGGTAGTTTTTTGTGATGTAACGTTCACTAGGCATGGAACATCAATGACTTTAAGTAGGCAATCTTTGAGTGGCATCCTAAGCTTCACCTAAATGTTGAATTATCATTAGCTTTAGTTTGGGTTTCATTTGAGTATCTATTTACACATTTTTTTTTAATAAGGAAGCATTGTACTAGTTTGTTTTGGTAGTAAAAGGATCCTACACAAGTGATAATAGCTACTATAAACGTAACAAGATCAAGCATAGCAAGGTTGTGTGTTGTTGTGGATCTAGTAGTTGAAAACCTAGTTTCATCGACCTAGCAAAAAAAGTTGAAAACTCAAATGGATCATTGCAACGAATTCAATAAGATAATCCATTATTAAATTGACTTCTATGTTCGAGTTCACACCTCTCTTCAATGTAAAAAAAATAAATTTCATCTAATATTCAAGTTGTAATTGAGGCTTCCAAAGCACCAACAAGTGTGGATGAGTCTATGAATTTGTAAAATGTGGTAAATGAATTGTCATTTCAATCTAATAGTTTAATGTAAGGTAAGGAAGCTTATGAAAAAATAATAAGGCACAACCACATCATTACAACCCTATGAAGGAGTATATAAAAGTCACAAAAAATAATGCTAATAAAATGAGTAAAATAATTAGCACATGCTCAACGAAAACAAAGGTTGCCAATCAATTTACATGGAACAACATGAAGTTTTAATCCAAATTACTGATAATAAAATTTGTTTTAAAAAATCCCAAAGGTAGAATAAACAACTATGTTTGGTAGTTGATTTAGTAGCATCTTAGGATAAATATTATTTACAATATGATTTAATAATCATTTAAAGCTATTTAGTAATGACTAACTTAAAAGAACTAAGAATTCTTGTCCAATGTAACTTAAAGAGAAAAATGTCAAACTGTTTTAGAATAAACACTTAAAGAGAGACTAGAAATGGTTAAAAGAAGCACCTCAATTTGATAAAAATTCATAAACATTCTTAGTTCTCTCAAATTGCATAACAAATAACTTTTTTGGATAATATCCTTTACTGGAACATAAGAGTTACAACAAATATTTGCACTGTAAGCTCTTTCCACTACTAAACACCAAAAAATAACTCTAATTGCTATCATGGAACCTTTGAATGATAATAATAGATTGCATAGACTATCTAAGAGATAAGAAATTAAGTACAAATTAGGAAAATGTAAAATAAGATTATGGTATTATGAATGAAAGTCATCCACTATCTAACCTAAAATGAGGATGAGTAGTCAATTAACGTGTCATTTATAATCCAAGGGTGTAGAATAGTGCCTATTATACCATTATCTATGCTAAATTTAAGGGCTAAAGCAAAGACAACAACTTAACTCAAATTATAGGGAAAGCTAAAGCTTCGTTGCTAGTAATAAGTCACTTAAATATAAACACTATACTTGATCAGTACAAGGTTTCCTCCAATCATATGTAAGAAGTATTAAATGAATTCAATGATTACATTATTGAGTGGTACTAAAGGGAACACCCATGCATAAGGACTTTAACAACCTAAATGAAGAATGGAAATGGGAAATGGGTTTCGAAAATATGCGATTAATAGTTAGAGAATAAAGCTTTTGTTGATCAATTCTCACCAATAGTAATGCAACATTTGTGTAGAACTAGATCAAATCATGTGCATCTTCTTCAATCTATAAAGGATACTGTTACTTTGCAAAAGTTGTTAAAATTTTAAAATGTGTCAATGAAGTATCTAACGTTCAAACAAAATGAAAAAAATTATATAAAATTATGTCTTCAACAAAATATTTATTAAAATTCTCACTTTTTCATCTCTTATAATTGTAAGTAAGTTGTGACCCAACTTCTTTTGTAATTTAGTTATCAAGATATTAAATCATCAACAAAGAAAATTCTCAACATAAAAATTTCTTACATTAAAATTTGGTACACTATTTGCTAAACAATTTCGAGAATTTGCTATTCTTTGAATTCCGTTATAAAGAGCATTTAAAAAGAAAAAAAATAAAATTTAGACGTCATTATTATTAAATTCTTAAATAGTTTAAATTGTAGATATAAAAGTTTTTTAAAAATATTTATCTATCAATCCAAACAATGAAAATATGGCAATATAAATTAAAAATTTAAGGGAAATAAATTATAATTGTATTGACAAATAACATAAAAATATTTGAACTTATCTACCACATTCTACTGATAAATAATTACAAAGGTACATGTTTTTTTCAAGCAAATACTATAAAAAAGCGTTTTTTGGAATGAGAAAAAAGATTAACAACAAAAAAATATCAAAACTACTTAAAAAAGCATACCTTTTCATAAAATGAACTTAACTTTATTAAATATTAAATATTACAAAATATTAAAAAAATTTACAATAACAAATAAACTAAAATATTTGAAATATAATAAATAAGTTTTTTTATGTTAAGAAAAACATAAATAACTATCAAGAATGACAATATGATATTTAAAATAAAAATTAGATAAAAATGTCTTTTTATGAATGATTAAAACATATGATAGAAATGACATGCCAATCCTAAATCATATTTCCATAGAGTCTAATTGAACTCGTTAACATTATTTCAAAACAATCGACAATAATATAAAAAACAATAAATATTATGGGAAAATACGAATTAACATAGTCAAGAATCTTTCCCTTATCCATCACATGTATCATTGAATGTTTGTATTAGGCAATCGCCATTAATTTGTTATATTATTTATTCTTTTTATGAACATTTTCTTTTTTACTTTAGATTTTTAATTAAATTTATTTATTTATCTTTACTAAATGTTTTGTACACTTTTAGCAAATAACAAAATTAAATCTTAAATATTTACTATTTTTTTGTATATTTTTTAATTTTTAACAACTTTTATTTGTATTGTTAGTTTTTTAGCTTTGACTAATCAAAGATTTATTATTCTTGCATTTTCTAAATTATTTTTTATTTTTAGTGTATTAATATTGAGTTGTATTGATGACATTATTTTTAGTTTTAAAATATTTTTACTTATCTATATTTTAAATTTAATTATGTGTCAAAATTATAATTTTCTAAGTTATACTTTTTATTTATGAAAGTTTGCTTATTTTACAAATTGCATTGAAACCTAAAGTTCTTTAATGTTGCACAATATCTAATATTTTTAATATTTATATTAAAATAACTTTTTTAAGATTCAAAATTTTTAATAGTAAGAAAGATTTTTTTGTTAATGTAAAAAATTTTTATATTTTGATCCCATGTACTATTTTATTTAACATTGATATTTCTTCACAATGCTACAAGCCATTTTTTTATAAAATAAAATTTATTTCATACTAAAAAATACAACATTTCTTGACTGTTACATCCAATATTTGATATAATATAACATATTTTTTAGATGACTTATCATATTTAATCTTAGTTTTTATTTCGGTTTTTATCCCTCTTTATTTTTCTTAGAGTACTTTTCATTATTATTCATTATTAGTATTGCTTTTGGCAAATTGCTTTGCGCAAAATTCTTAACCTATTTAATATTGTATATTACTATTTTGTTTTATATCTCTTAGCAATAAAGTTTTCCTATGAAAAATATATTTTCTTTCCAACAATAAAATCAATCGGTGAAAATGCACACAAACGTCATTTCCTTTTTAAAATATGTTCTTTTTGTGATTAAAATTTAACAAATATGTAATGTGTAAAAATAAGTCCAAAATATATATAATATATTTAAAATTTTTTAATACTAAAGGTACATATTTTCTTGTTAAAAAAAATCTTTTGGTGTAATCCAGCTTATCGAACAAACAAATTTTAACCAAATTCTTTGAATATAGACGTAAAAATACATTTCATGGCTAAATATTTAAATTAATCAAAATAATGAGAAACTAAATAAAAATAGTTTCATTAAAGGAAAAAAAACAACTATGTCAATGAAATCAGAATGTTTACACTAGAAAGAAAAAATATCTATTTTTTTTGAAAATTGAAATGATAAACTTATATTAATGAATATTCTAAAATAAATCGAAGTGTCATAAAGTTAAAAGAAAATATCAAATTTAGATAAAAAATAAATTTTATTGTCAAAAGTTAAAATAAATGTGAAGCACATCAAATATGAAAAGAAGGTCCATAAATTTCTAGCAAAATTAAGAAAAAAACATATTCTTTTAAATAATATAATAAAACTTTTTTAGAAATAAAAAGGAGCAAAATCAAGTTTGCCAAATATACATGAATTTTAAATTATTTAACATAATTTTTCAAAATGAAAAGAAAACTACTTTGACAAATAAAACCATTTAGAGTTGTAAAATCATAAAGAATAAAGAATTAACCAAATCTTAAGATATTAAAAAAATTCATTTTATTTAAGAACAAATCAGAATGCAAGTACAAAAAAAATGCTATTATAAATAAGAAAGTTAGAAATACGTTTTACATTGAGCATAAATGACTAAAGTAAAACATGGTTCTCATAAATTAAGAATCTTGTTTGACATATTACAATTAACCTAAATTACTACTCGGATGAAAGATTATCTCATCCTAAGTGTGACAAACCATAAAATTATATAAACATCAAATTTTTAGGTCATTATGTGGATTAAATTTTCCCTTTTTTTATAACACTATCATAACCAATGTAAATCTTACACTTACTCAATTAGAAAATAACTACAAGCATATAAATTTGTTTCAAAGTAGGAAAGCAAAAGCTTCTTGAAAAACTAATTAATGATATTTTTTAATAAGAAATTATATTCAAAATGCATCATAATATAGAATTATAATCAAACCAAAACTAGATAAGATTACTATGTTCATGATTGTACTACAAAAAAGGGTATTGCATGTTTCTTGTTATCTAAATATCTTAAATAAAGTAATGTTTTTAAAACAACAGTTTGTGCTTCTTATTTTTTTTACAATGGTTATTTCTTTTAGTTATTATTCTTAGTCAAAATAGTTTGTGGTCTAAGACAACCTAACAAAAATATGCCTAAAAATAATTATTTCATATAAGAAAATAAAATTCTATTTTCATTAAACATTTCAATTCTAAGTAAAATTAAATAAAATGTCATACTTTTTTGTGTTTTGAACTAAATGAATAAGCAGCCATTTACATTACATGTTTCATGAATTAATCTACTTTTCTTGACTACTTTGAAGATATTTTTTAATTACATCTTAGTATTGTTTCAATGACTTTTACAAAAAATATATTAGAATTTTAATAATTAATTAGTGAAAAATAATGCTATTGTTTAGTAATAGGAACCATTAGATTCAACAGTGCCTAAAACATTTTGGATGCCATTAAAGGGTGGGGAATGCATGTCCATCAACCTCTAAACTAGCTACAACACTAGGTTGAATTGTGGCAATAGGTTATACAGTTCCTGCATCAAGTTATTACATTTGTATCCTCATATATAGTGTATAGTTCATCACGAGCATCACGGGTGATGACATCTCAATTGAAGTAATTGGTAGCCATCCCCGATAGGATGATTTAGAGGATAATGCAAATCATTGCAAACAAAACAAATTGTTCCTTTTCACTATCTAAGACAATCAAAGCTATATTTAAATGCATTATGTTTCTGAATCGAACCAATAACAAAAATGGTTTGGTTGCATAATTTTGTGATTGAATGATCCCATCTCCTCAACATCTTTATAAAGAACGATAATATCCTCCAACTGATCACGCAAGTTCATGTTTACACAGTTTATGCTTGTTCACACATAAGATCAAAATCTAGTCAATTGATTGTGATTCAAATCTAATGTTCTCAATCAGATCCTATTTCTAGATAGCACAAGCCAAATCTCATCCATCAATCGTGTAGCTTTCATAATCAAATAGTCTAAATCATTTTGATCAATAAGCGCAAGCAAAATAGCTCCTTTAGTCATTTTTTGAAGCTTCTAGAATCTTTTATTTAAATGATTATTTTTTATTTGAAATTAGAAAATAGTATGAATAATATGGTCATTTTAGCCATTTGGTGAGTACTTTTAGTTGATAAAAAAATGTCTATGAATAATAGAGTTTTTGAATAATAAGGATTAATGAATCTTTTTACGATCTTACCAAAATTTTCAAGCCATGACATTGAAGGCATTTGCAACCTACGATCATTTTGATTTCTATACACTACTTCTCTTAGTCTTAAAACTCCTAAATGTAGTTTTCTTGTCAAATCAACAAAGTAATATTTTTATTATTCCTAATTTTTTTAATTATAATACCTATGCCTCTTTAATCATTTTTTAATTTTATGTTCCTTGTTATGTTTGTTCTATTGCTTTTTTATATAATTGTAAGCCGTAGTGTCATATTTCCTTTATTTTGTTGCTGTAATAGTTCATCTTACCATTCTCTTAGTAAAAGGCTTATATTGAGTATTTGTTATTACTTATTTTTACCATTGGTGGGTGAAAGTTTGTTTTATGTCATATAACCTAAAAATCATTCATAGACTTTTTAATTCTTATTACTTTTTCTATTTCATAATTTTTATAAAAAATTCTTATAAAAAAATTAATATCCTTTAAATTAAATTTGAAATTTATACAAAATCATTTTATGATGTTTATTCAAACATTTTAAAAATACTTTTAATCTACCTTTTAAAATATTTTTGTAAGAAAAAAAAATTTGTATTTCTAATATTCAAGCAAACTTTATGAACCAAACTTCATTTGATATCATAACAAAATTCTCTTTTTGTGAGAAGAAATTTCTCTATTGAAAAAATAGAATAACTAATTATTTAAACATTATTAATAATTTAATATATGAAAATAATGCAAACTTCTTTTAATATTCTCACCAAAAAAATCTCATACGATATTCTTTTACATAAATAATTATGTAAAACAAATAAAAAAGTGATTATAAAGTATAATTAAATGATAGAATCATAAATATTTTTCATTATCTTTTGAATACAACTAAATCTAACAGAAATATGAGTTTAAAAAAACTTATAAAGTTTGGCATAAGTTAGTGATGACTTTTTAAGGATCTTTTGAGAAGAATGAAATAAAAAGTGTTGCAAGAAAAGGAAAGCATTGAAAATATTTTTGAATGTGTCAAAATTAATCATCACAAGTGAATAGAAAGAAAATAATGGACTCTTCTGTGTGACAGCTACAGAAGAAAAAGAAGAGAGTATATTTTTAAGTGCGGAAGAAAATTACTTCAAAAGAAAATCAAGATAAGCATTTACTTTATGTTTGCAAAAAGTTTGAAAAGTTTAGTAAAAATTAAAAGGATTTAAAAAATAATATAATGAATATGTAATTCATTATAAAATAAATAGAGAATGGGCCAACATATTTGAAGAGTATGGAAAGGCTCCTAAGTTAAAATAAAAATTTAATAAGAATGTATCATTAGTTATGGCATCGAGTGACTTCAAATGCTTATAGTCTACTTGCTTATCTTCAAAAAGCAAAACTAATTAGCAGAGAAGTTTTTGTTTGAAGATCTTATATGCATATGTATGTTGACATTTTATATGCTATAATCATATGTTTATGTGGCACTATTTCAAATAACCCAATTATAATTTACCTACATGTAAGGTTATAGCTAATATATATTTGAAATTTTCAATTTTAGCATCGAGAGTAAAAGAAAATAGTAACATAGTTAGACAAAAACACGTTGAGCCCAAAATGGCTTAGGTTCTCAAATTTAATAAAAAAAATCAAGTGTTATGCATAAAAAATTTGATTAATAAATTTTAATTAAAAAAATTAGTTTAGGCATAAATGTAGAAAAAATTAGAGTTGAGAAATAAAATTTAAAATATTGAAATATAATAAATAGGGAAATAGGATGCAGTTGAAAAAATTTGAAAACTTTAAAAGTTATTTAGGGTTATCATAAAGAACAAGTTAAATTTAAAATTTTGATTGATTTTATAATTATTTTTATTTTAATTATTAATCTTTTTTGAAAATTTTGAATAAAAAATAATACGATATACCTTAAATAACATTTTTTTTGTAATTGTTATAAAAAAACTAAAACAATTTGAAAGGAATTTTATGAGTTGACCCTAAACTATCTAATAAAGTGTAATTAGAAGGATGTGGATTTCTTTGAAAAAATAAACAAGTTCATTAAGTACTTGAAAAATGCATAAAAAGTTAAGTTTATTAAAAATTTACAAACATTAAAGTAAGCCACTACAAGTTATTATAAAAAAGGAAAGAGAATTAAAATTGAAAGAAATAAGTACAAATTTATGAGCATTAAAAAACTCATGACATACATGTAAGTTGAGTTTATCTTTAATTATTTTAGATACTATTTTTTATAAATAATTTATTTTTTTAATAATTTTATTAAATATTTTGTTATCATGAAAATTGATATATTGTTATGATATTGACCTCTAGAGGTGGTATTTTGTTTGTTGATAACATATCCATTTTGAATAAATTTCTTGATGTTAATTTTTAGAATTTAGAAAATTGATACTTATGTTCATGAGAAAACATGAAGAACTTGAGCAATGGTTAACTCCTTTGAAGATCATCTTAGTTGAAGCGCCAAAGCATTAAGCGATATATTTTAAATTTAATTTCAGGTATTTTAACTTTATTTAAAAAATTATCAAGTTTCATTAAAATACTTAATATGAGACACAAAAATAAAATTTTCCAAAATTAATATTCTTAAAAATATTAGGTAATAAATAACTTAATCTATTCTCTTTCACTATCCTAAAAATCATTTTATTTTTTATCAAATCTTAATATTTATTTAAAGACTTTTGTGAATTATTCATTTAATAACTAAATACATAATAATACTAATTAAAATAATGCTAATTATTGGCAATAAAAAAGTCTCTATAGTGCTTAAAACATATTGGCTATCATTAAAAGCTCTAGAATGCAAGTCCCTAAACTCATCTGCTAGTTGCAGTACTAAGTACAACTACGAATGTAGTTTAGTTGGTCTTAGAATGGGTTAGTACTCTTGTATTCACATATACAATGCATAAAGCAAAATTGACAGCACTGGTAATGACTTCTTGAGCAAATAAAGGGCCAACAAACCCCGAATAAGTTGAGGTTGTATGCTTACCTTTTGAAAATAACATGTACGAAAACTAAACCAACTAAAATGCTCTTGGTATTTGTTCATTACTACCAATATTCTTTTCTAATTTTCACTTATCAAGAATGTGATTACTATTACTACTACAAATTGTATTATTTGGTACAAATAGTTATCATCATAAAAAATTTACTAACTTTTAAAAAATGTAAAGATCATTAGAGCATAGCACATACATTTTTTTATAAGTGCAATTGTTTTTTAGAGATAATCAAAGCAAATAGTCTTGGTAAGATTCTTAATATGCTCATCAGTTAATATATTTTATGCCTTGAAACCAATCAAACATTTATTGACACTTTTGGAAAATCAATTATCAATTCTTTATATGTAGAGTTAAGATATTTCCAAAACTTATATTAGAAGCTCAACTTTCATGTGGAAAAGAAGAAAAGGATCCAAAAAAATGGGCCATTTTTGTCGATGCCTTTTTTGTTACCCACCACTAACCTATTAGAGAATAGCATGCATGGTCCATGTTTTTCTAGAACAAATCAATGAATAGGCCTTTGAAGTAAAATCAATATCATGAGCTCATATGACCTACAAACGCACCAAGATCAACAACTTTGTCCTTACGCATGAGGACCAATTTAAAAGCAGCAAGATTTGTAAGACCCCAAAGAAATACTAGATCTAATAATGCTATGCTTACCATCACACGTTGCTATGCACTAAACCAGATTTGATCCACAACAACATCGATGCCATATTGATATGCTAACTTTATCAAATACACAACAACTCAAACTTGACCAAGACATCATTTACACTACAACAATCTGATGACTAGATCCAAAACACATGTATTTGAATTTTACTTGCAACACATTCGATGGTGTGCCAATTCACTGATTTAATCCGCAAAACCCCAACATAAATTGATTTTGATGACCCATGTGAACCTGGCTATTAAAAAAATGGAAACTCAACTTTTATGAAGATAGTTTCACAATTGTTTGGACCATGGAAACTTTTGGCCAAAAGTATAACTTTTTATAAAGCTATTTTCCAATAACTTTAACAAAAACTTTCGTCACTACCTTTTAGAAAATAGATTATTTGAAACTAAAGTGGCAGATTTTCAATTTGATATTTGTTGAAATCTATTTACATTAATTTTACATTTTTAATTCTTTTTTTGCTTTGCATAGGCTATTTATAAAATGGAATGCATACCCTTTCAAAGAGATGATCCTTACATGTGCAAAATTCCACTTTTCCATTATGCCTTATTGAGGTCTAGGGTTAATTACAATGTGAACTCTGATGTGCTAAATCATCTTGGCCTCAATATTAGGAGGAAGCATGCAAAGCTTAAGCATTGGAATAGTGTACAAGTTTACCTATAACACCTCTATTTTTGCCTTCTTATGGATGTTACATAATGGTTCCTTTCATTTTGATGTTTCTTTTACACCATTGATTCACTTTTATTATGTCATTTCCTAGCACTTCATTGTCTTTTTCACTTTCAAACTTAATACTTTCTTAGATATCAACCACTGGTTATTGTCACTATTCTCAATTAAACTTTTTGTTTTTTTTGAATCACCTTTATGTGCAAGTTGCTTCATTTCTCCAACTTTTCTATATTGCTTATTAATGTTTATCAATGCTTTTAATCTACACCCATGTGACATTTATATTGTTCTATCCTTATAGCAAAATTTGTTTTGTCAAACCACTTTCCAAATACCCTTTATTTGTGCCATTGAATTGGTAATATGCTCAGCATAAGAAATGCATGCTATGTTGTTCTTGGTTCCTTCTTGACTAAAGTTTCCTTGAATAGATTCCTCATGTGTGTAGCCTTTCTAGGTTTGTCTTGCTTATCATCTCATTTTTTTATTCTTAATCTATGTACGCTAATCTTTAAATGCTTGTTATAATTTGTACCACTGGTTAAGCATTAAATCTTGCTCTAGATCTTGGTTATACCAGTGTTTGCAATGCTAATAACAAAGCAATGCTAAACTAAACATTCTTTAATTTTTGTTTATTAGCAACTAATATAAAACAGTGATAAAGCTCAAAAAAGGGACTTCTATTTCCTTTTTCTTAAAGGACACAATTTATACACATGATATCATATAAATTGTGCCACATAGAGCATCCACACATCAACCATGCACAAGTGACCTCTAAGATCGATTAACTAGACTTCAAACTTTGGAAGACAAGCTAAAGAAATATGGCTTTTGTACAATTGAACTAGAACAAGCTCAAAATATGCTCACCTTTTCAAACCTAATATTGAAATCTACTCTAATCAAATACCTATTATAATCAACTTGGGTTAATACCAAGGCAATGATGGTAACAAACACTTGAAGTCTGTAAATGTGACATTCCCATCTTTGTAGGCATCATAAACCTTAAAAAATGCATAGATTTAAAAGTTTCCTTTGACCATTGATTCTAATGGTTTAAACTTGATGAAAGACAAAGGTATTGTTTACACAAATGAAATTGGAAAAACAAACTCATCTAACAAAAAAATTCATAAAAACTTACTGTCAACATAGGAGATCACCACTTATCAAAATATATATTCCTCTCTTGAAAGAATCACTTGACGAATGTCATGCCTAAAAAAAGGAGGAATGTATGTTAATGAGTGCATTACTCATTTTCATGAGTACCTTTGTATTGTGTTGTTAATGTAGACTATTTTGTCTCTCCTTCCTAATTCTAAGTTGGGCCTAGAGATAAATTTAGAGGGAGCTTTTCTTGCAAAACGTTCACACCTTAGAATAGGCGTATAAGAATTCCACTAACTATGAAACCTAGAAACATTTATAAAGTCAAAAGTGATGAACCATAAACCATGTTAAACTTCAAGGTGACCAACACTAGATGCTCCACAAGTAGTACACCATAACATCCCACTCCAAGCCCTCCTTATTCTTAAACTTACCATGAAACCCATCCGACCTATTAACCAATCACCATTGTCACAAGTTGTCGATGTTAAAAGTGAAGTCATATGGTAGCCCAATACTAAAAAGACAAGTGAGCTATATCGAGGAAGGCAACTGTGCGGAATTGAATACCAATGAAGAAAATAAGACATCAATGAATATTCTTCCTAATCCTACTTAGCCAATGGATACTCTAATGAGGATTGAGAGAACAACATTGATGACACTAAACCATTATAGACATAAGAAGCACACCTTCACATAACCAAAGAGAAGTAAATGTTATCAAATCTTTATCAAGTTTAGAAAAAAGGTTTATAAATATATCATAAAAAGTGGTAGTAGCATCAATGCCATCTCTACAAATGGTATAGCATCACTTAGAGCCATACACTATATTTTTATTAACAAAATATGCATGTATCCCAAGAAAAATGAATTATACTAGTAAAATTTGGCCAATAAATTTTTATATATTTTATGTGATGTTGTTCCTATGTTAATATGAAGTATAATCTTATTATCAACCTTGTTATATGACCATGACGCCATTATTGCTAACTAAACCAACACCTACACATTTATGCATCATGACTAAAAATTTAACATACCCCCATCAGCACCTAAAGGACATGTCCAACGAATAAGAAACCACCTACCATCCCAATCAGAAAATCCTATTTATATCCCACGATGGAGTAGATAAATAATTTATTGATAAAACTTTCATTTATGCCTTAGCAATACCTTATATAGTAATACCTCTCATTGTAGAATCCATTTTATTTAGCTTTCCTAAAATTTTTACAGAAGAACCCCAAGGTTTACCACCTCATCATGACATCCAATATGTTGTAGAACTCATACTAGGTACTTGTTTACTAAATTTTCACATTAAAAGTTGAATCCATCTACACATCAAGAACTCAACTAACAAGTGCAAGACTAATTAGACAAAGGATTCATTTAAGAAAGTCATAATCCATGTGTTGCTCCAACCAATTAAGCCTTACAAAAATTTTTCATGGAGAATTTGTTTCAATAATAGGGAAATTTGCAAAATGAAGTAAAGTATAGTTCCTTATCCCTTGCTTGAATGAACTTTTGGAACAAACTAAAAGAGCAACTATTTTATCAAAACTCAATTCAAAATGTCAAAAGCACAAAGATGGAATCGAGTTAAAGGATGAATGAAAAATGATTTTTCAAATAAGGGATATATTATACAAGTGGATAGTCATTCCCTTCACTATATTTAGCACACCAAGCACATTTATAAGAGTAACAATCCAAATACACTAATTAAGAAAGTTTGTGACAATTTACATTAACGACATCTTGAACTTTAGTTGTACCATTAAACATAAATAAGAACACCATAGAAAGATTTTCTCAATGCATAGAGAGAACACCTTTGCCAAAAATAAAAAATGCACATTTGTTTCCCATCACCTTAGCTTTTTGGGTTTCAAACCTTAACAAATCATGTATCATCTTAACACGATAAAATTAAGGCTATAAATGATTAACCAACATCTTATGAATCCATGATATTTAGAGTTTTCATGGCCTAACAGCCTTACAAAGGAAATTCATTAATGTTTTATTATCATAAATACCCTAATATTAAGTCATTTTAGGAAGAGAAATTTTGAGTGGACCCTTACAACTGAGAAAAAATTTGTGAAAGTTAATGAGGCTTGACAAAGTCTCTATGTTTACTTAGTTTCTAAAGACCACAATCAGTTATAAGGATGTTTGCTTCACTTGCTAATTTTAGAAAACCTTTTTGCATCTCTTGTGAATAAGGTTAAAATTCTTTTTTTCCTGCCACCCCTCGCTTTTGATCAAATTGAGTTCATAAATCATAGCCTAGGAATTTGATTATGGTGTTTAGTAAAGGAAAACATAAATAATTTCAACAATCTTTTAGCACAAGCCAAGAAAGCTTATAATAGTTCCATGAATATGTCAACAGGATTGAACCCCTTTGAATCCAACAATGAATATGAAATATTTAGCCTATTCTATCCAATCCTATTAACCATTCTAGCACAAACGAAAATGTTTGCATATAAGGCATGTTCATTAGCTTATTAAGAAAATAATAAATCTAAATAATGAGTAGTACAATGGATTACTTATTGCACACCACAAGCTTAAATAATTCTTATAAGGAGAATTCGTGATGAATAGAATCATGTTTGAATGATTTCCTCTATGAACTTTGTAGATGTTACATTCAAGAGTAGTCTATCCATTCCAAATCACAAAAAAATGGACCAAATGCATACATGATGGAGCTAAGTGCTTACTCACCTATCATGGTAAAAAGAGTAAGGAGATTGAAGTAGTAATGGATGTGAATGCTAAACAATCCAAAAGTTAAGGTTATAAAATGTAGCTTTTTCATTGGAAAGTTTAACAAGGAAATAAGGATACTTTGATCATAATGGAAGAGTCACAAAGACTAAAACTTAACACATTAGACAATTATGAGGACTAATCTAGGGTAGGTATCTCATTAGAAATAAAACTCTTCTACTTCAAGGGAATTAAAGAGGACAGCGGTTACGATGTGTATTGCCCAAGGACCAATTAGACATGTGTTTACAATTCCAGTCAATCATGCTATCTTTTCCTCATGTCCTAAGTTAAAATGGTGCTTAAATTTCTATTATATGCTCTAAATTCACATCATGAATGAATAAAGGAACATAATAATGGCCCATTGAGCACATTTCTATTGATACCAGCATTCCTTGTTGCCTATATTGCTCACCATTGACTTGACCTTGTTAGACTCGAGGTTGACTTGGACTATACTCCATCAAAATATATTAGTGAATTGGTCATTTAAGCTTAATTCCATGCAAGAGTTTGCATGACCCACAATTTCACCTAGATCCATTAGGTTGTGGCAACCTATTAGACCAACCCACCAGTAGTAATGGTGATCTTCCTTAACAAATCAAGTCAATTAACACCAAGCTTACCCAGCAACCCACTTTGTGATACATTAACCCATATCAGACTCGTGGCACCATCGACATCGCACTATCCCCACAAACTTAATTTAAGAGATGACTATCTTGATATGACCTTGGATATTACTGATATCTTATCAATTCATTGACCCAATTTGCATCACATTGCTGATATCTTAACTTTTGGTCTAAAATGATTACTATTTAAAAAGTTGTTTTTTAACTATTTTAAGCATAAATTTGGCAAATAACTTATTAAGAAATATTTTTTAAAAAGTGAAATGATTATTTCTTAGAAGTCTATATCAAAATTAATTTTGAAAACCAATTTGAATTTGAATTTTTGGTTTTCTTCTATTTTCCTTGATTTTTTAAACATTGGGAAGCCTATCTATTAAAATGGATGATCATTGTAAGAGCAAAATTTCCATTATTTCATTGTGTCTTGTTGACTTCTAATTTTGATTGTAACAAAACTCTAACATGATGACTTGTTAGAGCACTAATTTGTTGAGTAGAGGAGCAAGGTTCAAATGGTAAGGCACCATGCTAATTCCCCATGAATATATGACATCACTTTCCTATCGTCGATACATAATCATTTCTTTCACTATATTGTTCTTTCACTTAATTAATTTCCTTTTACTTCATCTTTTTTGTTAATTTTTTCAATCCTTTTCACTTCATTTCTTAATGTTTTCTCAAATTTCCAACCCTACTACCTATCATTACATTCATTACTTTTTTTTTCAAAAGTGTTTGAACTAATTTTAAATGTTCTTGCTAGTCAATATTTTTTTAAGACTTAGTAAAGTCTTTCATTTCTTTCAATAAACACCTATCACCTTTACTTTGATCTTTCATTATTAGAAAAACAGTTTTCTCAAACACTTTCCAAGGACACCATCTCTATGTTATCAGTGAGGTAACTAGCCTTGCATACAATGTGACACTTATGTTGGTCTTGGTCCCCTCTTAGTTGAAATTGCCTTGGATTGGTGCTTCGTATGTGTTACATATTTTTGTTTGTAATGTTTAGGACCTTATGTTTTATATTCTTATTGTATGCAAATTAATCTCCAGGTGCTCATTGCAATTTCTTCCACTCATTTGGCATCAATTTACTTTTAATTTTGGGAATAGAGAATGGCTAGATTCTTATTGTCTATTGATTTGAGCCAAAAAGCCTTATAGAGAAATCTTTGTCTCATTCAAAAAGGCTTTAGGTGACAATGATATTTAAAAACACGTCCTCGAATGCTCTTGAGAGGAAATCACTTTTAAAGAACAAACATCATAGTTGGATTTTTCATTTAGGTGTGAATTAACTTAGATGCCTAAAGCCTATGGAGATAAAAGACACTAAGAAAAGCTCAAAGGATAAATCTTCCCTTGAGTTCCAACGTATTGGGAAGTGAATCAAGTAATCCATATCTTTAACTAAGATCACCTTTAGGCAGATTATCTTTAGGAGATTTGGTGAACCAACTATACAAGCAATTATTGGTTCTTTCCTTGGGTGTTATGAAAGCTATGCCTTGAAGAAGTAGGGAAAAGAATTAAAACCATGACCTTGGAGAGGTGATGATGGAAGACTTATATTTTGGTACATTCATTGGTAAACTCAACAACATGGATCAAGGTAGAATGTACATCAAGGCTATGCAATTAAACTACAAATCTATGGAGGTTCAAACCACATATTTTGGCATATATGCACGATTCTATTTTTAGGATTTTATTAAGAGGGCGATTGCAACTATATTTCATAACAATTCCTAGATCAAAATTGGGCGTACATAAACTTGTGGTTTCATACTTGAATCAATGACAAGGTAGACTCTTATGTTTTATTAAGATGACTGTTGAATTTGAATTTAACTTGGAAAAATGAGTAATCGTTTTTAAGAACTAGTATTTACCACTATTACTACCCTAACATGGTATAATAATTATTAGCATAATAATGCTAGAATAGTTCTTAAATCTATTCTATATGATGTGCTCTAAAAATTCTATAATTTTCTTCCATGTTATCCAAACCATAATTGTTAAAACTTGTAGCAAACAAAATCATTTTACCTACTGTATGCCTTAAGGTTCAATAAGAACGCTTGGTGGAGGGCTTTGGAACCTTTTTCTACTGAGTTGGAGTTTAGACCAATTAGCCCATAATCTTTTATTTCTCTTGTACTAGACTTGTGGATGATCGATGAGTAAGGAATCCATATAATAGTTGGCTAAGTTATCCTTCTCTTAGCATTTGTTTTTGAAAATAATGTTGCTAAAGCCTATGCTAACATCATTTCATGGATGCTTATACAAATAATCATGCAATAAAAGCAAAAGAACACATTTAGGAAGAGGCATGCCTTAGTCTCACAAAAAAATTATTTAGGATAAAGCTTGCCACCCTATCCATTGTTGTGCTCCCTTCATGGCAATAATGGGTAATCATGAATTGAGTAAAAATCATAAGAAATAGTTTATCGTTAAAATTGTTCCGTTTAAGGGTACTTCTAGTAGTACTAGTGAGCTTTTGTTAGCAATGTAGCAGACAATCCCAATGTTGACACCCATGCTGTGAGGTATTTCTGAGGAATTAGACATTGTAAAACAAAAAACTTATTTTTCTATCTCAATTGATATACTAATACACACGCAATAGTTTACAACATGGATAGCCTCATTATTGACCTTCATCTAGCCATGATAGAGGTAAACATATATATTGAAATGACTTGGTCCCTACGTAGGATGTGGTTGTTCTAAAAGTTCCTTATAGGAAAATTCCTTCATTGCAAAACATCTAGGGTATGATTTTGATTATGGAAGTAGGTGAGAGTGTCAAGTTTATGTGTAGTTTGTTATTCTTATTTTATTATATATGATAGACTATAGCAGCAACAGCATTGCCTAATTCTTCTATTGCTATTTCCTTATTGTTAATCTATATCTAGAAAATAAATTCTAATGCTATTAAATTGCGTCCAATAGTTAAGTATTTTTGTAATTTGGTAGTCACTGAAGAAAAAAATTGGAAGCTAATTGTGAATATTTATAGCACCATAAACTATTATTATTGGCTTCATAATAAGGGTAGTGACATGGTAACATGTTAATTGTTTATTCCCTTCAATGTACCAAACATTCAGTGGGCACAATAGGTAGTACAATTAATTAGATCAAGATCGTTATCTTGCATTCAATCATAAGATCTATATTTTCATTTATTAAGAAACCTTGATTCCAATTTAGATTAAAAAAACTTTAACGCAGAGATGACGTAATTGATTTTTGTTTATCCATGTAATGCCAAACTTGCGAGTGTCATTTAATCTCATTAACTCTACCAGTTTTGCAAATCTTTTATTTTCCAATGGTAGTAAAACAAAACCAAAAATTTTATGCTAATTGCATTATCCATTTCTTCTTGAGGTTCTACCTCTACTTTTTGACATCGAAGAGGCAAATACAAAACACTTCAAATTCATGGAATGCACGTTAAACAATTTATATTTTTAAGTTTTTTTGTATATATGACTATAAATGTTATTTTGCCTTCTAATTGTCAACCTTAAAATCGTGAGTGACTTGCTAGTGATTATTCTCCAAGCTTTTTTATATATTGCTCCCTAAAAAACTTATTATCACTTAAAATAGACAAACAAGCTATAAAAAAAAGTTTATTACTTTAACATAAACTATTGCATGAATGAAACTAGTCCATTGAAATTGTAAAATAGTACATGCTATTTTTGTGTGTGGCCTTAATTCTACCCATGGCTGCTTGATCATAGACCAAAGCAATCTATTAACAAACTAATGTATATTTTGCAAGAGTTCAACAAAGAAAAAACTACTGAAGAGCTTGCATGCTTAGTCATGCATGCCAAAAATGGTCCACAAAACTATCCAACCAAATCTGATAAAGCAATAAAAGTGCAATATTTTCTACACCTGTTTTTGAGTTTTGTAATTATCTTTCACATGTTCCACATGGTGTCTTTTTATATGTTTTTTAATGATATTTTTTCTATCAACTATTTAATATGATTTTAGATGTTTGGCAACGTCATAAAATCAATACTAAGATTGATTAAGATTCACTTAAAGCATAACACCACATAATAGATAGGGTTCTCTTAGTGGTCCATATGTAAGTTAGACAACATATCTTTTGATTATAATGGAGTTAAACTATTGAATTTCATTTAGTTTTATGTAATTTGCTAAATTTTTTTTTAATATTAACTTTAGTTGTTCACATAAGTTCTCGTTGATATTTGCACCCTTATCAACATATTGTATGATTTTAGCATGTTTTCAATAAGAATAGTACTTTAGTTTTTTTTTTTTGATTTTATGTTTAGTGTTGTAGTCTATCTAAAGCTTTATTATGGAATACAAAGAAAGTTTATTCTATATTAGCATTTAACTTTTGGAAATATTGTTTTCTTTATCTACATGAGTGTACAATTGTAAGTTATAGGCTAGGTAATTTAGGTGATGATTTGATATGTAATTTATGATTTGAATTTATCTCCACCATTTTTGAAATACTTTCATTGCCATCCTAAATTATTTATATTTGGCCATTAAAGCCATTTTTCTTGTCATTAGTACTTATGTCCAAAGCGTCATAAGTCAATGGAAATTATATTGCTCTCAAGTGGGCCACCCCAAAAAAGGGTTCAAGCTATGTTATCAAGTTCATTGAAAATCCGCATTAGGACCATGATGTCACTAAGAGTGTATAAGTGGTTGGCCTTAAATACTATATTAATCCTAACAATCTTTCCAATTAGAAACAAAGGAATCAATAGCCCAAACAACATTTTGTTAATCATGTTTTGTATAACATCTTTTATATCTTCATGTTTAGGATTTCTAGTTAGAAGTTGTATCCCATGACACACCATAAATTGACTTAATCTCAAACTAAAATATCCAAAAATCATTTTCATTCATAACTTTGACATTACATTATTAAAAATTAAGTTAAATTTGGCACAATTCATTTTTTACTCATCTAATAAATTGATTAGAAATTTCCTTATGGTCTATTCTATTTTTCCCTAACTATTTTAGTATAACATAGGAATGGGAAGTTGTTAATGTTATCAAGTAAAATTTTCAATAATCTATTACAACCAAGGAAGTTGGTATGCATCATGTGTGTAATTACAATATAACGACAATATTCTTGTTACACTCATGCCAGTTTTTACATATTTTTAATGTGCATATTCATACAATTGAAAAGGTACATTTGCACCATTGTGAAGGATGCCAATCATATTTGTCTAATTTAAATTCAATTTGAGTACAATTAGTACACCAATTGAGATACATTGTCTACACTTATAATTGAGTATTGTATTTATTTATTCATCTTAATAAAAAAATTATTGCAATACTACTACATAATAAGATGAATAATATCAATGACAACCAAGCACAAATGGATGATAATATAATAGACATACGTTGTGTTGGTCTATGGTGCATAATTCTTGGATGGCCTATGAACTAGTCTGAGTATCCAATGATATTATGTTACACAGATGGGGAGTTTTTCTTTCATAATGTTATGATTTGAAGTAGTATTGCAACATAATAGTACAGTTGTTTGATAATATTTACTTTGTTGTGTGCTTTTTTGATCAATTTGTTGTTTAAAATGTTCTAAGGAAATCATGCACTAAGATAAAAGGTGTTCACCACCAACAGGTTTTTAACTTTTTGATGTTATGGTTTTTGGTGCACATGAACATTAACTCTAGAAAGTCCAAGTGCTTATCTTATGAAAACAATATTTGTATTATATGAAATATGTAGAAACCTCAAATAGTTAGTTTTATACTAATGTAGATAGGAAACATATTCTAAATTTTAAATGGCATGTTCTTTTAATCATAAGATGTATGGAAGCCATTTTTTTCCTCCATTAATAACAACTTTGCATTCATTTATAACTGATTAACCATCACATAAATAAGTTGAGTTTTTGTTACAGTTCATTTACCTAAAGATATGACCACTTTATTGCTTTCTTTGTATACTAAGCTCTATTGTATGCCTAGGAAACTGTTCCCTTACTTGCAACATACAATTTTCTAACTCCCATGATATATTCCATGTGTCATGGAATACAACAAATAACACACTACAATATATTCAAATCTATAAATTCCTAAACTATAACTAGTTGCATAATTGCAAACCCCTAATTATGGCTATTACCTTGACTTCATGTATTATTTGACTTATTTTGATATGAAAAGATGCAAAGTTAAGTTCCTACAAATTGTTCCTAATAATTCCAACTACAACAACATTACAGTAGGCTCCTACATTTACACCAATGATGGTTAACTATGTATACATCAAAAGTAAAGGGAACGACCTCACTCGTTGCACTATTGTTGCTGAAGTTGTGTTACCTTGATTGATCATTCCCAAAATCACTTGTCTAACATCTCCCTATGAAGTTTTAATGGGGATATAATATGTTCTTATGAAGTGGAAATCCTCTTTAATATTACATATCACATTTGTTTTGTTCGATTTAATTTTGCAAGTTATTAACACTACTTGCTTTCTAAGTATTCTATGATGTGGAAGCAGGTAAAATGAATATAACCCCTATATTATTGATTTCATTTAACTTAGCTTGTTTATTTTGCAATCAATTTCATTTTTTGTTTATTTTAAATTAATTTATGTTGAAGTTATTGAGAAAAGAAACTAATGTCCATTTAGCTTTTTTTAAATCAATAAAACATGATCAATTGAATCTTCATTTGGACATTGTGGTCATATTGAACGAAGTTAGAATTTAAGGTTTATTAGGGTTTTCCAAGAATGGTATAGGTTATTCATTATTATTAGTGTTAATATTAAAATCTTTAAAGGGTAGTTGGTGTTCCATAAATGTAGTCTACATTTTAGAATTAGGTCTTTTTATCACAAATAATACCATGTAAAATGTTGCTAAATTACAAGTCATAAGTTACTAACAATATCCAATGATTCATTGAGTTAGACTACTTTGCATTCTTTGTATTCAAATGTTTTACACGAACATTGTTTTCAAGTAGATTTTGACTAAAAAAATTTCAATGGCATAATACAGATATAAAGTAAAATATTTCAAATAAGAAATAATGTTACTGATTTCTTATTTTTCATACCCTTTCATATCTTTCCATTTATGTTATATAGATGCTATTTATCTTTCACATGTGTTTTATCCTATTTGGATACAAAAATTAAATCAAATATTTAAATATTTTAAATTTTATCTATGCATTATATATAAAAAATAAGTTCTCATAATCGTCAGAACTTCTAAAATATACATATATGAACAAATAAAATATTATAAAAATTAAAAAAATTAAATAATATAGAAAAATAAAATATATTAAAAAATATGCAAAACATATTTAAGCTAGATTTTGTGAGAAAGTGTATTTTTTAAAATACTTAAATTAAAAAATGTTCGACAAATAATCAAAAAATAATAATTGTTAAAAAATAAAAAAAATATATATTTTTAAAAAAATTAAACCTTAGTAACATAAGAAATAATGAGTTATAACAATAATTTAAGAATTGAAAAAAAAATTATGTTGTGCTAGTTAACAACTCATCACGAAAAATATATATCATTACAAACAAAAAAATAAAAAAAAATATTAGAGCTTCAAATAGTATACAAAGGTGGTTCGTTAACTTTATGAAGCAAATGAGAAAAAATATATTTTGTAAAACAAAAATATAGTTGACAATTTTAGTAATGTAGTTTAGCCCACTAACCAAAGATGAAATAGAGATGGTCAAAACCACTCTTCAAATTTATTACGAATTATATTGAAGATGAGGTAAATATCCTAATGTTTCATGCTTTACCTTATTACATGTAATTCCATAAAAGTTTAACATTTTAGATTTTAGATAAGTTACTTATAAACTTTATGTTTTGCTAAATTTATCATTCTTGTCATGATGAAATTATTTAGTAATTGGGTCAGTTTTTTACATTAAAAAAATTATATTATACTAATGAATATCTCTATATCTTATTTTTTTTTTCTATGCATTAAACTTCAAAAAATTTTTATTTGTGATATCAAGATTTATTTACATATCTTTAAGGATGCCTTTTTCATAAAGAAATGTATGAATTGCAATTTAAAATGTCTTATTTTGTGTTTAGCATATTTATCATTTATATTTATATTTTCCAACTTTTACGTCATTTTTATTTATAGTAGTTTTATTTAAGGTATTACTTTCTCATGTTTTATTATAGCAATTATTATATTTTCATTTAATTATAATGTCATATGTATATAATGTATAAATAATTTAAAATTTACAAAATTATTTCAATATGTAAAATTTTATTTAACATGAAACAAAATTTATTTAAAATTTTATGATCTTGCTCAACTAGCATTATCTTGACATATTTTTAATTATTTTTAATATTTTGTTATGAAAATTAATTTTTTTTAGTAATTTTTAGGATCTCAAAAATTTTTTAGCTATTTAAAAAACTTACAATTTTGTTATAATTTGAATGTTCTCAACAATGTATTCAATTTAAATCTTTTAATACTAAGTATTATATGAGAAATTTCATTTTCTTATCATTGTATTTTCTGAGAATTTTATGTTTATGTATTATTTTTAACTTTTATTTGAGATTTTGAAATTATTATTATATCTTTTATTAGAAATATCAACATATTAAATTAAGTCTTCAATATTTAATGCCCATATTATTTTTTTCCCAATTTTGTAAAAGATTTGTAAACTAACAAATTTTTTGTGATTCTATTATTAAGAAATTTTGTATAAATAATTTATATGTATTGAATAGTTGAAACATTTTTCTACTTAATGTTTCCACTTATTATAAGTTTTATGTTATTAACAACTCTTCAATCGTTACAATATCAAGAGAACCATTTCGTATATAGTATGGGAAAATTTTAAACATTGTTTTTGCAATAATGATTTTCTTAGATGTGCAGTTTTATTGAAACAAAGTCAACTTTTAATTTCTTGTCCAAAAAAAATATAATTTTAAAAATTTGTATTCTTTTTTATCTATTTCTTTAAAAAATTTATTTTATAATTTAAATATAATAAATATAAAATGTAATGAAAATTGTAACATAAAAAAACCCCTATTGTAAAATTTAAAATATTAAACTTAAGAACATTAGTTGCTATATGTATAATTGAAATTATTGAATGAAGTGTAATTTATGTTGTTCGTATAATCTACATGATTATATTTTTATTAAGTTGACATAATAATAATTTTATCATAAGAACATAAAAGTTTTAATTTATGTGATTTTTCATGTAAATGTTTTTGTGATTTAAATTATAGTTTAAAAGATTCCTAATGTTTGTGTTAAAACCATGTAGGATCATTACTTAGTTTGATTAATTGACTTACACTATTAAATCAAATAAATATGAGCCCAAGCTTTAGAAAAAAAATATATCCTTGTTTTGGTGAGTGAGAAAAACAATTATGATACATCTTATAAGCTCAAAATTTCAAATTCTAGCAAATAATCATCTTATTAGTTGGTATTAAATGTTATCCTATTTAAATCAATTCTTGATGTTAAACTCAAATTGCATCAATTATGTAGTTATCTTAACAATTATTGTTAATTTGTTTGATATCATAACTTTTATTTCATTTGCTATGATATCTCATTTTTGAATATTTCAATAAAATAAATATCTTATCTTTTTTTCTAATTGGTGACTATATTTGTCGTTTGCAATAAATTGAAGTCCATATTATTTCAACTTAACTTACACTTTTGCCTAAAAATATATTTTAGCAAGTGAGAATTTGATGTGTTATGACAACTTTCAACTGTTAGTATCTCTCAAATTATTGTATAATAATGTTTCAAAGAGGAAGTTAATGGATTCATCTTAAACATTTTTAAAGCTTCAGGTTCATGCTAAGATTTTTTATTAAATAAATCAGTCAACCATTTATATCATATATTAAATCTTAAATATTGCTACAATCTCTACAATAAATGCTATGAGATCCATTTGGTATGATTTTTTATCTTCCCTAAGAATTAATAAATATCTTATTGATCTTTTTGACAATTCATACCAATATATTTATAATTTTTTTAGCTAAAATTTCTTTTTTATATTGTATTAATGCAAATGTTGATATATATTATCAAAGTATTGGTAAAGTTTAACGTCATCAATAATCTTTATTAATGAATACACAATGTGGTAAGAAAATTGGGATAAGAATCATTTAGAGGTATATTTATAACTATGAATATCGTAAGACCTTGTTTGTAAGTAAAACAATAATGAATATAAAAGTGATTCACAACTATATTTCTTGGAATTAATTGGCAATGGGGAAATGCATTTATTATTGTTGTTATAATTAAACCAATGAGAATGATATGTAGATATAGCAATTATAGCTCTTTATTACTTTTGTTAGATAAAGTGTGTGCTATACATAATATTTTTAGCAATATAATTACTATATATTTAATTAATGTATAAAATTTCTTCTAAACTAAAATTTGGAATTTAAGTATATTTTAACATTCAAAACAGATAAATTTAATGTTTAATTTTGAAATTTTAAATTTGAAAAATGGAAGCATTATGGAATTGTAAGATTTAAATTGTAACATATAAACCTTGGTTAGACTGAATGTATAAAAATGAGCTTATAAGTTTATTATATTATTAACTTTTTCTCTCATCCTTATTTTTATCCAACCACAAGTTCTTGATAATATAAAGATTCTTAAATATTAGGGGTTGGTGGTTTACGATAGGAGGATTAAAAGAAAAACTTTTATATGTGATGAATTTTAGAATATCTTATGAAAAGATGAATATAATAGAAAAAAGAATCTATTACCACATTCTTACGTTGATTTTTAAATTTAAGGAGCTTTATATAGAAGAGAAAAAGGGGTGTAATTAGAAGAAGGTTAATTTAAAATAATGAATTGTGGCAACTCCAACCCAAGACTAGTTTATCTTAAAAGAAATTCATGGTCTAAGGTGGTATGGCCAAGGCTATATAAGCTATTAAAATTTTGTTGTAATTTAAGGAAACTCAACAATAAAGGGAAATTTCTAGGATGAAACTTAGTGGATAATAAGTAAAAAGTATGAGGTAAGCTATCAGGAAGAAGAAGGTTGACTAGGGCTTTCAAGCAAGGAAATATCTTACAAAAAAGAACTCCTCTACAAGACTTTTCAAATAGGATAATGCTTTAGTTCATGTAATAAATTTATCTTGTATCTAAGACAAGATAAAAAGAATTCCTTTGTGAAAATGCTTATGAAAACTTGGAAATTGATTGTGACAACAATTAGTCATTCTTTTTCATGAAACTTGTTCAAGGAGGGAATTCTTTCTACACAATAATAAGGGAGATTTATTTTAGTAAATGAATGGTTCAATTTTCACACTTTCTTATGTAGTGTTTCCAGTTGAGTGATAAAAAATTTTATATTACATTTTTTCCTGTGAATGCAAAGCAGACTACATGATCATATTGCATGTTTGGCTTTGGTTATAAATAGATGTGGAAGATGACTTTAGAATAACAATTTGTTGATGAAAAACACTAATTAACAAAGACATCACCATGTAAACCAAGTGAAAAATATGCTAAATGATATGCCTATTTGGTTATTTATTTTCGTTGTCTAAGCATTTATGTATTAAGCATAAATTATCATGATAAATGCTAAAAAAATGGAAAATCATGGAAAACAAAACTTTATTAAATAAAACCCTCATAACCTTGACATAATAGCCCTTTTTTATTATTATGTATTCTTAAGAGTTACGATCCTTAGTGCAATTCTTTTTCTTTCTAAGTACAATTGGTGTTTGACAATATATATTGAAAGTAATATTTACCTCTTGATTATTGCATGAATAGACAAAGTGTTTTGTGCCATTATTAATAAAGGATTGTATAAAATTAAGATTTCTTTATATATTTTTTATATAAACTTATAGTTTGAAATTTATTTTCGATGTGGGGCTCTTTGATTATGTTTAAAATTACTTACAAGTTTCATTAATAGCATGACATGGTATAAATGGCTACTTTGTTGCTAAAATCATGGATTAAAAATATATGAGATGTAACGTGATATAAGTTATGCCATAGATTACGTAATAAACATTTTAAAGACACTTGAAAATCAATAAAAAAAAATTTACACAATGTTACAGCCTACCATTCATTTGTGTAGGATCTGCTTGTGAAGCATAGAACCATGGGCTTGGTTAAGCAATAGGAGGCATTGGTTCTACCTTCAAGAGAACCAAAATGGATTTTAAGATGTCTGGTCCTTGGCTAGTACTTAGAAAGGCTTGAAGGGCTTAGTTCAAGCCGTTAGAAGAAGGCTAAGTTAAGTAGGGATACGATTAGCAACCAAAGAGTTTTGTTATTACTAAAACTATTCAGGTTAAGGTTAGGAATTATTGTAAAGGTAGTACAGATAATTTATAAACATTAGTATAGTAAAATTGTGACTTTAAGGTTCTTGGGCACGAATATGTAAGGTAAGCATAGGTTTGGAAACATGCTCAAAGGCATAGAAAACAATTAATGTAAAAGGAAGCTATAATAAAAGATATGTATTGTAGGCTCATGAAATACCATTTCTAAACCTTTATGAACAATAACAATTAAGCCTTGCTTGGCTAGGCTATCTACCAAGTCCTTGCTAGAAGGTGGAAGAGGTTGGAATAAGACATAGCATTGTGCTAGGTTTGGCCATGTAGGTAATATGGTAAAGATGTTAGCTAGACTTTGGATTGAATAGGTTATTTGGGTAAGACCGTAAGTAATGCTACTTAGGCTCTTAAGTCACATGATGACTCTCTCAATGGTGACCTGACTAATGTGTGGGGGCTTAGGAGTGGCTTTATGAAATTTACGATAACAATTGATTGCCTTGGGATCAAAAAGGTCACTAGTAATACTTGTGTGAATTGAGGCTTAGTTGCACTAGTAATTAGTGAAATGTAGTATCTAAGCATAAAAGCCAAGCCATTTTGAACACTATGGTTATCTTAGATAGGAATGCTCCAAAAACAAATGTGGCCATGATTAAATATAAGAAAAGTGGGCTAAGAAATTCTAGCTAGTTTAATTAGGATTTAGTGCAAACCTTAACGCATTTAGATATAGTGGATTCTAAATTATTCACTCATTAAGGATATAGGCATGTTAGCTACCTTACTCCCTTGGCTTTGTGTCAGTTAAATTTGGATAGTCAAGCCTATAGTTGGACTATCACATTTTATGATAAGAACCACTAGAATTTGTAGGAACCATTGTATGAATAGTCTCAGAAGGAAACAACTGCACATTTAGTCTCATAAGAAATTCATTGGTGTGCTTCCTTCAATTAGGGACCACTTGTGGTTCTTAAAGAGTCTTAGAATGCTACATGGATTCCCATGTCATTGTCATTGCCATGTCAAATGATAAATAACATTATTTGAAAAAGTTACAAGGCCTATCACAATCCTTATGCATAGGAAATTATATTATATCATGAAGTGGATGCTAAGTATATGCTTAGTCATAATGTAAGGAAATATATGTTGAATTAGATAGTAAATGGTTATATCATTTTGTCAGTTGGAAACTGATGTTATTCATTCATAAGATTTATTCCATTATTACATTCATATTTTGTATTAGTGCATATAGTTTTATTACATAACTCAAAGATTGCTTGCTGAGCCACCTTGCTCTCCTATTTATAACAAGTTCAAGTTGTTAAAATTTGAGTAGGAATTGAGTTGAAGATTGTTAGAGCTAGAGAATCAATTAAATAATTCATTTTATTTATTTCATCATCAATAATAATAGATTTGTTACTTATTTCTCATTAGTTAAATTTTATTGGATATAGGACTGCATCATATTATCTTATTAGACTTGATGCTTACTAGTTATTTTTTTCTATCACACTTTGGTAGTTATTCAAGATGCTTCCTTAGATTGGATTATAAATGATTGGTTTTATTTATTTTGTAGATATTCTATTCATGTTGTGGTCCTATGAATGAGAAAAGTTGTTAGATTACTTGCATGATAATATTTTTCTTGGAACATGGAAGTGCCATATGATAATATGATTTTTTTTAGAATTTGGTTGCACTCATGGTTTTTCTTAAAACTTAAGTTTGATAGTGTAGGATCATTTTAATGTTAGGCTAAGGAAAGCTTATATGTGTGTGTGTATATGTGTGTGCGTGTGCATGTATTATGTGTGTACAATTTAAACTTTCTTATTAAAAAATGTAGTTATATGATTGGTTTAATATATACATTAGAGGTTTAAGGTTTACTTTTTCAATATTATAATATGGTTAATGTAGTTATCTCAAGGACCCAATGGAGGATTAAATAGATTTTGATGATAAAAAACCAATTATATGAGATTTTAAAATAATCTTAAATCTTGGATTTATTTGTTTAGATATGTGATGAAGAGGACCGTTAAGGAGACATTATGAACTTCTAAAAGAATGATTTTGTTTTGTTAGCCTTTAAAGAAGAAGTTTTGTAAATATGAAATCCCTAGAGTGGTAGGCCTCAAAGAAATAAATTTTGAGTTAAATTTCAAGTATTTTTAATTTTTTTTTGAAAATAAGCTTAATTTAAATAACCTATGCAAGCAATAATAAATAAATTGAAATTTATATTAATCAACTTAAAAAATAAATATTTTAGTTTTTAATATCTTTGAAATCATATCATGATCATCTAAGAATCATTTTTGTCAAGTTTTATTTTTTTTTCCAAAATAATTAAATAAATTTAAAAAATTAAAAAAAACGAATTCCACTCAAATTAAATAACCTGAAAAAATGTAACAATTTTTAGACATAAAGTATTAACATCGAACTCGCTGGATACAATAATTGAATTGAGGCATCACTCCTAAATATAGATGGAATTATCTTGAATCAAGGAACTAATTTGTGCATTAATAGATCAACTAGTCAATTTATTGGAAATGTTGTGTCTATGTCTTGAATAAACTTGGTTGCACTAACATTGAAATGAAACTACTTCTAAAGCAAACAAAATATCTTATAAGGAGAAAAAATAATAGCAAATACATCATGTAGGAGATAAATTTAAACCTTTTTTCGTATAGCTAAATTCTAGATTGCGATAGTGATGTGAGTTGTCTAATCATGCAATTTTATGTTCAAATGATCGTTGCCACAATCACCTTTTTAAGCAATAATTCTACTAGTTGTCTATCTCTCCATTAAATGATCGCATGGTTTACAATTAATCCATAACTAAAATAAAATATGGACACCATTTGCTGAACTTGTTTGTAAAGTAGCTGACCTTTCACTAGTTCACATAAACCAAAAAGTACTTTCAATGGTGAACCAAAAATTATTTTCTATGAAGAAAAGATTGAAAAAATTGACATGCCATTCATGCTTGAGTTAATGTGGCAATTTTCAAACATTTTTCCAAACATATATAGTGGCATTTAGTAAAATCAAAAGTTTCAATGACTAAAATAGAATAATTTTAGGAAAACTAACATGTACTAATTTTATTTGACAGATTATATGAGATGATGGCTTTACCAAGCATGGAATATCATTGACTTTAAGAAAACAATATTTCACATGAATGTTGTTTGAGTCAACATTAGCTCTAATTTATGTTTGATTTGAGTTTTTCAATGAGGTAGCTCTACACTCCTTAGCTTTGGTAGTAAGAAATCCTATACAATTGACAACATCTATTATAAACCTAATTAGAATAAGCATAAACAAAATGTGTGTTGAAGCAAATCTATTGAAGGAATTACCTAGCTGAATCTAGATAACAAAAAATTTGGAAACTCAAATAGATTATGGCAAAGAATTCAATATGACAAGTTTTGTTATTAAATTAGCTTCTACGGCCAAGGTCACACCTCTCTTAAATGTTAAAAAAATAAATTGTTACAAAATATGCAAGCAAAAATAAGCATCAACAATTGTGAATGAATATAATCTCACTAAGCCATTATTTATCACAAATGCAACTTTCTAAATTAAAAGTCACTACATTATGACAGTTTCATTTTTGATAGGGATGTTCTATGAAAAAATATTGAGGCATTATGAAATTTTTACACTACAAAGAATGAGTATAAAAAGTCACAAATAGTTTTGCTTATACAGTTAGCAGTAGAATTAGCACATTCTTAGGAAAAACCAAGTTTACAAAAGAATTAACATGGAACAATCATTTTAAAATTTTAGCAATGACTAGCTTAAATTATCTACAAATTCTAATCTTATGTAATCTAAAGAGGAAGATTTCAACCTAATTTAGAGTAGGCAATCAAAGAGAAATATTAAAAAATGTTTATAGAGGCATCTTAGTTTGAGTAAGATTTGTAGAAATGCTAGATTTTCTTAAATTTCATAAAAAATGACTTTTATTAGATAACATCCTAGCATGTAATATTAAAGGTGCAACAAATAAGAACTCTAGAAGGTAATTTATGCTTCTATTCAAAACAAAAATAATTCTTATTGCTTTAAGGGAACCTATGGCTTATAATAGCTAATTGCATAATCTATCTTAGAGATTAGAATTTGAGCACTACATTGTGAATAAATCCAAAGAGATTTAGGTATTATGAATTAAAAGCATCCATTGTCGAACCTAAAATGAGGATGAGGAGTCAGTTCGCTTGCTCATTAATAATCCATGGAGACAAAATGGTGCTTATAATACTTATGTGTATGCTGAATTCAAGTGGTAAATGAATAATCCTTTGGTACATGGTGGCTCAAATTGTAGACAAAATAAAGCTCCATGGATAGAAATAGTATACTTTAATCTAATAGCTACACTTGATGGATACAAAAGTGCATCCAATCTTAGGTGGGATGTAATGAACGAATTCATTGATTACATTAGTCAATGGACAACAAGAGAATTCTCATTCATTGGGCATTTATTTACATGGATAAGGAATAAAATGGCAAATAGTTCTAGAAAAGGCTACATTAATTGTTACATAATCATGCTTAGATTGATGTATTCTTAGCAATAGTAATGCAATATATTTTTAGGCTTGTATCAACTTATTCAAATTTACATCAGTCCATAAGGGATCTTACTCCTCTGTCAAAGTTGTTAAAATTTCAAAATATGATTTAAGTATCTAAACTTCAACCAAAATATAAAAAATGTTAGTGAAAATTTGTTATTACTAAAATAATCAATAATTTTCTCACATTGAAATTCACCTTCGTTATTGCTTCTAATGACACCTAAATTATGACCAAATTCTTTTTCTAATTTAGTTTCAAGATATAAAATTGTCTACAAGATTTACTCCTTTCTTGTAAGAAACTTATCTATGTATACCTAAAATAGTCATCTAACACAACTAGTCCATATTTCTTATGTCTTATACACATGCATTGTATATGTCCAAATCATTTATTTTAGAATTTTAAGAGGCTATACATAATAATCTATAAAAGACAATTTAGTTAAAAAAAAATTTATGTTATATTTAATTTTTTCTTAAGGTATGTTTGCCAACTTGACAAAGTCTTCCATGTCATAAATTAAACTCATTAACATATGACACGAACAATCTATTTGAAAACTGATTACCTTTCCAATCATGTTGATAAATGTTGTTTTTTAGTTCTAAAAGCTAATAGAATTCCGTATTTACTAATTTTATATTTAATGTAATAAAATAAAATACTAAAATTGCTTTCACAAAATTCACTCATATTTTGGAAATTATACTTTAATCTTTAAAATAATAAACTTTAGTAATACAAAATGTAGAATTTCTAGTAGCAATTATTCATTTGATATATTTCTTTGAGTTCTCAATAAATACTAGTTTTCCTTCAGTATAGGCTTCTTATTAGGTTAACAAATTGATTGTTTTTGTCATGTATCTCAAACATCAACTATCTAAGAATCACGTCTTAGTCATCTTTCAAAAGAAAAACTTCCTGTAATTATAAATTTATTGTTAGACTTATGAAGTCAAACCTTTTAAGGTCAAGCATATTTTTCAGTGGATCAGCTACAATTTTCACTAACTACCAAGAAATTTTAGGAAATTTAGACTAAATATGAACTTTAATAATGCATACATGTGTTGTACAGTCAATTTGCTAGCTATAATGACATGAAAAATTGTTATAGTAACCTTGTAAAATATTGGCATTTCCCTTATCCTAATGAGCATGAAATATTCTAGAATTTGCAAATAAAAAAATTTTTACTAATAATTTTTTCGTTGAATAAAGAACAAGGTCATTTCAAGGATCTAAGATCATTAATTCTTTAACTAATGATGAATGCCCTTAATTTTTTATTCTAATCAAATATTAGGCTTTTGCAAGTTCATTAAACATGTGATAGCCTTATTTCTAATATGTTCACAAAGGCCTAAATATTGACTAAGCTTTTGTTTTACTTACTTATATTCTTTACACAAACTTTCGTTTTATAACACACAATTTAATTGTTAAGGTAATGTTTCATTATGATAACTTACCTCTACCTCACTTAATGATATTCCCATTTCTTTTTCATCATCTTGAGCCACCACCAAAAATAGCTTTTCATTGTTCTATTCCACTTCACTTGTATTACTCTCCTCAAAGTCACTTCAACCTTTAGTCAATGTTTTCTTCTTCTTGTTCCAGCTTTTCATCATTGCTTTCTTCTCTTTTTTAATTAATCTAACTATATAGGACATGCTGGTTCGATATGTCTTAGTTTGTCACACTAATGCCAAAGATATCCCCTTTTCTTCTCACTCTCTTTTGGAGCTCTGTTTCATATATGTTCTAGTAACACCAAAAATTTTAGAAAAACCTTCCAAAATTTGAGCTATGATATCTTCATCTATATTCTTTTTTTTTGAGGTATCTTCCTCTTTTTTCTTAGTGGTATTGTTTACTCTTTGTCCATTAATTTTTTTTTCTAAATAAAGCCACTCTCTTCTTTTCCCCTCTCCATCTTTAGTTCATTAGTCATGAGCTCACCTATAAAGTCATCCACTGCTATAATAGAAATGCTTGTAGTATTCTTGAAGGTTGTGGTGAAATATTAATACTCTTTTGGCAAATATCTAAGGAACTTTTTTTATATAGTCTTTTCAAAACTAACAAGTCCATTAATAATGTTAATGAATCAAATAAACATTCTTTCAATAGATTCATTAGAAAGCATTTTCAACAACTCATAATCATCTGTCATCTTATCAATTTTTAATTTCTCAAATAAAAAGATGTAGCTTTTTATGTTATTATTACCTTTTGGAAAATTTCAAAAGTAATTTCTAAAATCATAATTCTATTAGCCTTCACAACATTCAAAGTGTAAATTAAAATATTTATAGCTTTATCATTTAACTAAATTCTATGTTTTTTCTTTGTATCCATTCTTTAAATTTTTTTTGTTTTAATACTCGCTACAAATTTTTTTAAGTGTGTATTCCCCTACTTACTAGCTTCAAGTCAATGGTAGTTTTAATATTCCAATAGAGATTATAGTCACCACGAAACTATTGTGGCTTACTAGAGGAAGTAGTTAGGTCACCCTTGGCTTTGATGAGTGAAACCTTAAATGTATGATATTTTATTTTCAATAGACTTGTTTAATGTAAAAGAGGTTCACATGTAAATAATAGGCTACGTACATTTGAAGATGGTGAATTAGTAATATTTAAAGTACCTTGGAATGTTTAGCAAGCTTCAAAAATAAAATATATGCTCATCAAATTTAACATGTTCTTTTTATTATCGTGTATTAGCTTATCGATTTCAAATAGTCTCATTTTATTTTAATTTTAAATCTTATTCAAGCATCAAATTGTTCAATCACCTCCTTGATTTAGCAAACAATAAATTTTTAATTTTTTATCCCATAATAATTTTCTTGACTAAATCTTATTTTTGTCAAATTTAATGTTAGTTTGTCTGCTAAACATTCATTAAATTAAAAACAAAATTAATTATGCATTGTCATACTAGAATTAATAGTCATCTTTGATCTTCTCTCTCTTTCCTATATTGTCATACTAGATTCAATTATTATAAGCTTATGCATTACATAATATTTATGTGCTCATCTATTGTCCAAATCAACCTCTACCTCAATCTACATATCTAAGTATGTTTTTCACTATTGTGAGTCACGTAATAATACATGGCATGCTTCAGCTTACACATTTCTTAGTCCCAACAAGACTAATAAGTGGTATCTATGTCCAGCTAAATTATTTTTGGCAAAGAAGTAACGACATTCCAATAATTAATTGTTACATTATTTTTTGAAATATTTTAAATTTTGATTATAAAATTTTCTTGCTTTAAATTAATTAATAATTTGCACATTTCACTTACAAATTTATTATAGTTACCATGACAAGAATATTTTTTGTAAATAAGATATAAAGTTAAAGTTTAATGTTTAAAATGTTTTATTATCTTGATTTTTTTGTGAATATTAGTAATTTTGAAATTATTTTATCTATAACATTAACTATGTTTAAGTTTTAATATCATGAAAGGATTTTTTATAATATGGTATGCTAATAATATAGTTTTTTCAATATAAAAATGAAGTATTGCTATGTATTCATAATTTTTATAATAGTAATATTTCTTTTTTTGTTTAATTGTTTATTTCCATCAATTTCTTTAAAAATCTAAGGACCTTCCATTTGTTTTAACTAAGTTTAGATAATACAATTAATTAAAAAATTCATTCATTATACATCACATTTAATATGGCTTTTTGAACTGTCAATTTTGTATTTCATTTTTCGTTACATGGTAAATTTCTTGGAATTTTTCATTTAATTATTATATTATATTTTTTACATAAAATTTTATTATTTTTGAAAAATTTTGTAGAACTTATAGTTCTTTATTGAGTTAATTATTTCATAAAAATAATTTCTAAAAAATAACCATTCATATTTTAGTGAACATTAGGTAATGCCATCATTAAAATAAAAATTATTTCATTGTACATTTTTTCCTTAATTTTTCTCTACCCTATATAAAACAAATTGATGTTTCACTTTTTTGTAATTGTTGTAAGTGTTGTGCATTTTTTAAATTAGAAAAAGTCTTCAAGAATTAAAGGTTTGCTGCAATAAATGATTTTTTTAAATCCTATTATTCAAGTTGCCTAATGCATCAAAGCATCATCAAAATGATATTATTGATATTACTTTTAGTGGCTATGTTGTTTATATAATTTATACGATTATTATCAAAAAATTTATGTACTATTGTTATTATTATTGTTATTATTATTATTATTATTATTATTATCATTATTATTATTATTGCAATATTATTCTTATAATTATTTTATATTAAATTTTTTTAGCAATCAAGCATTATACAACCAATTTAAATATTTATTGTTATTTATCATTGTATTTTTTGTGTTTTTTATAATTATATATTTTTTATCTTTGTTGCCTTGTTTGTGATTTCTAACTTCTTACTATATCATTTATTAAAAATATAAACATATTTTTTAGAAACACTAAATTCTTAAGTACTATAATAATAATGTTTAACAATTATTTGAAAAGTTTTGATCAACTGTCATAATTGATAAGATTATAATATTAACAAAAATTTGAATGTATAAAATAAAGTGTATTGATTTATTTTTTAAGTTACAATTTTAACTTATACTTTATTTTCAATTATTGTATTATTATGAGAACTTTTTTACAAATTAGGACATAATGTTTAAAACTTTAAACAATCTCTAACATTAATTGTTATCTGAATTTCAAAATTTATTTAAATTAAAGAAAATTGAAGTTTCTTGTTAAAAAAAAAAACTATCAATTTTATTTCCTTTTATGAAATTATTTTAAAAAACTTGTCACACAATTAAGCAAAAACAAAAAAATAAAAATAAAGAAAACTCTTGACATAAAATTTCTAACATTAAAAATGGGTATATTATTTGCTAAATAATTCAAGTGTGTATGCTTTGCATAACTTCCCATTATATAGAACATTAAAAAACAAACAAGCTAAAGATTCGACTTCATTATTAGTAAATATTTAGATGGACTAAATTAAAAGTATAATTATTTTAGAAAAAAATTGAAATATCATTCAAAACATTGAAAACCTTACAATACATCTTAAAAACTTTAAAAAAGATTAAAAAATAATTTTAATCATAAATAACTAAAAAAATTAAAATTATTTATCAAATTTCATAAAAAAATTCGGGTTTACTTATGCTTTGTTCTAGCAAATGTCATAAAAGACGTTTTTGGATTTAAAAACAGAAAACGATTAACAATGCAAAATATTAAAAATGATTTAATAGAGTGTGCATTATGATTCAAAATACTTATATGTAGAAAATATAAAGTACTTTAAGATGGTTAAAAAGATTACAACAACAAATAACCTTTGATATATAAAACATAAAAATAAGTTTTTGTTATACCACCAAAACCATAAATACTAACAAAAAAATTATTAATATCATATTTCAAAGAAAAATGAGATAAATTGTCTCTTTCTTCAAAGAATAAAAGATATGAAAAAATTGACATTACTATCTTTAATCATATTTAGATTGTGTTTAATTTGTCTTTTTAATATTGTTTTAGAGTTGACACTAATAATAAGAAATATATTCAACATTAAAAGAAAATACCAACTGACATAATCATGAGTTTTCCCCTTGTCAATAAGACAATGGCCACTAATTTAAATTTATATATTTATTTGCTATCAATAAAGTTTTTGGACACCTTCTATAATGCAACATTTAGCATTTTAAAAATTTACTATATTAATTTTTTTTGCAAAAGTTTTTAAGTTTTAACATCTTTTGTTTGCAATGTGGGTGCGTTTAGCTTGCAATATGAAAAGGTTTATTATCCATATATTATTTAAATGATTTATGTTTTTAATTTTTTAACAATTAATTATATTAATGATATTTTTTAAATTTTTTAACATATTTTTACTTGTCATATTTATATTTTCAAATTAATTATTCAATAGAATTACAATTTTTAGTTATACTTTTATTCAAAGAAAATCAATTATATTGTAAATTGATATGAATCACAAAATTATTTGATATTGCATAATATTTAAATGTTTATATGAAGGTAATTTTTATATTATCTAAATTTTAAAATTAAATATTTGTTTATTATTATTAAAAAATTATAATTGTGATCCCTTGTGCTATCTTTATTGGTAATAACATAATGTACAATACCACGAACAATTTTTTCTAAAACAAAAATTATTCCATGCTAAACTTGACAATATTTCTTGACTGTTACTTCCAATTATTAACATTATGCAATATTTTTGAATTCAACTAACAAGCACAAATATTTATTGTATGACATCCAACATACTAAATGAACAATAAAAGCATTCATGAAGTTCATGTGTCTAACGTGGCAATGAGAGGCATCATCATCAGTGGCTGTCATTATTTTCCAATCTGAAGATATGCGTTTGACCACATAACAATTTAATTATTAACCGTTTTCTTATATTACATTTTTTTATTTATCTCACAATTTATAAATTTTTTAGGGAAAAAAAGTAAAAAGCTTTACCAAATTTATATGAAATATAACTTATTTAGTATAATTTTTAAAATAGCCTAAAAAATGTTTAAAGAAAATTATAAAATAGTAAAAATAGCAAGAATAATTGATGAGTAAATACTTAAAAAATATGCATTTACTAATGAGAAAGCTAGAAATATGACTGTCATGTATCAAGAATCTACTACAACTTATTTATTAGTGAGAAATTCTATTTAGTAGAGAATTATAACGAAATAAAAATGAAATAATATTATTATATTCTTCTTTATAACAGTTAGAAAAGGGTATTAAATTCATTTAATTATGTAAATATATCAAATGAAGCATTGTTTTTAAAAACTAGTGTTTGTGTTGCTCAACTTTTTGACAATGTTTATCCTTTTCAGATATTATTCATAATCTATCTCTATAATATCTTAATAAAAAAATGATTCAAAAAATTTTCAACATAGGAAAATAAAAGGTTATGGTCATTTACCTTTTAAGTCTAAGTAAAATTACCAAATTGTCTTGCTTTTGACAATCTTGAATTAAATGAATATGGAACCATTTACGTTAAAATGATTTTTGACCTTTATGAACCATAGCCCCTTAAAAAACTGGTTATTTTTTATCTATTATAACAAATAGAGACATTATGCTTACCTTATTTTCATATAATATATCCTTATGATCTCTGATTCCCATTTTTCTTTATGCAACACAATTGCAAAAACTATTATTTTGTTGCAATATATGCATGCATATATACATATCTAACTCCTTTTATTTGGCAACGACCACTTAATCATTGGAGTTATCTAAATTTCTTTGACGTTTATACACTTTTTAACATTATTATGTTATTTCATTAGTTTGACTACATAAAATAAATATAGATACACCTTATGTAATTTTACAAATAATGCATGTCAATAATAAATCATTTAATTTAGTCTAGTATATGCACAACCATTACAAATTGCAATTTATCTAAAATAGTTTCACAAAGTATATGGCATTACTAAATAATCTGGAAATATATTGTTATCAAATAATTTTGACTTCCATATTATAATAAACAAAAAATATGGTATTTATTGTGTTATCATTGACAAATTAAAATACATAATTTAACTTAGTAGATTGCATATATTATTTGTAGCAAGGGCTTTTGTTTGTGTCACTAATATTTCTTGCAAATCATGAAAATAAAGTGCATGTTACATTTTTCATCATTGTGTCCACCACATTTGATGCACTTAAGGAAGGTGTTTCTTTTATCGACATTCTAATTTGCTTGCCTTACTTTAGTTAAGTTACTTACATCGTTCTTGACCCGTCAGATTGTGTTAAAAATGTTTTGTCAAACCATCTATTGACCCGTACTATTATTTTATGCAATATTCTAGACCACTTAATGGGTAAGTAACATAATTATAAGCATGTAACATCAATTCCGTGCACATTCTAATTCCAATCCACGATCTTAATTAACAATCTTGTCCATCATCAAGCTGGCCCAAATTAATTAAAGATCATTAGTTCATTTCATTATCTTACAAAAAAATCATAGAACTAAACTAAAGGACTAATATGATTAGTAAAGTTCTATATGCACTCTATGTAGTGTGGTTTAGCAAAATAGATGTGAGTTTTTTGGAATAAAAAATTTGATATCTTATAGAATATTTAAAGAAAATAGTTTAAAGTAATTTTTTAATAAACTTGTGTGTATCTTTAAAAGTGATTATTAACAAATGATAATTTTCTTTTAAAACATATTAATTTTATTTTAAAATACATTGATTTTTTTAATCATAAATTTTGATGAAAATTATGAAAATAAATAAAAAAATAAAAATACATAAATGATTTTTAGTTACTTTGATTTAAAAACAAACTTAAACATACTCCTAGAAAAAATCAAGTAATACTATAGCAGCAAATATAAGCATTTCACCATAACAAGGTTAGGTTACACTCCTACAATAATAAAAGAATAAAAAAAGGTATTATGTCCTATAACATAATTAACATGAAAAAGTAAAATAATTCATGCACAAAAAATAGAAATTAATACAAATAAAAAACTAATGATTGAAAAATGCTTAATTTGATAAAAGTGTTTTAATTGAATCAATTAGAAATAAAGAAAATTGAGAACTTTATTGATTCAAGAAAAAATTAGGATTACGTGTTTGATGATTGAAGGACATAACATAAGGAAGTTAGAATGTGTAGTAGGTGCTAACGACTTGAATGTCATGATATGAAAGATTTTCTTCAAATTTTGTAGAAATTCATTAGTCAATTTTGTCTAAGAATTAAATAGTTTGTATAAATTTTAGTGGTGAAAAATATTTTCCAAATTGATTGAATAATCAATAATAATAAATTATAAGAATCTCAATAGCTCAAAATAACAACAAAAAGAGTAGTTATGTAAATGCTACTCCATCAAGAGCATTTGTAGCCTCTTTATACCAAAATGCATGATTGGTTGAATAAATTAAATAGCTTCTACTTAGAAATTAGGATTTCATCTTGACTATTATATTTAAATTGAGATATTAGGTTTGGATTTATATGTGATATTTAGATCACAAAATTTAGTGATTGTATTATTGAACTAATAAGATGTTTAAAGGTTGATGTGAACACGATTATCGGATAACATAATTCTGCAATCAGATGTCAAAATAACTCCCACAATTTTAATTACAGCCATGTGAAACTGATATGGGTTTTATTCCCACAATGCATGAACGATGGATCATTATGACTTTGTAAGAGTTTTCTTACATAAAGTAATAAGTATATTGTTTTGAGTTAGCTACCCATGGTTTGCTTTAAAAATATTTCCTCTATTGCTAGTACATTCATACTCAATTAAATCTAGAGTTTTAGTTATATGCTGTTCTAATATTGTTCGAAGAGTTTTGGTGTCATTTTCTTGATTTAATAAGTGCATCTAATGATATTTACTTTGAGTTAAACATTAAATTTTACCATTTTTTCTAATGGGCTTGATTAGGGTGAACCAAATTTAATTTTAAAGAAAAAGTCATATACCTTTGAATATAATGAATTAAATATATTCAAAGTACTTTGGAGTATTCAAGAAAATTCAAGGATTTAAGATATATGCATCAAATTTGTAAAGATTTTTTATTATAAAATAGAATATCAACATGTTGATTTTAATGCCCATCTTCATTTAGTTTCAAATCCCAATTTATGTATCTAATTTAATCAATCTTTTCATGATCTAAAAAACTTATAGGATTTCATTTTTTATCAATTTTTTTTAAAAAATCCTTCTAATAAATCTTTGCAAAATTTTATGTTAATTACTAAACATTGGATAAACTAATAAATTAATTATATTAAATGTTCCTAATTAAAAAAAATTGAAGCCACACTCAAAGCTCATATAGTACAAAGTACTTGGGCAAACCAAGCCAAGCGGTCGTAGAAGCATCATGTCAACAGACCAGTCGAAAACTTTTCTAATCAGCCCAACAATTTGCTAGGGTGCATTCATGAATATTATTGAGATTAGACGATTGATTAGGACTAAACAAATACAGATCAAGTCAAAAGCATGAGCATGAAATTACTTATAAGCATACTTGTGGTCCATGTGATGAAATCACAAGCACACTTGGATTATGCACCCATAAAAGTCATTGTATTGAGAAAACTGCTTTTCTTTTCGATAGTTTTGGACTAACATTAGTCCAATTATTCAGCACCAAAGGCTTGTGCTACTTCTCTCCATCCATTTTTTGATCAATTTATAAATGTTTCATCCACTATAAGCTCTCAATCTTGGCTCAACATCAAACAACCAAGATCATATCTAGGTTCATTAGATTGCTTTGATTGTTTATACTTTTCAAAATAATCTACCCACGAATTATAAGGCCTAGCACTCTCCATGGTTGAATCCTACAGTTGAGATATTTTTTGCCTTTGCAAATGATGAATTGAATGATCTAGATTCATATTACTTAAATGGATAGCTAGATCTTATCCATCTTGATCCAACCATCTAAAATTAATTTACACTAATAGTCTTTGATCTAATTGTCCAAAACCTCGCTAAAAAGATCCAATGATGCTGGTTGATCCCACATAATAGCTAATTTGTTAGTCATTAGTTGAGCCATTGCGTTAACCAATTGGGAGAAATATTTTAATTGTTTTGAAAAGCTTTTTAAGTTGTTTGGAAGCATCATTTAAAACTTTTTCTTAATTTTCTAATAACTTTGATCAAATGTTTTTTATATAAAGATATCAATTATTAATGATAAGACTAACAAACATGATCGAATAAATGAGATATCATCAAATCCCAACGTGGTATTCTACAATAATAAAATCTCTTTATAACAACTATAACTTATTTCTTTAGAAAATGTTCAATTCTTTCAGCAAATCTAAGCATTCTAAGCTTTCAATTTCTTACTTGTCATAGTAATTTTCGACTCGTTGTGCTTTCTTCTATTATTCAACGAGAATCAAAAGTTGTACAAACTTATTATAATTTTTCCTTCTTATATTTTTTTTTGGGGATAGGTAGCCTAGCATTTTAAAAAACCTAAATTTAGTTCAATGTGATAAACCAAGTTTGTGTTAATCTCACAAAAGCTTGTGTTATAATTGAACCCACAAAAACTAGTAGGTTGAAGGATGGACATAGGTTCTACTTTAAACAAAATAATATAGTTATTTTATTATATTATTTTAATTTTTGTTATAGTTTACTAATTATAAAAATGAACAATTAGGGTATATAAAATCAAGGTTTTCTATAAATATGAAATTTATTTTATGTATTATTTTTAAAAAATAAACATAATCTAAAAAAAGAAAGAAATATTATTAAACTCATAAATCACCCCCTCATGTCGCATTCATATACTTGTTCTTATTTCAATTAATATCAAATGTGTTCCCCACAAAAAAGTGAGGCAAATCACTAAGGTGATCCATTATGTGTGTTTTAATTATTTTTTATATAGCTTTAATTATTATTTTTATGGTTTACCAAGTTTAAATTATGTCTTACCATTTTTGTTTAATTTCCAAAATATGTGTTTGTTAAATTTCTCCCTAAATTTAGTTTTCAATACGTTATAACTCATGATTCTTATAGGTGTAACATCCGATGAATGTCTTCTTCAATCATTCTATCATTATTCATGCATAAAATTTTATAAATATCTTGAAAAATAGATTTAGAATTTCTATCCAATCAATTGACTTACAAGATTGGAAAGTGCTCACAGAACTATATGATTTACTTAGAGATTGATGTTAAAACAAAATCCAGTTGTTGAGTTCACTTAGTAGCGATAATAATAGAATGATAATTAAATACCATAACACTCAACAACCTTCATTGTAGTATATCTACAATTGAATTTAATAAAGTTATGAATTTGTATACGACACATGAAATTTGGAAAATGTTAGAAGTAACTTATGATGGAGGCACTTTGTAAGTTAAAGAAATAAAGATAAATTTTTTTGTACATGATTATGAGCTTTTTCAAATGAATTCAACAGAAACTGCAAAGAAGATGTCTATGTCTCTCTATTAATATTACTAATGAATTAGAAAATCTTTAAAAAACATTCTAATTTAGATCTTGTAAGAAACGTGGTAAGGATTCTACCTAATTAGTAGGATATTCTTGCCATTGTAATAAAGGCATCCAAAGATATTACAAGCTCACATTAGATGAGTTACTTAGAGAATTATTAACAACAAAGATGTGATTAATAGAAGAGCTAAAAGAAGGCGTCTAACAAGGTGTAAGGTACAATGCACCATTAGCTTTTAAAACTAACAAAGATAATATAGATACGACATCTATATTGTTTATGGACTTGGGGGAAGATGTAAAGTTTAATGTTAAAAGTTTAGATAAACATTTTATAAAAATGACTGTTAATAGAAATTTGCACAAAACAACAAGAGAGAAGATGAAGACACCAAGATGCTACGATCGTGATGAAACCAAACATATTATACAAGCTTATCCACAACATAAATACATAAAAAATAAGGAAGAGAAAAAGAAGAGAATGAAAATAAGAAAGATTTTGAAGCACTTGGAGTGCTTGAGATGAATTAAACTCCATACATTCAAGTAGCAAGAAGAGAGGAATGATATGCATCAAAACAAATGATGATGAATAAAGTACAACAAGTGAAGAATAAAAGATTAAGTTAAGCTCTTGACCTCATGAAGTTTTTGAAAATAATTACTTAAAAGTTATTAGTGTTTTAACTTCTGTAATATCTATACATAAAAAATTAAAAATGTTTTACTAAGAAAAAAATGATCATTTGTATTATTTTTGAAAAAAGATTGAAAAACATTTATATGATGAAAATGATTCCATGATCATTGAGAACACTTCATGGAAAAAGGAATGAGTTTTGAAAAAAAATTTATTCTACTAAACATAAAAATTTTTCTAATATTTCACAAGATGTTTAATTTTCTTAACATAAATGTCTTCTTTTGAATATGCCTAATACATCAAAATGACATACTTTAACAGTTTTAAAAAACATCATGCCATTAAGATTAAGGATAATCAAATTAAGGAAACTATTTCTAGTTCAATATCTTGTTTCAAATGACTAAGTCAAACTTGTTGTGCTCCTAACATTAGATAATAAAGCATTTAAAATAAGTTGGTTTTGTAATTGTTTTATAGAGATATAGTGTTTTTGAGACATTGATTGGCTAGAAGCAACACATTTTGTAGTTGTGCACAGAAATAAGGCAAATAAAATTTACATGCTTTTGTGATTAAATAAAAATTTTATAATTTATGTAGCCTTATATAGAGAAAAAAAATCAAAATCCTACTTTTTAGAATTGAATAGTAGATGCTCAAGACATATGACTAAAGATTGGTCAAAGTTTTTCTCAATAAGATGTGGTCTAAATAGATGGATAACACTTGGAGACAAGTCTATGAAAAAGATAATCAAAATAAGTCATATAGGATATTCTTCATTAAGAAAACGAGCTAGATATAATTAGAGATCTTCTCAAATCAAACAAAAGTAGTTAAAAAAATGTATGAATCATGCTAACGTAGATGGGAAGTTAAATATTTCTTTTAAACCTAAAAATTACTTAACTATTTCTTGATGTTTAGGGATAGTTTATTTAGACCTTTTTAGACTCACACAATCCTAAAGTTTAGGTAGAAAAAATTTTAAATTTATGATTATTAATTATTCTTCTAAATATAATGTGGTTGTATTTCTTAAGAGTAAGAGTGTAACATATGAAACCTTTGTTAATTTAATAAATGAGATAGAACAAAAAACCTTTCCCAAATTAATTTGTATTAAATGTGACATGAATATCGTGTTTAAAAATTAGAGGCATCAATTTACATGTCCTTATTCACATCAACAAAATGGGATTGTAGAAATAAAGAAGAGCACCTTGGTTGAGTTGGGTAGAACTATGTTAATCAAATACAACCTATCAAAATCCTTTTTGGACAAGGAAAGTAACACTACTTGCTATTTAACAAATAGAATCAATTCAAGGCCAATATTTAAAAAACTCTGTATGAGTTATTTAAAAATAAGAAACTAAATGTTTGTTAATTTAATATTTTTTGATGTAAATACGCAATTCCTAGTAATAAAAGGTCCAACATGAACAAGTTTGAGGAAAAAGTAGGCCAAGAAATTTTCATAAGAGCTCTTCTTTTTGAAAAACATATAAAGTTTACAACATAGATACTTAAAAGATAGAGAAAATTATGAATATTGTTCTTGATGACTTTACTCATAAGATAAATAATAAAATTTTAGATTAATAGATAAGGTCCTAAAAGAACTTAAGACTTGAGCAAAGATGAAGGTCAAAGTGAAAGTAAAGTAGAAGAAGAAGAGACCAGCCATCAATTACATAAATATTGGAAATACCAAGCTTTACATAAAAATAAATCAATTATAGGAGAAGTTATTCAAGGAGTTAAGATTGAAACTTTATGATAGAATTAATGATAATACATTTGTATCTTTCATAGAATTAGTATGTATAGGAGAAGCCCATAAAGTTAATTATTAGGATTAAGTAATGAAAGAAGAGTCGGATCTATTTGACAGAAACCAAGTGTGGGAACTAGTTCTCAAGCCTTGTGATCAAAAAGTGATGGGAACTAAATGGATATTTAAAATGAAATTAGATGAAAAAAGAGTGATCACTAGAAACAAAATAAGATCTATTGGTAAGTGTTATAACTAAGTTGAAGGCATATATTTTTAGGAGTCATTTCTATTAGCAACATGATTAGAGGCTATAAGTCTTTTCTTAGTATATTCATGTCATAAGAAATTTACATTATTTCAAATAGATGCAAAATTTCTATTTTAAAATTCAATAATAAAAAAAGATGTGTGTATAGAGCAACACATAAGTTTTGAGACCCGTGTACATAGTGATTATGTATATAAGCTTGAGAATGGATTTTATGGACTTAGGCAAGCTCCTTGTTTATGCTATCAAAGATTAAGTAATTATCTAGTTGATAGTGCTTTAAAGAAACAAGAAAAAGATAACATAGTATTCTTAAAATCTTTGAATGATCATTTGTTACTTATAAAAGTTTATATTGATTCAAAATTTTTGAAAGAATAAATGTAAATATGTGTGAGGAACTTACTGAATTAACCATAATGGAGTTTAAGATAAGCATAAGAAGTGAAATAAATTTCTTCTTTGGATTACAAATTACGTAACTAAAAGATGAGATTTTTATTTAACAAGCAAAGCAATTAAAATATTTATTCAAAAAATATGGGTTTGAAAATGTGAAATATAAGAAGATTCTAATGAATAAATCTGTTCATTTAGATTTAGATGAAATTGAGCAACACATTGATTAAAATCATTATGAAGAACTTGTTAGATCTTTATTATATCTTACAATTAATAGATTAGACATCTCATTTAGTGTTAGCTTATGTGTAATGTTTCAATAAAATCCTAAGAAAACCCATCTAAGTTGATTAAATCAATATTCAAATATACAGAAAGTATAATGAACATAGGTTTAAGGCAACTTAAAAATGTTCATTCATAAGATCTTATTGGTTTCTTAGATGCAGACTTTATAAGCTCTAGTGTAGATAAGAAAAATATCTTAGGTACATATAAACTACAAAGAAATCTTTTAATTTCATGGTCAAGAAAGAAGAAAAGATTACATAGCCATATTGGCAATAGAAGCCAAGTACGTACTGACTGAAAGTTCTATTGCTTAAGTACTATGTTAGAGAAAATAATTTTAAGACTATGGTTTTGATCTCTCAAATATTTGCATTAGAATTGATAATACTAGTGCCTTGGCTTTAGCAAAGAACCAAGTTCATCATTTTAAGAGCAAACACATAGTGTAAGACATCTCTTTATGAGACACCAAGTAGTTAAGAAATAATAAAATTCACATTGTTTCTACTAAACAAGAATTTGCAAACATATTTACAAACTACCTTTCGGCTGATTAATTTCAACCCATAAGATAATAATTATGTGTAATACAAATAGTATAAATTATACGATGTTTTTTATAGTATTAAAGAGGGAGAATAACCATTGCTTAAATTAGCAATTATAAGAATAAATATTTTAAGAAATAATAAATTAAATTATTTGAACATAAAAATGGAGTATATTAACTATTAAACAATATCAAAAAATTTTAAACAAGAAATATAAGTAAAATTAAAAATATGATAAAAATTATAAATTATTAATACAAAGTATGTCTCCATTAAAAACTAGACAAACATGTTCTTATAAACTAAAAAAGGATAAGTTTTTATGCAAATGATAAAACAGATACCACTATAAATAGAAGAACTAAACAAGATAACATACATGGTGGATCAAATCCAATTTTCTATCAATCATATAAACTATGTTCTACTATGCAAAATGCATCTTGTTATCTAGATGAATAAATTAAAAATGATGAATGTGATGTAGTGTGGACAAATGATAAAGCAAGTTAAGAAGTACATAAGTATTCTTTATATCCATCTTGACCATTTGTATTACTTTAAATTATATATTGCACTCATATAATGCATGTCCACACAACTTACTTCTTATGAATTTAATTTTTCAAATAATAGGATTTTTTATTTATTTAATAACTTGGTTTGGTGAACTGGTCGCACATCACATCTTGAGTAATTTTTTTAATAAACATGTTTCACATATAGCTTTTAAAATGTTCAGCATTCTAATATCTTAATATTTTATTAAAATTATTATTAATTTAAAATTTTTCTTATTTTTAGTGCAACAGGTATTCATTATTTAGAAATTTTTATTTTTCTTTGCAAATATTTTAAATAGTTTACTATAATGATGATGTGTTTGGTTTTCCTATTGTTTCTTTGACTTATCATTATAATACTTATTATTTGATCATAAAAAATGCCAATTATGAATTTTTGAAGAATTAAATTTTTTTTGTAATAAATCATTATGATATTTTTAATACTATTAAAACTCTTTAACAACAGACATCTGTTGGAAATAAGTATATTTATTGATTAAAAAGAAGTTTTTTGAGTGAAACACAAATTATTCTAATTGTTGAATATTGATTGCCAAACTATTTTTTGATGCCAATGAAACAAACTATTTTCTAATAATGATTTTTTTAATAATTTTTGAACCATTCAACACAAAATCAAGCATTTTTTAATCAATTAAAAATGTTGATCAAGTGTACACAGAGTAATTAACTTTTGAGGATAAGTCAATGAGTATTGGTGGCTTTGTTCAAATGTAGCTCTACTTGTATATTAAGGAGCCATTATTCTAGCATAATCCATACTTTATTTTAGTTAAAATTAGAAAACTTAACTCTTTATATTTGTATGAAAAAATTTATTGTATTATATTACTCATGAATGTTAAATTTGGGTGAACATAAGGCATGTATTTCACAAATGTTTATATTCATATTAATGTACCTTAATAAAAATTTATTATGTAATTAAGTTGAATGTGGTCATGAGGGACATTCATCTATTAAACTATGTGTTATGGTGTGTAATATTAAAAATTCATACAAAATTATATCATATGTTGTACTGTAGATGTGGTCATTTGTTAACTGGAAGCAAAGTTAACAGATATTAAGTATGTGAAGCATAGTTTAAAATGTTGTATAAATACAATAACATCAGTGCCAATTTAGAATCAGTTATGAGCTATGAGTTGGGGACTTAACTTATAGTTTAGCTAAATTATTTGTTAGCTTTACAAAACATTATATTTTCACCAAAGACAAAATAGGAGGCATTCACTCAAGTCTACAAACTTTTTGACAATGTCCATGTACAAGTCCACTCAACCAAAAGAGTGTAACAAAGCTTACATAATTACTACAATGCTAAAAAATAATATAAATTGGAGCTTGAAATATTGGAGAAGTCTAATAAATTATTAAGAACTATAAAATGATACTATGAATGAATTAGGACTAGGTAAAGTGTTTAGTATTTTACAACTATTCAAATATTAGCATTAGAAAGTAGTAGCATAGATTATTAAGTTGAGTAAGTGATAACACTTTAAGTATTAAGGATAAAATCTTATAATGTGATTTTTGTTACATCTAATTTTACACATAAAATAAAAAATTTAAAATAACTCAAGATTGATTACTTTAATAGAATAGAATAACTCTAACTTTAGTTACTAACTAAAAATTAGAGGGTACTAAAAGAGCATGTATTTTTGATAATAACATCTTGAAGTTCCTTAGATGGTGGTGTTTAGATCACCAAAGAAAGAAAGGTGATGAGGTTGTGGTTTTGGGTTAGTTGAGAAGCTTAGCTTGAAATAATAATAAGATAGTAGAATATGATTTAGAGCACTGATAAGAAATGTAATGGGTTGGTGATTGGTTTATAAGAGTAAAATGGTGAATAAAGAGATACTGGTGTTAGTAAAAGTAAGAACTTGTTTTGTTAATGACACTCCTAGTGCAAAGTCTCTCACATTTGATCCTTATCTTGTAAGTAAAACAACAAATTACTTCAATAATCTATGAAAGCACAAAATGTGTTGTATTTAGTTATTCTCTTTTTTCCAAATGTTGTAAGGTATTTCAAGGGATTTACCTTTAAAAATACATGATCCTCTTCCTAAAAGTCAACTTTCTTAATTTTCTTGTCATAATTTTTGTGAAGTAAATTTTTTTCTTTTGGATTCATGTTTTGATTATTTATATCTTTTAAATAGAATATAAAATTAAATTTATATCAATTAGAGCATTGTTGGTTTGTTCATACAAGTATAATAATAATTAATGCATCTTATTCTTGAATACTATGTATGGTGTCATCTCTATACTAGACTAACAATTGTTGTTGTAGAAAAATTAATTAAAAGTGAAATAATTGTCCTAGCTGTCTTTAAAACATCATTTTCATAATCCTACTTTATTATCAAGTGTTAGAAATATTCATTTTTTTTTTACTTCATTTTGAGTCTAGAACGTTGTGTTAGACATTAGTTGAGTATTACATGGATAAAGAAACCTTTTGCAAAAGTATGATATAAGGTTGGAATCATTATGCAATATATTAGTGTTTTCCATACTACATATGACATACTATTAATAAACATTTATTTGACTTATTGTTTTGTCAAAAATGTTTTCTTAATAAGTAAGACAAGAATTTTTTGGATTGAGAACCTCATTTTCAATCCTACAAATATTTGTGTTTTAATTTTCCACACATCATCATGTTGGTTTTGGACAACAACTTCTCGTTATCAAAGTGCCACAATGATCAATAGTAATGTTCTTTCAATTTGTTGTGGATATAGCATGTATGTCTCAATTATCTATTTAAATATTTAGTTGAGTTTCCTCTATGTTAGATATAATATGCTTTTGCACTCCTTTCTAAAAGAATTGGTGTGTGCTTTTACTTTTTGCTTGGTGACATAGGATCTCCAAACCACAATGCCTGAATAACTCAAGTTATTCTATTTATCTTAAAGTTTGAAAAAATTTAACATCAAACAAATTATAAATAAGTTATCGTATGTATTGTGCATAATAAGAAGCCCAAATATGAAAGGTTTGGCTTTTTTTGTTGGAAGTATTATATCAATAAGTAAGATAAGAATTGGAGATTAGAAACAAAGTTAATGTATTCTATCTCTTTATGATACTCCACAAATAAATAGACCTATAAACCATTTAAGAAGGGAACCTTAGTCGTAGCATTATTATCAATATATATTTGACCTATTGGTTTGCCATAAATGTGTTAATATTAGCTAAAATGTGCACTTTTATGATAGATAATGTTATTCTCATTTAGTTTAAACTTAACTCTCTACTTACAAATAATTTTGTTTTAATCTTTAAAATAGTATCAAACTAGTTTAGGATAACAACATTTTGTTATTAGTATATCATAACTACCAATGTAATAATGTTCCTTTTGTTTTTTATAGATAGAGTATTTATCTCTTAATTTTATATTTAAATAGTTAATTAGGCTTCTTCAATGTTATGTATCAAACAAAGTGCTCTCTTCATAAAGCATTGGTAGCTTCTATTACTTTTCTCTTAGTGATATAGGATTTCCAAACCATAATGCCTTAATAATTGAAGACAATCTATTTATCTCAATGTCTCAATAGATTTACTATAAAACCAATTATGGATATCATAATATATTACTTCAGAATAATAAGAAGCCTAAATTGAAACTTAGGCATTTTTTGATGGTACTGTTACATCAAAAGGTAGGATAAAAATTAGAGATTAAAAACCAAATTAACAGATTCTATCTGCTTATGATATTCTACAAATTGAAAGACCTATAAGCAATTTAATTTGGAAACTTAAACGTAATGGCATATACTCAAGTTTTGTTTGATGAAATTATGCCTAAAAAAGTGTTAGATTTGGCAGGCATGGAAGATTTTGAAAAAAAAATTGGAAATCCAAGAAAGATTATGGTATGACAAACTTAGTAGATTTCTGCTCAATGATTCTTTAAGAAGGGAATTTAGATGAGACATTTATCAACAAGAACTGGGCTAATGAACTTCTTCAAGTCATAGATTATGCAGATGATGTCATATTTGGATCAACCAACTTTGACTTATATGAATAAATTATTAAGCTTATGGGTGTATGATTTGAGATTAACATTGTGGTTGAGTTTTCCTATTTTCTTGGTCTACAAGTTAAGAAAGATGAGAAAGGCATCCTTGTATCTTAAATAAAAATATAAATGATATCTTAAAATTTTGAAATTAAGATATGGTAGCATCAAAGGAGTTAGTAAACAATAAAAACCATCTTAGTAATTTAATCCTAAGTGACTTGTTTTTTGGTATAAACCCCAGCCTTTCTTTAAAAAGATATCGTATATATTGCATAAACTTTTAAACTTTTTCTTCAAAATACAAGTGAAGCCTTGAGGAATGAATTCTATTGTGTGGGTTGTTCGATGATTTTAAGTTGTTTCTTAAATGACTGTTTTTGTTATTATTAGGTCAGATATGTCACTACAATATAGTCATAAAAAATGGTTATTAAAAAAAAGAACAAACTAATCATGTGGTTACCATTCAAGACATGGAAAGGCTAGTGGCAAAATGTTATAATCAAGTGAGAGGACTAAACTTAAAAGGAGTGCTTGAACTAATCATAAAGTTGAAAACAACATTGTCATTAGTAGCTTTTTCTTATTACAAGGTATTTAAACAATACAACATTGATATTAAGAGCACATTCATAAATGTAGTTATTTAGGTGGAAATGTATGTAGAATAATGGGATTGCTATCAACATTGTCTTCATCAAAATCATGTGTAAAAGATAACTAAATACTTATATGATTTGTGATAAGAACAAACACCCTGATTTTGATAAACTTATGAAGATTTCTACTTAAATGTTAATTAAGCATGGAAATGTACATAGAATTTATTTCATCATAAACTACACTAATGAAGTTCTACTAGTCCAAGGTTAAGTAGACAATAACATTTTTGGATCAGCCAACTTGGCCATCGTAATGATTTAGTAGGCTTATGGGTTTAGGATTTGAGATTAAAATAATGGGTAAAGAGACTAATTTTCTGATATTGGAAGTTAAATAGTATGAGAAAGATATCATCGTATCTTAAATAAAGTATATAAATGAGATGTTATAAATGCTTGATCTTGAGAACCTAAAACTTATTTCTATTTTCAAGAGTCACCACCAAAGTATAAAACAATGACAAGAAAGGAAAACAAATAGATTCAAGGTATACCAAGGGAAGAGATGTTCTTTAAGTTACTGCAAGAAGATCTAAGAATTTTTTTAGTGTAGGGCTATTTTAATCTATTCTTTCATTTGGAACCTATAAAAAGAATCTTTTGGTAATTACCTGGCACAAAGGTATTAGGGTTTTCATATCACAAATTTGATTTATGCCATTATCTCATAAAATAAAGCTACAAAGAATATGTTGGCTCAATAGTACATACGAAAAGCATTGTAGGTATTTAATCTTTTCATGGACATATATTAAACTCATGATCTATTAAAAAAACATTGAAGTATTTCTTTCAATTGATGAACCCTAAAATATAATATTTGGAGGACTTTTAAAAAACATTTTTACGTTAAAAAGGATACTAAAAGATATAAGGATTGCAATCACAAAAACAACTACCCATAAAATATGACAATATGTAAGTCATTTGCCTAACTCAAAACCTTATCTAGTGCTCTAAGGACAAACAAAGTGATGTTTTGCACCACTTCATTAGAGAGCTTATAGAATGAAATGCAGTAGACATTGAATTTGTTGTTAACAACATGCAACTAGTTGGCATCCAAATCAAGATACATAGGAATGATTTATTCAATAGGATTAGAATACATTTTTATGATGACAAAAATAGGAGACAATAATCTTGGTTTTGAGGGTAGTCCTTCAGTGAATAGGACCACATCCATGCGCTTTTATTACTTGCAAATCCAGCTTCACTTGATAATATTTAGAAAATGCTTTCTTGCACTACATTCAATTACTTTACGACAAGTGTAGAATGTAACTTATCATAAAAAAAGGAGGTTATTGGTCTTATGAGCAATAATCTAAAATATTTTGATAATAGAAACCTATTTCAGTAGCATACTCATTGATCATCAAACTTTGCTTCTAGGTATGATAGTGAACAACATTGGAAGGAGATAAATGTTGGAAGTCACATCAATTGATTAAATATGTGTATGTAAGCATTTGTAAAATAATAATGTACAAGATAATTGCATGATCAAGAAACTACGTGTTTTTTTTAGTAAGATATTTTCCCTATCTTTTAAAATAAAGGAAGCTATGGCTCAAGTACATTATGCATGATTTTTCATTTTTGAAATGAAAACTTTTGCATGACTAAATGCACCACATTATCATATTTTATACAATATGATCAGCTATTGGAGAAAAGAGACAATTTTAAGACCAAACTATTTGATCTAAGCTAACAAGTGGATCTAGAAAAATTGGATGGAACAATTTCTAACAAAGATTAAAATAATATGATCAAACTATTCAATTAGGGAGAAACCATTCCATAAAAAAGGTATCAAGAAAACTCAAACAAATCAATTGATTTAGTTAACTTACACCTTAGACTAAAATCTAATAAATTAAAATTAGACTTTTGAAAATGTTGTATATTACCATCATATAATATGCAATGGTATAATGAACATTATGAATTCTATATTGGTGATGTTCTCTCACTAATTAAGTTAAAAAGAATAATACACTATACAAATATTAGTTTAGATTATGTAATTATTTTATTCATGTTGACTTCAGTAAAATAAAAAAATGATTTGTTGCAATAAAATTTTCTTTGACTCTATAATCAGCTGATTTTTACTTACTATAAGAAATTCATCAAATTCATAAGGTATACTAACATTCTTTCATACTAACTTGGTTGACTATAAGTGGATATCAAACCACATGATTATTATATTGAAGTATACAATTATCCCATTAAAAATTTGTGGTGTTATGAAATTCTCTTTCACATTATTCTAAATTGAGAAATTTTATTAACAAGTCATGAATTCTTATATAGTTTTTGAAAATAAGTAGCATTGTTTTTGAACGTCGCAAGAAGTTTCAGAAAGAAATTTTTAAGTCCAACGTTGTTAATTCTTTATACCAATTGAACCCATGTTCATAACATATTGGTCGCTAAGAATTTTTCATTTACACAATTTCCAAAATGTTTGTGGTGTTGTAACATTTTATTCTAGATGAAAGATAATACTTTTTTGATTTTTTTAAACAAGTTTTGTTCTTATTTTATCTTATATTGTTTTCAAAATTTTAAACAAATTATGATATTAATTGATTTATATTCCTTAAAAATAATTTATATTTTTAATTAGTTAATTATGCATAAGTCTTAAAAAAAAGATTTATAGGTATTCCATGAATTTATTTTGCAAACAATTAGTTCGAATTTTAATTTTAATTAAGACATCCTCTATTCTTAAAATGTTAAAAGAGTTGAATAATTTGAAGCTTGGAATAATTTTAATATTTTTTGTAATGAAATTGCTTTCTTCTTTTTAAAATACATTTTAACAACATATGAATATTTCATAAATTGATATCATAAAGAGGATTTGTTATCAATATGTTGTTCATTTATTAGAGCTTATTATTAAGTCATTGTTTTCATTTTTTATAATTTGTAATTTGGTACATTTTTTTATGCGTATATTTCTTATTCTTTTGTATTTTAAGATAATTAATTATTTAAGTTTTTAAGCAATGTTTTAAATATTTTAATATTTTATTATTATAATAATTTTTTAATTTGTATTTCTTTTATCTATTTTGAACTATCAAGACTCTTATTCTATGTGATAATTATCAATTTTCTGATATAAATTTTTTCAATAACGATTTTTAATCTTATTTTACTAATTCTTTTATCACATTATTTTTAAAATTTTTATCAAGCTTACATTATTGAACATGCTTTTGGTTGATGTCAAGAAGAAGTACAACCAAAAAATTTCAAGCGAGTCATTAAATCATTTACATGATAATTTTATACATATATAGTTTTTAAATTTTTAGTTATTGTTAGGTATTTGTCTTTGAAATACCCTAATCAAATATTTCGATAATAACAATAATTTATTTTCCACTTAATAATTTTTTTTATAAATATTTACTTCAACTATGATTATTAAATTTAATATTTTTATTTTTTTTTTTATTATACATTAGCATACTGTAGTATGCCTCTTAGTTCATTTATAATGTCTAAATTATTATTATATCTTTTAGTTAAAAAGTTTGTAATACGAACAAAGATTCCAAATACTTAATTCGGTTAGCAATTGCAATTATTTTTTAAAAGTGTTTCCAGAAATACGCCTTCATGACAGCGTCACTAAAGGAATTCTATTAATATGCACTTTTTTTCTGTTGATATTTTAAAAATAGTCTATTAGTTTAATAATTCATACATTAAATTTTGTTCATTAATTTTTCTTTTGTATTTGCACAAACATATTGAACTTACATTATGTCTTCTATGATTTTTTGATTGAAATCTTTTGTGATTTTTTCTCTCAATTTGTGTTATATTTTCTCATGAGAATTTTCTGCAATAATTATTGATATAACATTTTTGAGTTATTTTGTAATAAATCTTAAAGGAATTGAGTACTTTTCATTCATAAGAAAATTATCAATACTTATTTTTCTGGGACATTATTTTGAATTATTTTCATATATTTTAAAATTTTAATTATCATGACAATAGTTATATTTTTTGAATTTTTTATGTCATTATTTAATGAAAAAAATATAATAATTAATATGCTCTAGAATCGTTTTATACTGCCCCTATCCAAACCTAAATTTATTAAATATTTATGTGAAAAGTTTTTTGGCAAGGTTTTAAGTCTTTCATAAGCTTCATTACATACGAGTTTGCTGTACCTCTTTGTTACATATGTATCGAATTGTTTAGTTGTGATATACTGTTTTCTTAGCAATTTTACTATAAATTAATTTTTTGTAATTTTCAAATTCTATTAACTTTTTTAGGATAATAGGTTTCTAATTTATTTATATATTTTTATTTCAATAACATGATCTTTTTAGTAACGTTTTCGTGCAACTTTATCGTGCACCATCTAAATATATCTAATATTTTAAAAATATTTATAAAATTATGATGTGTCTTTTTTGTATTTTTTATTTAAACTTATCTCGTTTCATTTAGCCAACCACTCATTAAATTACAAAAAGTTTTAAATATTTAAATATTTTTAACAGTAATAGCTTATTTTTTATGCTGTAACAATAGGAAAACTTTTTGTTGAAATATTATTCTTATTATTATCATATTTACATATAAAATAATATTTCTTTAAAATTTTTTTTAATAGAATCCAAATTCTTTCAATACAATGTTGTTTTGATAATCGACATATTTTAAACTTTTATTATATTTTTTAATTGATATGCTTTAATAAAGCTTTGAAATATTTAATTTTTTTTTTAATTTAATTATTTTTCTTATATAGTATATTTCGTTATAGTATTCTTTAAGTTTCATGATATATCTTTCTGTATACTTTTATATTTTTACAAGCTTTTGAAATTGTATTTTTAAATATTTATTTTTTATGTGGCATATCGCTTTGACTTTCTTATTTCTAAAATGCCATTTATGACACATGCACTAATAGAAAATCATTATTGTGATAAGTAATATTTTATTATTTTATATTTATAGGTAAAGAAAAATTAGCATTTCATATCATTCATAATATATTAATAAATATTTTTTTACTATTTTTTATTACTTTGAAATTTCTAGAAACTAATTTAAAAATTAATGATATAAAGCAAAATTTTAGTATATTATTTTATTGCATGATGTCAATGTTTCAAACAAAGAAACTATATGCCAAGAAAATTATCTATTTTTTTATTCTTTTTACATAATAAAAAGGAAATTAAATTGTAATTAATCAAAAAAATTTCATAATATTTTATTTACATTAGTTTAAATCTTTTTAGAAATTTTTATTAAACATTTTGCCAAAAGTTCTGTACCATTTAATTTTTCTAAAATATTTCCCTAATTATTTTATTTTATTTTATTTAAGATTGTTTTTTGTTTATTTAAATTTTGTTGCAACTACAAGATATACTGAACATAAAGATAAAACTTTTAATTACTAAATTATTTTAACAATCATATATCATTTGATTATTTATAAATATTTACATCGATAAGTTTGAAAACCATTACATAACTAAGGAAATTGCGTTAATTTCTAATGTAGTTGGCGATAATTATTCAAGTCATTTTTAATGGTTTCGTTATTTGGTAATTTTTTTAATTTTTTTATGTTGACAAATTTGTCTTGATTTAATTACCTAAATATTTTTTTTAATATATTACACACGTTTTAAAATTTTAGTACACTTATTTCATGACAATTTAACATTTTCTTATCTTATAATATTTTTATTTAAATGGTATTTATTTACTATTTATATTAGAATATTTAATTTACAACCTTCTAGCACTTTATCTATTTCCATGACTATATTATAATGTTTTTTGTAAATTAGGCATGTTTATCAATGTACCAATAAAAATGGATTTATTAAGAAAAAAAAAAGAATTATTGTTATATTGAAACGTCCAACCAATCAACATTGTGAAGGAAATGAAAAAAAAAATAGTTTAGATAAAACAAGGAAAAGAATGTTTTTTGAAAATTATGAAATTAAAGAATTATAAAAACAAAAAAATTATCTAATTTATTAAACATATATAGCACTTGAATTGTGTAACATATGAAAAAATAATTCACTTATCATTATAATAAAAACAAAAAAGATGAATTTAATAAAAAATTAAATTAAAAAAATAAAAAATAAAACATATATTATGACAATTATATTCAAAGCATAATATCAATAAAATATGATAAGAAAACATGGTTTACCAAACAAAAATGAAGCAAAAGTCTCGTTGAAATAAAAAAAATATTAAAATAATAGGCACTAAAAAGTATATAAAAGTCATCAAAATATTGTGTACAATTGGTCATAAAGCATTGCACATATATTGTAAAAAAATAAAAAAATACAAATGAAAAATAATAAAAATAACAAAACATATAATTTATCAAAAATAATATAATATTATATTAATTATATATATATATATATATATATATATATATATATATATATATATATATATATATATATATATTACATAAAAGCATGATAAATGTTTTATTAAGATATATACGAGAACAAGAATTTTGAAGAAAATGGTAGAATGGAGATTCTCCAACTAATTTAGATCTTGCAGTTATGCCATATCGATAAAAAATGGTGGACAAAGAATAAAACAAAAGGAAGGATGGACAATCTTTGTGGTCCACTCTAATTGCTTGCTTGTACAGTAAATTACAATGATAAAGAAATCAAATATTATAAAAAATCAACATGTTGATAGTAGGAATTCATGTATAAAAATCATAACCTTCATGTATCAAAAAATTCCTTATGGATTAACCGTTGCAATAGAATAAATATTACAAATGATAAAGAACTAAGAAATGATCATTATTATTCCCATAATACAATTCTTCTTATATTAGCTAACCCTACTAAAAAATTACATGCTTTATGTATTTATACTCTATATTTCATTGAGCTCAACTTTTACTTGGAAGACGTGACTAATTGCTTTAACAAAATAAATTCATTTAAATAGGCAAATAAATATTACACTTAGTGTTGTAATTGAAATCATGGGCGAGAAGATTTTTTGGAGTAACACAAATTCGCCTTAAGTTTCTTTAAATGCTTTAGTTAGATTAAAACTTAAGATAGATAAACATAAGTAGATATGTTTCAAAATGGTAATGTTTAAAAGTTTTATTGTTATATTAAGAAGTAGATTTAGGATATTATTTAGATCTTAATTAGATTCACTTAGTGTTAACTTTGGTGGATAAATTTTAAGAAGTTCTTTAGAATTTTTTTTGTATTATTGAAATTCAAAACTTCACATATGAACTTATCATAGATAAAATGTAAAGATGAAGTATTAAATAACATGATGGATATTTTATTTGATAGAACTTTCATGACTAAAATGCCAAGCATTTACTAGGCATAACTATGTTCTTTCAAAATATCCTATAAATGTAATCATATAAATCCATCACACAAAGTATTATGTACATAATTTCCATAGTTAATAGCAATATGATATGTTTAAGTTTCTTTAACTTGATTGGTTTTGCAAAAGTTCATTGAAATGGATCACAAAATTGTAATAGGATTAATATTTGCAAATTTAGTTAAGAAAATCCCATGTAAACAATAAAGTTCTCATTAATAAAAAATATAGCTTCTTAAAAAAATTAATGTTAAACATATTAAGAGATTGTACATGGTAATCAACTAGATCTTCATAGTAGATTATGTAGTTTAATACAATCATGTGTAAAATGAATCATTTTATGGTTTGATTATAATAAAAACCCATGTAACTAAGGTATAATTTGAGATGCTTATGTTTAGAATATTGAATATAGTGTTTCACATCTTCCAAGATTGAGGTCTTCATAAGATAACTCTAAAATGGATAAATATTTTTCAATTTAATATTTCATAAAATAGAATATACTTTTCTAAAAAATAAACCTAATGTAAAATTAGAATGTCATAAGTGGCACAAGAATTACATCAAAATATAGTAAAATTTCAAAGACATTTTTTCAAGGCTTGCTTTCAAAATATGTTATAATTGTCTCAAAAAAGGATTTAACTTATTTAGAAGTAGTCAAGATGAAATTACTTTACTATGTTAATTATTAGTTTGGAGGGAAAGGAAACAAGTCACTTTAAACTTTAACTCTTATGGGAGCTACTTGGCCAATATGAAGTAAAATACTATTGACATATACACGATAGTGAGGTCATGAGTTGAGCTACTTAAACACTGCTTCTCAAGAATAGTTTCAAACAAATCAAACAGCAGATGTGATAACATCATGCCTTCATTTAGAATACGATAATTTTAAGCCATAATGTGCGTTATAGGAAAATGTTAAAAATGAGGGAAGAAAAGTAAAATGTAGCAAAGCAACAAGTTGTGGTTTTGAAGCATAATGATTATTTAAATGACCCTCAATAAGCTATTTTCATTTTCAACATAAATAGAAGTAGTTAAGGTGCAATTACTATGCTATGTTAATTATTAGGTTTGTAGTAAAAGAGAGAAGTTACTTGAAACTTTTACTCTTATGGGAACTACTTGGCCAACACGAAGCATAATATTGATGACATATACATGATCAAGAGGTTTCATGAGGAGTTGTTGAAACACAACTGCTCAATAATAGTTTTAAAAAAATACATAACAAACGTGCTAACATCATGCTTGCATTCAAAATACAACAATTCGAACCCATAATGTGGGTCATAAGAAAAAGTTAAAAACGATGCAAGAAAAATTAAATATTGCAATATAAGTAGTGATTTCGAATCTTAATGATTATTTCAATAACTCAAAATTTGTTTTGATAAAAACAATTCAACTTTGGTAAGACTTTTAATGATATATTTATCTACTAGCTATGTAATATGAATTTAGTTGTTTTCTGTGAAATTAAATTACAATCTATTTTTATCCACTAGCTATTTGCTAGTTTAGTAAGTTTTTCTTTTAAATTTACATTTAAAATTACATTCTATTTAAAACCCTATGATGGAATAAATAGAAAGGCATTTTTAATATTGGCATTATATTTCTAGTAATAATGTTTTCTTTATCTAAAAGAATGCACAATCTTAGTTTGCTATTTAGGTATTTTAGATGATTATCTAATATCTAAATTATGATTTGAATTTATCTCTGCCAATGCTGTCATTGTTTTCATTGTTATCTTTCATCATAAGTTCTATTATAGGATTTCCTCTTACCCATAGAACATTAACAATGTTTGGCCAGGTACTTAGTCCATTAAGTTCTAAACCTCAGAAATCATTAGGCAATATATTGATTTTCGCTATGCCACCTCACAAAATGGTTTAAGTAATGAAATTAAATGCAATGATAATGCCCACTATGATCATGACATCACTAAGAGTGCATAAGTTGTTGGCTTTAAATATTACGTTACTTATAACAACCGTTGTGGCAAGAAACATGGATTTAGTTACGTAAGCCAGATCTTTGTTCATCATTTTTATATAATATTTTTTTATCTTCCATGTTTAGGATTTCTAGTCAAAAGTGATAGCCTCTAATACAACATAAATTGGCTTTGTATCATTTTCAAATAGATAGAAATCATTTTCATTCATTTCTTTGATATTCCATTATTAGACATTAAATAATATTTGGCATAATTCACTTTTTTTACTTGTCCAATAAATTTATTATATATTACCTTATAAGCTATTTAATTTGCTTCTAACTATTTAGAAGAACATGTAAAATATAATTTGTTGATGTCATCAACGAAAATGTTGATGTCCTCTTCCCAATTTTCATATGTCTGATGTGTATATCCATATCATTGAAAATGTATGTTTATATTGGAAGATGCCAATAATATTAGTCCAATGTAAATAATGATTGGGTTTGTTTAGTATAACAATTGAGTTGCTTTTTCGTTGCTCATATTTGAATTTTCATTGTTTCTATTCTACTTGCTAAATAATTTTCCCAATAGATTTACATCATAAGATGAAGAGTATTAGTTATTACAAAGATTAAATGGATTATAATATCATGACATAGATCATATTAGTCCATTGCTCGCAATTCTTAAAGGACTTCAAACTTGCTTGAGCTTCCACATATAGTATGTTATTATGACAGCCAGGTTTTCCTTACAAAATGTTATGAATTGAAGTAGTGCTAAATCATAATAATACTATATTTTGATAGTATTTACTTTGTTCAATCCTTTCTTTATCCATTACTTATTAAAGGTTTATTGAGGTACTCATCACTAAGATTAACAATGCTTGCCACCCACTGTTATTCAAATATTTTTATGCTATTATTTTTTAAGCACATGAATAGTAACTCTGAAAAGTAGAAGTACCTATCTTTCAAAAACAATATTTCTATTATATAAAAAAGGCAGAAACCTTGAATATCTTAGCTCTAATCCCATGTAATATGAAAATTACTCAATATTTTAAATGTCATGTCTTCTATGATGACAAAATGTGTGAAAGTTATAATTTCTCCATAATAATAACAACTTTGTATTTATCTAGAATTGATGTTCCATCCTTATATTAGTTGAATTTTTTATTGTTATTTTCTTAGCAAGTGTATGGAAAAATTATTATTTTCTTTGTATAATAGGCTCCACTTATGTTTAGAAAACTAGTTTCCATATATGTATCATTCCATTTGCTAACTCCCATTGTATACTTTCTCCATCTTGGAATAAATTCAATAGCACACTACAATCCACTAAAATGTATAAATTGTTAATTTCCAATTGGTTGCATAATTGAAGACCCCTAGTTATGGCCAATACCATAACATTAGGAGCTATTTGATTTATTTAAATATTAAACTATCTAAACCCATTTCCTCTAAATTTTTCCAAAACATTTCAACTACAATAACACTTCAATTAACACCTAACTTCCCACCAATGATGTTTAACTACATCGAGACCTACGGTTGAGTGAACTACCTAATTACTTCCATTATTGTTTCTTAAGTTCTTGTCAATTAATATATGATTTCCAAAATCATTTGTTTGACATCTTCTTAAAAACTCTGAATGATTGGGAAAAAGCTTATTATGAAGCAATTCTCTTTAATATTTCATATAACATCAAGCAACAATTTGATTTAATTGCTCAAAGTTCTTAGTTATGTTAGATTTATGAATATTCTATGATGTTAAAGTGGGTGGTGCGGTTATTCTCTCTCTATTACAAATTTCATATTACCTTGCTTGTCACATGATGTAATTCATTTCATTATTTTATCGGCATCAGATTGCATAATGTGTAAATTTTTTCAAAAGTAACCCATGCTTATTATAATAAAAATGCATGATCGATTCAATATTCATTTCAACATTGTTGGCTCATTCAAGAAAGTTTAAAGTTTTAGGATCATTTTGTTATTTGTTAATTGCATAAGTTATTGAATATCACCCACGTTAACATTAACATCTTTAAAGGGCATTTGATGCTTCATAAGTGTAGTCTACAATTTAGGCTTAGCTTTTTGGAACTCAAATAAACCTAGTTAGATTGATAGCTAAACTACACATGATAAGTAAGAGATAATGTACAACAAATTCATTGACATAGACCAATTTGCATTCTTTTTAACAAAATTTTTCATCTTTTGCATGTTAGCTAGTGTGTTGAATTTCATTTTTGATACATCTAAGGATTAGTATTTTATTTACATGTGGTCCCCAAACTATTGTTATTAAGTATCTTCTAAATAAGTTTTACATAAAAGGTTTCATCATTTTCTTTATTTTATAAATACCAAGGCTGTTTTTTCTAATGAGAAACTAATTTTATTCCAAGAAACTTGTGATGTTTAAGATTTTCTTCAAAAATCCCCACAAAATTAAATTGAAACCTTCATTAATTTATTATAAAATAACTTTGGAAGTTTAGTTATCATTATAATATACAATGGAATTTAGGAAATGGCATGCTTGATGAGAATGAGTCCACGCTTAATATATAACAACTTCTTTCTCTGCCTAGGAAAATTTATTTCAAATTTTAACAATCAAATTTTGGAAGAAAGCTACTTTCTTGTAACTTATATATAATGTGTACCACAAAAAAGCCAATGGAAGAATTATTTAATGCAATTTTGGACCCTTCTAAATTTGATTTACAAAGCATATACTCTATTTGTTTCTAACGATGTCCTCACTTTTAATTTTTATATTTAAGAATTTTGTAAATTGTTTGTACAGCTATAGAAACTTACAAGATTTATAATAGTTTTTAGATTTCCTCTAGTAATGATAATTATGTTGTTTGCATAAGCTAGGAAAGTCATAGATATAGATGATCTATGTTGTCCATGTCTATCATTCTTTTTTAAACAAAAACATTATTAGTGCTTCTTTTGAAGAACTCCATGAACAAGATGAATAGAAAGGAAATAAAGGACTACCCTGATTAAGACTGATTGAAGGTTGAAAAAAGTCACTTAGTAATCCCCTAATGATAATTGATATCAATGTATTACAAAGGTAATGGTTGAGCACCTTAATATTCTTCTTATTTTCATTGTACATGGAGTGTCTTACAAAGATATTTTCATGAAATTTTGTAATTCACATTCCTCAAATCCAACTTAATGATAAAATTGACACTTCATTTTTATTGTTAAGAGAATATACTAAGTACTAAACGAATAATATTTTCTGTACCATATCTCTGCATTTATGAAATTTGTTTTCTTTAGAGAAATCAACCTTTTAAAAAATTGTTATATTTAATCAACAATGGAATTTGTGAATATTAATTATATGGTTTTTGAAGAATATTTGTTCTAAAATTAACAAAGATTTCTAGGTTATGAGATTTAGGAATATATATGACTTGTGGACCTAAAATACTACAAGGAATTACACATACTATAAAATTATTTAGCTACATTAAACACAACATGTGAAATTAAATTAAAATAATTAGTGAAGAAGTTTCCATTAAAACCATCTGGGCCCAGAGTGCTACCTAAATTCATATTAAAAGTTATCTCTTGATTTCCTCCTTCATGATATGTTGCACTATTCTATTATTTGTTTGCTTTTGTTAATAAGGGAAGGATGTAGCTAAGCATATTTTCATCTTCAATTACTTAAGAAGACTTAAAAAGATTTTCAAAGTGGTTGATTACAATTGTCTTTATTTTACATCTTTGTTTTGTCACTTAATCACTATTTTGTAAAAGAATGTTCTATTTCTTTCTCCTTCTATATGGCATCTAATTCCTTCTTTTTATTTCAAATAAAATTCTACTCTTTCAAAACCTTATGAATGATAAGAATTAACAAGATAAAGCTCACTCCACTTATCATTTTCCTTGAAGAATTACTTATTTTTGACTCATCACATCCTTATCTTATTTAATAGGATCAAAGATTTCTGTAAATATTGATTTTCTCAACCTTTAAGCGATATTTTATGTCTAATTTATTTTAATGCTCGGGCCTTTTTCCAAAATTAGTTTAAAGAACAATGCTAATTATTGTCCATTGTTTATGAAAATGTATGGTGGTTCAAAAACTTTTCATAAAATTTTAATTGTTTGGGAAATGAAGGACGGATTTTGATTACATCTAGTAGAAGAGTCACATGACTTGATCTAGTTCTTACATGGAGAAGAATTATAAAAGTTGAAAGAAGTTCTGCCAATTTCAAATAACTAGCACTACTGCGAAAGCCCAAGAAAACGTCTCACTAGCTCCATGGCAGGGGCTGTCGTGATCTCCTCCATATTCCATTACTTTTTCTTGCCCATATAATGGAATAACTAAAAATGAGTACTACTTAAGATGACATAGAATTATGTAATCAACAAACTCTTGCATTGGTTTTATTTTATGGTTTGATAGCCCATTGTAATCATCTGAAGATGTGACTTCATTAGAATACTTACCCACCATCCATAGATTTGTAGTGTTGTTGACAATGTGAAATGGCTTGCACATAATAGGTTTTTTTTTATACCATGCAATTATCTTAGGTGTAAGTGTTAGCTTTAGAAATCTAGACTTAAAGCATGATATTCATATGGATGAACTACTTTTCATTAATGCCAACATTATAGTTGAAGTCCTTCCAAAGAATCAATGTCATTTTCGATTGATTGCAATAATAATGCTAAAATTTGAGTTTAATAGAAAACTTTTACATTATACCCTTATAAGACATAAGTTCCAACAAGATAACCTATCTAACAATATATAGTTTAATAATTTGATTAATCACTTGGCTAAGCCTTTTTTAATAGCACCCTAAAAGTTAATCTCCAAAATGTTTTTCACTAAAAACTTTAAGATGTAGATTATCATATCAGTGCTAAATTTTGCCTTATGAATTTTTTGATTAAAAAACTTAATTATTGTCCTTCTCATTTTTAGAATTTTTTAAGGAACTATAGTCATCCAATAATTAGCTTATTAGATAGTTCCACTCCCTTATATATATCAATTATCATTCATTAACATTAGGGATGTGCTCATTTTTTCTTATTTTTATTAAGACCTTTCATTGAACATCCATAGTGGATTTCTTGACCGAAGAGTTAACAGCTTAAGTAAGAATTTTGGTGGCTTTAATATTTTCTTATTGTTGGTTTTTTTTTGTACACATCTTCTATGATATTTTGTCCATTAATTACATGATTCTATTCGTCGATATGACCACAAGAGAATCCTAAGTGTTACCTAGTTATTTTTAATGCTTGCCTTGAGTTAGCTCATGCCTATGTTTGTGGCATCCTTTGTTAAATTTAGTTATCATACAAGATTTTCTAACAAAAGCCATTATTTGAAACACCTTTAGTAGAAATTCTAATTATGTTTGGCAACTCTTTTGCTAGCTCCATGTCAATACATACTCAAGAGAATTTAGGATGTGTGAGATTCAAAGTAGCAACATCTAACTTCAAAGGGTCAAGTCACTGATGTTATTAAGTGAAGTAATAAAACAATGAATTGGTAGGTCCTTCATTGTGTTCTGATCGTAGTGATTGTTCCAAATTCAAATGAAAGAAAGGGTCGAAGCTATACACAAATGAGATGGACTATTAATAGTCTTTCAACATCAACTCAAATTCACATTTGAATAGCCTATTTGCATGAAGAAGCAAGTTAAGAGATATTTACAAAATTTGCCATCAATTTTATATGTTTTCTTTAAAACATAACTAAATTAATAAATTTTTCTTTGACATCTGCATTTCTTTCTTAACAAAGTAACTAATCAATTCAAAGCATCGATGTAAGAATTAGCTAAAAAAAAATTTTTTCACAACAAAGATGCTTGTTTTGTAAGTCATTTAAAAAATAGATATCTGACTATGCAGCCTCTTAAAGTAATTCATTACTTCAAAAATTTCATGCCTTCGATAACTCTTGAATTTGTTATTAATTCTTGTTGGCTTTTATTTTTAAATGAGCATAATATTGATTAGCTTCATATGTTCATTTACTAGTTAATTAAAGCATTTAGATAAACTATCATCATATTCAACAAGTGAGATATCATCAAGATATCAATTAGACTTTGCACCTTTGATTGACAAACCATGCTTAAGTGTATGAGATTTTACTTTCCTTTTATATTTTGTTTTGCTTCTTCTTCCCCAAAAATCTTACCTAAATCTTGTATTTCTTCATAACAGGAAGAAAAGTTCTAGACTTTATCACAATGATGTGAGACAAAGCAAAGTGTAAAAGATTTTGTCCTCTTGCTTTAAGTTGAATAATTATACATGACTTATGACCCCTATCATCAAGAATAATGCTAGGATGGATGATGAAATTGAACAAATTATGGTTCACATTTCAAGAAAAACTTTGAAAACATTTTTCCATGATGCATAATGTTTCCAAAGAAATAATGGAGGTCAGTCCGCAATGTTAATAGATATTGGAAATAATTCACCATAAAAAATGCAAGAGAATGACCTTGTATTAAGAACTTCTACATTTGGCACAACCCTTATTACAATAGTTCAAAGGACAGCACTTCTGTAAGAGGAATGAAATTTTGCCTTTTTTAATTATTAACATAAATGATTTTTATTATATAACAATTATTTTGATCATTTGAAATCCTTAATAAGATTTGTAAACATATTATTAAAAAATAGTCAACATAGCTAGGCTTTCACTAAATTAGCAATGTTTGCCATATGTTGGGCATACTAAAAATCCTTGCAACAACTTCATCAACAAATTATGAACATTTAGGTAGACAATAAATTTGCATAGCCACTGGTGAACATTTGTAGACATTCTTAAGTTAGTTCTAAGCCAATCCTTTAATGTTTAATGGTAAATTCACAATTGGAAGGGATTAAATTAATTCTAAGAAAGCAAAACTATTGTATAGTTTTAATAGGTAGAATTGAATTTGGAATTAGTTCTATGTTACATTTTTTAATGCAATTCAATACTACAATGCCTTCATTAAATTAAGTTTATCATATTTAACTATATTAAAATCCTTACCAACTTCAAAATAATGCAACTACTTATTCAAAGTTTTTTTAAAATGTGCAATACATTTTTGTACACAATTTCCTCATCATCCTCATCTATCAACAAAGTTTGTGGGAACGTTTTTTTTTTAATTTTCATATCTTCTATGCATGACTCATATTTTATATGAACTTATAAATTATACTTCCAGTTAAAGGGAGTTGTTGTCTAGAATTATAACTTGATTGGGTTTTAGTTACAAAAGTAGCCATCTTTACTAGGTTGAGTCTAACCCACAAAGTCTCAAGAGAGTTTGGCTTTAACATTATATCATAACAACTTAGAATATGTTCTAACTAGCAAAAAACACAAGTGGTTGAGAACTAACACAAGGATGAAAATAGTCAAGGTAACGTTGTGTGTTTACCTTTTCAAAAAGACATGTGATGATTTATAAACTTGCTATGCAATGATTCATTTGGGTAGAAACAAAACAAGCCAAATGTTGTTCTTTTTTTCTCGTTACTACCAATATTCTTTTCTTATCTTCAATTGCCAAAATGTGATTACTATTGCTACTTCAAGTTGAATTATTGGGGACCAATGTTATTATCATTAACAATCTACTAATCTCTTAAAACATGCAAAGATCTTTAGAACATAACACACATTTTTTCTAAGAGTGATAGTTCTTGAAGGACAATCAAAGCAAACACTCTTCATAAGATCCTTAGTATGGTCATCAGTTAACATTTTTGAAGCCTAAAAACCAATCGAACATGTGTTTTCACTTTTGGGGAATCATTGTATTATTTCCTTATTTGTGGAGTTAAGATATTGCTTAAGATTACATTATAGTATCTAATTTAATGCAAAGAAGGTGAAAAGGACCCAAATGATGGCCCATTTTTATCGATGCCTTCATTTGTTACCCACCACTGACCTTATTAGACTTAATAGAAAACATGTACCATGTTTTCCTTAAAAAGATCAATGAATAAGTCATCAAATTCTAATCTAGATCACGAGCACATATGACTCATAAACACATCTAGATCAGCAGCTTCGTGCTTACCCATGAGGACAAACATAAAAGTGGCACAATTTTTGGGACCTCCAAACGAAACAGAATCTACCAATGCAATGCTTTCCTACCATCGCACTGTGCTATGCAGTGAACCAAATCTAATCCATGACAATATCAATGTGTCATTGACCTGCTAACTTCATCCATCACACAAACTCAAACATGACCAAGACAACATCGAAACCACAATGATCCGATGGCTAGATCCACAAAAAACCTACTTGGATCTGACATGCAACACCACTGATGGTGTGCCGATTTGCTCATTTAATCTACAAAACCCAAACAAAAATATATTTTCAAAGACCCATGTGAACCTAGCAAATAAAAAAATGAGAAGCAACTTTTTACAAAGATAGTTTTGCAACTATTTGGACCATGGAAACTTTGGACCAAAACAACAACTTTCTAGAAACCTATTTAGCAATAGCTTTGACCAAAGCTTTGGTAACTACTTCATAGAAAATAGATTTTTTGAAACTAAATGGGTGGTTTTCAAATTTCTTTTTATTAAGAGCTAATTATCATGAATTTTGTATTTTTAATCTCTTTTTTTATGCATAGGCCCTTTATAAAATGGTATGCATACCCTTTGAAAAAGATGATCCTTACATGTGTAAAATTCTACTTTTTCCATTACATCCTACTAAGGTTTTGGTTTAATTGCAATGAGAACTCCAACGCGCTAAATCATCTACACTTCAATATTAGGGGGAAGAGTGCAAGGCTTAAAAGATGAGATTGTGTATCAGTTTGTTTACCTAGAGCACTACTACATTGCCTTTTAGTGGAAACTGCATAATGGTTCCTTTCACTTTGATGTTTGTTTTACTTCATTTATTCACTCTTATTATGTCATTTCCTTGCACATCTTTCTCATGTTTCACTTTGATACTTAATGTTTCCTTAGATTTCTTCTACTACCTATAGTCACATTCCTTGTGATTCTCAATTAAATTTTTTTTTTTTGAACCAGCTTTATGTGCAAGTTTCTACATTACTCTATCTTTTCTATAATTCTTATTAATGTTTCTCGATGCCTTTAATCTACACCCATGTGATATTTATATTGTTCTTTCCATATAGCAAAATTTGTTTTGTCAAACCCTTTTCCAAATACCCTTTCTTTCTATAATTGAATTGGTCATAGGCCTAGCATATGGAATGCAACCCATGTTGTTCTTTGTTCCTTCTTAACCAAAGTTGCCTAGGACAACTATCTCATGTGTGTCTCCATTCTAGGTTTCACAATCTTATCTTGTCATTTTATTTATTCTTAATCTGTGTAGTCTAACCTCTACTTGTTCATTATAGTTTACAGCACTAGTTAACCATAAGATCTTACTTTAAAGCTTGATTATACCATTATTTGCAATGTTGATAGCAATGCAATAGTCAACTAATCATTCCTTTTGAATTTTTCTTTATTAACACCTAATTTAAAAAAAATAATGTGACAAAGCCCAAAGAGGGAGTTTTCCTTTTTTACAATTTATACAAATGATATCATGTAGAGCTTATAACATGGAGCATCCACACATCAACTAACCACAAGTGACCCTCCAAGATCTTTTAACTTGACTATAAACTTTGGAAGACAACCTAGAGAAATATGGTTTTAGGATTATCAAATTAGAATAAGCTCTAAGTGAGCCCACCTTTTCAAATCTAATATTGTCATTCACTCTAATCAAATACCTCACATAATCAACAAAACCTTCTTTGCTTGATACTAAGAAAATGATGATAATAAACTCATGAAGTCTATAAAATGTGATATTCTCGTCCTTGCAGGCATCATAAACCTTAAGGAACATATAGAGTTAAACGTTTCCTTGGACTATTGCTTCCAATGGTTTAATATTAACGAAAAACAAAAGAAGTTGTTTGCATAATTGAAATTGGCAAAGTAAACTCAACTATCTATAACAATCGTAGAAATTCATTCTCGACAAAGGGAATCACCACTCATCAAAATACATATGTCTCTTATAAAAGAATCACTTACTTTACTAATGACATGCCTAACAAAAAGAGGAAACAATTTAATGAGTACATTAGTCATTTTGATGAGTACATCAGTATTATAGTGTTAATAAAGACCTTTGGTCGCCTTTTTTTTATTGTGAGTTGGGCTTGGAGATATATGTAGAGGGAATTTTCCGTGCAAATCATTTGCACCTTAGAAAAGGCCTGTAGGATTGTTATTAATTGTGAAACTTAAAAACAACTATCCATTCAAAAAGTTGAAGCATCATTCATGTTAAATTAAAAGCTGACCAATCCTAGTTGTTCCATAATTTGTGTAACAAATAATATCATTATGAGTCCTCCTTATCCTTAAACTCACAAGCAAAGCCAACCAACCTATTAACCAATCACCCAAAGAAAACTTGTTATGATGTAAAAAGTCAAGTCACATGATTACCCAATACAAAAAAATTACAAATGCGCTATGTTGAGGAAGGAAATTATAGGGAATTGAACACCAAAGTAGAATAAGAGATCAAAGAATATGCTTCCTAGTCCTGCTTAGCTAATGTATACTCCAACGAGGAATGAGAGAACAACATTGATAACATAAGGCTATTATATTCATGAGAAGCGCCTTCACCAAACCAATGGGAATTGAAGATTGAGGACACACTACCATTTTTTATATCTTTATCAAGCTTAAAGAAAAGATTTGTAAGTTCATCATAGAAAGTGGTTGTGGCATCAATGCAATTTCTACAAATGGTCTAGCATGCCTCTCACTTTGGATCATTTACTACCCAAACCCACACATTATGTCATTTATTTAAAAAATATCCATGTGTGCCAAGAAAAATGAACTATACCAATTAAATTTGGCCAACAATTTGGAATATATTTTATGTCATGTTGTTCTTATGGCAATATGAAGTATCATCTTATTATGACCAAGGTTATACGACGATGATACCTTATTGCTTGCAAAGCCAACACTTATGCATTTACAAATCACGACTACAAATTTAATATGCGCTCATCAGCACCTAAAGATCATGTCCAAGCTATCAAAAACCACCCAACACCACAAATAAGTAAATACTATTTATGTCCCTTTGTAAACTAGATAACGAATTTATTGATAGAACATTCATTTAAGTCATAAAAGTACCTTATAGAATAATACCTCCAACTATAGAAATCCTTTTTATTTAGCTTTCCTAAAATTTTTACAAATTAACTCCAATATTTGCCACCTCTTCATGACATCCAATATACTGTAGACCTTATACTAGGTGCTAGTTTACTGAATTTATCTCATTATAAAATGAATATTTGTAAACATTAAGAACTCACCTAACAAGTGCATGACTTATTTGATAAATGATTAATTTCAAAAAGTCAAAATCCATGTGCTGTTCTTATCCTTCAAGCCCTAAAGAAGGATGGTTCTCGAAGAATCCGTTTCAGTAATAGGGGAGTTGGCAAAATGATGTAGAGTACAGGTTCCTTATCCCTTACTTGGATGAACTATTGGACAAAACTAATAGAGCCACTATTTCATCATAAATCAATTTAAGAGGTAGAAAACAGAAAGATAGAATCTAGTTAGAGGATTGAATGAAAACTACTTTCAAAAGAATGGATAGATTTTACAAGTGGTTAGTCATTTCCTTCAATATATTTAATCCACTAAGAACATTTATAAGAATAATGACCCAAATATCCTAATTAGAAAACTTTTTGTTTGTTTACTTGAATGATATCTTTAACTTTAATTGTACCATTAAACATAAATTAGAACGCCTTAAAAAAATATTTGTTCAATGCTGAGGGAGAACACCTCTAGTGAAAAATTTATTGAAGCTATGACAAGATTAAGGCAATATTGATTAACAAACATGTCATTTAATCCATGATTTTAAGAGTTTTCATGGCCTAACATCCCTTAAACGAAATTCATTAATATTTTTATTGTCATCACTACTCCAATAACTGATCATTTATGGAAGAGAAATTTTGGATGGAGCATTACAATTGAGAAAATATTTGTGAAAGTCAATGAAGCTATAACCCAACAATTTATGATTTGACCTCCACAGTATACTTGACAAAGTGTCTATGTTTAATGAGTTGCTCAAGACCACAATCATTAAGAAGGATGTTTGTTTCACTTTGTATTTTTGGAAAACCATTCTGCATCATTTGCAAATAAAGATAAAATTCTCATTTGCTTGTCACCCGAAGCTTTTCATCAAATCAAGTTCATTAATCATAGCCGTGGAAATCAATTATGATGATGGGTAGGAGAAAACATCAACAATTTAGACCAAAATTAACCACAAGCCAAGAAAGCCTAAAACAGTTCAATCAATATGTCAATAAGATCGACCCCCTTTTAATCCAATAATGAATATGAACCATTAAACTTTTTTTATCTAACCCTGTTGCCCATTCAAGCACAAAAATAAATGTTTGCATATAAGATAGGTTGATGAGCATAATAAGGAAATAATAAATGTTTGCAATGAGTAGTACAACAAATTAACCAATGCACACTACCAGCTTAAATAATTCTTAGATTGTGAATTCTTGATGACCAGAATCAAGTCTGAATGATTTCCTCTATGAACTTTGTGGAAGTTACATGCAAGAGTAGTCCAACCATTCTAAATCTAAAAAATGGTCGGACAAAATGCATACATCAAAGAGCTACCAGATGATTACGACATTAGCAATACCTTCAATATCTTATATTCAGTAGCTCATGATTACGACATTAGCAATACCTTCAACATCTTACATTTGGTAGCTCACCCAAGGAGTTGATTATGATTTCTAGTGAGTTGTAAGAGTCCACAACCACACCGATTGTGAGCAGCCACTTACATGACAGCTTACTAACCTATCATGGTCAAAGGAGTAAGAAGATTGAAGAGTAATGGAATGAGAATACTAAGCAAAACCAAGAGTTAGAGCTATCAAAAGTATCGTCTTCATTGGAAAGGTTAACAAGAAAATAAGGATACTTCTATCATAATGGAAGAGTCATAGAGATCAAACCTTGACACATTAGAGATTTATAAAAACTAATTTAGTGTACGTAACTCATTATAAATGAAACTCTTCTACTTCAAAGAAATTGAGGACACTAGTTAAGATTTTTATTTCCTAAAGACCATAAGACATGTATCTATAATTCTAGACAATCAATCTATTTTTTGCTCATGCACTAAGTCAAAATAGAGCCTAAAATGTTATTATATGCTCAAAATTCACATCATGAATAAATAATGATACAAAACATGACCCATTGAGGCCGTTTACATTTATGTCATCATTCATTGTTTCCTCTACCAATCATCATTGCCTTGGCTCAATTAGACTCGATGCTAACATGGACAACACTACGTCAAAATAGATTAGTGAATGGGTCATTTAAGCTTAATCCCATGCATGTGTTTGCATATCCCACAATTGCACCTAGAACCATTATGTTGTAATAACCTACTAGATCGACCCAATAGTAGTAAAGGTCATGTGCCTTGCAAACAAACTTAGGCAATCAATGCAAAACTTTCTCAACTACTCACTCTATGATACGTTGGCCCATGTCTAACTCGTGGCAACATGAATATCACACTATGCCACTGACTGGATCTATGACATGAGTATCAAAATATAACCTTGGACATTGCCGACATTTTATAAATTCATTGACCCAATGTGCAACTCATTGACCCAGGACATAATGATAAAATCCATGACATGTTAACAATGATCAAAACTACAAGGGCTTTAGCTAACCTAGCCAGCTTGAAGCAAAAAATGTAGCTTTCGCTATAAAAATACTTAGAAATAATTTTGACCACAATACTTTTTGTCCAAAATGAAAGGTATTTAAAAATTTGTTTTGAAATTATTTTAACCATAACTTCGACAAATAGCTTATAGAAAATATAATTTCTGAAAATGAAATGGCAGTTTTTTGCGAAATCTATATGGAAATAAATTTTGACTACCAAATTTGATTTTTTATTTCTTTCTTTATTTTCTTTTATTGTTCTTGAGTTTTTATAAAATGGGAAGCCTATCCTTTAAAATGGTTGTCTTTGTTGGAGAAAAATTTCCATTATTCGATTGTGTCTTGCTGAGATCGAATTTTGATTGTAACAAAAGTCAAACATTATTACTTGTCAGTGCATTAACTTTGTGTGTAGAGCAAGCTTCAAATGATGAGACACCATGTTAATTTACCTATGAATATATAACATGACTTTCCTATTATAGCTAGTTGGTCCTTTGACTATGATGATTCTTTCAATTTATTAATTCCATTTTACTTCATTTTTTTCATCTTTTCATCCCTTTTTACTTCATTGCTTAATGCTTTCTCAAATTTCTAGTCCTACTTATCATTGCATTCAATACTCTTCTTTATTTTTTTTTCATAAGTGTTCGAGGTAATTTTACATATATTTACATTGTTACCCAAGATCTTTTGTAAGAATTTGTGAAGTATTTCAATGCTTTCAGTCAACTCTTATGTTTCCTTTACATTGTTCTTTCGTGACAAAAAAAACACTTTATCAAACACCTTACCAAGTACACCATCTCTACGTTATTAGTGAGGAAACTAGCCTAACATATAATGTGACCTTGTGTTGCTCTAGGTGTCGTCCTAGTTAAGATTGTTCTGGATGGGTGACATATGTGAGTTGCATTTTCAGTTTTCTAGTGCTTATCTTTTCATATTTTTATATTTTTATTTTATTCAAATTAATCTGTAGGTGCAAATTACAATTTTTTCCACTCATTTGGCATAACTCAATTTTCATTTTTTGAATGGAGGATGACTAGATTCTTGTTGTCCATAGATTTGACCTAAAAAGGTTTATAAAGAATGCTATGCCTTATCCAAAAAGATTTTTGGTGGCAATAAGTTTTGAAAACCCTTCCTTGAATGCTCTTAAGAGCAAATCTCTTCAAGGAAACATCACACTAAATTTTTCATTTAGGTTTGAATTCACTTGATGCCTAAAAACTAGGAAGATAAGGGACACCTAGGAAAGCTCAAAATATAAATCTTTCCTTGAGTTCCATGATATTGGGAAGTGAATTAAGTAAGCCATGTCTTTATCTAATATCATCTTTAGTCACATTATCTTTAGGAGATTTGTCGAGCTTGTTATACAAGAAATTATTGGTCTTTCCCTTGGGCGATGTTAATTGCTAAGTGATAAAGAAGTAGAGAAAAGAATTAAAACCATGATATTGAAGAGGTGATGAAGGATTACTTTGATCTTTGAACAGAAGGAGGCACAGTCATTAGTGAACTCCTCTACATGGATCATAGTAAGACATACCTCAAGGCTATGTAATTAAACTACAAATGTGTGTGTGTTCAAACAAAATATTTGGTATCTATGAATGATTCTATTTTTTTTATTCTATTAAGAGGGAAATTGTAATTATATTTCATAACAATACCCAAGATTAAATGAGTGTGTACATGAACTTCTGTTGTGATAATTGAATCAATGATAAGGTAATCTCTTATGTTTTATTACGATGATTATTGAATTCATGTTTCACTTGGAGAAATGATTAATTATTTGTAAGAGCTAGCACTATACCCTAACATGTTATAATAATTACTAGTATACTAATACTTGAATAGCTCTAAAGTCTATGCTATGTGATGTTCTCTACAAATTTTGCATTTTTTTCATGTTTTTCAAGCTATAATTGTTAAAACTTGTAGCAAAAAAAGACATTTTTCCTAGTGTATACCTTAAGGCTTGATGGAAAGCTTGGTCAATGGCTCTTAAACCTTTTTCTACTAAGATAGAGTTTAAACCAATTGACCCATAATTTTTTATTTCTTTTGAACCAAACTTGCAGATGATCCATGACTAAGGAATCTGTATAATGGTAAGATGATTTAGTATTTCAAGCATAATTTTGATATATTAGAAGACTATAGTGAAACTAAATCTTCAGTATGTAAGATGGATGATAAGTTCACTAAGTGCAATCTAAATAACCTTTTTAATACCAATATTCCAAAAACATTATTGTTTACAAACTATAAGTGTCCAACTTTCAACTGGGAAGAGGTTAATTAAGTTCTAGCAACCAATCATGAAATATCACATGCAAGAAGTGAATTGTTTAACTTTGAATGCCAACCTTGATCAACATTTCTCAACGTGTACAACCATGCCAAAGGTGGCAGATCAAAAACGGATCGCTCCATGGGTAAACATTACTATTTAAGGGTTGAATCATTGTGAATGGGAGAGACAATATTTATTTTGATGAATATGATCGAACAAATTATGAAGCATAATTTAAGAATAAGGTTAACCTAAGCCTTCGATGCTTAATTTCAAAAATTCTAAGATGAAAGTGGTATCAGAGTCAATGTCATAAGTTTGAGCCCTTAGTGTGTCGATATGGAAAGAATATTGGACTAAAAACGTCATGTCCATATGTATCCACCAATGTAACTAGAGTGAAATGCGACGTGTTCATATGTGCCAATTATTAGTTTTCCTTTATTTTCTTGACCTTGTGGGTGTGGATGTGTATATGTTTTCATCTATTTTAGGTTCATCATCTCTACTTTTTTGGGCCATGGTGAATACACTATAAGGCTAAACTAAGTGCTCATCCTCTTAGAATTTTTTTAAAAAAACAATTGCCAAAGACTATACTAATATTACATCACAGATGTTCAAACAAATAATTATACAACAAAAGCAAACAAAAACATTTAGGAAGGGATGTGCCCTAGTCTCACAAAAAATCATCATACAGAGTAAAGTTTGTTATCCAATCCATAGTAGTTTTCTCTTCATAGTAAATATGGAAAACTTGAATTGAGTAAAAGGTCATAAAAATATATTCACATTAAAATTTTGCTATTTGGAGATACTTTTAGCACTCCAAGTGAGCTTTTGTAGCAATGTTGGAGTCAATCCTTATGTTGTGCCCATGCTATAAGGAATTAGTGTGATAATTAGAAAAGTTCTAAAATAAAAAACATATTTTTGCTTCTCAAATGATAATACCAAAACACACACAATAGTTTACAACATAGGTAAGGTCATTGTTCAGATTCATCTAGCCAAGATGAGGGTAAACATATATTATGATATAACTTGTAGCCTTTGTAGGTTGTGGTGGCTCTAAAAATTCGTTATAGGAAAATTGCTACATTGCAAACAATCTATGGGATAATTTTGATAAAGTAGATGAGAGTGTCAACTTCATGAGTAGTTTGTTATTCTTATCTTATCGTATATGATTGAGTATAGTAGCAACACAATTGATTGCTTCTTTTATTTTTATTGCTCGTTATTGATGTACATCTAGTCTAATAAATTCTTAAGCTATAAAAATAGATCCAATAGTAAAGTATTGTGGTAATTTGGTAGACATTGAAGGAAATAAAATTGAAAACTAATTGTGAAAATTTATGGCACCATAAACAATGATTAATGGTTTCATCATGAGGGAAATGCCATGGGAACTTGATATCATTATTTATTCCCTTCAATGTAGCAAACATTAGGTAAGCACAATAGTCAAAAACTCACTAGATCAACATCCTTATGTTGCATTGTACAATAACTTCTATGCGTTGTTTATCAGGAAAGCTTGATTACAATTTAGATTCAAAAAGCTTAAATGTAGATATGAGACAACTGATTTCTTCTTATCCATGTAATGCCAAACTGGTTAGTGTCATTTAATCTCTTTAAATCTATTAGTTGTGCAAATCGTTTATTTTCATTAAGAAGAAGAAAAAAAACTACAAATATTATGCCAATTCAACTATCAATTTTTATTTGAAGTCCTACCTCTATTTTCTCTCCACGAAGAGACAAATTATGAAACACTTCAAATTCATGCAATGCATGTTAAACAATTTAGATTATCTAAGATTTTTTATATGTATGACTATAAATAATATTTCACTTTCCAATTGTCATCCTTAAAATTTTGACTAATTCATTAGTGATTATTCTCCTTTCTTTCTATATATTCGTCTCTAACAAACTTATTCTCACCTCAATTAGACAAACAAGCTATGCGAACAAAGGCCTAGTACTTTACCAAAATTATTGCCTGAATGAGACTAGTCTAATTGACGTTGAAACAATACATGCTATTTATGTGTGTGACCAAAATTCAATCAATAACTACTTGATCATAGAACAAAACAATCTACAAATAAAATAGCACATATTTAGTAAGAGTTCAATGAAAAATAAACTCCTAAAGTGCTTGGTCCTTTAGTCTTTCATGCCCAACAAGCTTTATTCCATGTTTTACAAGACTAAAAATAGACCACAAAAATGGTGCAAGAAGCTACCCAATAAAATCTAGTAAAGCAACAAAAGTAGAATAGTTTATTCAACTTATTTTTTAGTTGAGTTAGTAATTCTCTTTTACAAGTTCTATATGACGCCATTGATAAGTTTTTTTAATGATATTTCTATCCATAAACTATGTAATACGAATTTATATGTTTGGCAAGATCATAAAATCAATACTAAGCTTGATGAAAATTCTTTTAGAGCACAACAGCACATGATAGATAGTATATCTCTTAGTGGTCCGGATTGAAGTCAAAAAACTTATCTTATGATTATAATTGAGTTTAACTAATGAATTTTATTTAGTTTTCTTTAACTTACTAATTTTTTTTTTAGATTGGTTTTAGTGTTTCGCATAAGTTCTCCATGAAATTTTCACCCTTACCAACACATTCTATATTTTTGCATGTTTTCAATAAGAACAATATTTTATTAATTTTTTATTTTGAGTTTAGGTTTACTATTACGATCTATTTAAAGCCCTATTATGGAATACAAAGAAGATTATTTTATGTTAGCATTAAATTTTTAGAAATGATGTTTTCTTTATCTACATGTGTGCATAGTTGTAAGTTGCAACCAAGGTATTTTAGGTTATGATTTGATATCTTGATTATGATATGAATTATCTCCACTATTTTTTTATAGTTTCCATCATCGCCTTCCCTCTCAAATCCAACAATATGAATACCTCCTATCCATCCTAAATTGAATAATATTTGGCTATTATGGCCATTTGTTATGTCGTTAGTCCTTTAAGTCCTAAGCATCATAAATCATCGGGCATTATGTTACACCCAAGTCAATGAAAATTCCCTTAAGGCCATGGTTTCCCTAAAGTGTATAAGTGGTTGGCTTTAAATACTACATTTATCTTAAAACTTTCTAGTAAGAGAGAAAGGATTCAATTACCCAAACCACATCTTTGTTCATCATTTTCTATATAACACACTTTAAATCTTCATGTTTAGGATTTCTTGTTAGAAATTGTATCCCATGACACATCATAAATTTGGTTTATCTCAAACTTAAATATCTAAAAGTCATTTTCATTCATAACTTTGATATTCTCTTACTAAACATTAAATTATATTTTCCACAATTCACTTTTTTACTCATCTAATAAATTCAATAAAAATTCCTTATCGACAATTCTATTTTGTTTCTAACTATTTAATAGGTCATGTGAAAGGAAAGTTGCTGATGTTGCCAACCAAAATGGTAAATAACCCATTGCAACCAAGCAAGTGGGTAAGCATCATATTGGTAAATGTAATATAGAGACAACATTCTTGTTACACTCATGCCAATTTTTGTATAGGTTTGATGTGCATATTCATAACATTTAAAAGGTATGTTTGAGATAATCTTTATTTTCACAATATTATTTTTTATGAAATAATTGTTTTTCTTTTGATGTTATCCATTTAATTGTTTTTACAAATTTTTCACTTGTTAGAAAAAAAAAAAGTTTGGCAAGCAACAAAGAAAATTATGTCTATTTTGTTATGCATAAAATTTTGAATATTTAAAAAATTATACGCATCAATATTTATATTTTAGTTTTAGTATTTACTATAAATGTTTTAATTCATGGAGATGTACAAGCATATTTCTTAGGATTATAATAATAAAAAAACATATATTGATGTATTATTACACAAATAATATTAGTTGTTATTTATTTTTTATTTGAGAGTTTTATTTTTTTTCATACTTTCCTTGTGATCAAATGATAATTATTGAATTGCTCTAAGAAATTATTATGCAATAGTCTATTCATTGTGAATAATTTTATGCAATAGTCTATTCATTGGGTTTAATTTTTATTTTTTATTCTAATATTATTTATATGTTTGCTATGCTTGTATTGTTGCATACAATATTATTTTTATGATCTCTAATGTTTTGCTTTTTCCTATTCTTCTAATACCTTTTTGTTTAATGAGAATAATTTGAAATAATTATTGGGATAAAAGTTACTACTTATTTACAAAAATTATTTATTTGTAAATATTCAATGATGTTTACGATTATAATTATTATTTTGTTATAAGTTTTTGAAAAAATATTATAAATAACTAAATCATTATGAAATTTTTTTAATATATTTGTCAAATAATTTCAAACTTCAAATGTGTTGATGCAATGATTTTTATTATTTATCAATTTATCAATTCTAGCATTTTTGTATTGGTTGTACATTAACAGCACTAGTTTTTGATATATTTGCAAATATATTTAATAGTTGCAACGTAATATATTAGTCTTTTAAATTTTTATTTTTGTATGAATATGTTTTGTAGGTTAGCCAATTTATCGTTATATTATAAATGATTAAAGTTTTATTAATTTATAAAAACTTTTTCTCAAATAATTTTTTATATTCCTATATTTACCTTTTTTAAGTAAATGTTAATATTTAAATATTATTTCACTTAGGTTATTCTTTATTCCCTTATAGTTGTATAACTTTATTTAAATTATAAATTTTTTTATATATAACAAACAAAACACACTTAAATTTCTCAAATCATTATTCATAATTTGTGAGTTAAAAATTTTTAATCAAAAAATATAACAAGTGTCCAACTTAAATAAAAATATTATGCAAGTACTAATCATAATATGTAAGGTAAATAAAAAATTTTAAAATTCAATTTTTAAACGTAAATTGTCAAAAAAATTTCAATAATGCAAAAAAAATTTCAAACAAAATCTTCCATAGAGTGATCTCATAACGTTTGGAATATTTACATTTTTTATTAAGTAGATGTCTTTTGGCTTTGCTTCTCGATTCATTTTATTTTCATTTGTTTAGTTATTATATTTTGACAAAAATATGACATCTTAATTAAAAAATCAATATTCTAATTATTACTTAATTACTAAAAATATTTAAAGTTTGAACAAATGATTTCTGAACAAATACATAATAAAACATTATGGAGTTTTTGTTATATTAAAACATTGAATCTGAAAAATTAGGTGTATCTATTATTAAATCATAGAATTTAAAAATTAAGGTGTATTTTGTTATTAGATCATTTTCATTTTTTATTTTTTAATTTTAATAACACATAGAGTTTCTCAATACATATTTTACAATTGAATATTTACATTTACCTTAGTGATTTTTTACTTTCGTTGCATAATTTTTTTATTTTAAATGTTTTATTATTGGACATATGTTTTGGTTTGATTTATTTTATTTTAAAAGACATTATTTTTGTGAAATGAAATGTGTATAATTTAAGATTTTTTAGTACAAAAAGTTTTTTAAATTTTTGTTTTATCTAAATTATCTTCTTTGATAAAGTTTCAAATTAATTGAACAATTTTTTTCTTGTTATATCATTGAATATTTTAGATCATTTAATGCATTATAGCTCTCTCCATACACTATTTAATTCACCAAATCATTTATGTACTAATTATATTTTGTTATTTGTCAATAAAGTTTGTTTTATTATTTGTCAATAGAATAATTTTAATAACAAAGCATAGTAAATTTTAATGCCATAAAAACTATCACATAACTCATGAAAGACATTAAGTATTCAAGGCTTCATATTGAAGCAAATACAAATTAAAATACAATAATGAAGAAATAAAAGGTAATTTATTAGATAATATTTAAATCCATCAAAATTAGGAAACATAAATCAATTATATATTTTTAATTATGTAAAATATCCAATACTTGAAATTAAGTTATTTTTGTAACAAATGAAATAAATCTATATAGTACTTATGATGTCGAAACTATAACAACAAAAACATATGATATTTCAAAATTGTATTTCCGTCATGGTTTGATTAATTTTCAAAAAAAAATGCTTTTCAAAATAAGTCAACTGAATTAAAATAACAAAAGTAAGGAATACTATAAATTACTTAATGTCTAGAAAATAATATTAAAATTTTCCCATAATGCAAGGCATATTAGTCGAAAAAATGGAAAAAAAAATAAAATTGTCAAGAAATATTGAATAAGTAAATAACAAATAAACTATGATTAAAAGTAAGAAAAATTCGTTGTTGCAATAGTACGTAAAATATATTTTTATTAATAAAAAAAGAAAAATATTTTATACTAAGAAAAATAATGTTCTAACAAAAGGAGGACTTTTCCATAACGACACATGCAAACGATCCAACATTTTTAATCATTAATCAAAACTAAGCACTAAATCATAAACAATATTTCGTTATATGCATGTGGTGGTCCTCTTAATACCTAAATTGATTTATTATAAAGAAGCAGAAAAACTAGTTAATATGGCCATAAACCTTCTAAATCTCTAGCAAAACATCATTAATTATGAAGTATTATTTACTTTTATGTTACAAGTGTACAACATCTATTTACTTGTTATTTATTTTTGTCTACTAATTAATTTAAAATTTTTTTGCTATAAAACTTTTCATGTAGTCCAAAACAAAAATAATTTTTTTGGCAATATCATTATTAAAAAAGTCTTTAACATTTATAGTATTTCATTATGCTTCTAAATATTTCTATTTTTAAATTTTTAGATTTTAAATTTTTATTGTAATTTTAGGTTTTCCTAAATTTAATTATTTGGAAATTTTTTCTTAATATTTTTTGTAAATACACAAAATAATTTATATGTTCATTATATTGGTGTTACTATTTTTTGTTGTGAATTTATATTATTTATATATATATATATATATATATATATATATATATATATATATATATATATATATATATATATATATATATATATATATATATATATATATATATATATATAATATAGTTTTTCATAAGTTAATTGTTTGATATGATAACATTTTTATAAAATATTTATGTTTCTTCTATTTATAATAACTCATTAGTGATTCATATATTAATAAATGTTGTATATTTTGAAGCCTTGACATATTTATAAACAAAACAACCACTTCTCAATGTTATTCAAATAAATCTATGCAATTTACATTGTCTTTTGTCTCAATGTTTTTATATATTAATGTTGGTTGGATTTGTCTATAAAACTTACTTTCTCACCTAATATTCAAATAAAAAAATATTTAAGATTTGGTTATCTCAATAACTTTATGTATTTTGGTTACCAATGATCCTTTGCTTTTACTAACACATTCTTAGTTACATCACAAAAATCCTTTCATTAGCACTTGTGAATATTTTTCATATATTATAAAATAAAAATCATATTTAGTATAATATATTTTTTATCAATATATTAAAAAATATTTGTTTGAATTTTAAAGTAGATCCTTTAAGATAAATTTCTACTTCTTTAATTACTTTTGCTAATTTCTTTAATGACATAGATTGCATGTTTAAATTGTTAAGTTCATTTATTTAATAATTTGTAGGCACATAACTGAGAAAGAAACCTTTAATCACATGCAATTAATTTTTTTCAATGATTTGAAATTTTTTAATAAATATGTTTTACGCATAGCTTGCAATATGTTGAACATTCTATTATCCTAATATTTTTTTAATCTTGTGAATTAGAATTTTTTTATTTCTAATGGATTATTTTTTCTATTATTATGAAATTTTTATTGTGCTTTGCAAATATTTTCAGTTTACTCTAATGATGATGTTCTTTGTTTGGTTTTCATATTTTTTGTTCCACTTATTATTATAATACTTTTTATTTAATTATAACAAAAAACAACTATGCTTCTTTGAAGAATTTATAATTCTGTTTGCAAAATAATCATTGTTATATTTTCAATACTATTAAAACTCTTTAAAGACACATATTTTTGAGAAACACAAATAATTGTAATTATTGAATATTGTTTACCAAATACTTTTTTGATGCCAAGGAAATTTCATGTTTTTTATTAATGATTATTTTAAGTGATTTTTTATACTTGAAATAAAAAATAAAATATTGATTTATCAATTAAAAGACTAAATTAAATGTACATGAAATAATTAACTTTTGACGATAGGTCAATGAGTATTGGTTGTTTTATTCAAGTATAGGTCTATTTTTAAATTAAGGAGTCATTTTCTAAGCACTTGATAAAATAGTTGCCTATAAACAATTCATAATATGTGATTTATTTTTGTTAGAATTATAACATCATCACTTTATGTTTATATGCTAAATATGATAGTATTATATTACACATGAACGTTTAATTTAGGTGAATATAAGCATGCATTTAAAACATAATTACATTCATATAATTACGCCTAAATATACATTTATTTTATAGATTTCAAGTGCTAAATGGATCGACTGTCGTAATTGTCAAAAGCAATAAAAAAACATATTAGTTGTGCCTTTTGTGTTTATACCATTCAAATATCTTATTATATGATTGACATTACATGGAATCGAATATTAATTAAGGCGAATGTGATCATGTGAGACATGCACCAATTACATTATTTGTACTATGTGTTAAGTTTTGTAATATTCTAAATTAATGCAAGATTATATCATATGCTATACCATATGATGCAATCATTTTTTAATTAGATGGGAAGCTAACAGATATCACATGATAAAAAGTTTAAAATGTTGTATAAATATAATAAGGTCATAGCCAATGTAGAATAAATAATTATGAGCACAGAGATGAGGACTTAATTTATAAGTTAACTAATTTATTTATACTATTTTGATCTTAAGATCATACTAGTATAATTAGATTAATTTAGTTGAAATATGCATTGTCATAAGACTATACTACATAATCATATTGGTATGACAAAACTCACAAATGATATATAGGTAGATTTCAATTATACTAGTACAGTACTAATATCATGCCATATAGATATAGACTTATATATGAGTTACATTTGATGATTTGGACATTATTTTTTCTTATTTGTGTAATTTTTGTTCTACCTACTTTTCATGCAATCATAATCATTTATTATTATTATTCGTGCTTCTCGTACAACATATTATATACAATATTATTGTGTTATACAACGTTTTCTCAAGAGTTAAAAAATTAGTTAAGGTAGGTTTGTGTAATTGTATGTTATAATATACTTGTATAAGTAAGATACATTGCGATATCCAAAGTAGAAAAGATTGGATAGGCACTTATTACAAGAAATTGTAATTTAATACTGATTAATTTCTTTAAAAATGAGATTTAGTCACTAGAATTTTCTTATTTTAATATATTTCTTTGATTGGTAAAATGGAAGTAATTTTTTGAAGAATATGGCAATCAATTTATTATTAAGTCATTTTACATATAAAACAAGAAAATGGAAAGTTGGCTTTATCGATATTATATTTAGATTTACTTTGTTAACTTTGTTATTATATTGAAGTTTCCTATATTAACTTGGCAGCATCCTTTCATCCTATATAGTTATTAGGTCATTTTATTATTTTTTGTGAATTAAGTAAATTGTTGTCATAATTGCGTATGCTGTATTGCACTATTTTGATTGAGGTGACTTGTACCTATCCATTATCAAAAAAGTATTAGACTTGAGAAAAATGTCTCTTATTAGACTTTGAAAAAAATATATTGCTTTGTAAAAGAAACTTCAACTTGCCAAGGCAACGAAGATGTGGTTTGAAAGGCTATGCTCCTATTCGCAATAGTAAAAGTATGTAATTGTTAATGGAAGCTTCTTTTATATAGAGTAAATTTAGATTTCTATGATGGTCAAAATTGGAGTCCACAATAGTTGAGATGTTTAATAGATTATTATAAAATATAAAAAGATGATGTGTATTAATTAGGTATAGGCAGAGTGTGTGATATTTTAAAAATATTTAAAGATTAGTATTTCAAAATTATAGTGTAGATTGTTAAGTTAAATAGATGACACAATATTAAAAATTAAGTATAAAATTTTACAAAGTAGTCTTTGTTACATCTAATTTAACATAAATAAAATAAAAAATTCAAGATAATCTCTAGATAGAGTACTTTAATAGAAAAGAACAACTTTAACTTTAGATTACTAACAAACTAAAAATTAGTAAAAGAGCATGTCTTTTTGGTGAAGATATGATATAGTTCTATAGGCATTAGGGTTTATCGTACCAAAGATAGTACGGGCAATGAGGTGGTGGTTCTTGGGTTAATGTGGAGCTTAGCTTAAATGTGTAATAAGATAGTAGGATATGATTTATAGTATTATTAAGGAAGATGGTGGTGTCATGATTAGATCATGAGAGTAAAATGGTGGGTGAAGAGTTACGAATACTAGTGGAAGTAAGAATTTTTTTAGTTAACAGCAATTATGGTAAAAGGTTTGTCAACTTCGATCCTTATCTCTCACAAGGGAATTGGTCCCCAAGTTTTCTAGTGGGAAGTCTATAACATTCTATCGTTATCTCTCATAAGGGAGGAAGTTGGGATCTCTCCAACAAGGGTTGGTATAACCTTTTTCATAAAGAGTGAAACATGCAAATAAAGAAATATTATTCCATTTTTTTCATCTCACAAGGTAAGTATTCCATTTTATATGGAACTTAAATGTTTATAAATTACTTTAAAAAAATAAAAACGTTATAAAATTTATTGAATTAAGCAGTTCACAAACTTGTCCTATGTTTTAGGTGGTGCAACTACGGGGACAAAATAGTAAGATGACCTGTGTGGCTCTTACAGGTTGGTGTTTCATCTTTATTTTCTATTTTAGTGAGTAGCACTAAAGAGACATACTGAAGTTTCAGATCTACTTTTGGGTAGCGTGGTTTGAAGAGAATCAATGACTCAAGAAGTCAATGCATTCATTGATCCAGTTGGTGCGAGTTGAGTGGATTTCGAGTTCCATAGGTTGGCATAAATCGAGTGGGTGTGAGACAAGTGGCTTCAATAGTTTTTGACAGTGGCACTAACGGCGGTGGAAGGTGGATGACAACTGAGGCATCCATGCAAATCAAATTTATGTATTTTTTAAGCGATTTCAATCAAGGTTTATACCAACATACTTATTAAATTTTTATCACACTAGCGATTGTATGTTCGTAAACAAAAATTAGATGTTCCTTCGTCACTATTTGAGTTGATTGAGGTTAAATAAAAAAGTAGTTTTGTCAAATCACCAAAAATCGTGATATCCTACTTCTTCAAAATTCATAAGTTCTTTCTAATAAAATAATAATATAATTGAAACTTTTGTGTAATAATAATATTATAATTTCTATTAAACAACTTAAATTTTTTATTTTATTAATAGAATGAGACAAATGTTTTCATTAATCTATAACCTTTGATTTCTTACATATTTAAAAGTTCATTTTTTAAATAGAGATTTCCACTTGTTACTCCAATGTAATTATTTTCTCTTGTAAAGACGAATACTTTTTTTCTATTTTTAATTCCTCAGAGGTTAGTGACTTTTTTTAATTTTTTCATCTTTTTTATTCTCAAATTGCACACACATAATAATCAGATATATATCATTTAGTAGTCTATTTTTGATAATTATTTGTTTATTACTAAGTGATTCCATGGGTTCTTTAACTGGTTAGATTTTAATTATTTTAGTCTCTTTTATCTATGAATGACCTTTGTAATTCGCAAGCTCATGCAAATACGTTAAGAGAATTACAATGTCATATCATCAAGATGACCATTTTTATTCTTACTATTTTTAAATATTTACAATATTGTGTTGAACAAGTTTATATTTTCATAACACATTTGATTTCTATAAATAATGTTTGAAAATATAATTTCATTTAACATCATTAGATATTTAATTTTTTAAATAATTTTTATTGTGTTAATTTATTTATTAAAGATTGATTATTAGTAATATTTTTCTGGAAGTCGAAACACAAAAATTAATACTTTTCGTTACTATAAAATGAGAAAAATTTAAATTAACTACAACTTTTTTATTTGTGTTAAAAAGGCTTTTAAATATCAAGAAACATATCCTATTGATGTAAAATACTTGTTTTCTATTAATGAAAAATCTTCATACTTCAAAATTATTTTGTATTTTTTTAAATTTTTTATAATGACATATCCATGATTGATTGATTAGGAGAGTCTCTTATAATTTACGAAAAGTATATGTTATATTCTAGTTACAACTAATAAAGAATGATTTGTTATTTTTTTCTTTTTAATTTTCACAAAAATATTTGCATTACTTGTAATTATTATTTTTATGGTATTATTTTGAAATTTTTCAAACTTTACCTATATTTAATAAATTTGTATTTTCTTCCATCACTTGATATTTATATTTCTTTTTGATAAATAGTTTTGTGAAATAATTGTGTCTAATAATTAAAATTTTAAATATTTTTTTTTCGTTAATATATTTTAGAACTTCTAGTTTAACGACAAAAATGTTTGACAAATGATGAAAACATTGTATGGATTATGATGCAAATTTTCATTTTGACTTATTATAATAATCTTTATTTTGTAATGATTTTTTTGAAAATAAGTCTATAATGCAATCATACCATATCCCTAAAAATCAAACATTACATAAGATGAACCATATGAAGTGCTCATCTATTCAATCATATGCCTTCTCTTTATCTATTATAAGAATGATTAAATGTAAGCCAAATGTTGTTATTTACTTGGGTTTTTTCATGACATTTTTATCTCTAAATGTATTCCATTTTTAACATTTTATATTTCTATTCAAATGTTGAGGATTTCTTTGCAAATGTTTTAAGTTATTATTACAACAATTGTATGGTAAACAAGTTGTGGTTTTAATTTTTTTTACTAATTTGAGATAATGGTAACTTAATGATTTTCATTTTTGTTAGTATTTTTTAAATTTTTTGCATATTAAAAAAACTTTCTATGGTCATGACTATAATATAGTATTTGTAACTGAATCACATAAGTATTTATAATATTTTCATATTTTAATGTGTTAGGTATCTCAATAATTTTTTAAATAATAATTTGACATTTCATAATCTTTTTTTAACATTTGTTTATTAGTTAAAATGATAAATTTGTAAAACACATTTAAAATAATAAAACTCCTTTTGTTACAAATAATTTTGAATAATCACAATTTTTTTATTAAACATAGTTTTTGCATGTAATTCAAGTAATTTTAAGTTCGTAATTAAATAATTTATTTAATGTTTTAATTATTTTTTAAAATTTGTTTTATCAAAAAATATCACTTAATCAAATAACTACAACACTTTTTTGTTTATATTATGTTGTAGAAACATTTTTCTAATATAATATTTGATTAGAATAATTTGCTAATTCTTTTTAAAAACTAAACTTCCTCTTATCAAAGTAATTATAAATTTTATAATGATTATGTACATCTTTATTTTGAAAAAAAATTCAATATATTAATTTTACTATATGTTTGTCATTGATAAGTCACCCAATAAGTTTTAAATATTCAAGTATTTTATTATTTAACAATTTTTGCATAAATGTTTTTTTTACAATTATTTTTATTATTATTATTATTATTATTATTATTATTATTGTTATTATTATTATTATTATTATGAGGACATGTTATATTTTCAAGAAAAGTTTTAGTTAAATAATATGCAAAATGATTTTTTACTATTTTAATTTCTCATATATATATATATATATCTATATATATATATATATATATATATATATATATATATATATATATATATATATATATATATATAGTTTTTACAATTTTATAATTTGTTGTCAATCTTGCATTTTTATTTTGTTTTGATAATAAGATTAATTTTTTAAATAATGACAAATTACATTAATTAAGGGTTCAAGATGTAATTATCTTAATAGTTATATTAAATTATATTGTTCCAAACTTGTTATATCTATATCAACGTATTTGTTATCATTATAATTTATAAAAATACTTTTAAATAATATATTAAAAAATTTTTTTAAAATATTAAAAGTTTTTTCCACACTTATTTTATATTATTTAAACATTTTCTATAATAAAATATTATTTATGATTGAATTAACCAAAAAAACTTTTATAACATGTTATGCATGCGGGCGTTAATAATTACGAACTATTTTTCTTTATATGAATTTTATTTTTTTGTCCTTTCCGTAATTTTTATTTTCATTAACATATTTTTATGTGCTGTATTCTGTAATATTTTACCATTGATGATCATAGTTTTCACTTAGTTTTTTAAACTCCTTTGTTGTAGGGTATTTCTTGTTTAATATTCATTACTAGTATTGTTTTGGCAACTTGTTTTGTCAAAAATATATAACCCATTTAATATTCTATATAACTTTTTTTAAAGCGTTGTGTCAATTTTTAATAATATACTATCAATGTTTTTATCAAAAATGATATTTTACGTTAGAAGATTTAATATTTTATTTTAGAATTTTATCTAGTGGTTTTTTTTATTTTTTATAATTTCTTGGTTGTGAACAATTATAATTTCCTCAACTATTATGTCTCATAAATTAATATATTATTTTCATCTTGCAGTTATATTATATTATTATTAAGAAAACACAATCTTAAAGTTTTAACGTTACTTCTTTTTTACAATTTCCAGTAAACTTCAATATGTTAGCATTTGTTTTTACAATATGCATAAATGTAAGCATTAAGTATATTTATCATAATTAAAATTGTTTAATATTAATGGCATGAATTTGCTTGTAAAAATTGTATTTTTGTGTAATCCAAGTTTTATGATAAGCAAAGAAATATAAAATAAATTGATAGACCGAAGATAAAAAATTACATTTCTTTGCTAAATAATTAAATTAATCAAAATTATGAAAAGTTATTAACAAAAAATCGGTTTATAAAATAAAAAAATGAGAACCATATCAATCAAATTATAACCTTTAAAACAATGAAAAGCAAAAACAATATCAATTATTTTTTGGCGTTTAAAATTTCCAACGTGTATGCATAAATTCTCAAAAAAATTGGAATTTTTGTTAAGTGAATAGGAAATACCAAATTTAAATAAAAATGAAAATTTAAAGTAAAAAAATAATAAGTGATAAGACACATAAAATATGACAAAAAGGTCAACAAAATTGCCACTATAAGTTAAGAAAAAAATCATGTTCTATTCAATAATTTAATTAAAAAAATTATAGCAAAGAAAGGCTGTAATAAAATTTACCAAATATATATGAACTCAAAATTATTTAGCATACTTTTTCAAAAAGCATTTTAAAAAAATTGTAAAATCGTTAAAATAGAAAGAATGATTAATGAAGAAATACTTCAAATATTAAAACATTGCTATATTATTTTAAAAAAAATTGTCATAGATGCAAACGTATAAAACAATATGTTATTAAGAAAAAGAAAGCTAGAAATATATTTTGTATGCAAAAAAGACTAAAGCAAAACATAATTGTCATATATCAAGAATCTACTATGACTTATTTATTAGTAAGAAATTCTATTCAAAATACAACATTGTAGAGAATTAGAGCCAAATTAAAATCGAATAAAATTATTACATTAATGATTATCCCATTTAAAAAAGAGTATTAGATTCGTCTAATTATCTAAACATTTGAGTTACTATTTAGTCATTGGAGTTATCTAAATTTCTTTTGCATTTACAAACTTTTTAGTATGATTATTTTATTCAATTAGTATGACTACATAAAAAAATGTATAGATATATCCTATGTAATTTAAGGTATAAAAACGTCTATAATAAGTCCTTCGATTAAGTCTAGTATACATACAACTATTACGATATAAAGTCACAATTCATCTATAGTAGTTTTCACAAAGCATATGGCATTACTAAATCAAATAGCAATATACCAATTATCAATTAATTTTTACTTCCATATTATGGTAAACAAAAAATATGATTTTTATTGTGTTATCATAAACAAATTTAAATAAATAGTTCAACTTTGTAGATTGCCTATATTATTTCTTGTAAGGGTTTTTTTGTACCATCCATATTTTTTAGAAATCATGAAAATAATGTGTGTATTACTTTTTCCTTGGTTGTGTCCACAATATTTGAAGCAATTAGTACATGTATTTCTTTTGGTGACATTCCAATGTGCTTACCTTCAATTAAATTTCTTAGATCATCCTTGACTCATTAGATTAAGTTAAAAATTTTTTATCAAACAATCTACTAACCAATACAACTATTTCATCCAATATTTTGGACAATTGAATTTGTGAGTAACAATAATCATATGCATGTAACATCAATTCCAACCACAATCTAATTCCACTCCATGTTCTTATTTTACTATCTAGTTCGCTATCAAGTGGATCCAAACTTGTTGAAAGATTATTAACACATCCTTTTGTATTACAACAAAGAAATAGAACTAAAATACTAATATGATTTATGATGTTTTATATGCACTCTATATAGTTATGTGTATAAGATGGGCTTGAGCTTTTTGGAATAAAAATTTTGATTCCTTAGAGAATATTAAAAGAAAATGCTTTAAATTAATTTTTTAATAAACTTTAGCACATCTTTAAAAGTGATTATTAACAAATTTTAATTTTTTAAGGATATTAGTTTTATTTTAAGAAACATTGATTTTTTAATAATAAAATTTAATAAAAATTATGAAAAAATATTAACAAATATAGAAAATAAACATAAATGATTATCAAGTTTTTTGATTTAAAATCAAGCTTAAATGTACACTAACAAAAATTAGGTAAACATAATAATGAAATAATAGAAATAACCTACTATAGCAATATAACATAATAAATATAAAAAATAAATAATAAAATAATCCAATGGCACAAAATTAAGAGAAATACAAATAAAAAACCAATGATTAAAAAATATTTAATGAGACAAAAGAAATTTTATTGATTGAATTAGAAATAAAGAAAATTAAGAACTTCATTGATTTGAGAAAAAAAAAGAAGAGATTAGCAGTTTGATGATTGAATAACATACCATAAAGAAGTAGGAATGAGCACTGTATGCTAAAGACTTCAATGTCATGATATAAAAATTATTTTTAAAATTTTTTAAAAATTTTAGTAGTCAATTTTGTTTAAGAATTCTCTTATTTATAGACCTATTTAATGGTTAAAATTATTGGTCAAATTTATTAATTAGTTAATAATAATAACTTATAAATATCTCAATATCACAAAATAACTCTTAAAAAGTTGTTGCATTGGAGCTGCTCCAACGAAAGCCTCCCTTACATCTTTTTACCAACATGCATGATAAAAAAACTAAATTAAATAAGCACTACTTAGAAATTAGTATTTCACTTAGACAACTATATTTGATTTGGGATATGATGTTTGGAATTAGATCTAATGTTTAGATCACAAAATTGTGTGAATGGATGACATGCATAATTCGTTGTTCAAAGGTGGATGTCAATACGGTAATTTCGTCACATAATTGTTCAATTTGATGGCAAAATTACTCTCACAATATTAATTATAGTTGTATGAAACAAATACACTTTTTTTTTCCAGCATTGCATGAATGATGGATAATATGGCTTGATAACATTTTTCTTGGAATTGGTAAAACTGTATTATTTGGAGTTTGCTACCCCTTTTCACTCTAAAGTTATTTCATATATTTCTATTACATTTATACTCAACTAAATTTGAATTCGTGAGCTATATGCTGATATAAAATTGTTTAGAGTTTTGGTGTAGTTTTCTTTACCTAATAGGTGCTTCTAATTGTATTTTGTTTGGCTACCTTTGCATTTGATGAGTCAGGACATAAAGGCTTATTATTTTGTCTAGATGGGATTTGTTAGAGTGAAACTAATTTAATTTTGTCAAAAAAGTGATGTATCATTTAACATAATGAATTAGGGGTTTTCAAAGAATCTTAAAATATTCAAAAAGATTCAAGGATTGAACACATATGCATCAAATTTGTAAATATATTTTTTTTAAAAAATAGAACATTAGTTTATTAATTGTAATGCACATATTTACTCACCTTTAAATCCCTATTATAAGAGAAGTTAATTTAGGAGTTAGGACTAGAGTTCTATAAGGGAAATTAATCATAGTGCATTTGTATCTTTCATAGAACTAGAATCTATAGGAGAAGCAAATAAGGTTCACTATTAGGTTTATATAATGAAAGAAGGGTCATATCAGTTTGAGAGAAAACAAGTGTGGGAACAAGTTTTTAGGTCTAATGATCAATGAATGATTGGAACTAAAGGAATGTTTAAAAATAAATAAGATGAGAATGAATCATTAATAGAAACAAAGGCAGACCTATTGCTAAGGGTGATAGCCATGTTGATGGTAGATGTTTTAAGTAGTCATTTATACTGGTGACTGGATTAGAGAAGATTACACTTCTCTTTGTATATTCTTATCATACTAATTTTAGATTATTTGAAATGGATGTAAGTAATCTATTTTAAAATAGGATAACAAATGAATATCTACATGTAAAACAACCTCTAAGATTTGAGACCCATGTACATTATGAGTATGTATATGAGCTTAAGAAGATATTTTATGGCCTCAAGCATGCTCCTCATTCATGGCATCATAGAATGGGTAATTACCTAGTTAATAGTTATTTTTGAAAAGAAAAAAATGGTTAACACACTAATCTTGAAGTCTTTAATTAATTATTTATTACTTGTTCCAGTTTATGCTGATGACATAATTTTTGGAAGCACAAATAAAAACATGTAAGGATCTTTATCACTTAGCTGAAAGATAGTTTTAGATAAGTATAATAGGTTAGATGAATTTCCTCTTTGGATTGCAAATTTTTTAATTAATAAATGAGATTTTTGCTTCATAAACTAAGCATTTAAAATATTTATTCAAGAAGTATTGGTATGAAAATATAAAACATAGGAAGATTCTAATAAATAAATCAGTCAATTTAGATTAAGAAGAAATCAAGATCCACATTGATAAAAAAATTTATGAAGTACTTGTTAGATATTTATGATATCATATAGTAAGTAGACTAGATATCATATTTAGTGTTGGATTATGTGCTAAATTCCAATAAAAACTTAATTCATCTAAAGGTGATTGATGTAATCTTCAAATATGAAATAGAAGAAGAAGAAAAGGAAGAACAAGGACAAGATATGAATTTATATACTTTATTGAAGAAGAAGAAGAAGAAGAAGAAGAAGAAGAAAAAAAAGTTATGAGTTTATATACATTACACAATTGAATACCATAAGACTCAACTACTTTTATTGGGGCATTTCTCCAAGTAAATTTAATCAAGGGATGAATTTATGTACTTTACATGAAGTTTGGAAAAAGTTAAAAGTAATTTATGGAAGTGCTTATTAAGTTATAGAAATAAAGATAAATCTTCTTACACATGATCATGTGCTTTTTTGAATAAATTCAAGAGAAACTATAGAGAATATGCTTATACGATTTATTAGGATTAGTAATGGATTAGAAAGTCCTAGAAAAGTATTTCTCAATGTAGATCTTGTAAGAAAATTAGTAAGGCTTCTACAAAATGAATATGATCCTCTTACAACTGCGATAAAGGTAGTAAAAGGCATAACAAACTAAATTTTGATTAGTTAATTAGAGAATTATTAACGATAGAGACTGAGATGAATAAAAGAGTTGAAAAGGGGTCCTCCGTAAGCATGAAATGCATGCAGCTAGGTACGTAAAACAATTAGCCCTTATAGCTAAAAAAGATATTATAGATATGACATATATCTGCTCTATGGACTTGGAGGAAGAGGTAAATTTTCATGTTAAAAATTTAAATAAAAATTTGACAAAAAGTTTTATTAATAGGAATTTGTAAAAAAATAGAATGGAGAAGATGAATTGACCAAGATGCTTTGATTGTTATGAAACTGACCATATTAAACCAGATTATCCACAACTCAAATACACTAAAAACAAAAAATGAAAAAAAATAATGAAAAAGAAAAATATTTTCATGCTACTTGGAGTGCTTAAGAAGAATTAGACTCCAAAACTTCAAGTAGTGAGGAGGAAGAAATAATATGCTTCATAGCAAATCATAGTGAATCAAGTACATCAAGTGAATAATAAATGATTAAGATAATCTCCTGGCCTCTTAAAGTTTTTAAAAAATAATTACATAGAAGTTATTAGTGTTTAAACTTCTTTAATATCTATAAATAAAAATTAAAAATATTTATAAAGAAAAAATTTTCGTTTCATTTTTTATGTGAGGAGATTGAAAAAAAATATATAATGAAAATGATTTCATGATCCATAAGAATAATTCTTTGAAAAAATAGATTATTAGTTTGAAAACAAAAATCTTTTCTATTTAACAAACAAAAGTTTTAATATTTCACGCGACATTTACTTTTCTAAAAATAATTCCATGTTAGCATTTGAATATGCCTAATATTTCATACATTACATTCTTTTGTAGTTATGGAAAAACTCAAAACTTTAAGTATTGTCAAATTAGGAAAAATATTTGTAGTTCAAAGTCTTGTTTCGAATGACTAAGCCAATCTTGTTTGGTTTCCTAAGGTTAGAGAATGGAGAATTTAAAATAAGTTGCCTTCATAATCATTTTGTGGACATATTATTTTGGACACATTCATAGGTTAATGGTACCATACTTGTGAATTATGCCTACAAATAAGGTAAATATACGTTACATTTAATGATTACTATGTAAAAGGTTTATAATTTATGTACCCTCATATAGAGAAAAATAAATATCTAACTCTTAAGAGTTGGTTAATGGATGCTCAAGACATATGACTAGACACATATCAAAGATTATCTCAATAAGATGTGCTCCAAATAGTTGGGTAACACCTAGAGAAAAGTCTAAAAGAAGATAATCATACTTTGTCACTTATGGCTTTCTATGTTAACGAAAATAAGTAAGCCAGATGTATTTAAAGATCTTCCCAAGCAAAACAAAACAAGTTGAAAAATATAAGAATCTTACAAAAAAGGAAGAAAAGTTAAATATTTCTTTTAAACCTTAAAAAGACTTAACTGTTAATATATCTTTAAGGATAACTTATTTATACATTTTTAAACCCACACAACTCTAGAGTTAATGTGAAAAAATATGGTTTTGTGAATATTAATGATTCTTCTAGATATAATTGAGTTGTATATCTTAAGAGTAAGACTGAGACATTTGAAATCTTTATTAATTTGATAAAATAGAAAAAAGAGAAAACCTATCTCAAATTAATTTGTATTCAATGTGATAACAATAACAAGGTCAAAATTATGGGGCATCAATTTACATATCCTTATTTGTATCAATAAAATGGGTTTATAAAAAGAAGGAATATGACCCTCATAGTGATGGGTAGAACAATGTTAATCAAATGCAACCAACCAAAATACTTTTGGGCCAAGGGAATTAACACAACCTATTATATAATAAATAGAATTAATTTATGTCTAATATTTAGGAAAACCCTGTATGAGCTATTTGATAATAAAAAACTAAATGTTAGCTGCTTCCATATTTTTGGATATAAAAACACCATTCTTAATAATGAAAGGCCCAACTTGAATAGGTTTGATGAATATGTATGTCGAGATAGTTTTATAGGACATTCTTCTTTTAGAAAAACCTATAGAGTTTACAACATAGATACTCAAAGGGTAGAGAAAATAATGAAAATAGTTCTTTATTAGTCTACTTATATGATAATAACTAAAACTATAGATGAATTGATAATGTCCATGAAGAACTTAAACTTGAGAGAAGATGAAGGTGAAAGAGAAAGTAAAATAAAAGTAGAATAGACTAGTCATCAATTACCTAAAGATTTGAAGTACCAAGCCTCATATAAAAAAAATCAATTATAGGAAAAGTAAATTTAGGAGTTTAGACTAGAGCTTCTATGAGAGAAATTAATCATAGCTTATTTGTATCTTTCACAGAACTAGTATCTATAAGAGATGCACAAAAAGTTGACTATTTGGTTCATATAACAAAAGAAGTGTTATATTAGTTTGGGAGAAACCAAGTGTGGGAAATAGTTTTTATGCCTTCTAACCAATAAGTGATTGGAGCAAAAGGAGTTTTTAATAATAAATAAGATGAAATAAAATGATCACTAAAAACAAAGTTAGACCTGGTTCTAAGAGTTATAGCCAAGTTGATGGGATAGATTTTGAGTAGTCATTTACACTAGTAACAAGATAAGAGACCATTAGACTTCTCTTTACATATTCATGTCATAAGAATTTTAGATTATTTTAAATGCATGAAAAATTTATATTTTAAAATAAGATAATAAAAGAAGATCTACGTGTAAAACAACCTACATTTTTTGAGACCCATGTACATTGCGATTGTGTATATAAGCTTAAAAAGATATTTTATCGCCTTAAGCAAGCACCATGTTCATTGTATCATAGATTGGGTAATTATCATTTTAATCATGATTTTAGAAAAGAAAAATTGAAAAACACTATTCATAAAATCTTTAATTAATTTTTTAATTTTGTTTATGTTGATGACATAATTTTTGGTAACTAAAACAAAATTGAATAGGGATCTTTCTCACTTAGTTGCAAGAGAGTTTTAGATAACTTTAATAGGTTAGATGAATTTCTTCTTTGGATTAAAAATTATGTAATTAAAATATGATATTTTTTAAAAATTTTATTCAATAAATTTATGTATGAAAATATAAAATATTGGAAGATGCTAATTGAGTCTATTTAGATTAAGATGAAATTGATATCCACATTGATAAAAAACTTTATGATGTACTTATTAAATCCATTTTGTATCATATGGTAGGCAGACTAGATATCTTATTTAGTGTTGGCTTATGTATTAGATTTTGATAAAATCCTAAGTCAGAAAAAGGTGATTGAGTTAATCTTCAAATATTTAAAAAGTACAATGAACGTAGGCACAAGGCATCTAAAAAATGCTCGTTCATGAGACCTTATAATATCATAGATTTAGACTTTCTAAGGTCTAAGGTAGATATATAAAAACCTTAGGTACATGTGAATTACTAGGAAATATTTTAATTTCATGGTCAAGAAAGATGAAAATATATTATGGCCATATTGACCACAAAAAGCTAAGTATATAGTGATTGATAGTTGTGTTACCCAAGCGTTATTCTTCTATTAACAATTTCAAGATTATGGTTTAGATGTCTCACATATTCCCATTAGAATTGATAATATTTTTACCTTAGCTTTGGCAAAGAACCAAGTTTGTTATTCTCAAAGCAAACACATAGCATAAGATATAATTTATAAGAGATCAAGTAGCTAAAGGCTAAGTAAAATTCATATATGTTTCTATCAGAATAAAATTGAAAGATATTTTTGCAAAATTCCTTACAACTAATCAACTTCAAATCATAATAAAATAATTGGGTGTAATTGAAATTGCATTAATTAAATCTCCTTTTTCCAAATATTAAAGAGGGAGAATAATGATGGTTTAAATAAGTGCGTACGAACATGTAGTAAGGGGAGCATGAATTAAGTTGGAGCAAAAAAGTTTCTCTTTTAATACCACGGATCATAATAATTTATTTTTTTATTTGTTATTTTTTATCTAAATATTTATGTCTTGTAATCATGAAATAAGAGAGATAGTTCAGTTACCCTTGGGTTTGATGAGTTAGGTTATAAATTTTAAACTTTTTATTCTAATGAGCTTGTTTATTGTAAAGTAGGTTTAGTATTAATGTTCAAACCTAATACCTTTGAAGATAGTGAATTAGCAGTCTCCAAAATATCTTAAAATGTTTATTGAGCTTCAAAGATTAAAGAGATGCACACCAACTTTGAAAAAGTCTATATCTTTGTTATAAAATAGAATATTAGCATGTTAATTATAAGATACATCTCAATTCATCTTACTTTCACATTCTAGTTTTAGCATTTAAGTTGTTGATCCTATCTTTGATTTAAGAAAATTATAAGTTTTCAACTCAATCTCAAACATTTTTTATTAAATCAATGTAATGCATCTTTGCCAAACTTCATGTCAATTATTAAACTTTCAAAAAAAAAATTAATTATGTTAAATTTTCTTAGTTAAAAAAAATCTAAGTTACACTCCAAGTTACTAAAGTGCAAAGCACTTGGGTCAGCCAAGACCAACTGTTTGGTAACATCGAGTTAGGCAACAAGTTGAAAACAAGCCAGAAAATTAATCAAGGTGTGACCTAAACCAGATATGGGTAAGGTTGAGAACGAATGGCAATGATCTTGAATTTAGCATAAAAATTTGTTCCTGTAATCATGAAATGACTTATAATCATATGAGTGTCCTAGGAGATGAATTTAGTATGAAAATTTGGCTAGCATTATATACCCATGAAAGGTATTATAAAATAAAACAATTTTTCTTTTCAACAATATGGGACTAATTTTTGTCCAACAACATTGTGCTTAAAGCATGCTTTATTTCTCACCATTCAAGCTTTGATCAGATGATAAATGTGTGATCAATTATGAGTGCTTGATTCTAGCTCGAAATTGAATGACCAAGATCATGTTCGACTTCATAGAAATTTTTTTATTATTTTTACCTTTTGAAATAATCTATCATAGAATTGAAGGATTCATCTTTATCTATGTTTAAATCCTACTAATTAGATTTTTTCTAACTTTTTCATCGATGAATCAAACGATCCAGATCACATCCTATTGGATAAGTTGGCCTAGTTCTAATCCACCTTGATCCAACTGCAAGAACTCATCCACCTTTATAGTCTTACTTATAACCCACCAATAAGTCACACATAATGACTAATTCCATGCCATTAATTAAGCCATTACATTAGTCTTTTTTGAAAAACTATTTCAAGCTGTTTGGAAGTAGTGCTTGTGACAACTTTATCTTGAACTTTTAGTGGCTATGATAAAATGTTTTCATGAAATAACAAATAAATATGAACCAATCATTTAGATCATAACAAAACATTGCTTATTATTATATTAGAAAATTTACTAGTAAAACTTAAGATTTTATCATCAAACAAAGTATCATAACTAAGGGTAAAAACCACAATACATTAACCATCCAATACTCTTTGAAATGATCATCAAACTATTGACTATCATTTGATAGAGACACTGTCTCCGTTCTATAATATTTTTGGACCATTCCATCCATTTGTGGAACTATTTGGGCTCAACTTACAATAATAAGTCCCATCTTTCTTGAAGACACTTCTATAATTATCTTATTGTCTCCCTCCTCCTAACCTTTACAACATTTTTGTATTTCACACCTACCTGTATTATCTTTGTTATCGATAACATTCCTCTTGATATTCTCCTCTTTTAGTATATTTATTTTTTTGTTAGATATTCCTTGTGATGTAAAAAACCTTATAATGATTTGTATTTCTTTCACATTCTACTACAAAAAACATCCAAAAGTATTTTGACCAATTTCATAAAAAACTACTCCATGAAGTCTTTATTATAGTAAATAATTCATATGTTTCTAATTTGGCACTTTTATTATTTTTTAAAAAAATTGCCTTAGGATTAAATTAATGTTATTTTTAATATGTTTTGGTTTTTATTTTTGTGACATATCCTCTTTCAATTCATGTAGAATTATTATTTGAGATTACTTTTCATTTTTTTTTCTTTCATATTTTACTTCCTCTACATATTGTTAGTTTTTCAAATAATAGTCTTTGTGATATTATGCAAAAATATACTTATGCAAATTTGATTTCAAAGCATTTAAAATAAATTTTGATGCACTTACATTATTTAAACAAACATTAATTGAATCTTAAAGGCTTTTTGTTGTTTTGTGAACATCCCTTCATATAAAAATTTAATCATTGAAATTAAAAAAATGTTGGGATGTCTCTTAAGCATCTCTTTCTTGACTTTCCAAGTATCTGTTTGTTAGTATAACTTATTCATGGGATGCTCATTTGTCATATTTTCTTGATTTCTTTTGTTAATAATGCCATTGGAATTTCCTTATAAAATAATTTAGGATGCACCATTACATTGCTTTGATTGTATTTACATATATAACTACCATTAGAAAAAAGTTTTATTATGTCTGAAAGACAAAATACATGATGTACACTAGCAATGATAATGATAAAAAGTATTTTAAAATTAAAAAAAACAATTTTTTCAACAATCTACAAAGACACAAAATGCCTTGCCATTAATTATTCTCTTTTTCCAAATATTGTACTTCATTTCATAAGCCCTACCTTCAAAAATACGTGATCCTCTTCCAAAAAGCCCACTTTCTTAATTTATTTATCTTAATTTTTGTGGAGAAAATCTACTTTGAATTTCTTTGATGATTTAGATCTTCTTATAAAGAATATAAAATCATATCTATATCAATTAGAGTATTGTTAGTATGTTCATACTAGTATAACAATTATTAATACATCATATTATATAATACTTTGTATAGTTTCATCTCTATGCTAGACTAATAATTATTATTATAAGAAAATTAATTAAAAGTGAAATACTTATCCTAGTTGTCATTAAAACATAATTTCCATAGCATTAATATATTTTTAAGTGTTTAAAATATTCACTTTCATCAACTTTTATTTTGAGCCTAGAATGTTGTGTTAGACATTCGTTGAGTGTGACATGGATCAAGAAACCTTTTCCATATGTATGATATAAGTTAGGAATCCTTATATAATATAATGTTTTGTCAAAAATGTTCCCTTGATAAGTAAAATATGAGTTTTTGGGGTTAAGAACCTCATTTTCAAACCAACAACTATTTGGATTTTAATCTTCCACAAGTCATCATGTTTAATTCGGACAACTTCTTACAATCAATATGCCAAAATGTCAATAGTAAAGTTCATTCTATTTGTTATAGATATAACATATATCTCTCAATTATCCATCTAAATATTTAATTGAACTTTCACTATGTTATGTATCATAATTGTTTGCACTTCTTAAAGAACTGGTAACTACTTTTACTTCTCACTTGGTGATAGAGTATTTCCAAATTGTAATGATTGAATAATTCAAGTTATTCTATTTGTCTTAATGTCTTAATTGATTTATCATCAAAAAAATTATAAATAAGACATTGTATGTACTTTGTAATAACAAGAAGCCCATATATGAAAATTTCAACATTTTTTTAGATGGAAGTGTTGCATCAACATGTAAGATATGAATTGGACATAAAAAAGCTAATTTAATGGATGCTATCTTTTTGTGATATTTAGTAAATAAATAGACATATAAACCATTTAACAAGGGAACCTTAGTTGTAAATGAATCTACTTAAGCAATTTTTGTCAGAAATATGCATCAAAACAAAGTGGTACATTTGGAACACATGGAAGATTTTTGAAAAATAAAATTAGAAGACAAACAAAAATCAAAATAAGGATATAACAACATCATTATTAACATATATTTGACTTATAGTTTTGCCATAAATGCTATCATAATTGGCAAAATATGTATTTTTGTGGGACATAATGTCATTCTAAATACTTAGTTGTGCTTCTTCAATGTTATGAATTGAACGATGCTACTCTCCTATGAAAGCATTGACAGCTTCTATTACTTTTCTTTTGGTGGCATAGGATCTCCAATCCATAATGTCTTAATAATTCAAGACGTTCTATTTATCACAATGTCTTAATATATTTTTCACCAAACCAATTATGAATAAGATACTATATTACTTTGGAGTAACAAGAAGCCTAAAAAATTAAAAACTTAGTCTTTTTTGGATGGAAGTGTTATGTCAAAAGGTAGGATAGAAATTCGAGATTTAAAACGAAGTCAATGGAGCCTATCGGTTTATGATATTCTTCAAATAGATAGACCTATATAAAGTTTAACAAGAAAAACATAGTTGTAATGGAATTTACGCAAGTTGTGTTTCATAAAATTATACAACAAAAACTAGAAGATTTGGAAGACATGAAAGATTTTGAAAAACAATTAGAATACCAAAACAGATTGTGGTATGACAAACATAGTAAATTTCTTCTTAAATATTATTTAAGGAAGGGAATTTATATAGGACTTTGTTAAAAAAGAACTGCACTGATAGACACCTTCAAGTCAAATATTATGCTGACGATGTCATATTTGGATCAACCAACTTTGATTTATGCGATCAAATTAGTAAGCTTAATTGTATAGGATTTGAGATTGACAAAATGGGTGAGTTTTCTTATTTTCATGGATTGCAAGATAGGAAAGATGAGAAAGGCATCCTTGTATCTTACATAAAGCTTATAAATGATATGTTTAAATTTAAAAAACAACGATATAGTTGCATCAGAGTTATTATACAAAAAAAATCATCTTAGTGATTTAATTCAAAGTGACTTGTTGTTTTGATTACAAACACATGCCTCTATTTAAAAAGAAATTATGCATGTTTCATCAACTTAAAAGTTGTTCCTCAAAATACAAGTGAAGCATCAAGGAATGAATTTTATTATGTGGGTTGCTCGATGATTTTTAACTTTTTTTGTTAGAATGAACGGTTTGGAATTATTTGGTAAGGTATGCCATCACAATATGGGCATAAAAATATGTATTAAAAAATAAAAACAAAATGACCATTTGGTTATCATTCAAAATATGGAAAGGCTAGTGGTAAAGGGTTATAATCTACTAAAAAGGTTAAACTTAGAAGGGACACTTGAACTAATCATAAGGTTGAAGGGAACATGGCCATTATTAGCTTTTTCTTGTTACAAGGTGTTTGAAATATACCGAATAAATAGTAAGAGCGCATGCATAAATGTTTTTGTTTTGGAAGAAGTGCTTGCAGAATAATTGGATTGTTTTAAGCATTGTCCAGTTCAAAATCATATGTGTAAGCTTATTAAATAATTATATTATTTGCAACAAGAACAAAGATCCTTGTATGACAAACTTAATAGATTTCTACTAATACATTATTTAAAGATGGAAATGTAGATTGAACTTTGTTCATAAAGAACTACTCTAATGAACTTCTTCTTGTCCATGGTTTTGCAAACAATATCTTTTTTGGATCAACCAACTTAGCCTTATGTGAATGATTTAAAAAGCTTATGAGTGTAGGATTTGAGATTAATGTAATGGCTTAAGATAGTCATTTTCTCATATTCAAAGTTAAACAATATGAGAAAAAGCATCCTTGTATTTTAAATAAAGTATTAAATGAGAATTTATAAATACTTGACCTTGAGAACCTCAAACCTATTTCTTCTTTCAATAGTCTCCACCAAAGCATTAAACTAGGAAATGAAGGGAAAACAAATATATTTCAAGCTATACCAAGGGATGATATGTCCTTACTTAACTAAAAGAAGACCTATGAAACTTTTTGGTGTGGGACTTTTTTAATCAATTTTAGTAAAGCTTCAAGGACTAATGATTTACTATCTATAAAAAGAATCTTTTTGTGCTTGCTTTGCACAAAAGTCTTAGTGTTTTCATATCACAAATTTAGGTTATGTCATTATCTCATAAGAATAAGCAATAAAGATTATGTAGGTTCAAGAGTATATAAGAAGGCATTGTAGGTATTTAATCATTTTTTTGACACACCTTAAAGCCATCAACTATTATAGACAAGGAATTATTTCTTGCAATTAGTGAAGCACAATATATAGTATTGGGAGTACTTTAAGAACAAATTTTGGTGTTAAAATGGAAACTAGAAGATATGGAATTATATTTGAAAAAAAATACTCATAAAATATGCGAACATGTGTGCCATTTTCATGACTCAAAACCTTATCTAGTAATCTAAGGACAAACAAATTGATGTTAGGAACAATTTCATCATGAACAATGTACAATGAAATGTGGTGGACATTTGAATTTCATGTTAACAAAATGCAACTAGTTGACATCTTAATGAAGTTGCTTAGGAAAGATTTATTGTATGGCATTAAAAGTCTTTTTGTTCATGAGAAAAGTGTGAGAAATTAATGTTCATTTTAAAAGCTGTTCTTGGAGTGAAGGTGACATCATCCATGTGCTTTTATTACTTACAAATCTAGCTTCACTTGATAATATTTAGGAGATGTTTTCTTGGACTACATCCAATTACTTTATGATAGACTTAGATTGCAAGCAATAAAAAAACAAGAGGTTATTGATCTAATGAATAATAATCTAAGAAATTTTCATAATAATAATCTACTTCTATAACGTACTAATTGATCATCAAAATTTGCTTCTGAGTATGATATGTGAATAACATTGGAAGGAGATTAACGCTAGAAGAACATGTAAATTGATTTAATATGTAGATGTAACCATTTGTGGAATAATAATAGAAAAGATAATTGTATGATCAAGAAACTAAGTGATCCATTTGAGTAAGACATTTTCCCTAGCTTATAAATTAAACTTGTGGCTCAACTACACTATGCACGATTTTTGGAATTTGAAATGAAAACTTTTGTATGAGTAAATGCACCACATGAACATGTTATATACAATTTGATTAGCTATTGGAGAAAAGAGACAATATTAGGAGTAGACTAATTGATCTACATAACAAGTGGATCTAATAAAATTATATGGAACAATTACTTACGAAGATTAAAACAAGATGATAAAACTATTCTATTAAGGAAAAGCCATTCCTTAAAAAAGGTATAAGAAAAACTCAAATAGATTAAATAATCTTGTTAACTTCTACCATATAGTAAAATTACTCAAATTGAAATTAAACTTTCAAAAATGTTGTATATTCCCATCATATAATATGCAATGGTATAATGAATTTTATCAATTGTATATTAGTGATGTTCTCAACATATTTAAATCAAACAAAAAAATACAATATACAAATATTACTGTAGACAATGTAATCATCTTATTCAAGTAAATAAATTGAAAATAAAGAAGTTTGCATGGTATGGCAAAATTTTTTTGAACTCTGAGCTCTACTCACATTTACTTACCATACAAAATTCATATGGTATGCTAACATTTCTTTCATACCAACTGGATTGACTATAAATGGATATCATACAATATGATCATTATGTTCAATTATACAATCACATACATTCATAAAATATGTTACGATAAAAGACTATGATTTGCTTAATATTGCTCAATCTAGGGCTTTGGAGTGGGCCAAAAAATTTTGAAATCAGACCACTAAAAATTGTTTATGTTATAAATTCTCCTGTTACATTATTCGAACTTTAGAAATTTTACTAACAAATAAAAAACAATTCTATTATTTTTAAAAATAAGCAACATTTAGTTTGAATGTTGAAAGAAGTTTAAAAAGGAAAATTTTAAGTCTAGTGTTGTTAAATCTTTTGTCCAACAGAATCCATATTTCTAACATATTGAGAGCTAAGACTTTTTCATCAACATGATTTTGTAGATTTTAGTGATGTTATAATATTTAATTTTAGATGAATGACATTACTTTTTAATTACTATATGAGTTCTTTTTCTTATTTTACTCTTATAGTTTTGATAACTTTTAACAAATTATAATATTAACTAATTTTTATTACTTAAATGATTTATATTTTTAATTAGTTAATTATGCATAAATCTTAGAAAAATCTTGATTTATAAATATTTGAAGAATGTTTTTTGTAAAATATTTGTTCTAATTTTAATTTTAGTTAGGACATCCTCTATTCTTAAAATATTATAAGAGTCAACTAAGTAGAAGTGATGGAATAATTTTAATATTTTTTGCATTAAAATGTTTTTATCCTTTTTAAAATACATTTTAACAACCCATGAATATTCGATAAATTAATATTGTAGAGAATATTTATTAACGTTATGTTGTCCATTTATTAGAGTTTATTATTAAGTTATTGTCATAATTTTGTATTTTAGCGATTAGGTACATTTTATTTTGATGTCGGTAGTTTCTATTCATTTGTATTTTTAGATAATTAATGTCTAATTTTTTTAGACACTGTTTTTAAAATTTTCAATATTTTATTTTGAAAATAATTTTACAATTTGTAAGTCTTTTATCCATTTTTAACTATGATGTATTTTATTTCATGTGATAATTATCGTTTTTATAGTATAAATTGTTTGGTTAACGATTTCATTTATCTTTATTTGCTAGTTTTCTTAACCCATTATTTTTAAAGCTTTTATCAAACACATATTATTAGAAAATTTTTTGTTGACATATTTAGAAATACAATAAAAAATTTTGTATAAGTTATTAAATCATTTACATTATTTTTTGTATTTTGTTTTAATTTTTTGTTAATGTTAGATATCTATCTTTGATATTTTCTAATCAAATATTTCAACAATAAGAGAATTTTTTTCTATTGAATAATATTTTGTAACAAATATTTACTTTTGCTTCAATTATTAATTTTAACATTTTTACATTTTTAGAGTCCTTTCTATTGATTAATACTTTTGAAACATTGGCCTCTCATGTTTTTTTATTATATTAGTATTTTTTATCATTTATACATTTCCATATGGTGATATGCATGTTCATTTATTTGTCTAAATTATTATTATAAATTTTAGTTGAAATGTTTGTAATACGAACTAACAGTTCCAATATTTATTTAGCTTAGCAATTTTAATTATTTTAAAAGTGTTTCCACAAGTACATTTTCATAAGTATGTCACTAATTGAATTTGTTTAATAAGTAATAGATGTTTTATTTATTTTTTAAAAATACTTTATTACCTTAACATCTCAATTTAATTTTGTTTATTAATTTCAATTTTTTCATTTGCACAAGCATGCTGAAATTATGTTCTAGTTCCTATGATTTTTTATTTTAAATCGTCAATGATTTTCTTATTTTCTTATATTTTGTCACGAGATTGTTATGCGATAACTATTGGTATAATGTTTTTGAGTTATTTTGCAATAAATCTTAAAGAGATTGATTAGTCTTTATTCACAATAAAATTATCAATATTTAATTTTTTGCGATATCATTTTCATTTATTTTCATATATTTCAAAATTTTAATTATCATAATAAAATCTTATATTTTTTAAATTTTTATCTCATTTTTGAATTAAAAAAATAAAATAATTAATATGCTCTTCAATCATTTTACATCACCTCCATTCAAACAAAATGGATTAAATGTTGATGTAGAAAATCATTTTTAGGACTTATTTGTTTCTTAAGGTTTATTAAGCTTTTACTTGTAATATGTATTTTTTTTATAAAAATTTATTGTAAATTAATTTTTGTTTCTCAATTTAAAATTTTGTACACTATGTTTTAGGAGGATAATTTTGATAGTTAAGTTGTAAATAGTTTCTTATATATTAAGTATTCAATTGTCATAGTTATTTTTATATATTTTTAAGCATAATATCTTTTTATTTCAATAACAAGAGTTTTTATTTTGTTATTGTATAACTTTATGATGTATGATGTAAATATATAAAATTTTTTAAAAATATTTTAATAATTTTGAAGTGATTTTTTTTGTTTTTTATTTAAACTTATCGTATTTTATTTAACAATGAACTTCTAAAATTACAAAAATTTTAAATATTTTAAAATTTTTAATTGTAATAGCTTATTTGTTTGCTATGGCGATAGGAAAACTTCTTGAAACATTATTGTTATTGTTTAGCTTATTTATACATAAAATAATATTGTTTTTAAAATTTATTCTTATAATATAAATTCTTTCAAAATTATGTTATCTCGACAATTGATATATTTAATTTCTTAAATTGTTTTTCTTAGATCACATAATCTAAATGTTTTAAATCATTAAAATTTTTCTATTTATATATTTAATATTAAAACTTTTCTTCATAAATTTGGTTTTAAAAAATTATGAAAATCATTTCGAAATTTGGAAATTTTAAATAAATTATCTATTTCTTTTTTGTTTTAATGTTTTTCTTTGAAAAATATTTTTTAATATTATAATTAAATATAGTATTTATATTGTTCACAAGATTTCTTTTTGTATGTTTTTATATTTTCACAAGCTTTTGAAATTATATTTTAAATAATTATTTTTCATGTGGGAAGTTGCTTTAAGATCTGACTTTTTTCTTTCCAAAATGCCATGTATGACGCTTGCACTAATAGAAAATCATTATGATGAAAAGTAATATTTTAATATTTGATATTTATAAGTATAGAAAAATTTGCCTTTCACAACATATATAATATATTTATAAATATTTTAGATTTCATTGTATTTTTGATATCACAAAAATTACTGCATACTCAATTAAATATTTACGATATAAAGCTATATTTTGGTATATCATTTTATTAAAATAAAGTCATTGTTGTTTTAAATACATTGAAATTATTTATAAATTTCCATTAATCATTTTACCTAAAGTTTTGTAACTTTAATTAATTTAATATTATTTTCATAATTACTTTATTTTTGTTGGCTTGTTCTTTATTGATTTTTTGTTGTAACTACTTGATATATTGAACATATTGATTAAACTTTGAAATATTAAATTGTTTTTACAAACATAAACCTTTTAATTGTTTCAAAATGTTATATTGTGAAGTTTGAAACTGCTACATTACTAGGGAAATTTGTGTCCTTTGTAATGTATTTGGCGATAATTATTTAAGTTATTCTTAATGGTATTTTATTTAGTAATTCTTTCATTTTTTTTATATTGGTGAATTTTTCTTTATTTAATTAAAAAATGTTTTTTGATATATTATACATGTTCTTTTAAAATTGAGCTAGACTTATTTCATGATATTTAGCATTTTCTTCTCTTACAATATTTTTATTTAAATGATAATTTTTTACTTTTATATTATAATATTTAATTCAGAACTTTCTATGCATTTCTCTTGTTCAATACGATTGGCATTTTATTTATTATTTTTCATAGAACAGTCTTCTTTTATTATTGAGCTCATTTTTCATTTGTTGCATCACCAAAAATTTCTTAATTTATAAAAAAACAATTATGCCTATTTATTGTTTTTTCAATTAATTTTATTTTAATTAATATTTTTAAATTATAGGCACTTGCTAAACTTATTTTAAATATCACAGAATTAAAAAATGGTTTATCAACATAATATATTCATTAATATTTTTTAAATATTCTAATATTTTAGCAAATATATAGTACCAATATTTAGTTTTGTCATAAATCATCATTATAATGATAATATTATAAACAAAACGACTTATTGTTCTTTAATTTGGTTAATGATCTTAAGTGCATCTTTTCTTGCACTAGAATATTTTCCATTAATTTACTATTAAAAAATAATTTTGTCCAATTATTAATAATTAATTTGAATATTTTAAAAAAATTTTAAATCATAATTTTCATGAAGATTATATATTTTAATATAAAATGAGATATTATTTCTTTTTATTTTTAAGAAAAATTTAATCTTTAAATAAAAAAAAATCTAAGTAATTTATTAATAATAATATTTTTTTGTATTTAAAAGATAAGAAATATGTGAAGAAAATGAAAAAACACCTAAATATAATTCATGGAATAATACTAATATAACAAAAATTATTTTAGCATTTGATCTATTTACATTTTTTCTTTGTAAATTTTTTGCAAGATAGGCATGTCTATGAGTATACCAATATAAATGGATTTGTCAAGAAAAGAAACAAAAATGGTGGTTTTATAGAAACATCAAACTAATCAAAATTGTGAAAGCAATGAAAAAAATTATTTTACTTAAAACATGGAAAAGAAAAACTAATTTACTTATATAATAGCAAAAGCAAAAAAATCATCTAATTTATTAGAAATTATGTAGCATTCAAACTTAATAACATATAAATAACTAAATTAATATCATTACAAATAAAAGAAAAACACAGCATTAAAAAAAGAAAAGAATTGAACAAAATAAAAAAATGAGAACATAAATCTTATAATATTACAAATATATTGACAACACAATATCCATAAAATGATTCAAGAAAACATGTTTTACCAAACAAAAGTAAAACTAAAGTTTGTTTATGCAAAAAATAATAATAGTAGACACTAAAAAATATATGAAAACCATCAAAATATTATATAAAATTTGTAATAAAACATTGCACCTGTATTGAAAAAAATAAGAAATGCAAAAAAAATAATAAAAATAATAAAATATATAATTTGTAAATAATATTTGAATATTACATTAATAAAAAATATATATTACGCACAGAACTATGGAAAATTTTTTATTATAGATAAATATGACATCAGGAATTATGAAGAAAGAGGTAGAATGAGATTTCTGCAACTAGATTTAGATATTACTCTTATGTCACAATGATAAAAAAAAGGTGGACAAATAATAAAAAAAATGAAGCATCGCTAATCTTTGTGCTCCTCCTTAATTGCTTGTTTGTGCACAAAATCTCAATGATGGAGAAATCAACTATTATAAAAAAAATTACATATTTTCATTAATGAAGGTTTATAGCATGTAAATAGTAAGATTCTATGTATTAGAAAGCTAATCTTCATGTAAAAAAAAAACTTTCCTTATACATTATCTATTGCAAAGGAATAAATTGTACAAATGTAAAATCAAACCAAGAAATGATCTGTTTTAACCATATAATACAACTTTTCATATATTAGTTAACCCAACTAAGAAATTATGTTATGTATTTATACTCTTAAAAAATTCATTGAGTTGAACCATTATTTTAAAGATGTGACTAATTTCTTTACCAAAATAAATTCATACAAATAGGCAAACAAATGTTATGCTTAGTGTTATATTTGAAATCAGGGACAAGAGCATTTTTTTAGTAAAAAAATTCAACTTGTTTTTCTTTTAATACTCAAATTAGATTATGCTTAAGATAGATAAACTTAGATGGATATGTCTTTGAAAGATAATGTTTAAAAGTTTTATTACTGCAATAAGAATTAGAATTAAGAGGAAATTACTGAGATGTTGAAGGGTTTCACATAGAGTTAACTTTGGCGGATAACTATTAAAAAGTTCTTTAGGTTTGTATTTGTATTAAAGAAATTCAAAACTTCAAATTTGAATTGATCATTGATGAAATGTAAAATTGGGGTAATGAGTAATAAGGTGTATATTTTAAGTGATAAAAATTACATGACCAAAATGCTAAGCACTTACTTATAGTATAACAAAGTTTTTTCAAAGAATTGTATAAATGTAGCCATATAAATCCATCACATAAAATATTATCTATGTAGTTTCCATAGTTAATTGTAATATGATATTTTTAAGTTCTTTTAACTTGAATGGCTTCATCAAAGTTCATTGAAATGGGTCTAATAAGTACAATAGGATTAATATTTATAAATTTAATTAAGATAATCCTAAATAAAAAATAATGTTCACATTAATAAAAATTATACCTCCTAAAAAAATTAAATATTAAATATATTAAGAGATTATACATAATAATGAAATTGATTTTGATAATGAATAAAGTAATTTAAAAGATATATGTGTAAAATGAATCATTTTATAATTTGAGCATAATAAAAAGAATTGTAACTATGACATAATTTAAGATGATCATCTTTAGATTATTGAATGCAAGGGTTCACATCTTTCATGACTAATGTTTTCATAAGTTAACTATAAAATGGTGAAATCTTTTGTAATTTAATTTATAATAAAAAAGAATCTAATCTTCTAGAAAATATACCCACTGTAAAAATAATATACAACAAGTGTTATAAGAACAACATCAAAATTTAGTAAAATTTTAATGAAAATTGTTTTGAAAGCTTGCTTTCAAAATAAGTTACAAATAGTATAAGAAAAGGATTTGACCCTTTTTAAGCCATTTTCAATTACAACTAATGTTGTAGTAGCAAAGATGCAATTACTTTGCTATGTTAATTATTTGTTTGGAGGCAAAGGAGAGAAGTCCATTGAAACTTTCACTCTTATGGGAGCTAGTTGGCCGTAACGAAGCATAATAATATTGACATATGCATGATAGAGAGGCCATGAATTGAGTTGCTATAAAACTATTGGTTAAGAATAATTTAAAAAAACACGTAGAAGTGTGCTAACATCATGCCTACATTCAAAATACAATAATGTGAAAACATAATGTGGGTTGCAGAAAAAGTCTACAAATGACAGAAGAAAAGTCAAATTAGGCAATGCAATAAGTAGTAGTTTTGAATTATAATGGTTATTTCTAAATCATAAAATAAGGTTTGATAAAAAAAACAATTAACCCTTTGAGAAATTTTTAATTATATTTTTTCCACAAGTCACGTAATAATAATTTAGTTGCTTTGCATGATCATAAGACCAATGCTATGTTTGACGAAGATTTACTCAACACAGCACATGAAAAAGTTTCTCGTAATAGTGTTCATTCCTGTAACATCACTTAAACTATAATAATAATTGAGCTGAAATATTCAATTTTATTTATTGTTGTTTCTTTATTATATTTTTTATTTAAAAATGATGTTTATTGTTTCATATAAGTTTCCCATTATATTTTCATCCTTTCTCACGAATGAAAATTTTTTTGCATATTTTGATTAAGAGTGGCAGTTTAGTCAGCATTTCGTTTGAATTTATGCTCAAAATTACAATCTATTTAAAGCCTTATGATGGAATAAATATAAAGATTCTTATTTTAATATTTGTATTATATTTCTAGAAATAATGTTTTCTTTGTCTAAAAGAGTATGCAAGCATAGTTTGTTATGCAGGTTTTTTAGGTGATTATTTCACATCTCAATTATGATTTCAGTCATGACCATGTTGTCACTAAGAGTGCATATGTGGTTAGTCGTAAATACCACATTAATCATAAGAAACCTTCTGGCAAGAAGCACGGCTTTTGTAGCCTAAGCCACATCTTTGTTCATCATTCATTTTATAAGATGGCTTTATTAATCATGTTTGGGATTTCTATTTAGAAGTGATTATGATATAATATAAATTGGCTTCTTCTCATTTTAAATTATCTAGGAATCATTTTTATTCATATCTTTGACATTCTCTTGCAATAATTTAAAGAATACTTAGCATAATTAACTTTTTTAACTCATCTAATAAGTGTGTTATGGATTGCTGTATAGGTTATTCAATTTTCCTTAAACTATTTAATAGGACATATGAAATAGAAGTCCTTGATGCTATCAACCTAAATGGTGACAAGTCCATTATGATTATAGAAGTGGGTAAGCTTCATGTGTGTCATTGCAATATGGAGACTAAGTTCTTGTTATCCTTTTCCTTGTTTTCATGTCTCATGTTCACGTCTATTATTGTGAAGTTATGTTTGTAATGAAAGATGCCAATCATATTGGTCCAATGTACTATTTGGTATAAGAGTTAAGATGGTTTTCTTATGCTCATATTGAATATTCTTTCTAACTATTCTACTTACAAAAAAATTTCACAATAAAACTATATCATAAGATGAATAGTATTAATGATAACCAAGTGTAAATGGATGATAATAGAATCAACATAGATCATTTTAGACTGCTGCCTAAAATTAATTGTGAACCTTCAAACTAGTGTGAGCTACCACATATAGCATGTTATAACGATAACAAATTTTTCCTTACATATTGTTATGATTTGAAGAAGTTTTATATCATAATAATATTATATTTTGATAGAAGTTACTTTGTTGCATACTTTCTTAATCCACTAGTTGTTCATGTTCTATTTAGGAAATCATGCACTAAGATGAACAGTGCTTACCACCTATTGTTATTCCACTTTTTTATGTTATGACTTTTGATGGGCAAGAATAGTAACTCTGAAAAGTTGTGCCTACCTTACGAAAACAACATTTGTATTATAAACAATAGACATAAATCTCGATTAGCTTAATTCTACACCCATGTAATATTAAAATTATTCCATATTTTAAATGTCATGCCCTTTATGTTGGCAAAATGTGTGGAAGCTATAATTACTTTATATTAATAACAACTTTGCATTTAACTATTATTGATGTTTCATCCTTATATAAGTTGAATTTTTTGTTGTAATCTTTTTAGCCTGAGATATGGCCACATTATTATTTTCTTTGTATACTGAGCTCCACTTTATGTTTAGAAAATTTTTCATATTTAATCATGCAATTTGCTAACACTCATTGTATATTTTTTGAAAATTGGAATAGATTTAATAACACACTACAATCTACTAAAACATATAAATTGCTAATTTGTAATTGGTTGCATAGTTGAAGACCCACATTTAAATATTAAAAAAATCATAACTCGTTTCCTCTAAATTGTTTCAAATAATTCTAACTACAATACCACCTCAATTGATGAATAACCCCTCACCAATGATGTTGAACTACATCCAGATCATCGATTGTAACCACCTATTCACTTCCATTATTTTTTCTAAGTTTTTTCCAATTAATTTATGTTTCCCAAAATCATTCATTTGACATCATCATCCTAAAATGTTTGAAAATTTTTAAAAAGGCTTATTATAAAGAAATCAATTCTCTTTAATGTTACATGTATAACATTTGTTACGTTTTTATTTAATTACTTAAAGTTCTTAATGAGTTAGCTTTCCAAATATTCTATGATATTAAAGTGGGCAGTGTGATTATGACATCTCTATTACAAATTTCATATTAACTTTCTTGTTCGATGATGTAATTCAATTGATCATATTATAGGTATCAAGTTGCATAATGGGTATATTTTTTTAAAAGTAACCCATGCTTCTTTATTTTCTTTATATTAAAAAAAGCATGAACAATGGAATCATCATTTGGACATAGTTGGCACATTAAAGCCAATTGGTAATTTAGGTTCATTAGTATATTTGGTAATGGCACATGTTTTTGAATATTGTCCATGTTAACATTAACATCTTTATAGGCATTTGGTCATTCATAATTGTCATCTAAATTTTAGACTTGTCTCTTTTGATCTCAAATAAAACTAGGTAGAATGATAACTAAACTACACATCACATGTTAGAGAACATATACTATAAATTTGTTGAGTTAGACCAATTTGTATTCCTTGTAATCAAAAGTTCTATTCTTTTTATGCTAGCCCAAGTGTTAGATTTCGTTCTTGATGCATCTATGGATTGGTATTTTATTGACACATAGTTAGACCACAAAGTGTTGATGTTGAGTATCTACCAATGAAGTTTTACATAAAAAGTTTCATCTTTTTCTTAATTTTCTAAATACCAAGGCTATTTTCCTCTAACAAGAAGTTAATGTTTTTCCAAGAAGTCATGTGATGCTTAATATTTTCTTCATTGTCTTCCCACAAAAGTCAATTCATTTCTTTTTAAATTTGTTATAAAAGTACATTGGGAGTTTACCTGTCATTACAATATATATATTGGAATTAAGCAAATGGCATGCTTGATGAGAATGAGTCCATCCTTGATAGATAACAACTTCAATTTCCACCTAATGAAATCTATTTTAATTTTATCAATCAAATTTAAGAAGTAAGCTACTTTCTTTTGACCTATATATGGTGTGTAGTACAAATAAGCCAAAGGAAGATTTATTTAATGCAATCCTAAGCCCTTACAAATTTTATTTACCTAGCATATACTCATCTATATCTATAGATGTCCTCACTTTTAATTTTTATATTTAAGAACCTTGTAGAGTGTTGGAAGGGCTGTAGTAACTTACTAATATTAATAGTAGTTTCCAAGTGTTCTCTAATAATGATAAGTATGTTGTTTGCATAAGTTGAGAGAGTGATAGATATAGATGATTTATGTTGTCCATATAATATCATTCTTTTTTAAGAAAAAATGTTATTAGGACTTCTTTTTGAGAACTCCATGAATGAGATGAAAACAAAGGAAGATAGTGTAAGATTACCTTGATTAAGACTGACTAAAAGTTGACAAAAGTTACTTGGTGACATACTAATGATTGTTGATATCCTTGTGTTACAAAGATAATTATAAAGCACCTTAACAAGATTGTTATTAACATTATACTTGGAAACTGTCTCATAAAGAAATTTCCATGGTATGTGTAATTCACATTCCAAAAATCCAACGTAACAATAAAATTATCACATCTTTTTATTGATAGGATAATATACTAATTGCTAAACTTATAATATGTTCTATACAATATCTCTGCATTTATAAAACTAGTTTATTTTAGAAAAATCAACATATCCAAAATTTGTTACATTTAATAAAAAATAATCATTATGAATATAAGTTTCATGTTGTTTTGAAGAATATTTCTTGTAAAATAAAAATAGATTTCTAGGTTATGAGATTTATGAATATATATATATATATATATATATATATATATATATATATATATATATATATATATATATGGTTGTGTCCAAAATCCCCCAAAGAATTGGAGATCTTATAAAAATTCTTTTTCTACATTCAACACAGCAATTGAGATTAAATCCAAATAATTAGTGGAGAATTTCTAGTAAAACCATATGGGCCCAGAGTGCTATGTAAATTCATATTAAAATTTACATCTTTATTTCCTCCTTGGTGATATCTTCCATTGTTCTATTGCCTGTTTGCTTTTGTTGATAAGGAAATGATGTAATTCATTATATTTTCACCTTTAATTTCTTAAGAAAACTTAAAAAGATTCTAAAAGTGGTTGATTACAACTATCATTAATTTGTCCTCCATGTTTGTTTCTCAATTCATCACTATTGTATAAAAGAGATTCGTATCTCTTTCTTCTTCTATTAGCCATCTAATTCTTTTTTTCTATTTTGAATAATACTCCACACTTTCAAAATCTTGTGAAAAATAAGTGTTAATAAGATAATACATTTTCTATTGATCCTCTTTTTGTTTTCCTAAAAGAATTATAAATTTGTGATTCACCTCTTCCTTATCTAATTTAATAGGATAAAACATTTTTGTAAATGTTGATTTTTCAATCTTTATGGCTCAATTTATGTCCATTTAATTTTAAAGCTAAGGCCTTTTCCCCAATGTAGTTTAAAGAAGAATTCTCATTATTCTACATTGTCTACGAAAATTTAGGGTGATTCTAAGAGATGTTATGAAATTTAAGTTATTTGGGAGATGAAGGATAAATTTTGATGACATTTAGTAGAAGAGGAACATGACATCATCCAATTCTAGCAAGATGATTAATTATTAAATTTTAAATTAGTTCTATTTATTTCTTATTATCCAGTACCTCTTAATCTTTTTCAAATAAATATTTTATTACCTTTTCTTGCCAATATAAAAGAATGACAAAAAATAACTATTGCTTTGGGTGACATTGAATTATGCAATCAACAAACTCTTACAATAGTTTTGGTTTAAGAGTAGATTGCACATTATAATCATTTGAAGATGTGATTTCATTAAAATCCCTACCCACCACCCATGGATTTGTAGTCTCATTGAAATCGTGAAATCAATCGCCCTTTATAGGCTCCTTCTAGATACCATGCTTTTATCATAGTTGAAAGCATAGTTAGGTTTGGAAACTTATTCATGATGCTTCATGTTGATATAAATAAAATACTTTTCATTAATGTCATCATCACAATTAAAATCCTTCCAAAGAATCTAAATCTTGTTTGATTGATTGTAATAATAATGCTTAAAATTGAGTTTAATAGCAAATTTTCATGTCTTATCCATAGATGGCATAGGTTACAACAAATAAACTTATCAAACAATATGCATTTTAATAAATAGATTAATTACATTGCTAAACCATTTTTAGTAGCATCGCAAAATTTTCAAAATATGAATTTATTCATTAAGACTAGCATTATCTGAAATTTAGATAGCTGAAAGCATCCTCTAATACTTTTTGCACCAATTGCTTTTTCTAAATCTTCTACAACTTGTTTCTCATCCTTTGACATATCAATGTATTGAACTCCTTTGTTTGAATTTCAAACATTGAGGTTGTTGATCTCTATAAAGTTCACTAAAACTCTTAAGATCTAGATGATCATGTCAATGGTAAATTTTATTATATGAATTTTTTGAATAAAAAGCTCAATCATTGTCTTCCCATTTTTTAGAATTTTTTAAGGAGCTATAGTCATGTAATAATTGGCTTGCCAAACAGTTACAAACCCTTGTATATATTAGTTAACTTTCATTAGCATTAAGGATGTGCTCAATTGTTTTTGTTTTTTATTAAGACATGTGGTTGATCACCCATAATGGATTTCTTGGCCAAAGAGTTAACAAATAAAGTAGAAATTTTGGCGGCTTCAATATTTTTCTATTGTTAGTTATTTTTGTCAAAATCTTAATTGATATTTTTCTATTAAATACATGACCTTATTCCTTGATACAAATAACAAGATGATCTTAATAGTTATCTAATTATTTTTAATGTTTGCCTTGAGCTAGCTCATGCCTATGTTTGTGGCATTCTTTGCCAAGTTTAGATAAGTTATCATACGAGAGTTTTTGACAAAAGGAATTATTTTGAAAACTTTTAGTAGAAATTTCAATTTGGTTTAACACTATTGCTAACTCGACATCAGTAAATAATGTAGAAATTTAGGATGTGCGAGAATTAAAGTAGCATCATCTACCTTCAAAGGGCCTAGGCATTCACCTTATTAAGTTAAGTACTAAAACAATGAATTGTTAAGTGCTTCATTGTGTTCCAACATAGGTGATTGTTCTAAATTAAATTGAAAGAAAGGGTAGAAGCCATACATAAATGAGATGGACTATTAATAGTCTTAAAACATTCGCTTAAATTCACATATGAATAGCTACTATGCATGAAGAAACATTAGTGAGATTTACAAAATTTTCCTTCAATTTAATAAGTTCCTTTTGCAACATAAGTGAATAAATTTTTTTTTGACATTAACATTTTTTCTTAACAAAATATTCAATTAATTCGAAGCATCAATGCAAGAATTACTTACAAATAATTGTTTTGACAATAAACATACTTGTTTTGTAAGTCATTTATAAAAATAGAATTTGTTGTTCACGCCTCTTATAACTCATGAATATGTTGCTCAAGCTTGTTGCTTTTCACTTTTTAATTAGCATAAAGTTGATTAGCTTCATTTTTTATTTACAGATTAATTAATACATTTAAATGAATTATTGTCACATTCAACAAGTGAGATATCATCGAGACATCAATTAAACATTGTAGCTTTAAATGACAAACTTAGTTTGAGAATACATGATGTTACTTTTCATTTCTATTTATTTTTCTTCTTCTCTTTCTAGTATAAAATAGATATTTGGAACATTTATCTCCAAATAATTTACCTAAATCTTGCATTTCTTCGTCATGAATAATGCTTGGATGGACAAAAACTTTAAGAAAAGTATAGTTTACAATTCAAAAAAAACTTTAGAAGCATTTGTCTACAATGCTTAATGTTTTCAAAGAAATAAAGGAGGACAATCCACAATGTTAAAAGATATTGGAAAAATATTAACCATAAGAAATACAAGAGAATGACCATGTATTAGAAACTTCTAAATTTCAAACAGCCCATTATGACAATAGTTGAAAGGACTACACTTGGTATAAGAGGAGGAAAATAATGCATTGTTTAATTATTAATATAAAGGATTTTGCTATCTAACAATTATTTTGATCATTTGAAATCCATCCTTACATTTATAAACATATTATTATTGAATAAAAAATAATGAAAAGCAACCAAAAAATACATAAACCACATATTGATTTTAGATGGCTCTACCATGAACACAAAGCCTTCAATAAACCACAGTTGACCTAGCAAGGCTTCCACTAAACTAGCAATGTTTGCCATATGGTAGGCATATTAGAAATCCTTCCAACAACTTCATCAACAATCAATGGAGCACCTACGAGGTTACAGTCGTTAGCCAACCTTGACCACAACACGACAACAATTATGGTGGTTGAAAGATCAAAATTTATAATAATTTGAAAACTTTTTATCACTTTTACCTTAACCCATTTTTGACAAAAATGACATGATACCTAAATGTATGATGAAGACATTATGATGCTTAGAATCAACTAAATAAATATAATAGAATGAAATGTGATCATCCATCTATTCTAATATAAAAACATAGTGCTACTTAAATTCTTGATGAATCACTCAGTTTTTAAAAGTAAGTCAAATAGCTTTATTTGTTTTCCTAGAGAGACTAAACTAGCCAATATGAATTTAACAATTGCCTATAAACTGACAATCAATAAATAATTCTAAGAAAATTGGTAGATATAGTTGATTGCCTTAATAAACCAACTATATGAAATTTATGTATTTGTAGCATAAGTTTATCATGCAAGCATGACATAAATGAATTTACAATCAATGAAAAGCTTTATTGCTTTTGTTATGTTTTCAATTTTTGTTCTAAATGATCACTCAAATTGTACAAGCATGATAAATATATTACATTGAGCAATGGTGATTGTACAAGTATAAAAGTGGGAGATCTATTAGGATTGTTTCATATGATATATTGTTAGAATAGTATGGTAATGTTTTTGTTAACAAATTTTAACTTAACAACATTGTACATAACGAGAATATGATATTTTTATAACATTGTAACATTGTATTCTTTAGTCATTTATGCAATGAATGAAATAAAATGATTCCAATTGTTGAACATTCTACTTTGTACTATTTCATATAAAAGTTGTACAGAAATAAAAAAGAACTGCCTACTCTTATGTGAATTGTACAACTCAATAAAAAGAAGAGGTTTGTCATTGAATGTTAAATGAATAATCATATCAATATGATAAATTAAATCATATAGGTTCGACTCAATTATAGTTTAATGAAGATTTGGGATTCTCATAGGAAATAAAATTTTACAAATGAAAAAGAGTTGGTATAAATATTATATGTAGAAGAAATCAACTCTAAAAACATTAAAAACAATATGTCAAGATAGATAACTTTTAAAACATTGTTCACACATTATATTTCTATCTCAAATGATAGTCATATATATACAAAAACTAGATCTTGCATACATAAGGTTATTCTATCACATAAATCAATTTTAACTATTTGTTAATTTTCTCACTTCATTTGCATAAACTTTTTATGTTTTAAAAAAATCTACTTTTTAATTGTTTTTTATTATCAAATAACATCTTTTGACATTTGTTAAGAATGAAATATTACGAATATTGTTTTGAAAATCTATGTTCACATTATTTTTATTTTTTAGTTATTTTGTTATTGTCAATTTTTTCGACTTTTCAACTTTCTAAATTTCTTGATTTGCAACATGATGTTTAGTTTACTTGCATTATGAACAAAACATTTTGTTAATATACTATGTAGACATTTTAATGACCATTAATTTTTTATTATTAATCATATATTTTTTAGTATTTTTAAATTTCTTTTTCAATCTGGTATAGAATATAATCATTACAAAAAAATGCTGTACAAATCTATTATATTTGTGTAATACAAAAAACCAATTTTGGTGCATAGTTTCTTAAGTTTTTGAAATGTTAAATTTCTTAACAATATTTATTATATTTAATATTTTATTGTAAAAAGTTAACATTTCGAAATATTGCTTTACTAAGAAAATTTTACTTCAAGTTAGTAATATATTTAAGTTTTCATAAATTTCAATTATATTAAAACTTTTTTCTTTTTTTCCATTTTTTTGTCTCTAATAAAGGACTTATAATTCTTATGTTAGTAAATATAAAATTTGATGACTTAGACATTGAATTAGATAGCCAAATGAGTGATTTTTATCTACGTCTTTTCTTTTATTTTTGACTTTTTAATATATATTTAATTAGATGATTATTCATTTTCATTGTTTTCATATGTTATATTTATTCTAGAACATTTTTTTTTTATCTTTTTTCCTAAAATCCTATTTCTATAAATCATAATTGTTTTTTCTTTGTCATACATATATCTCATTTCGTTTTCTACAAATTTTCTTTTTATTTAATTATGATTTTTTGTCATTGTTATTTTATTTTATGTATTATATATGATTAATTATGTTTTATTTTTTGGGGTTTTTTAATTTTAATTTAACATTTTTTCTTACTTTCCATAATATTTTTTAAATTGATTTTTTGCATAGCTTTTATCAAATTATTTATTTTTCCATTTCTTTATTAAAATGTAATTTTTCTATTATATTAATTATATGTTTTGGATATTTGAAAAACAAGTTTTTTATTGATATCATGTAGACAGAAATGTGAGTTTTATTTAAATATCAAAAAATATAAAATAACTTGTTATTTCATTATATTTTGTAATTTTTTGTCCCAATATATAAAAGTTTTCTTTGAATGAACATGATATTCTTTTTAAATTTTGTGCAATTCAAAAAGATGTATCATATTTGAGTGACTACATTCACTTTTATTTAAAAGAATATGAAAAATTCTTAACAAATTGTTTTTTGGTCAATATTTAGTAATTCATACTATAGTAGATTTAATTATTTGGCATTGTATACGAATTTGAAAATTTTAAATATGTTTCTTTAATTTTATCATTTTACCAGAAAAATGTGTTTTCTTTCTTCAATTTTCAAGCTATCTTTAAAGCAATAGTTTTGAAATTTGCTGTAATCATGTGTTTTTGATTTATGATACCTTTAAATTATACATTTTTTTATTCTGTGGCAAACTTTATTTTTCAATAAAATATTATTTGTGTTAGTATGCAAGATTTTTAGATAGTGGGACTTTATAATCATATTTTCAATATCATTGTGTTTTAAATTATAATTTAATTTGAATATAGTTTTTAGATGTAAATTACTATTTTCATTACATTTTTATATGATATATTGTTGACAAATTCTGCATATTGTTCCTGATTTTTTAATGTTTAACTATTGCTACTTTTTTAAAAATTCCAATTACTTTAACCCATTGCACATTTCTTGAAAAGTTTTTATTTTTAAATATTTTTGGCATTTTTTTAACAACGATGGTATTTGGCATTAGCAAACAATGAGTAATGTTTTCAGTTATATAGTCAAAACTTTTACATTGTAAATTTTGTGTATGTTAATAATTGCATATTATATTTTTATTCTTTCTTATTTATCATCTATAAAACTTTTCCTAGAAATGATAATATGCCATATTAGGATAATGTATTTAGTAATTCAACTATTTTGTTATGGGAAAGTGGAAATTGGAAAGTTATCTACTAAGATTTCTATGATATTTTCATAGTAGTACAACTTTTGAAATTTATGATCTTATCATTGTGGCATAAAAAAAATCAAACTTTTATCTGTTTACTATTTATGAATGTAAGGTAATAAAGTTTTGACCCATGTTCAATATGGTCCTATATTATAATTGAATATTATAACAATATCATATCTATTTGTTATGTGATTGAGCAACCATTTTTGTAATTTTTCTGGTTCTTTGGTTACCTTAATTATAAATGAAGAACCAATCCACCTTAATTGCTTTGATCACTTGCTTAATTTGCTAAGTATTTTTTTACCTTAATGGAAATTTTTGGAGACCTAGAATCATTCAAAGATATGTGATGTGGTCTAGTTCAATCATTAGCATAGTAAACTAACTACCATTTACACTTCCAAAATCTTGGTGATTAAAAAGACGCTTGCTTCCATATTAGAGCAATAGCCATCTAATTAGGCAAGAAATTTTAATATTTTACTTTTGTAATCCCAAATGATTCCTACAAATATGGAGCACTCCTTCATACAACTCTTGTGCACATTGAGTCCACTTTTCTAAACCACATTCAACATAATGGTCTATCTAGTCTTAATTGTACCTATGCCATGTCCTCTTAAATAGTTTGTTTGAGAAAAAATAATTGAATATCTTATAACAACTATTAATTATGTTTTTCATAAAGCTTATATTTGGTTGACTAGTATCTTTATTTTCCTCATGGTTCCTTGTATTTGAAACATTTTTTTCATTACTAGACCATTTATATACTTTTTATGCACTTAATATTACCATTTAGATGTTGAAGTGATTTATTATGTTATATTTCATATTTCTAAAGACTTGAATATTTTCATTGTAAGAATATTGTTTGTACATTATCCATGCAAAAAGTTTTTAACTTGATAAATTTTCAATTTCATTGTTGAATTTTTACATTTTAATATTCTTCAATTTTTACTTAAACTATGAAGTTTTCTTTACAATGGCTCTTAAAAAAGATTTTTTTAAGCATATTATGCAAAAAGGTTGAAATTTTTAATTATTGCATTACACTTACAATATAATTTTCAAACTTTTACGTCTTTTATTCTTAGTCAATTATTACTAATATCACAAACTATTTTAATAACCAAATAGTTTTTTTAAAAATGCTTATAGAATAGTTGTATTAATAATAAAATACTTCTCCTATGCTTAATTTTGAATAATTTGCATGTTTATTTAGAAAATTAGTTTTTACATTTTTTCTTAATGTATTAGGAATTCCAACTTTTCATTTACATTAAAATGTTATAATTTAGCTATCAATATTTTAATTTTTTTATCATTTTATTGCTTTATTGTTTACATTTGAATCATATAATTTCTAAGCTCAAAATTGTCAATAACATTATTATAAATACATTTTGTAATTAAAATAATTTTTTTATTACAACAAAGTTTTGAAAAGTTTTTTTTAAAAAAAATTAGCGATTTCTACAAATCTAGTATAAAAATTTAACTATTTATTTTTATTTAGATGTTTACCATTTCTTTTTAACATGAAAGATTGGAAAGTTTTATGTAGTCTTAAAGACCTTAAATTTTCTTAAACCTCGAAAATCTACAAAGCTCTCATCAAAATACATAAAACATAATATCCTTATCTTGAGAGTCAGTATATGCAATGATACCAATCAAACTAAAGGCACAAGATCTTTCCTAGATGCTCACATATCCCTATGATGTTATATTTTTTATTTTTTAAAAATTTATTTCAAAGTAATATTTAGTATTGTTGATCTAAGTTAATTGTTAAGATAATCCTTCATTAAAGTAACTTTTCTCTTATTCTTTTAATAAATTTATTGAAAAAATTCTAAACAACCCATCATTATGTCGTGTCATATTGCTTTTAAAAATTTGTTAAAGTTTCATTTAAATATTTGAAATATTTAAAATTTAAAAAAAATAAGTTTATGATTGATTATGTTTTAAATATGTTTTAATGCACAAGTAATTTAAGAATGCATTATGATTTTATATGTTCGTCCATTTTGATGTTCCTTTTCCAAAATATGATACTTGTTATTGTTATACTCATAGGATCAATTTTCTCAAGTGGCATAAATTTTTTTTATATTTTAAATTTATCGTTGGTTATGTTTACCAATTTTTCATTTTGATTTTGTAAAAAGAAACTTTAATCATATGGTACACAAATAAAGTTAAATATCTCAAATGAGAAAGTATATTTACATTTTTCTTTCTTTTGGCACTTTCCTATTTTTTGTTTATGCTTTAGATTTGTCATTTATATCTCACACATTGTTTGTATTATTTGTTTATATTAAACATATTTAACATTTACATATTTAAAGTTTAATTTAAAATTTGAAAAAAAATAATTTTCATAGTTAAAATATAATAAATATGAGAAGTAAATACAAAAAATATTTAAGATAATTAAAATATTTCTTACTTTCTAACTAACAACATTAATATCAAAAAGTCCTTTCATAACAATGTGAGCCTCGTAAGTATGCTGGTATAAGAAAATGTAATCATGAAAATTAACAAGACATTAAGGAAAAAAAGTTTCGTTGTGCATGAATAAGAAAAAAAGATTATTAGTTACTAAAAATGTTTACAATATATGTATCATATATTAAAAATAAGTTGACATAACCTTCAAAATTAATGAAATACGAAATATAAAAAATATAAAAAAATAAAATAAAACAAATATGAAAAAGATAAATATTAAAAAAATGAACAAAATATTGATACATTAAATTTTGCAAGATTGTTTATTTTATAAAATAATTCAAATAAAACTTTTTATGAATGAAAAAGGAAATAACAAATATTACAAAACAAAATAAATGCATTAGCTATAAAAAATAAAAGTTTATAGTCATAAAAAATATTGAATTATATAAAATATTTAAAAATTATAAATAATTTGAGGTTATATTAACCTAGAATAGTTTATAACTAATGTATATCATTATAAATAAAAGAAGAAATAAACTTAGAGGAACTTAAAATGGTGTGCAAATGTGGTTTGTTATACATGACCATGAAAACGAAAGATCAAATTTAAATTTTTTACCACAAATCATTATTGAATATTATAATTAAAATTTATATGAGATAGTTTAGTCACGTTAGCTATCTTAAAACTCAAAAATAGAATAGGTTTGGTCATATTCATTTTTCAAATGTATTATAAGTTTTATTAAGGATGAGCTTAGCATCCTCTTGTTGCAAGATGCCTAGACAACTTATCTACATATCATGTCATAAAATTTTAACATTTTTTATTTAAAATAAATTACTTATATGGTTTATTTCTAAGTAATTGTTTTGTACTTACGATGAAAATTTTTTTACAATCAGATTATATTTTTTAACACATAAAAAATCTTATTATGATTTTCAATACCTCTGTGTTTTAAATTTAAAAAAAATTAATTTGTTCAAAAAAGATCTACATAAGTAAACTATTATGGACAATTCCTTAGGACATGTACAAATTTTATTATTATAAATATTTTTATAGTTTAACTTTATAGTTTTTCACTCACAATTTCTACTTTGTTTTGTACTTATACGTTTCATTTTTTATTTATTTATAAGCTAAAGTTATAAACTATATTTTAATTATATTATACTATCCAAGCTATGATAACTCATATAGGACAATTACTTTAATGATAAGGTAATGATTTTCATTTATTATTTGTCTATAGTTCTTATTTGCTATTATTTGAAAAGTTTTCTTAATTATTCAGTTTTATGAAGTTAATTTTTTTCTTAATAAATTTGTTACTCATTAATAGATAAAATGTTTGTTTTATAAATTTTTAGATCATATAGTTTATATAATATCAGATATTTTACAATCTTAAAATTTTTTAAATGTTTTGAATTATAAGAAAGTTTTATTAATGACATCATAATTATTTTCACAAAATATTAGGCATTTTTTATGCTGAATTGTATATATTAATGTTTAAAAAGCTTAATTTTATTTTAATTTATTTTCTATTTATTGTTTGTATTTTTTATCTTTTTTGTCAATTTTACTATTTGCTAAGTTTTCTATTTAAGATATTACTTTTTAAAATCTCGTCCAAATAATTATTTTTAAATTTTTAAAAATTATAATTTCTATTCTTATAAAATTAGATCAATGTAAAAAAAATTATGACTTTCTTTTTTATTAATATATTAGATATTAAAAATTTTGGTGTAAATATAAACTTTTATGTATATAATTTTTAGTCAAATTTAAAATATTATTATCATTCTATCATAGGTTATACGGGCATTACTTTGATTAAGTTTAATCTTTTTTTTAAAAATAATAAGATTGTAGTATGTTGTTTTTTGCATTTTTCAAATTTTTTTATGGCAAAAATTTTTAAATTATATAAATTTCACTTTTTGAAAAGTCTTTTATAAAAATATTTTTTAGTTTTATTAGAAATAGTCTAAAAGAATTTAGTTTTACAACATTAAATGCTTATTTTTTAATCCATTTTTTGTAGTTGCTTAATGCATTGGAGTGTTGAAAATTTATTTATTTGTTATCATTGTATTTTCTATGAATTTTATATTTGTATATTATTTTTATTTGTTGGCTTGTTTATCACGTTTAATATATCACTATGTTAATTCTTGAAAATGTTAACATATTACTTAAAATCTAAAATACTTAATTTCTATAATAATTATTATTCTATCAATTATTTGAAAAGTTTGATACACTAATATATTTCTTGAGACTATAATAATAAAGACAATTTTGAATATTAAAATTATCGTGTATTGATCCACATTTTTTAGTTATATTTTTTAATTTATCATCTTGTAATAATATATTTTCAATCATTGTACCATTATAATAACCAACTTTTCCAAAACGTGACATAATTTAGAAAATTATAAATAATCTCTTACATTAATGTATTTCATAATCGTGTCAATTTATTTAAACTAAAGTAATTTGAAATTTCTTTAATAAAAAATTTAAGTTTCAAATTTTTTCTTGTTTTTATATACATTTTTAAAAAGTTTATTCAATAACTAAAAAATTTAAGCATACAAACAAATAAAATTCTTAACATAACATTCCTAACATTTAACATAGCCAAAATACTTCTAAAAACCTGAGCATAAGCACTACATTACGTTCCACTACATAGGGTAGTAAGAAACAATGTATTAAACATTATATTTTACAAATATAAAATTAAAGAAAGAATTGATGTATTATTCCAAATATTGAAAACAATTATAATATATTATAAAAACTTTAAAGAAAATAATAAATAATTGTAATGACAATTCACATAAAAAATTTGAAAATTTTGTAACACATTGCATTGATAAACTAATAGAGTGATACATTTTTTATGTTGTAGCAAATATTGATGAAAACATTTTTTGGATTGAATAACAAAGGATTAAGAACACAATATTATAGCTATTTAAAGGCTTCGGCTTAGATAAGAGGCACTTAAGTGTATAAAATCTAAAATTTTCCAGGATTACAAAGAGATTTACGATGAGAAATAAGTCTTAATGTTTAAAATATAATAAAAAAAGTTTTTGTTGTATTTGTAAAAACATAAATAGCCAATAAAAATGATTAATATGATATTTCAAATAAAAATGGGATTAATGTCTTTTTTAATGATTAAAAGATATGAGAAATAGGATGTCACAATTGAAAAATGTTTTTTGTTGAAACTATTTCAAAATATGCAATAATGTTATAAAATACACTTGACATTGTAAAGTGTAGTGTACTGTTTTACTATTGCAAGTTAAATATTTTAGCTTATAACAATATATTGTGAATCATTGTATTATAAAGAAACTCTTTTTTACGTAATATATCAAATATTTTAAAATTTTAAAACGTCTATTCAATATATTTTTTTCTTATTTCAAAAATTTTATTTAGACAAAAATAATTTAAAATTTCTTTCCGAAAAGATATAACTCTTTCATTTTTTCAAAACTAATATAATTTTTATTTGATAATTACAAAACTAATGCAATATAAGTAAAAAAATTAACTTAAAAGTTTTGACATGAAATATTAATAACTTAATTACTAAAAAATCTAGAGTACGTTCTTTACATAATAATCAATTATATAGAATATTTAAAAACAAATAAATAAAAATTCAAATTCATTTATATTAAATATTTTAAATGTTTAAATTATTCATATAAAATTTTAAAGAAAAATTGATGTATCATTCCAAACATTGAAAATATCACAATAAATATAATAACTTTTAAAACAAATGCAACATAATTGTAATAACAAATAATAAAAAAAATTTAAAACTTACCTTTTACATTTCATCAATAAACAAGGATGTTTTATATGTACAATGTTCTCACTAATCTTGTAAAATATTTTTTGGATTAAAAAGAGAGAAAATAATTAACATCATAAAAGATTTAAATTTTTCAAATGAATGGGAATTATCATAAATAAACACTTAAATGCATAAAATATAAAATTTCATGAGATAATAAAAAACTTACATCGACAAATAACCCCAAATATTTAATATATAATGGATAAGTTTTTTTATACTAATAAAAATATAAATAACTAACAATATATGATTAATAAAATATTTCAAATATAAATGAGATAAATATCTCTATGTTTAATGATGAAATGATATAACAAGAAAATTACTACAATCTTAAATCATATTTATAGAATCTTATTTAAGTTGTTAACATAATTTTAGAGTAGACAACAATAGTAAAAAATGCACTAAAAATCAAAAGAAAGTGTCCACTAATATAAACATGAACCACTACCATCTCATATACCACAAATAATTCACATACGAGGATTATCTCTTATTTACCTTTACTATTTATTTTTTCATTGACCTATTCTTATCATTTTGGATTTTTTAATTAAATTTACATATTTATTTTTCATCACTAAAAATTCTGTACTAATTCTAAAATCATAACTTTTAGCGTTTTAAATATTAACTAAGTTACAATTCTTCATATATTTGCTTTTAATTTTTAACATCTTTTATTTACGTTGTTCATATTTTTAGCTTACAGTAAGAAGAGGTTTGATATTTATGTATTATGTAAATAATTTATATTTATTTAGTTTATTAATATTTAATTATATTGATGATATTTTTTATGTTTTGATATATTTTTACTTGTCATATTTGTGTAAATAATTTATGTTTATTTAGTTTAGTAATATTTTATTATATTGATGATATTGTTAAGTTCCAATATATTTTTACTTCTCACATTTACATTTTAATTAAATTATTGGTTAAAATTACAATGTTCATGTTATCTTTTTTTAATTTATGAAAAGACTCTTATTTTGTAAATTCGAATGAAATGTTAAATTTTTTTGATATTACATAATATTTTATATTTTTAATATTTATATAAAAGATAATTTTTTTATGGAATTTTGAAATGTGAAAATTGTTTTGTTATTATAAGAACTTTATATATTTTGATCTCATGTGCTATGTTTTATTCAACAATGACATATCTTGACAATTCTACAAATTATTGTTATAAAAATTTAAATTTAGTTCATGGTAAACACTAAATCATTTCTTTAATCCAAAAAAATTCAATAAAAAAAATTAAAATTGATGCAAAAAAGTAAAATGATATGAAAAAAAAAACTATCGTAAAATATTAAAAAATTAAAAAATATCAAGTACATATTATGATGAGCAAATATACTTTAAAAAATACTATAAAAAACTTTTCAGAGAGTAGTATTGTAAATATCAAAAAGTTTTAAAATAAATTGCATAATTTTTTATTATATAAATTTAGCACACAAATTTTCAAAAGTAAAGAGTATAAAAATATAGAAGAAAACTTAAAATAAAGTAATTAAAGCATACTTTTTGTAATAAGTTATTGAAAAAGGAATTTCAAATATATGATATACAATTAAACAATTATTTGAACAATCAAGATAACATCTAGACTTTTAGAATCCTAATAATTTTATAAAATAATTAATTTAAACAATACTTAATTTATGCACCTTTTATGACTGAATGTAATCCAATTTAACATTCTAATTAAAAAATTTGAAATATCTAAAATTGAATTTAAAAAGACATTCTTTTGCTATTTATAACTCTAGTCGAGATGATTTTGATGAGATTTTATCTCATTTTTTTATTTTCTAAATTACCTTTATGACATAAGCATCTATTATTTAAAATCAAAAAATTCATTCAAACAATTTTACTAATAATTCATAGAGTTCATTATCATCAAGCAAAGTGCCACAATTAAGGGTCAATATAATAAACTATCCAATACTCCATGAAATGATCATCAAACTATCAACTATCATTTGATAATGAGATTGTCTCTTTATTTCTTCTCTTTTTCCCTAAAAATTGTTGAAACTATTCTGACAAATACAAGAATTTACAAGATGCTTGTGAATATTGGATAGGATTTGATCAAGTTTTGAATAGTCAAGAGTTTCCTGATCTCTTTCTTCCAAAAGTATCCAAAAATTTATGTCTTGCTTTAATATTATTAAGTATGGAAGCAAAGATGTATCATTCTTTTGAAACATAATTATCATTCTTTTTATCTTGATCATTATAAAAGGAAAATGTGACTATGGTTTATTTGCATATAAATTTTGTTAATGTCCATAAATGACTAGATTTTTTATAATAAATAAATGTTATTATATGGATATATTAGGACATGTTATATATTAGTTAGTCTATACATAAAGGACTTGTTTTCTGTTCTACATATCTGTCGCTTTAAACTAAAATAACACTTTTAGTTACACTATTCACATTATGTAGAGCATTTTAACTCACTAGTTAATACAAGTCTACAAAATATATAAAAGTATGGTGTCCTTGACATGTATGCATGGGATGAGCAAAATAGTCATCAAATTTAAATTTTCCATTGGAGAGAGCTTGTATCTTATTTATAGACCACATGTAAATATTCTATTGGTATGAAATGTTCTTAATGTTATTTGAGTACATGGTTCCCCAATTGAATAAGCCACAATGATACAACTTCTTCGAACTCAACAAGGTCTCCATGAGTGGGACTCCCATCAAAACATTATTGACTTATCTAACACTCATCTTTTACAAGTATAGGGGTTCATAAAATTTATGGGGTGTATTGAAAATGTTATTGATTAATTGACAAGCTCAATTCCAATATCTTGATTTTAATCAGTAATTCATCAAAGACTGATATATGTACTATCTCTTAATACACAACCTATTAGTGTTTGGACAAAAATTTGCTCTTTTATCCAATTTTAAGGACTCATGGATTACTTTGAATAGTACAATGCATTCTATATAAAGAACATATTGAAGTACTTCAATAAGTCTACACTTAAGATGTCAACAATTCCTTTGTAAGCTCTTGTACAAGAAATTATATATTCTATCAAAGAAAGCACTTTTGTAGTTAAGGATCTAACAATAATCCTCATATGCCTACGAATTTATGTACTTAAGATACATTTTCTCTAACCTTTGAAAAGGATATTAAGTGGATTGGCTTTGAAGGATCAATCATCCAAAACTAAGGATTCATTTTTGTCTCTAATAGTCACTTCTGGCATACAATTTCTCAATATATTGACAAAACTTTTTAACCACATGTAAAATCTAATAATCATACTTTTCTCTAAAATAAAAAATTTTTGTTCAGTATTTTGGACTAACCAAATCTTTATAGGGAGAGTAAAATGATCATCAAATCCTAATGGAATAGGTGTAGTAATAGCTCATTGGAAACCTAAAGTTTTTAAATGACCTTTGATATGCAATGCATATGCCATTCTAAAATGATATGTTTATCTATTAATAAGTCCTTTCATAGTAGTTCAATCTATGATCTTATTTCGAAAGGCCAGATCTACCCATCCTATCAGAATGACCTCACTATTCCACTAGGTCAACATTGAGATTAGGATAGTGATTCAAAAAAATCCATTAACCTTTGTTCTCACAAAACATAGATGGAAATGCAAGTTCCAATAGGTCTAGGCATCATGAATACAAATTAATTTAATAAATTCTTTGTAGCTTTTATTTTTATCTTAGATAGCTTATAAGTAAGTTAGGCAAAAGCTGTATACCCTATATCATTTCACTTATTTCTTTATAAAAAAGGTGAGATAAAAGTCACTTATATGCATATAAAACTACATTCTCTTTGATACTTCTTACTACTTGATAGCGTATATAAATCTTATTATGATTATAAAAGATTCATATTAAAGTTCATTGGCCCTTTTCTCAACCTAACTATGGATTGATCCAATCTACACTAGAGCCAAAAATGACAATCCAAATGGATTCATTTTTACTGATAAGCTCCAAGTGCATCAAAAGAAATAAAAAAGTATGGCCCTTTCTCTTTTGTGTACTAATCGTCTTTATTATCCAGCGTGCCCCTCGTATCGTTTGTTCTACTCCCATTATATTGATTATAACCATTTTTACAAATACCTTAGGGATTCCTAATCTATAATATATAGAGTAATTAAGAATATATTGAGTTGGTACATAAAAAGAAACCCTAATAGTTGGAAGAAAAGGATTCATGTTAGAAAACCTAAGCAAGCAATCTTCTAGTTGAGCTTCTAAAGGTAAAGGTACATAAAGATCGATTTGATCCCCATTAAAGTCTACATTGAAGCCCATAAAAACTAATGTATGTAAACAAATAGCATGCCCCTCCACTAAAATGGGTTGGAATGCCTATACTGCTAATATATGTTGGGTGCTTACTCTATTCAACAATACAGGACATATTTACATAACTTCACAATGTATGAAATGACATGTCTAATTAAACCATGAATTAGGAATATTTGGCAGTGCTATATTGGTATTTCTCAACCTAATACACATTGATGTAATGAAATCAATGCATCCATATTAATGGTAGAATGAATCTACCTATTTACCAAGTAATGTCGTGAAATCTTCCATCTTTACCTTCCATCTTTATAATTCCACAAAAAATTACATTTTGTCATGAGTTTCATGTTTCTTTTATCAAGGTCATGGATCAAATATTCTTTTGTTATTGGATAACTTATAACTTCATGTTTGTCCTTCCCAAACTCATGTTAGAGCTACAACATCCTAATTAAGTTGAATAGGATGATAGTTTCTTAGTTTGAATCTATTAAATGGAAATTTCAATCAAATCAAATGTCGTAATACACTAGTTTTTCAAATCTATAGAATCACAATATAACTAAGAAGACATTTCTAGCAGCACACATGAGTCATTAAGCATGTGAGTTTTATTTATACCATTTTGTACTTTCATATCTGAGAATAAACAAAGTACACCCAAATTCTTTATAAGATTTTGGTTCTTTAGTTTTAGCCCCAATTGCTTGGTAATTTTCCAAAAGAATAAATCCCACTTTTTATGAGTCTAAAAACTAATTTCACAAAATAATCTTTCTTTCTCTAGTTTATTGGTTTCATAATGAAAAGTATAATTTCTCACCTATTAAGCTATCTATTTAATAGTTAGAACTTTATCTACCTAAGCCCTAATCTATTGAAGGCAAATTTGTCCAATTTGAAGTTATTGATGTTGATATTAATTTATCATAGAAAAAAGAATAGAAAGTTTTTACTAATTTATTAATTTAGAACAAACATGAATCCCTTTTATCTTGAAGTTATTTTAAGATATAGTCAAATGATTTAGTTCCAAGGCCAAAAATCAAAGTTCTTGAATCAACATTCAAAAGGATTCTAGATAACACTTTAGTTTAAGTTCTATTCCTCCCATTATCATAGAACTAAATACTTCTTTTTGAGCACTAATATTATTTTATTTAAAAGTAAGAATCTATTATAAAATAATTTCTACTGTTGATATATAAAGAATTAATTAGCATGAGTTCTACCTTTCTCAACAGTTGGTAAATTCCATATTGATTTGTTTATCAATTCTTAGCAACATAAACAATCTACATTTTTTAGGTAAACATTTTTTGTTATATAGCCATGATACAAACGTAGAAACACATTATCAAAATATCAGGGGAGAAGAATGACATCAGGAATCTAGTATTCAAGTATACACAATGTGGTAATAAAATGGTGGTTGGAATTAATTTAAAGGTATATTATAACTACGAAAATCCTAGATCCTTGATTACTAGAAAAGAAATAATCAATATTAATGTGAATTCAACCTATCAATATTAAACGTAGTTATCATTGGATAACTATTTTCATTATATTTACTTTAACAAAAACAAATGGCAATATAATAGTAATTATAAGTCTTAATTACTCAAGAAAATTTTATGTTAGACCTAGCACTCTTAGAAATATTATTAATGTTTAGTTCATTAAAATATATGCTTCATTGTGAATTATAATTTGAAATTTAAATATTTTAAAATTTGAATACAAGAAACTTTAATATTTAATTTTTAATTTTGATTTATAATGGTCTAAAATTAGAAGAATAGTAAAATGACAAGACTTGACTTGCATCACATGAGCCTTGATTATGCATAATGCTTTATAAGAATTTCTAATTTTATTTACAATTTTGATTTTTCTCTCATCCTTTTTCTTAGCAAATCATGAATGCATGATATGATATGGGTAGGATTCCTTAAAAATAAGAGCCAGTTGTAATAGATGAGATAATTAAAAGTGTATATATATATATATATATATGAATGCACACACACACAAACACACACACACACAAACACACACACACACACACACACACACACACACACACACACACACACATATATATATATATATATATATATATATATATATATATATATATATATATATATATATATATATATATATATATATATATATATATATATATATATATATATATATTAAGAGAAAGAAGAATTTATTAGTCATATCTTACATAGATTCATAAATTTTAGGAGCTTGATATATCTATCTTAAAACATCTAATAAGAAGAGTTTTATTTAAAAAAGGTAAATTGTGGCTCCACTAACCCAAAATTGGATTATCTTAAAAGAAATAATTTGTTCAAGAATGTGTGACTAAGTTTATGTGAGCTTGAAACATGTATTTGCAATGTTTTAAGAAAATCTAACCATAAGAGAGGAATTTAGGGAAGTCAATTAAGAAGATGCCATGTAGAAAAGCAAGTTGAGCGATAAAAAAGAAGGTGAGTTCAAGCTTTGATGCAAGAAAAGATCTATCTAAGGAGAAGTCTCTATAAACTTATTATAGACAGGATGATCTTTGAGTCCATACTACCTATTTGGCAAAGATCTAAGGCAATAAAATGCAATTACATTGTTAAAACACATATCAAACCATGAAAAATTGATTATGATAAAAATTAGTTATTCTTCTTCAAGACTTGGTTAAGAATGAGAAAATTCATTCAACCCTTGAGAAATGGAGATTTTTTGTAAATAAATTGGTCAATTATCAATGTTTCTTATGTAATATTTCTAGTGGAGCCATGCCAAAAAATTATATTACCATTTTTCTTGTCAACGCAAAGTAGTTTCCACAATTATGTTGCATGTTTTGATTTTGTTTATAAATATATGTAGAAGATGAATTAAGAACAAAAATTGTTGTGGCAAAGTACTCCTCAACTGAGACATTATCATGTGGAATAGATTAAAACAATGGTATTATCTTTTTCCTTGTTGGTTGTTTAGGAATGTATGCATTAAGCTCAGATTATCATGACAATTGTTAGAAAATTAGAAAACTATGGAGAAGAAAATTTTATTTAATATAATCAATAACATAGAAAATATAATCTTGTTTTGTTATTATATCATGCTAGAAGTTAAGATCCCCTTTAAAGATCTTCTTCTTTCATAATAAAATTCATGTTTGATAATATGGATGTATTGTAATATTCACTTCTTGATTATTGAATGCATAGACAAGGAGTTTCAAGGCATAAAAAAACAACAGAATGTGTAAAATTGAGACTTGATTCTATGTTATTATATATATATATATATATATTTATATATCTTTTGAAATGTATAATCTATGTCTGTCACTACAATTGTATTTGAAATTAGTCACAATCTTAGTTGAAAACATTAGATGGTAAAAACGTGTGTATTTTTGCCAAAATTTTGGATAAGAAATATTCAAAAATCTAAGTGAAATAGTTTGCACCTTAACTTAATTTATAAATGATTTATGAGTGCGTGGAAATAAAACCAAAAACTTTGGAAAAGTTTTAGCTAAGTATCCCTTCTCTTGGGCTTGCTTGGGAAGCATGGAACCCTTTCATGGCTATGTCATTGGAGGCATCGGCTCAACCTATACAAGAACTCAGATTGCTTCTAAGGTGTGTGTAGGCCTTGGTTCCTAGTTGGGAAGCCTTAGAGCTTCATTTAAAGCTTAATAAGTGTTAAGGATGAGGTTGTATATTAAAGTAAATATTTTGTGGTTAATTAACAATTCTTAGTAAAGTTAATTTGAAAATTTAAGGTATTGGTATATGATTATGTTGATAAGCATAGACTTGGAATCAAGCTCAAATGCATAAAAATAATCTATAGAAAAAGAAGGTATCCTAAAAGGCCCTTTTGATCTATTAAGGAAATGCCATTGATGAACCTTTATGCACATTGTAATAAGACATTGGAAAGTTCTAGGTTCTACCAAAGAAGTATTAAGATAATGATGTTTGCCACCCTTAACCTCAGTAGGTTCTTTAGGCAACACCACAAGTTCTTTTGTTTATGTTCTTAAGCCATATGGTGTCACCTTAGTTGGTGATCCAAAGAATTCATTATAGCTCTAGTGAAGCCTTAGAATGGTTATGATATCTAAGGGTTACTTTAGAGTTTTATAGCATAGTAGCGATACTAGTGTGAACCTAGACTTAGTTGTAAAGGTTGTCAAATAATTATTTGATTAATTTATGGGTTAAAAATCGAGACCATGTAGACACGATGTTAACTTTGATTGGAAAGGTCCTAGACATAATCAATATGGAAAAATTGGGTGAACTTTATTAACTAGTTCATTTATGATTTTATGAAAATTGTAAGGCATTTAGCCATAATAGACCTTTAATTATCCATACTCACTTAAGAGATAAATAGTCTAGTTACCCTACTTCTTTGACCAAGAGTAGTTATGCATAAATCCTTAAATCTATAATAGAAGTGTTAGATTACAAGGTAAAAATCTTTAGAATTGGTAGGAAGCCATTATATAAATAGTTTGAGAACAAAATATTTGCACATTTAGTCCAATAATTAATTAAATAATGTGCTACACTTTTTAGGGGAGTACCTATGGTTGTTAAGGACCCCTAGAATCTTAAGGGCATGACCCATGTGATCAGCATTTTCTAGTGGTGTATTAGATTACATGTTTTGAAATAAGAGTACGTGTTCTTATGATTCTTTTGGTTAAAAAGTGTGTTCCAATAGTAAGTAGATAATAAGCATCCAATTAGTAATAGTATAAGAAAACATATATTAACTTACTGGCATATGATGATGTCATTATAGTAGTTAAAATATTATGCTAATAGTTTACAAGATTTACTCCATTATTTTTATTATATTTCTTGGCTATTACACGTTAGTTTAATAACATAGCTCAAACATTTCCTATTGAGTCTCCTATGTCTCCTCTTTATATTTTCATAGGATCTAGGAGTCAGAACTTTTGAGAAGCAAAACTGAAGACTACTAGGGTTAGTGCATTAGTCTGTTTATTCAGCTTCTTTATTTCACCTTTAATAGTTGTAGATTTGATACTTATCTATCATCAATTATATCTTATTAGATGTACACTATATTAGACAGTGTTATCAGATGTTTGTTATATTTTTTATCAGCTTTAGATAGTGATTAATGGTATTGTCATTGACTAGACTAGGTTTGAATGATTTATTAACTTTGAGTATATTATTTTTAAGTTTTAGTCTTGTGATTGAGAAAAATTATTTGATTCATAGCATGATAGTATTTTATATGTTGTCATTTTAGAAATTATAGGTATGTTTTTATAACATGATTCATTTAATTTTGGCTACATAAGGAGTGGTTATAGGTTCATTTGATAATAAACTAAGGCACAAAAATGATGAATATAAAAATATATATATAGTGGCAACATAAGACTTGCATATGATAAATCTAGATTGGAATGGAATGTAATATACAGTAACTAAGAAAAATAACATTTCATTAATATGCTCTTTTTCTTTAGCCATACTTAAAAAATAATATTAACTGCCTTAAGGCTGAGAATGGTGGAAATCATAGCGAGGCAATAGCAATATTCAAATTTGGTGCAAGTAGGAAGAAATGTCAAATGAGATTTTTATTGTTATTCTTTTGTTGATATGCTCCTCTCCCTAACTAGGTAGATTTCATGTGTGCATTGGAGTCATGGCCTTTTTTTTATGGTGAATAATGGGAGTTTTCCAACCTCTCCAATCAAGATAATACTAGTGTATTTTATAAAGTGTGTACCAGAGGTCAGTTCAATGATGATGATATCTCCAAAAAGGCTACACCCTTCAAACTCACTGTAATTGGAATTGTTCTCAATTTCAAGACCCAAAATTGAGTTCCTAAGTGTTGAAATCTAAACAAATTGGCTACTTTGGATCAATTGTGATAAACAAATCACATTGTCCTAAGAATTTCACTAGTCCTAGACAACATTTATGCTGCATGTTCAAAATTCGTAAAACTGTAGACTTTCAAATGAGAATCGTCAAATGGCTCCTAGATTTTTGACCCAAAATTTAATCTTTGTGAGCTCTAGTGGAGATCTTATTGGAGTGCCTTCAAATCCACTTTGTCAACAAGGTAGCACTACTCTCAATTGTGTTAATAGCTAACATAGAGCTCAATTTTTCTAAAGACATTTCTTCGCATATTAGAATCCTTAGAAAAATTGCTAACAATAATAGTTTCTAGAAAAATATCAAGCACTAAAAAAATTCCAATCAGTTATCTAAATTATTGCCAAAAGACACCATTAATTGTCCAATGCAACAAGGAAAAAAGTTCCAGATATATGCAAGGAATGATAAAGTTGAGATATTTCTAATTCATCAAGAAATACGTAAAGTGAAACCTAAAACTTTGGTAGTCTTTAATATAGAAACCCAAAGTTTGGATAATGAAAGTACATTAATGGTGGAAAGTAAGGGAATAGAAGTTGATATGGGTATCATAAGTAGCTTAACCTGTGAGAAAATATAACTTCCTTAACTACATCACAGAACAACAATACTTAGTAAAAGAACCATATTGTACAATGAATCATCAGTTAGATAACTTTATTTACAAATTCATTGAGCAACTGAGCTTTTTATGAGGTTTTCTCACCTTACACTTTCACCAATAGACCTTATTCTCCTAGTTAAAATAGTGAAATTTGAAGCATGAAAATGGTGAGAAACTAAGCAATAAAGAGAAAAGAATAAAGCTTTTGTCACAACAAAATTTAATACTACATGAATCTTTTTTCATCATTCTTGCTTCTTTATATTGGAATATTTTATTACAAAAGGCATAATATTTTAGTTTCCAAAAGGCACATTTGTCCTTTCATCAAAAGCTTACAATTGACAAACTTTTGCATCATTGGCTCCATAGCTACATGTGAAAGCCAAAGATGCACTTCAATGTAATCTACTATTCAAACATGTGACACTTAGTTAGCATGTGGCCTATAGCATCCTGCATGCATGGCTTGTTGGCTCCATAAAGTGTAAAGTTTTGTTTTAGTTTTTGTGTGGTAGTTTACTAGTGCATCTATAGAGTTATGCTCTATTGGGAGACTTTTCATTATACCTATTTCAAGTGCTACTAGTTGGCATTACCATGTGCGCTTGGTAATGTTTCTGCCATCCATGCTTCTACCCTCCATGGTGTGATGTGTGTTGGTGTTTCGTTGTCCTTTGTGGTGGCTTTCTTAGTGTGTGAATTTTTGTTCCAACAACACAACTCTTTTTGACCATTTTCATCTCTTAGGACTATTAATGCAAGATTAATGAGCCTCTCTAATATTGACATGACATGGTACAATGTGAAATTGTCACACCATGCTTTCCTCACTTAAGTGGTGTAGATTGAACTTAAATATGTGTTGGTTAAGGGTGTTATTGTCTCTACAAGGTGCGACATGTATTTTCAAGTCTGGCCCATGTGCTGTGTCTTCCTATGCGTGCGACATGGGGTGCTTAACAAATGTGAGTAGTTAGTTGTGGAATCATAACTTTTAAGCACTTAACATGGTCATTCTTGGTTGTTGGCCAGGATTTGAGCATGTAGTTCACTTGCTTTCTTATCATGGATCTTTGACCAAATATTTGGTAATTAGATGAGCCATGTTAAACATCTTCGATTTGGAAGGTACAATAATTTTTAGCCATTTAAATGACTATTTTATCAATGATCCCATTACAGATTATTTGTATGCCTATGCCCTTTTTGTAGGGCTTGCTCTTTTTTGAGCCATGTGGGTGATAGATAATGTCTTTATCCTTAATTAGACCTTTTGTTCTTTTTTTGTTTATCTTTGAAGCTCTATAGTCTAATGGGATGAGATTGCCTGAGATTACTTTAGAACTAGAGATGGTTTTTGTGTTGTTACTTGTTATAACTTGGCAACCTCTTTGTGTGGTTTGTCTCTATGTGTAAGGCTTTGTTAAATAAACAAACCTTCTTAAAGAAGTCAATATGTTGCTTCCTTTTTCAATCAAATTCCTAAGTTCCATTAAATTATTTTATTTGATGCCACACTTCTACTTTTTTGAAACCCTTAGTGTTCTACAATGCTATTGACCATGTGATGATTGGTACTATCTAGTTAGTGCATTTTTTGAAATTGTTAATTTTGATCTTCATTCCTTGTCATGGATAGTTGTTGTTGATGAAAGCCATTGTTGAAAGGCAATGTGTTGGAACTTGAGGGATGGCATCCTGACTTAGGAGCTTTTGCTCTTGCTTTGTGGAGCATCTCCAAAAATGACAAATGTGCATCGCTACATTGTTGATCCTTCTATGAATGGCTAATTAAATTAGTTATAGTTTGTTTAATGTTACATGCAACTTGAATAACTACAATATTGCTAAAGCTAATACATGCTCCTAACATTAACTTTAGAAGGGATACCTTTATAAGGAAAATGGTCAATGTAGGCTTTTGTCTAGCTCCTTAATGACTCATGATAACTTTTCAAATCAGATGGCCTTTGTGCTGGTGATGCATCATTTTTATTTTTTTTATCAACTTTTGATGTAGGAATAAGGATTACCATGGTGGCGACTAATGATGGAGAATTAGTGATTGATTCTGGAGAGGGAGCCTATGAGGAATCTACCACATCAAAAAAGACAATAAGTGCAGTAATTACATAATCCCAGCATGGTGAGGTAATTACAATAAATAAAAGTAACAATAAACCATATGAGTCTAGTAATTGGAATGAGCACAATCTCAATCTCTTAATAAGGATCCATTGGAGGGCAATTTTTGTACCAATAGACACCTTTTGGAGGCACTATAGGTCTAGATCCTTTTTTCAATGATGTAATTTGGCTTTAGCTAGCTATGTCATGCCCTTGACATCATTACTTTGAAGAAATTAGAGTGCTCAATGCAAACTCACCCTCTAGATATTTTAGAATGAGATAACATCATGGAATTTTGATCTCCTTTTGTTGTCCTTTGAGGTTAGAGTAATGATTAAGATGGACAATTATGGGCATTAATATTTCATAGTTAGAGGTAAAATTCTTAGATTTAGGGAAGATCATCAATTACAAAAATATTTCCCAAGGATGTTTTCATTAATTTAGAATAAAGGCTTGGTGCTTGAAGATGATCCTCATAGTTGCAACCATAAATAATGTTGACCAACCATGGTGGATATTGCTCTTTGGATTATATCAGTACTATATGAGAAATAAATGTCTTTGGGTTCTTTGATAAAGAAATGGTTGAAGCGTACATCATACTCCCTTTAATGATGTTCAAATATAAAATAAGAAAAAAAATGTTGAAGCAATTTGGGAAGGGGTTTTCCCTAATCCCAAACAAACTCATACAAGGATGTGTGATGTGCCATTTAGTCTATAGCATAATTTCCTTTGTGCATTATATGGGATAGTTTTAAAGACTACATACCTTAAACTTATGTAAGATTGGTACCTCTATGGTCATTGATAAAAGCAACTGGTTCACTACAGCAATTGTTAATTTAGAATCTGTCTAGTTCAATGCTTCCTTGACATTTGGAAGTAGAATTTTGTGATGTCCCATGCTACATTAATGGAAAAAGTTTCCAAGCAAAAAACTAAACCTAAAACCTAATTTTTACCTACAATAGTAATAGGTCTACTAATGCCATCTCAAATAGCAATACCAATTCTAGTATTGCAATCATCTAACACAGCTACTTCTTAATTGAGTTTAAATGGCCTCATTAGAATAAGAGGTAACAAGTAGATCACCAAGGCCAATACAGCTCTCACTAGATGTGATAAGAGAGTTGAAAAAAGCTGTAGCAACCAATCAAATATTTCTTTGATGTGTTCCTAAATTGAGAGCCTTTTCCACATTTGCTTCTAGATTTCTATTTATCCATAGATTAAATAACATGAAAGTAAAAAAAATTGGCTATATGAGATGTAGTAACCATCTACATATTCGTGGACATCCAGTTAAGAAGGTTTTTTAATGATGTAAGGTCACTATTGTTCACATCACCATACAAGAAATTCTTATTGGTGAAGTTGTAGGACCATAATTCTTTTACACTATGATGCTCTCATAAACAATGTTGCACATCTTTAGTCACATTAAAGCCCCACAAAAAAGCTTTGGCATCTCAATCGCTCATGAATGAAGACAAGAATGAAGAAGCAGATTTAATAGTAATCTCCACAATAATATGCTAACCCTTATGCTACACTTCCACTTCCCATTCCCACACAAGCTCCTTTCTAGTAGAATTCTAGAATCTATGCATACTACTATAGATAATCTTTGAGTCTAGCATGATATCCTCATTCAATGTGAAGCCCAACAAATCACTTCCATTCAATTTAACTTATGGGAAATGTAGAAACTGAGCTACCAAATTAGGTGGCAATAAGTTTTGTAACATACTATGATCCCTCACATCATGCTCCATAACTAGATCTGCAATATATATTCAATGGTGTACTTCCAAGTTAAAATTTGATGACCATTAGGTAATAGGAAGGATGCCAAGTCAATTGGCTAAAGAAAATAAAATAGAATTACCCACAACAATCCTCCAAACAATATTATTTATTATCAAAGTGCTTGTAATATTTAGTAACTTATATGTATCAAAGGTACCACGTGGCATATAGATAATATTATTTGTTAAGAAGTGCTTAGAGCTAATGGACTAAGCGCATAAGAACTCTTACCAAGACGTCACCCCCTATAGTGTTTTGCAATTAATGGTAATTGTCTGGTCGACAAACTATGAACTCTAAGTCCCTTATATTCCTTAGGAAGAGTTACCATTTCCTAGCAGGTATAACGTATTATGTTGGTAGCATTTAAACTACACTATAGTTAATGTCATACCAATTTCTTGAACTCCATAAAGGTACTACTTGAGATTAAAGAATGGGCTAAATAGCACATAAAAATATAGCTAACATAGAGTTGATCTTGACAATAAAACTTGCCATGCACAATGACTTCATCATCCATCATGCACATAGTTTTCAGCTTGATTAATAATAAAATTGACTTTTTTCTATCGTTTAGTTGCTGCAATAAGTATGCCTAGATATTTCAATAGAACAATTTAATGCACATGTAATTTTTCAACAATCATCTTCCTTCACTTCCATTTCATCCCCTTATTAGATAATACTTTAGATTTGTTAAGATTTATTACCTGACTTGAGCAATGCCCATACTACTCCCTAATAGCCAAGATGGGTATTAAGTGGCAAAGGTTGTGGGTGCATACATCATGTCGTCATCAACATGAAGAAGGTGTGTAATGATATAGAGGAAGGAGGGCCAATCATGACTCAATTAAGGCAACATGATCAAATAGTTACTTAATAAGTCATGAGAGATACTTAAGCATAATAGGAAATAGGTATGATGGGAGTAGATAATAATACCTTAAATCCTTGGTTGATTTGATCCTTTGTAAATGGATACCATTAGAGTAAGGCACCACAAAAGTAAGGCACCACAAAAGTTTTAGCATATATAGCACAAAATTTCAATTTTCTTTATCATAAACCTGGTTCACATCTAGCTTTAATGCCTTAAAACCTTCTTTTGAAGTAGAAAGGTGCAAATGGGTAGCAACTTGTTATGTTAATAAGATATGATCATGTATAGCATGTCCAGGCATAAAAGTAACTTGTTCCTTTGTAATATTATTTTTATGAACCAGCTTTAGACTAGTAACCAAAATGGTGGTCACTTACTTTCTAAATGATGTAATTGTGGGTAATGGCCTTAAATTTCTTAGGTTTGGGTGCTGCTTGAACTTTAGGAAGGACAATGACAAGCATTTCGTTTTAATATTTGCAAAGCTCTCTTTAAATAATTTTTTCACTAATATAATATTGTACATCTATGTGATTTTTCAATATCCATGCACAAACTATTAGGAATGTCATCTATGCCAAGTGATTTTCTTTTTCTTTTAATTGATATCACCACAATTTTTATCTCATTATCTCTAATTTGAGCCACAAGTGTGACTTCTTGTTCATTATTAATACTTCTAAAAGGCAAGAAAGATAAGGGAAGCTCACATTGCTCATGACTACATTACTTGTTTAAAAACTACATGCATTTGTCTTTAGTCTTAGTTGGGGAGAGATCAATTCCACATTATCATTTTTAAGTTGTTTGATATAATTAATTTTTAACCTAGAAGTAGCCACTACCAAGAAAAACATTTGTGTTCCAATCCCTAAGGGTGGCCCATCAAATCTTGACATATTTCCACCACCATGCTTCCTCTAAAGCCACAACATTATGATAAGGAGCAATATGTTATACCAAAAGATCATGTTCTAGCTCATTTAAGCCATTTGTAAATTCCTTATGTTGAACATAGATTTCTTGTCCCAACTAGCAAGGATTATTAAATATATTACCAAGTTTAGCTGTAGCCTATTTCTTTAAAGCTGATAAAGCTCTACTAAATTTAGTGGAAAGAGCATCGATATAGTTTCCTCTAGCTGTTCTTTTTTATGCTACATATACCACTTTAGTTGATTGGGGAAAGGATAACAAGATATTTTAAAACAAGGTTCGTTTATTAGTTTTGCTCAATGATAATTTTCTAAAAACATTATAAACAATGGCTAGTGTGGTTCATTATGATGTGTGAAAGATGAGTGACAGGAACACTTGGTAAGGCATGCATACCATCAATATTCATGAATGTTTTGTCTAATCTTCCATATATAAGGGAGTTCCCTGCCCTAGGATTGTTCCAAGTAAACTAGTTCTCAAAAAGTACCAAATTAGTCAAATGTAAATCATGAATAAACTCGTAGAATTCATAGAGAGCTTGCTCACTAGTAAAATTTTACCCTTTTATCTCTTCCTTTGCAAGCAAGGCATTGAAGTCCCTTGCAACAACTAGCTGTCCACCAAGCTTTAAAAAATATCTAATTTTGTCTTAGGGTTTCTTATTAGTTTATAGTCTTTTCATGTATACATGACAAAACATTGCCAAATCTTATTGTTGCGAGATCTCACCTGAATAGTAACTACCTCACTCATAACCTCAAGCTTGACCCAATCCCCTAGTAATAATATAATGCCCCAGGATAACCCTGTTGAAGGTTGCGTAAAGTAGTTCAAGTTTTTGTCAAAAGTCTGATGTACTGCTTAACGATTAAAGGTCTCCACGTGGGTTTCCCACAGTGTAACTACAAATACACTATTCTCCCTTACTAAATATAGTAAGAGATTTTACAACTCTAATCAAACTTATGTTCTAAACCACAAAAGAACTCATGATTTATTAGTAAAAATACATTGCCCCTAAGAATAATGGAGCACTTTCTACACTTCGAACAGATTACAAATCTACATTTTATAGATGCAACAATTCCACAACAACTCATATAACTCAGACAATTCATAAGAATACTCACACAATTTGGAAATAATAAGCCTTCCCAAGTAAGTTTTAGAAGTTCAAAGTCACCAAAATATTAAACAAATTAAAAATGTGCACTACATCTATAAAAAAGATAGCCAATAACCTATACCACAAACACAATGATGAAGTATTGAATTGCAACCCATTTGTTATAATTGCCACACACACCCATAGTAAAAAATGTTACATTTAAGTTACACCTATAAGGCTTGCTAGAGTGACCAATCCTCCATTTTTCTTTAATAAACATATAAATTTTGAACTAATTATGTGTGGGCATAATTTTTATATATTCATAGCTACCTTTATTTTGGTAACTTATTACTAAGCATTCCAAATCAAATTCTAAAATAGAAGTTAAATTCCCATACCCTACCATGTTGCACCAATTAAAAGAATAATTTTCTTCCCACCATACATAATTAGAGTAGAAATATAACAATTTGTCAATGTCAACCTAGCAACAATCATGATATATAGTCACCAAATTACCCTTTGTAAACTTATTCTATGTGTAAGAAATAAGTTATGCTCACCTCTGCCCTAGTTCTAACTACTGCTTGACATCTAGCCCCTTATGCCTGTGTAAAATTTATTTGTTGTTCTCCCATATTTTTTTCCTAAGTGATTGGTCCAAACAATCCTAAATTAAAGCTCCCAACGCCTAAAGTTTAGTAGACATAAACATACGTTACTTGATGAACACACCCTATAGTAGCTACACATGTAAAGTGACGTCTTCTTAGTGGTAACTTTAACATGCTTTGACCAATGCCTCCTCCACCAATATGCATCCATATCCCTTATAAAAATTTTGCTAAAATTCATACAAGTTCAGCATATCAGGCTGCTTCTCCAAGCCTACAAATTGTGGCTTCATATTCATCAAATTGTAGCTCACTAAGTCATTAAACTTCCTTTCATGCAAAGTGCTATTCGCAATAATTAGAATTCTGAAACTCTAAGGGCATGTTGGACATTTTTCTTAAAATGTACAATAGAGTATAAAGTCCAAATAAAGCCTCAAAAGGGTACCATAGGAATTTCTCTTGCTCTCTAATGTGTGTTCCGAACGAGTGCCTATTACTAATAGAGAAGGAATTTACAAAACTTATTTTAACCATATCCATTACACAAACAATCATGTACCATAGCTTGATCCATAACTAGCATAATAAGACCTAAACAAGTTCTCAAATGAATCCAAATTCTGTGACTTAAGCTCCATGCAACCAACATCCATGCAACAAAACAAAAAACCTCTATTTCCTTACCCACTGCATCCACAATGCACATTATTCACATGAAGGTAGATCCATGAGCAATTCCAAAGTTTCTTTTCAGGTGTTCCTCGCAACAGACAAATTGTATGGTCATCTTCTAAATTTCTTAGAGATGTGAAGCCTCTACATAATGCTCTTCCAAATCCAGTGTTCTATTGTCTTACCACTCTTTTTTATGTTTTGATTTCCCAAATTGCTAGAGGGCACCCCTTTTCTTTATTCATGTTTTTTCAATTTCTTAAGAAAACTCATTTTTTCATGCTTTTCCTTTCTCTTAGACTCCTTGCTTGACAACTTTAATAGATGAACTAGAAATGTGTGAGAGTTCCATCTATTTCTCAAAACTATATAGCTCAGTATGTTCAAAATTGGCATGGCCTTGCTCCATTTCCTTATTACGTGATGTACTACCATTTTTAATTAGAAATAGGATGGGCCTTTCTTTGACTTTTTTCATTTTTACCCATTTATCCATGATCGTTCCTCTATAGTGCCCTTCCTTCCTAGTGCAAGACATCGATTAAACATAATCTCAAGTCTTAATATAGTGATACAAGCCTAGATTAAATCACGCCGAGTACTAAGGAATTATAAATGCCTTAGCAAGTCCAACATGAAATTATCGTTAACCTTATCATAAGCATAGTCTATATTTAACTTTATCACCATCAAACTATCTTTGGAAGTAGATAAGTACATATAGGTAGCTTTTTTCTATCCCAAGCATATATTGTCAAATATAGCATAACCTAGTACAAAAGCAAGTTATTCACCTATAATTATATTAGAAAACATGATCTTCAATCTAGCCACTAAAACTTTTGTCACTATGTTATAAATCACATTACATATGCTGACGAACTTAAATGTTTGGGTTTAAAATCACCTAAAATTTAGGAATGAGAATGACCAGTATGTCTTGTCATTATTTGGGCAAGAATCTATCCTTAAAGAATTCTTCACATATGTGATAATATCCATCAATGCAACATTTTGATAAACATGCACAAACTCAGTTGAGATGCCATGCACACCAAGTGATTTATTCCTTTTTATGAACATCACCACATTTCTAATCTCTACATCAACAATTTTAGCCACAATTGTGGCTACTTTATGATCTTTATTCATAGTTATCAAAGTCCAAAAAGATAGTGGATGCTCATATTGCCGTTATCTATAGCACTTTTGATTCAAAAACTATATGAGTATGTCATTAGTCTCAATTAGGGAGGTCACCAGTTCCTTACTTTATTTTTCAAGTTGGTTGATATAATTGCTTCTAAATGTAGTAGTCATTGCCTTAACAATGCCCACGCTCTACTCCTTAAGGGTGGCCCATTTAAAATTAGCACACTATCACCACCAAGCTTTATTTAAGGCCACCACTTTATTTTCAGGAAATGATATATAATACCAAAAGCTCATTCTTTAGCTCATTTAAGACATTGTAGATTCCTTGAGTTTAAGGTTTGAGATTTCTTATTCAAATTGATAAGGCTTACTAAGGACATTACCAAGTTTAGCCACACTCCTTTTCTATGAAGTTGACAAGGCACTACTAAAATAAGTGGATAAGCTTATCAGTTGAATTTCCTTTAACCATTCTTTTCCAAGATACATATACAGTTAATTTTGGGAATGTTAACTAGATTTTTTCAAAATGTGTTCTTTATTAGTATTATCTAATGGACATTTCCTAAACTTTGTAAGCAATGGGTAGTGGACTAAGCCAATGAGAGAAAGATGAGTGACAATAATACTTAGGAAGGCTGACAAACCATCAATATTCTTGAAAGGTCTAACCAATATTTCATACGTGTGAGCATTCCCCTTCTTATTATTACACCAAGTAAACAAATTCCTAACAAATCAAAGTAATTATGATCTAATTCATGAATTACATATGAGAACTCATAATGAGCTTTCTCATTGTCATGTTTTTTTCCACATTTTTACTCTTGCTATGAAGGGCATTGATGTCCAATAAAACAAGTAGCAATCCATGAAGTCTGGCAAAATCTCTAATTTTATCCTAGGAAGGCTTACATTTAATATATTCTTTTTATGCATGCACTGCACAACATCACCAAATTTCATTACTATCTCACCTCAGCCTAAATAGCAACTACATGTTAATAGTAATCCATAATGTCAAGCATATCCCAATCCCATCATAATACTACAATTCCTCAGATAACGTAGTCGAAGATTACACAAAGTATTTCTAGTTTGTGCCCAAAACCTAATCAACCTAACATCGATTAAAGGTCTTTGCATGAGTTCTTGGAAAAGCAACTACAAATACTTTTCTCTCCCTCACTAAACATTGCAAGTACTCATGGTATTTTATTGCTTCGATCTCTCTTTTGTTCTATTCCATGAAAGATCTCAAGACAAAAATATATTGCCCCTATCATAATGTATCCTTTCCTGCACATCTTATCCATGCCAAATTTTCATTTTTATAAGTACAACAACTCAACTATTTAATGAAATTGATCATGCAATTCAAAAACAACTTTCCTTCCCAAACAATATTCTAGAAGTTTGCATTCAGTAAAAGACTAAAAAAATTGAAGATGTGCACTTATGTAAAACAAAAAAAGCTTATAGCCTATCCTACAATTACAACGTTTAATTAGTGCATGAAAACCCATTTGTTGCAGTAACCATACATAGCTATAGCCCAAAACACCACTCTTATACCTACTTTACATTTAATTAATCTCTACAATGCATGCTGGAGTGACCAATCCTCTCTTTTTCTTTAATGAAACTATAGCTTTTTAATTGGTTATGTGCAACCACAATTCTTATATATCCTAGCTTGCCTAATTCTTGTATCTTATTACCAAGAATTCAAAATCCAACCTAGAAACATAAGTTGAATTCCATTGACCCACCATTTTGTAGTAACTAAAAGAAAACTTTTCTTCCCATATTGCATAGTAATGAGTCCAAATGTAAGTAGTTGTTTAAATATATAGCCACTAAGTTATCCTCTGAAAACCTTTTCTACATATATAAAATAAATTGTGCTAATTTCTCCCCTAGTTCTTACTGTAACTTTGCATGCTATGCCCCACACCTATGTGAAGGTTAATCCCTAGCCTCCAAAGTTGTAGTCTTAAGTCATTGATCGATAGAAAACTAAATTGAAGCTCCTAACTGTAAAAGTTGAGAAAATAGAAGCAAAAGTAACTTGATTTGTGCACCTTGTAGCAAATACACTCATAAAGCGAGGTCTTCTCAGTAGCAACTTCATCATTCTCTAACCAGTATCCTCACCACAAATCTTCATCAATTCCATTTATATCAGTTTGGAAAAATTCATATTGGCTTGCACATAAAGCTACTTCTCCATGAGTGTAGATTATTGTTTCCAATTTGCTCTAGCTGTAATTGATTAATACATATAACCTCCTTTCATGATTAATCTTGTCCTCAGGAACTAGTAATCTAAGACTCGTTGGGCATGTTGGAGTTTTTTCATAAATTCCATCACAACATATAATTTCTCACCCAACCTCAGAAAAATATACCCTCAAAATTTGCACTATCTTCCTCATGCTAATCAGAATTGAGCTTAAAATAGAAATTCCAATGGCTTTTGCTACTATGACCTTCCCGACCACGATTTTTTCTTCCTTCCAGGTATCCGACCCGAAAATAATAAATTCTGCTGCTGTTAAATAAAAAAGAATAGTGGGTTCTCTCGTTTTTATGGCAACTTTTGAAACGGTGAGGTCCTCTCTATACACCGGAGCCTCTTCTTTCATTTTATATAATTTGATTGTGAACTTGTATAATTCACACTCTTTGGCTCTACCCATCCTTTTAAAATTTAAAATTCGAATTCTTTTCTCATTTCTCAATTCGAATAGCTCTACTAATAACTAAGTAAAAATTTCCAAAGCTAATTTTAACCATAACCATTATGAAGCATTCATGTAGCACACCTCATCATAGTTGTAGCCTTTCTTGAGCCACACTTGATCAACAACTTGTAAAATAAGTCCCAAGAATGTTCTTAAATGTAGCCAAACTCTGTGAACTATAGACACAATATGGCTAACACCAATGCAGCATAACAAAAGAACTCTTTATCGCTACCCACTCCAGCCATAATGCCCTTTAGCAACATCATGGAAAACCATGAGTAATTCGAAATTTTTTTTAAAGTGTTTCCAATAACAAAAAAATTATATCATCATCCTCTAAATTTCATAGAAACGTGAAGCCACTGCACATTGCTCTTGCCAATCAAATCTTCATTTACCTTGTTGTCCTTTATTGTTTCTTATTTTCCAAATTACCACGTGCTTCCCCCTCTCTTTAGTCTTATTATCTTAAAAAATCATTTTAATGTTCTTTTGCCCTTCTTTTGAGCTTGTAGCTTGACCACTACAATGGATGAACTTGAAATGTGTGAGTGTTCCTCCTACCTCTCTAACTCTATAGCTAAGTGTGTGCATACTAGTAAGACTTTTTTCCATTTCCTTATTGCTTGGTGGACTAAAATTATATTGGTAACAGGATGGACCTTCCTCTTTGCATTTCTTGTATCATGTTCTAATATTATTTGTTTCTTACCTGTTGCCTACCCATATCATTTGCTATTATAGTACATTATTGTCATGATGTTTCCATTCGCCTCCTTTTCTTTGGTTTGACATCCATCCAAGGACCTAGACCTTGTTTCTTCACATCATGATCCTCTTGACCTATCTATGTCAAAATAGCTTCTCTATTCTTAGCCTATTATAGTTTTATATTTAGTAGGCAAGAGCTCTTAATTGTCATAATAGTGAGTATTACCTAATTTGATACACATATAGAAGCATGACCCACCTTGTCATATGTGCAGCATATTGTGCGTAATCCCTCATATTTAAACAATTAAATAGATCAACCCAAGGGTCCATTAATCTATATTCTCACTCCAAATGGTTTGGAAAGGCATATTCTGACACACTCCTTAGCAAAGTATGTCCTTTACATATTTGTCATCTAGCCATCAAGATATATAGAATACTTTGCACCGTTGGCAATGCAAAGCATTTTCTCTATGTTCCAATACGCAAGTAGGAGTTCTAAAAAATATTTAGGCCAGAGTAGACATAATGGCTTAAGTACTAGGTTTAGGTTTAACTATCCATATGTCCAACATAATACACAACTAATAACATGCCTTGGTCCTCCCAACCACATAAAAATAGCTAACCATCATGTCTAGGACTTGAAAGCCTCTTAAATGGCCCCACCTACTCCATAATATTTTTGTTATCCATTGAAAAGATAGATGGCCACTATACACTTTACCGATGATGTTGAACTTTTGGTAGTGAATACATAGTTCATAGGCCCTATTTGATTGTTGCACTTCATCACTATTTATGAAAGAAGTATCCTAAGGTGCCAGGATCTTAATATCCAAATTAATTGGTCTCTCAAAGAAGTTAAGAAGGGGACCTCTCATCAGCAACAGATTACCACTGCCTTTCCTTCCATCAATAAGCACCTTGTTGAAGGTGACTTTAACAGGGTGATATTTAGCTCATGTTTATCATTTTCATAATTATCTTACGTTGTCACTACAACATTTACACAAAAACCATGTGTTTAGACATAGAAAGACTCCCAATTACACCATTTGGATAGGGAGTCTATGCTTGTGATGCAATACAATTTTTACTAACTACATCCAAATCCCTTTCACTATCAGGTGGATTTAGTTTTTCTTTTTCTTAAAATATTATGTGCAATGTTGCCACTTCATCCTTTTCTAAAGAATGCCCACCATGACCATCTAATTGCGACAATTCCCTAGAATGAACTACCATGTTTCCTACACAATGCTAAAATTCACCTTTTATCAACAGACTCTGATCGTGAGGGCAATTTTAGAATCTAGGAAGTTCTTGCTATGACTATTTAGCTTTGCATTTTCTATAGTTAAATTTAGACCATCAAAACTTTTTCTTGTTATTTGGACACTTACAACAAATTAATTTTGTTTTCTTGACTAACTTTTATATTTAGCTCTCAATAGGTTCATCACAGCTCATTGCATATTTAGATGATCAGTAATTCCAATTTCATTGATGATGTTGACGAAAGAAATGCAATGAATTGATACCAAACACAGGCCCTGAGCATACTATCATTGCATGGCATGTCCAAACTCTATTTGCTATTGCTTCTTTAGCTTTGACTTACCAATGCCATTAACAAACCCACCATATGTCACCTTCTATAGATACGACTCTATCTATTACACATGCCTGTCGCATTCATATAACTCCATCTATCACATCTATACAACTCTTCCAGAAGAAATATTTGGGTTCCTTGATAACGAAATGGTTGAATCCTACATCATACTCTCCTCAAAGAGTCTAATACATAAAATTACTAAAAATATAATACTAAACTAATAAGAGAAGGGGAATTCCCTAATCCCAAACAAAATTATATGAAAAAGCATGATACACCACCCAATTAGCTACATAGTTGTAGTAACGCTTTAAGTGGGATATTTTGAAGGATTGCATACTTTACACATATGTAACAACATTATGATGGTTACTTCTAAGTGCTATAAACAAGCAACTAGTTCACTTCAATAATAGCTATTATTAAGTCTGATTTTACCTCCACTATGTAGATATTAAAAAGTAAATTCCAAGGAGCTTCATTGCTTCAATAATAGTAGTGGCCTCCATGGTAAAACTTTAACCTAAAATCCAAGTTCTACCAGTAATAATGGCTTACCCATGTCATTCTAAAAAACAATATCGATTGGAACATTTAAATTATCTTACACCACTATGTCACAATTGCGCTTAACCCAACCCATTGGAGCAGTCTAATAAGAGGTAAAAAAATAGCCCCAAAAGGCCACCAATCTCTCACAGGACAAGATTCAACAAATGGAACAAATAGTACTAGCAAATTGAATAATTCGTTGGAGTGCAGCCAAGTTGGGCACTTGGGCACCTTGTCTCTGTGTAGTTACATAGTTCTATTAATATAGAGGTGATATAATGCTAAAGTAGCAAATGTAATTCTGGAAGATATAGTTGTGTCTGATATATTTACTAATATCAAGTTAAGAGGCTTATTTAAAGATTTAAAATCCTTATTATTTACTCTATCGAGCATGGGGTTATCGTTTGCGTAGTTTGTGAATCAAAATTCCTTCATTGTATGGTACTGTTACAAGATATGTTGCACATCTTTTATCATATTATAGCCCCATGGATAGAGCAACAACATGTCAATCCATCTTTCACATTACCAAGAGTGAGTAGGAAGCTTATTGATGACTAATCTCCATATGAAGACACTATCCTAAGGTTGTAAGTGTCATTTTTGAATGCACATAGCCTCCTCACTTATTACATTTTGGCTTATATACTTGCTACTATAAATGAATTTATATTCCAACACATTGACCTCACTTTGTTTGAAGTACAACACATCTCTTTCATTTGGTATGGCCCAAAGGGAATGCATAATCTAAAATACCAAAGAAGGAAAGAATAATTTTTGTATCTTATCATGGTCCCACACATTGTGTTCCTTCACTAGCTTTACAACATGCATTAGATGGTCCACTTCCATGTTGATATAGGTATGGTAGAAAGCAATAGGAAGGATGCCAAGCTAGTAATCTGATAAAAAGGAATGCATGAAACCATAAGACATCTTCCCAAACCATAACCTACTTATAATGCATTATAACCAATACTACCTGCCATGTTGGCAAACTACAGACTCCAAGTCCTCCACATTCACTAGGAAGAGTTATCAATTCCTTGTACACATAATGTAGTGTGCTGCTAACATTTGACTTGCTTCACAAATATCAACACATCAATTTCTCATAACTTAGCAATAGTGTTGCTTAGAATTAAGAAGTGGGATAAGTAAAATGTATGAATTGTAGCTAACACTATGTTGATCATGACAATAATAGCCCTAACATTTATTATGACATGATAATCTATCTTAAGGAAGACTTTTTGACTCAATTAATAATAAATTTGGAGTTTTTTTCTAAAGATTTAGTTGTTATAATAGGTACCCTTAGAAATTTCAATTAATTAGCTTGACTCACATGCAAGCTTCCTACTATCATCTTCTTTAACTTTCATTCCATCCCTTTGATAAATAATACTTTAGATTTTTTATTATTTACCACATAATAAGAGTGTTTCTTATACTACTTCATAATGTCCTGAATAGTCCTCAATAGCAAAAGTTGTTGGTGCACACATTACCATATAGAAGGAATGTAATCATTGAGGAGGAATGGTTAATCTTAATCCCAATTGGGGCTCCTTTCTTCACTTTGTTTTGAACAAGCCAAGAGACACATCATATATAATGGTAAAAAGGTTTAACAAAAGTGGACAACCCTATCTAAGACCCCAAGAAGCCTCAATCCACTAATGGTGGATACAGTTTAATATAATCCTAAATCTTAGTGTCGACCTATTACACCAAAGATTCAAGAACCACAAATCCTTCAGCATATCCAACACAAATTTCTAGTTGATGTTATCATAAGCCTTATCCATGTCTAACTTTAATGCCAAAAAACCTTCTTTGGTAGAAGATAATTCATGTAGCAAACCATTTCCTATGCAAAAAAAAAAATTATCAAGTACAGCACAACTAAGTACAAAAGATACTATTTCCCTAGCTATACTATTAAGAGGCACTATCTTCAATTTAATCACTAAAAATATGGTCACAACTTTGTAGTTCACATAGCAAAGACTAATGGGTCATAATTGTTTAAGTTTAGAAGAACTTTAAACCTCAGAGATAAGAATGAATTTTTAGATAGCTACAATCACATCAACGATAGTAATGTTCTAATAACCATGCACAAAGTAATCAATGATGCCATCCAAACTAGGGGCTTTATTTCTTTTGATAATTAATGTAGATTTTTTTATCTCATTAAAATTGATTTGAGCTATAAGAGCTACCACTTTCTCACTACTGATAGTTCACAAAGGCTAGAAAGGTTGGGGAGGGTCTTATTAGCCCCAACCTACACCACTTATTACTATGGAACAACATGAGAATGCCTTTAATTTATATTAGGGAAGCTACTACTTCTTTACTTTCATTTTGAAGATGATATATGTATATATATATGGTTATGTACATAGAAGTAGTTGATTTTTATAAATAATGAGTGTTCCACTACTCACTGATAAGTCTATTAAAGTTTGGAAGGAGTGGTTCTAATTCCAACAAAAATTATGATCTACCTCACACTTATTAAAATTCTCCACCTAAGTTTCCAACAAAGAAACTAAGAAGGCCTTATTTTCCCTTATCAAATGCTGCAAGTAGCTATGGGAGTTTCCAACTCTAATTCTTTGAATATTCTACACTACTACTAGAACCATATTTTAGTAGAAAAACATGTCTTTGGGTGACCACATACCACTACAGCACTCCTTACCATGGCAAATATGCATTTTAGGAGCACCACACATCCATAACAACCCAAGGGACTAAAACACTATGTGTCATTTGTTGCATTATTTGAAATTAGCCTGCTTTGGTAACCTAAGTTTCAAAAGTTAATGGTCCATAAATCACCTACCTAGTCAAAATTGTAGCCCAAGAAAGAAAGATATATCTCTAACCAACTATTTGACATTGAGTAATGATTCTAGCTCCCATTAAAGACACCCTCCTTTATATTGAAAATATATTCACACTTTTAGGATAATGAAGAGGATTTTACCCTTATAAGTATTCTAATAGAATTTTCCACATCCATCCAATAAAGGGGTTCCTAAAAGCTAGCACACCAGTTCTCCCATTTAGTCCATGAAGTAGTGAAACAATATACACAAGCTCCTTAGATGCATTATAAATCTCCTAAAGGCTAATTCTTTATAGTTCCTTAGGTGTGGTAAAGCTTTTGACATACCTAAATTGAATGCATCATTTTGCATAAAAGCATTCAAATAAGGTAGTCGATCAGTCTTTAGTAAATCCAATGAACATAGTTTAAATCCTCTGCTACTTGTATTATCTTTACGGATCTTGCATAGAATACATCTCCAAGAATTGCACATCCTCTCTGTTGCCATTTTCAATCCATTCTCTATTATAAACTCTATAGATATTTACATACTTGCCAATCGCCATATCAAAATCAAAATAAGTGTTACTTCTCCCCACCTCAAAGATGTAGGCATGCTCAAGCCAAGCATAAATCTTATCCATTAAGATCAACACCATAAAGGTAACTTAATACCACTAAATTCTACACCAAGCAAAGTTCACATGATCAACTACTATACTGCAATTTAAATACCTTCTCTACCCTTATCAACCCAGTCAAGAATCCCTGAATTCATGATAGGGTAAAGCAATGAGAAATAATAGAAATAATTTTCAAGTGAGTCCAGTAACAATATAACCTCTAAATTTCCTAAAAAATTCTAGGATACAATAAGACACTACTCCATACTCTATCAATTTATTATTCTAGAATACAACCATTATGTCTTTTCTAATTTTGAAAGTTGCTCAAAAGAATCCCCTCCTATTATTTATTTCTATTTTCATTATCATCCCTATATTCATTCTCCATTTCCATAGCTCCAGGGAGTGCAATTGTAGTGGATGTACTAAGATTATAAGATACTTTTATCAACCTTTCTAAAATTTGCAACATAATGCATGAAGAGACACCAAAGCCTACAACCTATGAAGGTCCTTCAAACAACATAGAATCTCTATCCATAGCTGGCTCAAACTACAAACAAGAACAAAATAAAAAAAATCTAGAATAAAAAACCTTTTGAAATGACCCTATTTATGATGGAACATTCTAGTAATCTATTAAAACTACGAATGACCACCATACACTATATCATCATGACCATTCTTGTGATAATGAACTTGTCGATCACAAGCCTCATTTGGAAGGTATATTTCATCATTAATTATGAAAGAGCTATCTCCCAGTCTAGTATCTCCACATCTAAATTTGTTGGTCTATCTTTGTAATTATCACATGGACCTTCTATGGAAATGTTATTGCAATTATTCATTCTCCCGCTTAAAAGAGCCTCCTTGAAGGTCACCATAATTGGGCTATTTGCTATATGATTTACATTGAAAGAATTCTCCTTCATCATCATTTTGATATTCTCATAAACAGTTTGCATGCACCTGCATAAATTAGTTAATTCAGTTCCATTAGGACGTGCAACATTCTTCTTTGAGGTAGTGATAATTTCATAAAGCCATTAAACTTCTATTTACCATTTACTAGTTTGTTTCTTTCACATCCTTCCCAGTACATTTTACCTTTCGCAATTTCGTAGTTAATGCTACCTGCATCCCTAAAGTTCATCCACATCAACCTAAAAAAAATTATCATTACCATAGGCATCATTGAACTATGATGCTTCTATTTGTTTCACAGTAATGTTCCTTGCACTTCCCAAAGCTACATTATTGATTCATAGAGCTTAGACAACATTATAAATCCCATAATCTTAAATTGTCATAACATTATTGTTGAATTGGTTCTACACATCTTCATTGGCCGTCCTATTTTAAGATTGTTGCATGGAGGTACCCTTATTTTTTTTAGTCTTTTGAGAGGGATGTGGATTTTCGAACTATTTAGGATTTCTCTATAAATTGGAGATTCAAGGCATGCAGACATGCCCACTAGTGACATGACAACTCCAACAAAAGAAAGAAATTTTTCATGCTTAAAGGAATTGATAGAAGAGCACCACCAAGAGTGGAGCCTATAGCTTAATTTGACTCAACACAAGAAAACTTACCAGTGCAGACATAAGAAGGATAGATAGATTAAGATCACCTTTTTGATTATATGTATGGTGATGCATGGTTATTATTAGTTGATTAAGTGATTTGTCTGGTTAATTACATTAATGAGCACAACATTAGCTTACTAACTAGCTATGTTGGTGCAAGCTTTGTGGCAAATTTTTTATACTAACTATGGCCACTTAGGCCATAGACGCCTGAGGCAATAACAAGTGAGTGATGCGCCTAGATAGTCATTGCTACATGTGCACTATACTGATGTGTTTAACGACTAGATTGCATTGGTTAAAAGATTTGGGTAATCTTATGAATCTTACATTGTGATGGGGATATATCATTGCTATCGTTAGCTCTTAAAGAGGAATTCCATAAAATTTTAATTCATCAACTTACATTGATAATGTGCCTACCCTTTATTCACATAACTGATCACCTCGATCAATTAAATGGTCGAGTGAAGTGTTTGAATTGCTATGATATGGTTGGCCTGTCACATGCAACTCGATGAGAAGTCCATTGAACCTTTTCCTTACAGAAAGAAGAAGTCATAACAAAGTTCTCATATGTGAACTTACAAAAGGATCATTAATGAGAGCAAAGAATGATAAAGTGATATATTCAATGTATGTGGGAGTGAATGATGTTTGATGTCTCATTCTTCTATCATGTGTGTATTCCCCACCATGTGTAGCTGGAAGCTTTGGGAGATTAATGACAACATATGGGCATGGTCATGCACCAAGGGTAAGTAAATGTTAGGCTAGCAATGAGTTTGTTTTGTGTCACCAAGTCTATTGGGGTTTTGTAATCAATCATCAAATGATTCTTCATGAAGGATATCTTGTATTTTGCATTGATGAAGAACATAATGAAACATGATACATGTTGTGAATTATAGAATCCCATGAACCAAACATTTTTTGAATGAAAATTATAGCCAAGGATTTAAGCCAATGGCATGTCTACATAGGTATTATACTACTTGTCACTCCTTGTAGAAGAGCACTGAGCTTGTGGGCAAACCTTGGAGGCTTCCCTATTTGCAAGGTTGAAATGCCTCACATTGTTAGTAGTTGAAGTTGGATAATGCAACGTGGCTTTATAGCACCTTTTCTCTTTACTAATTTTCACAGCCAGATAAGACTCAATCCTATGGCACAATAGATTCATCCCAAAAGATTCCTCATAGATTTCAAAGCTTTTGCCCTCTTGCTTGCAATCATTATTAAAATGCTACATATAATGGTAGCAAAAAGTGTCAACTATTTACCATATTAAATGCTTTTGATTTCTTAGGCATGGATGTGGAGTTGAACTATTAGGATACTTACCTTCATCATTCATGGAGTAGTTGCAATATGCGGTTTGGAGGGGCAATATGTTGCTTGCGATGAAGAAAAAATTCGATGGAGTAATATACTTCGGAGTTTGTGCTTTCTGGGCTACACACTTACCCACATGTAGAAAATTGCACACACTACAGCATTGTGTGCACATTCGATAGCCATGGTTCATCCTCCTAGTAACATCAAATGCATAGTGCTACAGGAGCATGCATTGTGTAACTTCTTTCATATTTTGAGATGCACTGGTTGCCCATGCTTCGATAAGGTGAAACAACTTAGGGAGGCTTTGCTTCTTTGTTGATAGAATTATCATGATATGTAATTTACGAGAAGAAATTTTTGGCATGGTGTGGCCCACAACAACACATTTTTTGGAAGGAGCAATCTACATTAAGGTTTGTGCAAGATTTATTATGGCACTAGCTTCTTGTTGTTGCGGTTGCATGTATAGAAGGGCACTGGGTGTGTTACAGCACCAACTCTACACTGTTCACACATTTGCCAGCAAATTTACTTATGTGGTTGCTAGTTTGCATGCTCATTATTGCAACCAATGCATGTGTCTATTAGGTTGACAAATGTAAATTTTTTTTGCATTTTTAGTACTTTGGGCTATTGGCACATGGAAAAGATGATACCTTATTGGGATACCTACCATCCTCCTTGATGGAATTATTACTATATGTAATCTATAAAGAGGATTGTTCTTTATTGTATGGCCCAAGGCAAAGTAGATGTTGGATGGCAAATGTGCTCCTGGGTTTGTTCATGTTGGGCTTCATCCCAATCATTGCACAGTAGTATAATGTTTGCACTTGTAGTGGGCAGTCACACACCCGATTGATAGCATCCTATGCTTATGAATAGTGCATCCTAAAAAGTTTAACTTTTTAGGGGATTTCAGTGTTGTGGGCTTAAGAGACATGGATATGGTGATGCATTTTAGGATCCATGCCTTCCTTATTGGTGAAATTATCAAAATATTTAATCCACATAAGGCATTATATCCTATGGTGTAACCCACAGTGAAGCGAAAGTTGTATAGAGCAATATAAGCCAGGGTTCATGCATTTTGTGCTTCTTCTCTAGCGATAAGTGGCTTTTTACTGTTCCCAAGTGTTGGTGCTTGACCATGCATTGTCTATGACATCTTCTGAATGGCCTATGGGGTTCTATAAAGTAACTTGTTTTATGATTTTTAGTAGTATGGTTTGCTAGTGTATGAACAAGGTGATGCTCTCTTTAGAGACATGCATTCTTCTTTTACTAATTGCTCGCAAAATGTAATCTACAAGGGGCAATGTGCAGTATAATATGGGCTATAGTGATGAAGAATTTGAATGAAGTAATATGCACGGGTTTGTTTATTGTTGGCTATGGTCCAAGTTATGTTTTGATATGGCTACATGCTTGGTAGAGCAAAATCAATAATAAAATTTCTTAATCAACAATTACACATGATTGGATTAGTTAAACGAGAAAAAAAATGATGGATGATTCTAAAGTTAAGAAGACAAATGAAATACTATATGAAAGGGAAGAGTTAGAAGTTCAAATATGTAAAGAAATAATTCTAAAGTTCAGATAAAATGTTTCTGAACATATCATTGAGAAATGCTTTCACAATTTAAATTTTTGGTTTCTTTATTTAAAAAATGCATGCCTTCGAGTCATTTGAAAGAGGAATTCATGAGCTTTAACTTTGTAGTTCAACACTTGGAATACCTCTCAACACATTTTGAAGAAATTTGTGCATCAAGCAATACCCTAGGTTTATTCTAGGCTTCTTTGGTTATCATTTTATTTTTCATGAATGTAAGTAATTATCTTTAGCCTTATGTGTTTGTTTAGATTGAAATTGATTGATGTGCTATTCTTATATGAATTTTAAATTTTTTAATTCCATATAATAGGCTACATAGAAGGGTAAATGAAGAAGCTTTTAGTCATGTATGACTATTTAGAATTCAAAGTTTTTAGAAATTACAAAATGTGGCTAAGAATATAAGAAAATTATAGAAAATAATAGAAAATTTTGAATAATTCTAGAATATTTCAAAAAATTATACAAAATTGAGATATGTTTCTACAATATTAATATAAATTTTAAATAAATTTTTATTTATCATTGTTTTTAGTTTTTGATGAACTAAAGTGCATTGTTTTAAATCACATGATCTGCTATACAATGAGGCTTTATTTTAAAAGCTTCCCACTTATTTAGATGGGTTTCATTTAGCTATCAATGTTGCATGCTTCGTGAATATTGTTCTCAACATTATTTTTAACAAATGAGGTTTGAATCTTGCATGACATCTTAGGTCATATTTTATTACATGGTTGGATGGATGTAAGTTTGAAACAACTCAAGCTTAAATATCCTTATTTCTTTAAGTAAGCATTCAATCCATACTAGGTGTGATATTATTTTTGTACATTATTCTTTTGTTATTTTGAAAAAATGTTTGATAAACAATGTCAATGGGAGTTATATTTCAAAAACGTTTACAGAGAAATAATTTTTTTAATTATCATAATCCTGAAATTGTGAGTGTTTTATTGAATTTTTTGAACAAAAAAATGAACTTCAAGAATTATTTGAATTAATGGGCTTTTTCTTCAAGTTCAACAATCTTTGATGCTTGAACTTGTTGAGTAATCTTTTATCCTTGATGCATTTGATTCTTTTGTTCTAATTTAACATATGCAATTTATTATAACAAACCATCAAGAACATGTTTTAATCATGTCCTTATTATCTCCATTTGTTATAGAGGTTAGATTTGATATGTGCACTTTTTTAATTTATTATGTAACAAAGTTTTTGATTTAAACAAATATAAAGATATGCATGCTATCATATGAGACATTTTAAGGCCATCTTTTCTATTTGTAGGTCTCAATATCTATAGATATTTTTAGTTGGCACTTATGAAATATTGTCCAAGCAAACCACCAAATTGGAGACTACTATACTTACTAATGTTGTTGAGGTCATAACACATTAAGTCACTTGTTATTGATCTGTTGCACCTATTGAGCTTGAGTTTTAATCGACCTTTAGATAATAAATTGTTACTCTTTGATTGAGTCAAATAAAGATAGGTTGGGAGATAATGATAATGCACTATTTTAGGGATCATAAAAAAATAAGGAATTCAATCAAGAAATATATTTTAATATTTTCTTAAAATCTAAATAAATTAGATGTCATCATTATTACAATTTTTCAAAATTTTATTAAATATAATATATTATGAATAAAAAATTAAGCTAATAAGATTGTAATTAGATATTTTTAATATAATAATTTGTATCTAAAATATAATATTTATTAATTAAAATATTATTAAATTGATATAATCATAAGAAGAGTATCGTAATTTCAAATAAAATAAAAAATTTATATTTAAGAATATCATTAAAAAGAAAACTTCAAGAGAATCTAATGGTATTGATTTTAAAAATTTTAAAGATATAGATAATTAGTTATAATTTTTTAAAAAAGATATAGAAATAATTTTAAATTATTTGAAGGCAAAATAGTCTTTTGGTAGTAGACTCTTTACTACCTCATTGAGGATGGGCTTAAATAGGAGTATTTATTAGGTTAGGTGGATAATTAAGAGTGAATAATGAAGGGGGGAGAGAAATTGGCTTAAAAGAGAGCAAAAAGGGAAATAAGAGAGGAGAGAATATAAAGAGACTTGGTTTATATTGTTATAGCCTAGAGGGAGAGCTTTGAAACAAAATGAAGAGGGGATGAGTTGTTTGGACCTAGTTTTACCAAAAGAAGCAAGGGAATAACAATTAAATGAGAAGAGATAAGAGCTTAGATTGGATTCAGTTCAATTTTATGTAAAAAGGTTGGAGGGATTAGTTTAATTCATGAGTTACGAATACTATAAGAATGACTTTAAAGGATTTAGAATTAATTTAGATTAGAAAAGAATTGTATTTAGTTGAGTATGTTTTTATTTGTATAAGAATATATTATGCATTATAATAGGTAGATGGTATATTCATGCAAATACAATTCAACAAGTTGATATATTATAGTTGAATGTATGATTATTATACTTGGCATAGTGTATTAGCCCTTATTTTGGAAATCTTTCTCTTATATATGAAAATAAACTCATGAACTTTAAAAGAATGTAACATAATTGACTTTTGTTGGGCTAACTACTTGTAGTCATATGATTATCTTGGGTGGGTTTTATTAGACTACACATTGTGGTTCCTATTAGACTACTATAAAATATCAGTTTTATTATATTAAAATATTATCTTTTTAGGTCATCTCATTTAAACTCAAGTAGGTTTTGTTTTTCTCAAAAAGTCTATTAACATATTAAAATCATGACATCTCATATAAATATCAAAATCACATTTTTAATAACTAATATGAGATAATTCATCTTTGTATCTTTTTACCTAAAAATATATTAGGAGTTAATCCTTTTTAGAGATTTCTTTCTCAAGACATCACACGACATCATTTTCTGCCATCTTTTATCTCAGGTGTCACAAGTCTATTATCTTTTATTTGCTTCATTCTCAATTTATATCTTTTAACAACAGGCATGTTGCAACATTGTGTTAGTGCACATCATCTAATTCATGTAGGCCCTTCTACATGCTTTGAGAGTGACTTATTTGGCCTACAAAGGGGAACTTTTTTTGGGATTTTTAGTGCTACAGGTAGCTGGCACATGGATAAGGTGATTCACAATTAGGAGACTTCCTTTCCTCCATGAAACTATCGAAATAGTTAATTTGTAATAGGAAATAAGTGACACAATGTGGCTTATGACAAAGTGAAAGTTGGATGGCATAATAAACATTAGTGTTTGTATAGCCCTTAGCAATGCACTATAGAGAACTTTGGGCACTATAACATAGTTTGTGCACCTTGTAGAGAGTCTGTGCACATCTAGTGGCATCATTTCCTTGTGGTTGGTGGGTACTACAAAATGTATTTTTCTTTTTCTTAGTTTTTTAGCAATGTGATTTTCTATTTCTTGGATAATATAAAGCCCAATTAAAAAATTTTCCTTCTTCGTTGACGTAATTGTTACCATATGTAACATAGGAGGATTAATGAATGGTGTGGTGTGGTCCATGGTGAAGTAGTAGCTGGATTGTGTGGTATGCACTAAGGTATTTGCAAGTAGGGTTGCCGCAAAAACTTTGTTTTGCTAGTGTTGTGCATGATATAGAGCATTGGGAATGTTGTAGCACTAGTAATGCACTGTTTGCAAGAGTGAGAGCATGTATGTGCCCTTAATTTTTATTAAATGTGTGAAACTATTGAGGCCCACAAAGTGTTTCTTCTTTCGAGATTTTTAATGCTTTGGATTACTGCAACAAAAATAAGGTGTTGCCTTATTGAGAGATTTTCCTTCCTCCTTCACCACATTTTTGCAACATGTAATCTACAAAAGCAACATGCTACATAGTGCAGCCCATGATGAAGAAAAAGTTGGATGGTGCAGTATGTGCCATGGTTTGTCCATGCTGGACATCATGCCAAGCCATATGCGGCCTACAACATCCTATGCTCATTGTTGATGGGCCACACAAATTGTAACTTTTTTTGGGATTTTTAACACTATAAATTGTTGGTGCATGGATAAGGGATGACCTATTGAGAGACATGCCTTCCTCCTTGATGGAATTGTTGAAATATGCAACCCAAAAATGTGTGGTGGAATGTGGCCAGTGATAAAATTGTAAGTTTGATGGTGCAATATGCACTGAGTTTGTGTACAGTGGGCTTCATCCCTTATCACGTGTGGTAGTTCAAAGTGCTCACCTGTGATAGCCAGTCCTCCCATGGTCTGCAACATCCTACGGAGGCTAGTACGGCCAAAAAAGTGTAAATGTTCTAAGATTTTTAGCACTATGGGCTGTCAACGAATAGATAAGGTGATGTCTTATTGAGAGATTTGCTTTCTTCCTTAACTGAATTGTTAAAATATGCAATCCATAATGGGCAATTAGTGGTCTGGAGCAACCTACAACAAAGTGGAAGTTGGATGGTGCAATAAAAGCTAAGGTTTGTGTAGATTGGGCTATGTCTCTAGGTTCAAGAAATAGAGAACTATGTGGGCTTCAACATCATGTCTAGCAAAATCCTATTCATGTGGCTGTTTGGGCCCACAAAGTGTAACCTTTTTTTTAATTTTTAACACTGAGTTGTTATTGCTTGGACATGGCGATGCTCTAATAGGAGAGGTGTCTTCTTTGATAAAATTGCCACAATATGCAAACCATAAGAGGCATTGTGAGACATAGTGTGGCCTACAACAAAAAGGCAGTTTGGTGATGCAATATGCACTTGGGTTTGTGTAAATAAGACTTGTTGTAGCCATAGCTTTGTGCTACTGATGCTTCATACACAATAGAGCACTTGGCAAGTTGCAACACTAGTGGATCACTTTCATGCATGTGGTTATCAGTGCACTCTCTTCCTCCTACATTCAATATTTTTTTCTATTGTGGCCCACAAAGTGTAGCTTCTTTAGTAATTATTTGCATTGTGGGTTTTTGGTTATTCAATAATTTGATGACCTGCTTGGAGTCTTAGCATCCTTTTTGGTAGAATTTTCATTACAAGTATCAATGTGGTGTATATGTAATGTGGTTTGGCTAGTGGAGAAGTAGTGGTTGATGGTGTGATATGCGCTAGGGTTTGTTCATGCTAGGCTTTATTCTCAACCACACATAGTTTTCAATTGTTCGTGGATGAGATAAAAAGTCCATGTGTTGCCTATGACATCTTCTGCATGCTACTCATAAGGGTAGTATAGTGTAACTATTTCTTGGCATTTTTTGGCCTTCAGCTTACTAACATAATTATAAGGTGCTACTTTGTTAGTAAACTTGACTTCTTGACAAATTAATAATATGCAGCACGGTGTGACCCATGGCGAAGTGCAAGTTGGATGGTGAAATATGTGCTATGGTATATGTATCATGGGCTTCATCCTTAGCAACGTGTGACAGTCCAAAATGCATGCACATGGCTAAAAATATTCTGTGTATGGGTGGTGGGACCCACAAAGTTTAACTTTTTAGATTTTTGGTGTTGTGGGTTGTTGGTGGATGTATAAGGTGTCGCCCTATTAAGATACTTTCCTTCTTTCCTGAATTGGTGCAATATGCATTAAACAAAGGGCGAGGTGCAGCACCATGCATCCTAGATGAAGTAGAGGTTGCATGGTGCAATATCTACTATGTTTTGTGCATGTTGGTAATGTCCCATTGTACACAAAGAATATATAATCGGGTTTGTCATAGCTCTATGCTTACACTGTGGCAACATACCCATTTCCTTATTTGACCCTTTGTATACAGCTTGTTGGAGAGCCAAAGTGTAACTATTTTGTAGATTTGTTGCATTGCAGGCTACTGATGAATCGATATTTTAATGCCTTATTAGTAGAATTGCCTTTTTTGTCAATGAAATTCTCGCAATTTGCAATTCACAAAAGGCATATTGTAGTGCAGTGTTGCTTACAATAAAGTGAGAGTAAGATGGTACAATATGCACAAAGGTTTGTGCATGTTATTCTACGACCATAGTTACATGATCCTATAGCTGGGTCAAGTAAAACACTTTATGCACAAAGTAAAGAACTACGTCGAAGTGCTCAAGCCAACTCACTCACAACCGTATGATATATTGTGCTCGTGGTGGTTGGGGCTCAAAATGTTTTAAGTTGTTTTAGTATTTTTAATGTTGTGGGTTGTTGATTCTTGGATAAAGTGAAGCCCACCACAACAACTTTTCATTTTGCATGCTCAAAGTGCCACTCTTTGCTCTTTGTGTGGGGCATTGTGTGGTGTGGTTTTGCTTGTGTTGTAGTGAAAATTTTGGTGTATCTCCTTGTCATTCAAACTCTTGCCTTTCATGGAGCGACGAGTGATTTCTATAGAGAAATAAGATAAATTGCTAGAGAAATTTTTATTTCAAGATGCTAAAGAGATTGAGTGTAATATTCTTAATGCTAAATCATGTAAGAATCAAAATAGTACAAAATTTACAATAACAACTGTTTTACCATGAGTGAACCTCATATGGAATTACCATAAAATACTAAAATGGATAAGCATAAATAATAAAAAGTTACTATTTTATATTAAGAAAGAAGTTTTTTAAGCCAAAATAGAATAAATTGATGCAATGTAATATAACCAACTCAATCCCATGTAAAGGTTACATGAAGGAAGCATTATGGTTTAAAAATAATAAAATAAAGTTTGAGCTAAAAGTTTAAGGAGTTAAGATATGTTTTATAAGAAAGTAACATTCCATGATATAAAAGAGATCAAGTGTAACATCCTCACGCATCAAATGTGGTGCAATGCTAAATGTCACATAAAATGTACGAAATTAGCAGAAATAAAATATTGTAAAAATATAAAATAAATATTTAATTAGGTAGTGTTCATCTAGACTAGTTGAACAAAGTTTTATTTGTCTCGTTTGAACCACATTTACAATTACTATGAGTTAAAAAATAAAGTAAGTACAAATGATAAGAACTTATTATTTTAATTTAAATAAGTACATAGTGATATAAAAATTAATTAAATTGAAGTAATATAATGTAACCAAATAAAAAGGATGTTTGCATCACATAAGAGAACAACATGACTTTCATAGTAATATAACAAACCAAAGATAAATATTTGAAAAAATATTGAACATATAAAAATATTAATTTAATTGTCTATAGCTTGCAAAACATTTTCTAGGGATATTTGTTTCATCTAAATCATAATACTTTTGCAATTTTTGTGAATTTCAATATAAATAAGCATAAATAAGATTAAATTATTATTTTGTTTAGAAAATTAAACATATATTAATGTTGAAATGAGATAAAATGGAGAAACATAATATAGTCATACAAATGTGACATAAAGGGCATGTGACAGATTCAGAGTTACATATTAATGTAATAAAAACAAAGAAAAAGCTTTAAAGAAATAGGGTGAATTGTGTAGTAAAGCTGCATTCTAAAATATTAAGGTAATCAAATGTAATATCCTCGATCATCAAATTATTTGCAATTCGAATGTCTCACAAACCATGCAAGAACCTAAGACAATAAAGTATTTGAAAAGCATGGGGATCATATTGATGCTTCCTAATATCTCATTTTTTCTACTTTAAAGGAGAGATATAACATGTAAATTATAGTAAGATAATGCATACACTTCATTCTCTTTATCAATCTTAGAGTACAACCATGTAAGTGTAAAAGGATATTTCATATATCTCATGTTATTATAAATTTGATAGTTACAACATATAATATTAGCATGACATTATTGAAATATAGCACTCTTCATCAATCTGAAAACTACAGTGCATTCCTGCATAATAACTTGACGATTCTCTTATGTGATGCTTGTATTAGTTGATCATACTTGTTCAATTATTGTAATTACATCTCCTATTGATGCACTTACACATCCTCTTTCCTTTATAATTGTGTACTACTTCAATTGACAATTATCCTTATATGTGTTGTTGCAGTCATATTGTATTAAGACAAATTACCATCATACATATGTGGATTTAATGCTTATGTTAGTATTCTACTAATATGATAACTATGTCATACATAAAATTCTTTCTTAATAGTTCATTCACACCGACCTCTTAATATTTGTTTCAAAATTGTACTATACATTTTACTAACATTTTCATGTTCAATATTCACAATTGGGCCATGAACAAAGCTTTTAGCCATCATCAAGACATAAAATCAACTATTATGAAACTGTACAACTTTGATCAAACACATTTTGTATAAATCTAACCTTATCATTAAAATTTTGAAGCCATATGAATGGAAAATTAAATTGGGAATCACATACATTGGATAGCAAATTTGATGACCAATATTTCTTTAACGAACTAAAGATTTTAATCCTTTAATATCTTTAATTTTATCGCATGTGAGTTCATTTCTAATTATTCAACTAGGGTAAACTCTTCCTCTTAACATTGGGTTTTCCTGAAATTCTTATCTTTATCCTTAATCTCATCACTAAATTCTTTAAGTGAAGGAAAAGTGTATTCTTGCTTATCTTGTTCAAATGACGCATCCAAATCAGAAAGTGAAGTGAATTGTACAATTTTCCCTTAAATGACTTTAAGAATGATGTAATCATCTATTATTTGGTTGAAGATTACATTTGCCTCTATGTTAAGAGATTTAATAATTCATAGGATATTAAGAATCTCGTTTGCTATTTCCCTACCAATCTGGATAACAACCGGCTAGCAGAGCCAACCCCAATCTCATGCTTCTCCTGAAGTAAAATGGCCGAAGCCTACAAGTTGCACTCCCTAAGGGGGCTCATACACAAAATCAGAAAACAAAATGTTTTTAAAAACCAAGGGGAGGGGCATACCCCAGTCCCATACAAAATGTGAATGCTCAGAAATAACAAAATTTGCCACCCAGTCAGCAGCTGCATTTGCTTCTCGCCTGCAATGTGAGATGCGAAATGACGGGAAGGTCTTCATCAACTCCGCCAAGCCCCTTCCGTTAGGCCTTTTAGTGGACGATGTGGACTGAAGAAGACTTATGACAGTTTGTAACGAATCACTTTCAAGCCAAATGGCAAGCTTGCCTTGGAGCCATTGATGTGCAATTTGCAGAGCCTTAATTGCTGCAAAATATTCAGCTGCAAAGGAATTTGATACATGAATAAAATTACCAATCACCTTGACTGGTCTGCCATCCTCATCCCTGAAAATAATACCAACAGCAGCACTGTCATCCTTCTTCCAAGCCGCATCACAGTTAATCTTTATCCATCCTTTGGGGGGTGGGGACCACGAAGACGAGGAGATTAAATCCAACCCCATGGGGTTGGCGTGGCACCGCTGGTCCAAAGGTTGGACAAGAGATGTAGCATGCATAATCAAGCGAGCAACATTGCGGGCAGAATTGACACCTTCACCATGCACTTTGCAATTGCGATTTGTCCATATAGCATGAAGCATATAGGCGCACATACCAATGAAGTTCACTGCCTTCAAATTCCTGTAATTACTAATAATCCAATCAATCAATTTCACAATAGAATCAATGCCCAAATGCTGAAAATAATCAAACTTCAATTCAGCCTGCATAAGAACCTCCAACCGAACAGCTGTAGCATATGAACAATCCCAGAAAACATGCTGAATAGATTCATCATCCACACAACCAAACGGGCAGCTACGAACACTCCCAATTCCACGGTTTACAAGCCAAAGTCTGGTTGGTACCGCAGCCCAATAGATACGCCAAAGGAAGGTTTGTACTTTCGGCTGCACCATCAGCTTCCAAATTCGCCCAACATTCACGCTGCAGCAAGAGTTATCCGCTTCCCCCTCAATCAGACGTGTATAAACTTGCTTTGCAAAGCTTTTGGCCTTCTCACAAGGTTTACAAATGAGCCTATCCTCCTCCTCCAAGCTATCAATAGGCAGATTCAAAATTCGGTTGGACAGAATAGGAGCAAATAATTCCTGCAATGCATTAACATCCCACTGTGCTGACTCACCAATTAAGCAATTAACTTTCTGAGGAAAAACAACATCCATATTAATAAAGGTTGGCCAACGGTTTAGTGAATGCGGTCCAATCCAATTGTTCTCATAAAAAGAGCAATTATTTCCATTCGCAATACGCCATTCAGAATTTTCCACCACCCATCCCGCAGCTAGTCGCATTAATTTGCAGGTGTTAGAATCTATTCTGTTATAAGATGGGTCACCCAGACGTGTCCGGTACCTGGACATGAAGCTTTTACACCAAAGAATATCCTTCTCAATCAAGAGCCGCATGCAGTGCTTTGCAGCCAAGGCCCTTTGCCATAGGGAGAGGCGCCGTATGCCAAGACCACCCAACTCATACGGAAGAGTTACCAACTGCCAATTCACATAATGGATTGAATTATTCTTTGCAACACCACTCCATAAAAAATGTCTTATAGTCTTCTCAAGATCAGCAATGATACTTGCGGGAACAATACAGTGTGAAAGGATATAAACTGGAATGTTGGCCAATACTGATTTAATGAGCAAAAGTCTACCTGCAAAAGATAGCATACGTGCTGACCAAGTCACAATCTTGTCCTTAACTTTCTGGATGATGAAAGAAAAGTCCTTCCTTTGAGGCATAGCTGAAATGATTGGAATCCCCAAATACGAACATTCTTTCCCCTGCTTAATTTGAAATTTACTGGCTATCATTTTCCTTCGTTTTTTGGACATGTTGCGGCTAAAGAAAATCTTGGATTTTTCATAGTTTACAACCTGTCCAGATACTGTACCATACTGATGAAGAACAGCTCTGATAGAAGAGACAGCAGAGTGGGAGGCAGGTGCATACAACATGATATCATCTGCAAACATCAAGTGAGAGACCAAGGGGGCACCTCGCCCGATACTAAACCCAATAGCACTACCAGCGGCTCTATGTTGATAAATCAAGTGAGATAGGTACTCAGAAACAATCACAAAGAGATACGGGGATAGGGGGCACCCCTGTCTCAATCCTCTGTTCGCCTCAATCCATGGTAGCTTGACTCCATTAAAAAGAATACCAAACCTGGGATTAGAAATGCAATTCATAACCCAATTGCACCATAAATCAGGAAACCCCATCATCTGCAAAATGTGTTTCAAAAAATTCCAGTTCACCCGATCATACGCTTGATCCATATCCAATTTAACTGCCATGAGCCCATCAGTAGCAGAAGACCTGTGCATTCTACATGCCATTTCTTGTGCCAAAAATATGTTATCAGAGCTTGTTCTGCCAGGAATGAATGCAACTTGCTCCTGTGCAATAATGTCAGGAAGTACAGGTTGAAGTCTAGAAACCATAATCTTTGCCACAACTTTATATATTGAGTTGCATAAACTGATTGGCCTAAATTGACTTGGTTTGCATGCTCCATGCATTTTCGGTATAAGTGTAACAAGTGTGTCTTTCCATCTTGTAGGCATGCAACCTTCCTGAAAAAAATATTGTACTGCTGCAATAACATCAGTTTGCGTAATTTGCCAGTATCCTGTCAAAAATTCACTAGATATCCCGTCATTTCCTGTTGCTTTATTCCTCTAATCTCATGCTTCTCCGAGACCACTCCATCGGCAAGGAAGTCGGCAAGCACCTTAGATTGGAGAGATGTCCTTGGAATTCGGAATGTAGTGGATCTCGTAAATGTAGTTGATCTCGTACTCGCCCAACTCCACGACACGGGGCCCAGGCCAGGTTGCTTCATCGAGTGAGGAAAGACAGTTAGGGGAGGGGCCGGGGCACAATATGGGGAAAATGGAGTGACTTTGATGATTAGTTCACTCGCTGAGTATCTTTGCGTCCATGGCTGAATGGTGAAAGCGACCAAAGGGTCGAATTCGTCAGTTCGATTCCTGCTGGATGCACTTGGAACGTTCAGTTCCATCGCTGCTCACGGAATTGATACATCTAGCTCACCCTTAGAACTAGAACTTATGGTGCGTGCACTTCACTCGTTCAAAACATCCACTCGTTCTTCTCCTCTCAAGGGAAATCAAAGGTATAGATGCTTTCCAATCCCACTGAGGGATCGCAACTATAGTCAGAGTAGGAGTTACCATCGGTCCAGAACTAGAAGAGGCCTCATTTGACCTGCAAATTACGGTTGATCCGTCGGATTGCCTCCATTCATTAGATTTGACAACTAAGGACGAGATTACCATAGGCTTTGATGTCCCGAATGTTCTCTTGAATCAGGTCGCCTTCACCGGGCTCTGAACCGTATAACCTTTACCCGAAACACTGGAGCACAGCTAGACTTTCACGGCTTTCACTAGAACCAGGGTCATAGGGGCACTTTTTGTTTTGCCATAATCGGCGATAGTATATCCAATATACGCAACTGGCAAGAGTGAGGGCTTTCTACTTGAGTCTGTCACTCTTCAATTGGTCATTGGTCCTGCACCTCCAGCCCCTTCTCAACCGAGTTGACCCTGCTGCTGTTTTTTGACTTGTTTTTCTCGACAGCAAGCTGTCTGTGCTTAGCAAAGAGGTAGTAGCATTTGGGGAATTTCGTCATTTTCGGGATAAGCTGGAACCTGAAAAGGTTTCCAATGAACCACTATGCACACCAGAAAGATTGCCTGGGGTTGCTGCTGACAGCGATGTGGCCTACTTGTAGAATAGTGTTCTATGGGTTGACCCAAAATAGATTATGATTTTATATGTGAAATATGGCTCTGAATAACAATGTTAAGGGCAGGGCACTAATAGGCTATGGACACTATGAGGTGATTTAATGGAATTTCTCCTCTTGATAAATACAAAAGACAATCCTTACCAAAGTTAGAAGTAATGTGTAAACTCATTGATTGTATTAATTAGTGTAGTTTGAAGGAATTCCATTTTATATAGCCCTAATTCACATGGGCTAGTGAAAGGAATGATAGGTTATTTTGGAATAGGGTAAATAAAAAGTTAGTGAAACAAGCTTGGATTGAACTAAGTCCCACAATTGTAATGCACCAACCATTTAAAACAAAATCTAATCACACCCGAATGCATATTCACTTTATAAAATAATCTACTTCAAGCACAAAGCAATTTAGACTTCAAAATGTGTCGCTAAAGTGCTAAGCATTTTTTCATAAAGTGGAATGAAATTGGATAGTTCTAGTTGAATAATCAGATATGAAGACACATCTAGTAAAATTAAAAGTATTAAAGGATTAAATTCTATTGTTGAATAAAGAAAATTTTGTCATCAAATGTGTTATCCAGTGTATGTGATTCCTAATTTAATATGTCGTTCATATGGCTTCAACACAAAATGCGTTTGGTCAAAGTTATACAATTTTATAATAGTTGATTTTATGTTTTGATGAGAGCTAAAAGCTTTGTTGAAGGCTCAATTGCAAATATTGAACATTACAATGTCAGGAAAAAGTATGGTACAATTTTGAAACAAATATTAAGAGGTTGGTGTGGACGAACTATTAAGAAAGAATTTTATGTATGACATAATTATCATATTAGTAGAATACTAACATAAACATTAAATCCACCTATGTATGATAGTAATTTGTCTTCATACAGTATGACTACAACAACACATAAAAGGATTATATTCAATTGAAGTAGTACACAACTATGAATGAAAGAGGAGGTATAAGTACAACAATAGGAGAAGTAATTACAATAATTGAACAAGTGTGATCAACTAATACAAGCATCACATAAGAGAATCATCAAGTAATTTTGTAGGAATGTAGTGTAGCTTTCAGATTGATGAAGAGTGTTATATTTCAATAATGTCATGCTAATATTATATGTTGTAATTATCAAATTTATAATAACATTAGATATATGAAATATCCTTTTACCCTTACATGCTATTACTCTAAGATTGACAAAGAGATATTAGGAAGCATCAATATGATCCTCATGCTTTTCAACTACTTTATTTTCTTTGGGTATTGCATGGTTTATGAGACATTTGAAGTGTAAATAATTTGATGATCGAGGATATTACATTTGATTACCTTAACATTTCGGAATGCAGTTTTACTGCACAATTTACCATATTTCTTTGAAGTTTTTTGCTTTGATTTGGTTGTATTAATGTGTAACTCCAAATCTCTCACATGACCTTTATGTCATTTTTGTATGACTATATTATGTTTCTCCATTTTATCTCATTTCAACTTTAATATTTGTTTAATTTTTTTAAAAAATAATAATTTAATCTTATTTACATTGATAATTCACAAAAATCATAAACTATTCCGATTTAGATGAAACAAATATCCCTAGAAAATGTTTTGCAAGCTTTACACAATTAAATAAGTATTTTTATTTGTTCAATATTTTTTTCTAATATTTTTCTTTGGTTTGGTTATATTACTATGAAAGTCATGCTCTTCTCATATGTGACATAAACATCCCTTTGATTTGGTTACATTACATTACTTCTATTTAATTAATTTCTATGTCACTATATACTTATTTAAATTAAAATAGTAATTTATTATCATTTGTACTTACTTTATTTGGTAACCCATAGTAATTGCAAATGTGGTTTAATCAAGACAAATAAAACATTATTCAACTAGTCTAGATGAACATTACCTAATTAAATATTTATTTTATATATTTAAAATATTTATTTTCTAGTAATGTCACACATTTTATGTGGCATTTAATGTTTTACCATATTTGATGCTTAAGAATGATACACTTGATCTCTTTTATATCTTGCAATGTAACATTCCTATAGAACTATCCCAACTCCTCAAAGTTTTACCTTAAAACTTTATTTTATTATTTTATACCATAATGCTTCCTTCACATAATCTTTACATGCTTTTGAGTTGGTTGTATTACATTGCATAAATTAATCCCAATTTGGCTTTAACAACTTTTTTTTAATATAAACTAGTGATTTTTTATTAATTATCTTTATTTACTTTAGTATTTTATAGTAATTCCATTTGCGGTTCACTCATTGTGAAACAATTGTCATTGTAAATTTTGTACTATTTTGATTCTTACATGATTTAGCATCAAGAATGTTACACTCAATCCCATTAACATCTTGGAATGCAAATTTCTCTAACAATTTATCTCATTTTTCTATAGAAACCACTTGTTGCTCCAAGAAGGGCAAGAGTTTGGATGGCAAGGAGGCACCACAAAATTTTCACTACAACACAAGAAAAACTACACCACACAATGCCCCACACAAAGAGCAAAGGGTGGCACTTTGAACATGCAAAATGGAAAGTTGTTGTGGTGGGTTTCACCTTATCCAAGAACCAACAACCGATAGCATTAAACATACTAAAACAACTTATAACATTTCAAGCTCCACACATCATGAGCACAATATATCATAGGGTTGTGAGTGAACTGCCTTCAGCACTTCCACTTAGTGCATTACTGTGTGCATAAAGTGTTGTACTGCACCCAGCTATAGGATCGTGCAACTATGGTAATAGACCAATATGCACAAACCTTAATGCATATTGTACCATACAACTCTCACTTCATCGTAGACAACACTACACTACACGGTACCCTTTATGAATTGCATATTGCGAGAATTTCATGAATATAAAAGGCAAGTCTACCAACAAGGCATTAAAATATTGATGCATCAATAGCTTGCAAAGCAAAAAATCTATAAAATAGTTACACTTTGGCTCCCCAACAAGCTGCACACAAAGGGTCAAATAAGGCAATGGGTATACTAGCTACAATGATTGAGCATAGAGTTATGACAAACCCAATCATCAATTCTTTGTGAACCATGGGACATAACCAACCTTGCACAAAACATAGTACATATTGCACCGTCCAACCTCTACTTCACCTAGGATGCATGGTGCTACACCTTGCCCTTTGTGTAACGCATATTGCAACAATTTAGGAAAGAAGGAAAATATCTTAATAGGGAAACAACTTATACATCCACCAACAACTCATAACACTAAAAATCTAAAAACGTTACACTTTGTGGGTCACCCCAGTTGTACGCAGAAGATTTTTAGCCATGTGTAGGCATTTTAGACTGTCGCACATTGCTAAGGATGAAGCCCATGATACACATAACTTAGCTCATATTTCACCATCCAACTTGCACTTAACCATGTGCCACATTTTGTTGCCAATTATGATAATTTTGCCAAGTAAGAAGGAAAGTCTACTAACAGGGCATCACCATATAATTATGCAAAAAACGAGAAGGGAAAAATGCCAAAAAATAGTTACACTATACCGCCTTTCCAGTAGCATGCAAAAGATGTCATAGGCAACAAATGGACTTTTTGTCTTGTGCACGAACAATGGAAAACTATGTGAGGTTAAGGATGAAGCCTAGCATGCATAAACCCTTAGGCATATCATACTATGAACCTCTAATTCTCTGCTGGCCACACCACACTGCAAATACCCCACATTAATATTTGTAATCAAAATTCTACCAGAGAGGATGCTAAGACTCAAGTAGATCATCACCTTATCAAAGAACTAATAACCCATAATGCTAATAATCCCTAAAGAAGGTACACTTTATGGGCCATAATAGAAAAAAATATTGAACATAGGAGCAAGAGAGCACACCGATTTCCACATGTGTGAAGGTGCACCATTGGTGTTGCAACTTGCCAAGTGCTCTATTGTGCAAGAAGCATCAGTAGCATGAAGTTAGGGCTATAGCAAGGCTTACTTACACAAACCAAAGTGCATATTGCATCACCAAACTACCTTTTTGTTGTAGGCCACACTGTGTCTCACATTGCCTTTTATGGTTTGCATATTATGACAATTTTATCAAAGAAGAAGACATGTCTCCTACTAGAGCATCGCCTTATCCAAGCAATAGCAACTCATAATGTTAAAATTTTTTAAAAAAAGCTTACACTTTGTGGGCCCCACTAGCCACATGAATAGGGTTTTGCTAGACATGATGTTGAAACCCACATAATTCTCTATTTCTTGTAGCTAGAGACATAGCCCAATATACACAAACCTTAGCTTTTATTCCACCATCCAACGTCCACATTGTCATAGGGCGCTCTAGACCACTAATATCCCATTATGGATTTCATATTTTAACAATTCAGTTAAGGAAAAAACCAAATCTCTCAATAAGACATCACCTAATCTACGTATCAACAGCCCATAGTGCTAAAAATCTTAGAACATTTACACTTTTTTGGCCACACTAGCCTCACATCGGATGTTGCAGACCACGTGAGGACTAGCGGTCATAGGTGAGCACTTTGGAATACCACACGTGATTAGGGATGAAGTCCACCGTACACAAACACAGTGCATATTTAACAATCAAACTTATTTTATCACTGGCCACTTCAATCACATATATTTGGATTGCATATTTCAACAACTCCATCAAGGAGGAAGGCATGTCTCTCAATCGGTCATCCCCTTATCCATGCACCAACACATTATAGTGTTAAAAATCCTGAAAAAAATTTACAATTTGTGTGCCCCATCAACAATGATCATAGGATTTCGTAGGCCGCATATGGCTTGGCTTAAAGCCCAGCATGGACAAATCGTGGCACATATTGCACCATCCAACTTTTTCTTCATCATGGGCTGCACTATGTAGCATGGTTCTTTTTGTGGACTACATGTTGCAAAAATGTGGTGAAGGAGGAAGGAAAATCTCTCGATAAGGCAACACCTTATTTTTGTGCCAGTATTCCAAAGCTTTAAAAAGCTCAAAAGAAGAAACACTTCATGTCCTCAATAGTTTCACTCATTTAATAAAAATTGAGGGCACATACTGGCTATCACTTATGCAAACAGTGCATTACTAGTGCGACAACATGCCCAATGCACTATATCATGCACAACACTTGCAGCACAAAGTTCATGTGATAACCCTACTTGCAAATACCTTAGCGCATACTACACAATCCAACAACTACTTCACCATGGACCACACCACACCATTCATTACCCCTTCTAGATTACATATTGTAACAATTACGCCAATGAAGAAGGCAAATTTTTTAATTGGGCTTTACATTATACAAGAAATAGAAAATGACATTGCTGAAAAACTAAGAAAAAGAAAATTACACTTTGTAATACCCACCAACCACAAGGACATGATGCTACTAGATGGACACAAAGTCTCTACTAGGAACACAAACTATGCTATAGTGCCCAAAGTTCTTTATAGTGTATTGCTAAGGGCATAGCCTTGCATGTACAAACTCTAGTGTATATTATGCCATCCAACATTCACTTTTCCTGAGGCCACGTTGTGTCATTTATTTCCTTTTACAAATTAACTATTTTGGTAGTTTCATGGAGGAAGGGAAGTCTCCTAATAATGAATCTCCTTAACCATGTGCCAGCTACCTATAGTACTAAAAATCCCAAAAAAGTTCCCTTTGTAAGCCAAATAAGTCACTCGCAAACCATGTAGAAGGGTGTGCATGAATTAGATGATGTGCACTAACACAATGTTGCAACGTGCCTGGTGCTCTACCAAGTATTTAACAGCATCGAAACATAACTTCAATCACGACCAAGCATAAACAAACCCTAGGGCATATTGCTTCATTCAAATTCTTCATCACCGTGGGCCACATTGCACATTGCCCATTGCCCATTGCATATTACATTTTGTGAGCAATCAGCAAAGGAAGAATGCATGTCTCTAAATAGAGCATCACCTTATTCATACACTAGCAAACAATATTGCTAAAAATCCCAAAACAAGTTACTTTATAGAACCCCATAGGCCATGCAGAAGATGTCATAGACCATGCACGGACTCGCATCTACACTTGGGAATAGTAGAAAACCACATGTCGCTAGAGAAGCAGCAGAACATGCATGGACCTTGGTTTATATTCCTCCCTACAAGTTTAGCTTCACTATGGATTGCACCAAATGACATAATGCCTTATGTGGATCAAACATTTTCATAATTTCACCAATAAGGATGGCATGTATCCTAATAAGGCATCACCATATCAATGTCCCCTAAGCCCACAACACTGAAAACCCCTAAAAATTTTGAAGCCCTACATGAACAAACCCAAGATCACATTTTCTATCCAACTTCAACTTTGTCTTCGACCATATAATAAAGAAGAATCCTCTTTATAGATTACATATAGTAATAATTCCATCAAGGAGGATGGTAGGTATCCAAATAAGGTATCATCTTTTCCACGTGCCAATAATCCAAAGTACTAAAAATCAAAAAAGAATTTAACACTTTGTCAACCTAATAGCCACGTGCATTGGATGTAATAATGAGCATGCAAACTGGCTACTACACGTGTAAATTTGCTAGCAAATGTATGAATAGTGCAGAGCTGGTGTTGTAGTGCACCTAGTGACCATTTGTGCATGCAACTGCAACAACAAGAAGCCAGTGTCGTAGTAAGTCTTGCACAAACCATAATGTAGACAGCTCCATCCAACATGTGTGTTATTGTGGGCCACACCGTGCCAAAACTTTCTTCATGTAAATTACACATTATGATAACTCTATCAACAAAGAAGCAAAGCCTCCCTATATGGCTTCACCTTATCAAAGAATGGGCAACCAGTATGGCTTAAAATATGAAAGAAGTTACACATTCCAAGCCCCTATAGCACTATTTATAGGATGTCACTGGGAGCATGAATGATGGCTATCGAATGTGCACATAGTGTTATAGTGTGTGTAGTTTTTTGCATGTGGGTAAGTGTGTAGCCAAGAAAGCACAAACCACAAAGAATATTACACCATCCAATTTTTTCTTCATTGCAAGCTACATATTGCCCCTCCAAGCAGCATATTACAGCTATTCCATGAATGATGAAGGTAAGTATCATAATAGTTCAACTCGACATCAATGCCCAAGAAATCAAAAGCAATAAATATGGTAAAAGAGTGACACTTTTTGCTACACACATAGAACCATTATAAGTAGCATTTTAATTATGATCACAAGCATGTGGGAAAAAGTTTTGAAACCTATGAGGAATCTTTTTGGATGAATCTATTATGGCATAGGATTGAATACTATTAGGCTGCAAAAATTTGTAAAGAAGAAAAAGTGTTATAAATGCCACATTGTGCTGTCCAACTTCGATGACTATCAATGTGAGGCATTTCAACCTTGCACATAGGAAAGCCTCCAAGGTATGCCCACAAGCTCAATGCTCTTCTACAAGGAGTGACAAGTAGAATTATACCTATGTAGACATGCCATTGGCTTAAATCCTTGGCTGCAATTTGCATTAAAAAAATGTCTGGTTCACGGGATTCTATAATTCACAACATGTATCACATTTCGTTATGTTCTTCATCAATGCAAAATACAATATATCCTTCATCAAGAATCATTCGATGATTGATTACAAATCCCCAATAGACCTGGTGACACAAAACAAACTCATTGCTAGCTTAACATTTGCTCTCCCTTGGTGCATGACCATGCCCATACGTTTTCATTAATTCCCCAGAGTAGCTGCTACACATGGTGGGGAAAATGCACATGATAGAAGAATGAGACATTAAACATCCTTCACTCCCCCATACGTTGAATATATCACTTTATCATTCATTGCTCTCATTCATGATCCTTTCGTTAGTTCACATATGAGAACTTTGTTGTGACTTCTTCTTTGTCAATAGAAAAGGTTCAATGGACTTATCATCAAGTTGCATAGACAAACAAGCCACATCATAGAAATTCAAACACTTCACTAGACCATTTAATTGATCAAAGTGATCAGATATGTGTATAAAGCATAAGCACATACTTAATGTTAGTTAATGAATTACATTTTCTAGGAATTCCTCTTTAAGAACTGACGATTGCAATGATATATCCCCATCATAATGAAAGTTTCATATGATTACCCAGATCTTTCAACCAATGCAATTGATTCATTAAATACATCAGTACAATGCATGGGTAGCCAAGAATATCTAAGGGCATCATTCACTTGTTATTGCCTCAAAAGTCTATGGCCTAAGTGGCCATAGTTTAAGAAACTGGCCACAGGGCTTGCACCAACATAGCTAGTTACCAAGCTAATGTTTCATTCATTAATGGAATTAACAAAACAAATCTCTCAACTAACTAAGAATAACCATGCACCATCACACATATAATCAAGGAGTTCTTAATATATGAATCCTTCCTATGTTTGCACTGGTAAGCTTTCTTGTTTTGAGTCAAATTAAGTTATAGGCTCCACTCCATGTGGTGCCCTTCTATCAATTCCTTTAGGCATGAAAAAACTTCTTTTTTTGGTTGGAGTTATTATCTCACTAGTGGGCATTTGTGCATGCCTTGATGCTTTATTTTTTCTAGAGAACTCTTAAATAGATCTGAAATCCACAGCCCTCTCAATACTTTTTGAGTAGTGATCAATGGTGTGCACAAAATCTGGAGTTAAGATCTTTTAATCAACTAATCTATTTACTCCAAGTTTGACCTGAGTTACCTAAGTATAACATTCACGTTAACAACATTTTCAAATTACATGAATAACATCATTTGTTGTTTTTTACCAAATATTGAATTAATTATTAGGCCTAAATAATTAATTTAACAAATTATTTTAAATTTTTGTTCTTGTAAATATGGAACTTGGAAAATAATACCATATATTTCTTTTATTTTCTCCCTAAAAGTTTTGCATTCATTAATCAATTAACTAAAAAAGTAAAATTAGAAACCATAAGATAATATATGAGATGATTCACAAGATGAGGTGAAGAAGAAAAGGAAGAATGGCAAGGTGTGGGATAAGGAAGTGAACTCATTGCAGTCGACTATAATGGAATTGATGGCAATGAGGAAACATTGTGACCACTTATGGCAGTGGCTAATGGAGCTCCTTTGTGTCAAGGAAGAGGCTATGGTTTTATGAAATGATGAAACAAATAAAGGAAGTGGAAAGAGTTGTAGATGAAGGTAATTATGATAAATAGAATGGTGGGCATTTAGATGGAAGGCAAATTATTGGAGATTTATTCACCAAAATTCTACTTGATTAAGAAGGAGGTCTTAGTTAGAAGGCAGAGGTAGATTGTAGTGTCTAGCCTTATTTGTTTAGGTTGATATCAATTTTTTTTTTAATATAATAGTGCCACACTTTATGTCTCAAGTGCCAAATGGGGTTGCCTTTAATGTATATGATACAATTGATAACATTGAGGTTGTATATAGGGTTAACATGGTAGGATTGTGTTTATGAAGTTCAAATATTTTATAATTATGAATGCATCTTACAAAATTATCTAAAGTGTGAAGAAAATGCATGATGAGTTGTCTCAAGGTAGAGTTTTCTTTGAAAGATAGTTTAACTCAATTGATGAAGCTTATCTATGATCATGAGATCTTTTTAAGCTTGTTGATTGTTTATCGATGTGTGTTAGAGTCTATTGATACTTTAGTTGAAGGTGTCAATTATGAATGCTAATCATTGTTGGGAAGTTATTGATACTCGTGCGAAAGAGATAAGCTACCAAGGGATGTCCTTGAGGATTAACTTGTGGTTATCAAGATAGGAAGCAGGTATATAGCTCAACCTATTCATCACGATTTTAATATCGTCATCATCTATTGGTACTTTTTTTAGACAATCTTGATCCATTTTAGTTGACATTGATATTGGTTTTCCACTTTTTTAGGTAGGTCAATGTATGTACCTTTCTCTCTCTTTAATCATCAAATTCTTATCAAGTTTTTAATGTTGGTTTCTTTGTATCACTACTTTGTGGCTTCTTTTGCTATACATATCTCTTTGAATTCTCCATACTTATACCCTTGAGTCATGTTTTATAAAAAATTTGTTTTTTACCTCAATTTCTACATCTTGTTTCTACTATGATTTGTAATTTTTGGCACACTTTTTAGATCTTCTATGCACAAACTCAGTTGTATTACCAATATAACTGACAATGTTACCTCGCATATAATTGTTTTTTGCTTTGTCTTCTAGAACATAAATCTAAGACTTTTATTCTTGAATAAATTTCTTTTTTATCTTTAAGTTAATATTTTCTGTTATTGAGTAATTCATTTGTTTTATCTCCTGTATTTTTTAAAGTGGACATCTTAGATCATTAATTGATGTTGGATGGTCAAAAATTTCATGGTATCACCTTAAAACCTTTACAATCTAGAAGTTCTTTTTTCCTCTTTATGAAACAATCAATGTGTTTTAAGAGATTTTTCTTTTCAAGTAATAAAGCTCCTTTTGTTTCTTAAAAAAGTACAAGCAATAATAAAATCTTATGCTAAAGTCGACTAGAAAATAAGTTTGATATCTTTATTAATACTCCTAATCCATAACCACCAAAACATTGTTTAAATTCTTTTTCTTTTTACCTATATGCTATTTAAGTCTCTTAAAATTAAAAATTTTTTCATGGATGCTTAGTGTTAACTTTTCCAAATCAATCTAAACTTTTCCTTAACATATTTTGACCTTTTTAAGAAGTGGTCATTGCCAACATATAGCTTGCTTTGTCATAAAGATCTTCTAAGATATGATCCTTTCACTAAACCACATAACATCTATTACATCTTTTAAATTTTTATTCAAAATTATGACAGTTCTATTTCTATCATGTTTCTAACCTAATTGACCAAACTTAAATCCTAAGGCATTAAGTTCTTTTACCATTTATCATATCTACTTAGCTTTTTGAACACCAAACATTTGTCTTTCAATGAATAATTATATTAAAAAATTCCATCAGCATTCTAACTAAAGTACATATATTTTGATATCCTATAATAGTTCTTGTCTTGGACTGACTTATTTGTTTAGTCATCCAAGAAAACGTGGTAGCACTTGCTCATTTAAGACAACATCAAGGAGTGTAGCGCTCGTACTCACTTGTCACTTTATTCATACAATACAACACATTCCTTCCAAGGGATGCATTAACATTAATGTAATTTTGTTGGGGCTTCATGTCATTTTTTTGGTTAGTTTAACATTGGTTCTAAATTGCTTAACACAGCCCGTCAGTTCATTTAAATATATTCTAGACTTGGAAGAAACTCGTTGAACTAGTAGACTATTTTAGAAGATGCAATTCTATGGTTTGACTGCTTGATCTATGGAACTCACAGGTTGAAAAGTGTGGTAGAGTATTTCTTAGGCTGGTGTATATTTTATCTACAAAATTAAGGTTCAATGATATTGGACAATCTACTTAACTTTTTCTCCATGCCAATCCATGTCCAAAAATATGATTAGTCAATCTGAAATCATTTTTAAAGAAGATAGAGAACAATTAGATTTATATGGAATTATTTCAACAAGGAAAAAATGGCCCATTCATAATATGAACTAAGCATGTCACATGAGAATCCATATCATGTAGTGGACTGAACGCATGAGATCTTAGGAAATTCAAAAAAAACAATAGTGAGTAGTAACTGTGACGAGAAATTTTCATAGAAGGAAGCCCATACTTCAGAGCTTGAATTTACCACATGTAAGTTCCAAAAACAATGGAGATGATCTTTTCTATGAAAATATAGGTCAAAGAAAGAAAGCAGCAAAAATGGAATAACAGCCTAAAGGAAAACCATGGATAATGAACGACAGAAAGAAAACTAGAAATATAGTGCCAAAGTCACTGAACTCCACATTATGCATTCAAAACATAAAAAACCTTGGATTCACTACTTGAGATCTTAGTCATAGCTTCTAAAGATTTCTATCCATAGTTTCTAGACTTGGTTGCTTTGATCATTGTCTAACTCTTTTGTGCAAACTTTCAATTCATCTCCTTTAGTTTGCTACCTTTAATCATTTAAAGTGTATCAGTTTAGTAATAATAGTGCATAGTTTAAATTTAGGAAATTGGACATGAGCTCAACAAGCATACACACATGTGTTTATTAGTTTATTAATTTCTTTGTTGTGGTCCATATTAATTATAAATATTTGGAATGCTAACATTGAAAAAATGTGATATATATTTTATTTTAATTATAGATGAGTATATTTGATGATGGTTCTTGGAAATATTAATGTTGGGTGCAGAAAGAAAATTGTAAAGAACTATTATTTCGAAGAATCAATATATTTTATGCTGCAAGTTTTCTTACAAGATTATAAAATCAAAGAGGTATTTAGAAACAATGTTTGATGAAAACAATTCCTTTGATGAGGAATCTAGCCAAGCTTTTAAAATAGAGCCTTGGGAAAGTTGTTTGGATGGCTCAAGGAAAGAATGAAGTGTACTATGTATTGTTATGGTCATATCTTAAGGTCACTTGGTCAAACAATGGTTGATAATTATTCCACATGGATTAGTAAACTTTTCTTCTTTGTTGTAATTTTATTACATATATGTTTTATTTTTGAGAGCTCATATTTTATAAGTTGCTAGTCTTTCTTGAAAATGGACTATTGCTTAAACTAATAGATTTTTATAAAATGAGTCATCTCAAAATTCTTTTATGATTTTCAATTGAATAGGGATGTTTTGAAAAATCATTTCATTACAGATAAGATCATACGTATTTTCCATTATAGAATATGTCAAAATTTTTCTTTGGATTAGCCTACAAACTTTGGCATTATTTTATGTGAGCTTAAGAATTTATCGAATTCGATTCTTTTATTTTTATATAAGTTCCTCTTATTTGATGCACTGAAATAGGTATAGTTTTCTTAAACCTATATTTCAGTTTATGGTTTATCTTCTCTTCTAGTCATTGAATTTGCTTAAGTGTAATGTTGTATTGAGTAATAATTGTTTTACATGCTATTTCATATCGATAAAACGTTTTGTTAACAAGTATAGTTTTTGCATATGGACAAACAACCAGTGGTAAGACGCATACCATGAGAGGATTTACTAGTCAATCGGGAATCATACAGCTTTCTATTCATGTATTTAGAATTATTTGAGAGGTGGTTTACCTCTACAACTATAAATCCTTCCAGCATTTTTTTATGAATATTTATTCATAATTTATCGTCATTATTTTTTATATTTTTTTGGTGTGTTCCTTTTAGAGGATTATTTTTTGTGTTAAATTTTGGCTTTTATTGCACTTGCCTTTTTGAACTAATAAAATAATTTAACATCTATGTCCTTATTTACTTCATAGAAGTCCCTGACTTATAAATTTTTTTTTCATCTACTAGAAAAAGATCTGCTTGTAATTATTAGCTTAATGTTTCATCTTTAAAAGGAATCAAAGTTTATGCAAAAGTTAGTTTAATCTTGTACTATCTGCATAGCTATTTAGCTTTATTTTTTTTGTCATTTAGAAAGTTGATAGAGAGTTTCTTGTTCGAGTGTCCTATACAATGAGGAGATCAATGACTTGTTGGCTCCTGGGCATCAAATGTAGCAAATTCAGGAATCACTTGGGGTATATTTCCAATTTATTCAATATGGTTCTATGTTGCATCAGTATGAACTTCATTTATTTATATTTGAATTATGAGTTCTACCTTATTTTTGAAGAGAGGCATATATATTGTTGGTTTGAATGAGGAGATTGTTACCTCCCCTGGGAAAGTTCTTCAACTCTTGGAATTTGGTGAATCTAATGCCAAAACAATATTTCCTAATTTCGATTATATCATTGCAACTTAAGGGCACAATTTTTTTTGTTTTACAGTTCATAGACACATTGGGGCGACAAACATGAACCTTTATAGTAGCCACTCCCATACAACTTTTTGTATGGCATGTATATTTGCTTGTTATCGTGCTTTCTATCCAACTTTTCCTAAGTATCTCAACTAATTAAATTTAATTTCAGATTTTTGAAAGAATGGAGAGAAGTGGAGAAGGTGATTCAATTAATTGTTTTGATGTTGTTCATGTATCTGTTCTAGTATGTTGTTTTGGTGGCAAAATAATCATGCTTTTGTTTTGTTTGTTTGTCATCTCTTATGCTTCTTTCTAGAATAATTCTTGATGGTCTGCATAACATTTCTTTTTCGACAGAATTTGGTGGATCTTGCTGGATCAAAACGTGCAATTAAAATTGGTGTACAAAGTGTGCACTTGAGAGAAGGCTCATATATAAATTAGTGCTTGATGACCCTTAGTACAGTAATTAAAAAAATAAGAGATAGCATTGAAAGCCAAGGATATGTTGCATCATTTTGTTTTTACTTGTCAATTTTATGGCTCGTGTGTTGTTTCTTGTAGAAGATTGTGATATTGTGGTCATGAACCATATAAGGACAGCAAGTTAACTCACATTTGCAGCCTTCTTTTGTTGGAAATGCAAATACTTCTATGATTTTTTAAAATCAGCCTCTCACAGATTCCTTATTCAATTTATTAGATTTAAATTTATTGAGGAATTTATTGCATGAATGCCCATACTGTCGGTATAATTGACCTGACAATAATTAAAATATAAGGCTGTGGGCTATTAAGGATATCAAAGATGCTTAACATAGTAGATGTAAATTAAACTTAATTAGGACCTTATAAGATTTGGCTAAAAGGATTGTCATGTTTAAACCACTAGCTTGCGTAGCCTCAAATTATTTTATGTTATCCATATCCAATTCTATGTGTTCAAGGGACAAAAATTAGTTGCACATATATAATGAACTCATGTTGAATTTAATGAAGTACTTGATTTGTTTGTGAAGTATTTTCATCTTGAGCTTTCATTATCACCTTCTTTTTAGAATAGTAACAATGGAAGTGAAAATGTGAAAGTGGCTAGAAGCAAAGGGACAACGATAATGGAGAGGAGGATTTTTATTATAAAAAGATTGGCTTCTATAAGAATCAATTTAAGTGGTTTTGAGTTCATGAACTTCTAATTCTCAAAACTCCCTAAAGTTTTCAAGTTTTTACTTTGTAAAAGTTCTAATTTATTTCCTACATCCTCATCATTCCTTTTTATAGAGGTTTGGGTATAATATTTAATTATAAGACAAAAAAAGATGTTATTTTGATAAAAAATTTGAAATTCTACACCTGTTCTAGTCTATCTACTTGCATGCACCCCACACCCAGCATCTGTACACCTATGTTAGTAGGTTATCCAGGAGAGAGGTTACTATTCTTGCACACAAAACATGTATGTTATTGGTCATTACACGTGTGCCCGCCCCATGCCAGCGCACTCTCCTAGTATGTCGTGTCCTTTTGCGTGTGCTCTTGTGCCTTCACATGCGGCGCTTGGCCAGTGCATTGCAATGTGTGCATTGACAACTTGTAGCACGTCTCTGGGTATGGCCCAGAAATTGTTCTTGCTGCTTCATGTTGTTTCGTTGATTTTCATTATTTTATCTCTCCCTTGATTTTTTTCGTCAATTTTGGATTCAATGAGTTTGAAAGCGATCTCCTAATTAGTACCTTGAATATTTGGAAATTAGTTGGAGCTTCCAAATCCTTTTGATTGTCTACTTTTGGATTTTGTTCACGTTTCATAATTGTTGGAAAATGACAACAAATTACTATGAAGCTATAACTTTATTTATTCAATGATAAGCACTAAAAAAAGTGCCACTTCTTTAGTTTCATATTTCCTACATTTTTTTACAAACAATTTATTCTACTTTTCATAATAACAAAAATATTATGGAAGTACTAGTTGCAAACTTCATAATGATCTTTCTCCAATTTAAAAATTATTTTGAAGGTAATTGTTATTTTTCAAATATCAATACAACTAAAAACGAGTTTTCCCTGTCGCAGTGGCTTGGAGTACTTAACTCACCCTTGCTTAAGAATGTCAGTGTTCGTACCTCATCTAGCTTAAATCATTGTTATTCTTATATGGTCCTGCTTTGTAATCTATGTCCATTTGTTGACATTATGCTTGCACACCATTCCATCCTTTATGTTGCACCATTTTTTCACGCCTTTTTGTTCTTTCACTCTATGCTTCCTTTCTTTCTTCTCATCATCTTTTTCTTTTGACGTCTCTATCATCTTCATAATGCCACCTTGGTGGGCAAACTCCCATTTTATTCATCACTAGCTATCATTTTTTGTTCTAGTTGATCCTTGCGCTCGTCAACCATCTTTTGATTTGATATGTACTGTGCCATGCATCATTTCTTTGCCTCTCAAAACCCTATCTCATTGCCTTGTTATTCCTTTGTCCTCCATACAATGCTCTTTTCGCCTATCTAGCTTCCTACGAACAACTTCACCTCAAGTTCAAGTCTAGAACTCACCTTTTTAAATCAACAAATTAGGCACAAGTTTTGCCCACTCTCTCCTCACACAAGCATGGCACTAGCATCCACTTCTATTGCCCTTCATGTTGCAATCACTTTGGCTACCTCCCCTTTTATACATACAACACTCATGTTTGCCCTACCCCTCCCAACCTCTCCCTTAACAAATTATTACATGAAACTTCATTCCAAAGCCATCTACAATTGTCTAAAAGTCTTAATTCATTTTCCAAGCAAACCTTGTCTAGAAACTTAACTTTAACTATGCTAGAATGGTGGTGTTTACATCTTCTTAGAGTTGGCAATGGAATATGATGCGAATGGTTTCATTCCATTGTTAGGTATTGTATTAAAATACTTGTTCTTAGCATAAATGCATCTTGTTGAGGCTATGGCATTTAAAGCAAGAGCAGGACACTGTTGATATGTGGGGAAAGGATTCTCGTAACTTCGTTAAGTTGGTAGTGATAGTACTCAACATGACTACATGCCATTGGCCACCATGCAACATCTTGTTGTAGATACCATTGATTATGTTGAAGTATCATCTAACCCTGAGTTAGTCATGTGGTGATAGCCATTAGTTATAAGATTTGTCCATTCAAGTTGATTGTGACTCAAATCTAACAAAGTTGAGCCCATCGTCCCTTAAAAAGAGGTGGTTCGCCTTTCCTTCATTTGCCCGGGAGTTACTGATCTCTTCTCTAGCCCAATGAATAAACCCACAATCGTTCATTGTTTGAATGTTATGTTAGCATGATAACTCCTTGATCTATCAATATATAGATCAACATAAGTCCTTTAAGTGTATGATTATGGCTTTACTTGGGATCAAACATGGTGATGTTGAATTCTACAGCATTTTTCATAATTTAAGGCAATTTCATGACAAAGGTTATTATCATAATTGTAATTATTACTTAGCTGGTTGGATCTTGGGCCCTTTGCTTGAGGTTTTTTTTATTACTTATGCTTACAATGACTTGGAATTTAAGATAGCCTCTTGGTGTGAATTTAGAGCTTTTACCCCCTTTAATTGGAGCTAATAGGAAGGAAGAAAATGAGAAATGTAGTAATTCCTCTTATAAATATTATGATGGGTGATTATCATTTCTTGGGCCCCACCTTTAGTTTGTTCAACAATTGTTTAAAGAATCCAATCCATTCTAAGCTTTCTTTGGATATGTTCAATGAGGATTCATGATGTTCTTCCTAGATTCCTTTGTTTGGTTCTCCTTAAACCCCTTCTCTGATTACTTAACTTGCATCATTTCTTATATGTCTAATTCCAAGGTGAATCTTCTTAAAGTTTAAGAATTTTTGAACTGACTAGTGAAATTTAAACTCATTGAATACCAAGGGATTTGATCTTGTCAGATGGCCCTCAAGTTTACTTATCCAAGCTCAAGTGGATCAAATTCTTTTACAAGTTTTGAAAGGGGCCTAGATCCCTTGAAGAAATGATTAATTTTGTCTTTTCAACAAGAGCTTCTTCTCCTTGTATGATTGGTTTCTTTATGAGGAAAGAGGATGTCAACTTGATACCCTTAGCTTTAAGAAGTTTATCTCTTGTGGATTGCTAAACATTTAAAGATTTGTTGGTTGCATGTTGAAGAAAACAAGTTGAACTTATTTTATGGTTATCAAAATGTAGGAAGGAATGTAATTCTCTTGGAATGACTGCTTTTATTGGTGTCTTGATGATTGAATACAACCCTTTGTTGTTGACATCGTCATAGACTACTTTTGGCTCTAATTTACCTTTCGTGCTCAATTAGGTTGATGATTTTTTATCAATATGCTTTTGAAACATTGATGTTTTTGGGGTTCTTGAAAATATCAATCCTTTTTTGAATTTGCAACAATCTGATCAGTTGGGTTAATTTTTTATTCTTCTTGGATTGTTTGGATATCATTTGGAGGAATTTCATTATGGTTGTCACTCACGCCTTTATTACAACAAGGTTTGCACCAACATTTGTGCTATAGATATCATGCTTATTGCAAAGACAATTATTGTCCGATCAATCTTAGAGGATAGACCACTCTCTATTTAGCATTTTGTTTATAAGATCATTGTGAAAATTTTGGCCAATAGATTTCTCCCCATAATTCAATACCTTCATGATAACATGAAGTTGGTTATAAAACTTGCTTAGAAACTTAGTGCCAAATAACTTAAAATGGTATGTTTATAAATATTGATATATCCAAGGCATTTGGCTCAATTAACTAGGACAACTTTTTTACTAAAGACTAGAATTTATAAACTAGCTATTACATTCTTTGATTTCATTTTGCATTAGTATAATAACTAACATCTACTCATGCGTTATATTGGTATGATCATCTTCTTGTACTAATATGGTAACCTTAAATTGTCAAATTGACTTGAGCTCTCAAAATTTTCAAATGCATTGGAGTTTTTGTTTAACCATTATATTATATGTTCATTTGATAAGACCAATACAATTTTTATCTTTTTACCTTTTCACACTAAGGACAAAAAGCTTCCTAACTCCAGTTGCTAAGGTTGTATTAATACAATCTAAACGATTGTATCCTATGATCATTACACTAAAAATTTGTAATGATCCCCAGAAATTTCAACTTCTTAGGGAACTCATATGCATCCCTTTCTTGACATATAAATTAATTAATACATGTTTTAAGAAAAGAGTGTGGGCCAGATCTTTATCTTTCTATGTTATATATAAAAAAATTAAAAATCCTTAGCTTTCCTATAGTCTTCCTTTTTCTTTTTTCAATCTTTTTTTTTTCAAATGACAATTTATTTTCTTTACTTCTACTTCAACTCTTCTCTTTCCCTCTTCATGCATTCGCTCTCTTTCTTCTCTCCCAAAGTTTTCCAAACATATGCACTAAGTCTTTAGCATGGGAGAAGTTAAAAGGACTAAAATGATTTCTTTTATTAATATTTTCCTTGTAAATTTTTTTTCTTCAATTTACCTCTTAAAAATACAAATCGCATATCTATAGATTCCTCATAATGATACCCCCGCAACGATATACTCAAATATAAATTAGGACACAGGTTTTTTGGCACTTTTTTTAGAGGCTCAAAATTAAATATATTTTTGAATTCTGGATTTGCATTGCCTTCATTTGATATATTTTTGAGAGGATATAGGAGTTAAATTAGACAAGCTATCTCTGGAAAAATACTTGAAAGAGATCCAAACCAAAGCTCACAAGTGTTTGGAATTAAGTTGAAAATCCCAATGCTATTTAAAGACTCATATTTGGAGCTCCATAATAGCTTGCATTCTATGCAGTTAATAATGAAAATAATCCTCTTCAAACGAGAATCGAATATTAATGTGTTGGTGACCTAGAAACCCCATTAAGAATAGTGCATTAAACTTAATTTTCTTGAATTCCAATCATTTTCTTTATATGCATGGAAGACCATGGGAGATTGTCCCAATTAATGTGAATTTGAAAGGAGCAACTTTCTTCTTTATCTCATCTCCTTCAAACACAACTTCAGTTTCCTCTTTATACAAAGATACTGGCTTGATTTTGATTAAGAAAGCGGTGTCTGTCTCCTCTAGCACCTCGGTTGAAGAGCAATTTGGCGAAGGCAACCCTACTTGACTCATCATGGGAGCACTTTCTCAAGGACAGGTGTTCTAAGAACATATTACCAAAAAACCAACACTAAAAGAGGAAGGAAATACTTTTCATAATACAAGCTTTTGCAATCTAGAACACTGCTCAATGTTCTGATGTCGTCGAAGTTGCACTGTCAAAGTCACAAAGTTGTTCTTTCAAAGTTGCCATGGGATTCGTTTAATTTAGTATTATATGTGAAAAAATTTATGTTTTCAAAATGTCAAAAGGCATACAGTTCATCAATATACCGAGTAGTTTTTAATTTTTCTATTCTTTAATTATTTTTTTTCTTTACGAAAAAACTTTTACAATTATATTGACTATAGAGGTTTTTATGACTATTTGTAAAGGTTATTTTAGGAATAAAAAAAATGTTTACACAAGCTAAGTAGAGGGATATAACTGATATTTTTGTTTAAAGTAGTTGATAAAACAAAAGCGAACTTTGCTATGATGGATTTTTTTGATTTCATAGAACTTGTAAATATAATATTACTTTAGTTTCTTAAGAGTAATGTTGACTTGAAGCCCTTTTCTTTTAGGTTTTAGATGATGACAACAATGCTTCTTGTTATTAATAAAAAATCACTTGACAACCTATATAGTGAGATGTATATCACTCTGAGGTTTTTCATATTTTATCTTGCATTCTTAATCTCTTTAATAATCAGTATGGTATGCTATACAATGACCTGTTGCAACCATGCTATTCTTTCAAATTTGGCCAGTTACATAGGGACATGAAGTGTAGTGGTGGGTGTTATTGTGTTTGGCCTGAATTTAGTCAAAAGAACTTCATAAATAATTTTGTCGCGATGACATATCATATTCCTATTGGCTTGTCGTCATTTTAATGTTATGCTATTTCTAAGACATTTTTTAGTTGTTTAGATGAAATATTTTTTCAAATATTAACTGATTAATACAGGTTATTTAACATATTTTTTTTTGTGGTAGATCCATGTAGATAAGAGAAAAAGTATTCTCTTGTTTGGAAGCAGGGTTCCTCAAGTAAAAATTATGCATGTGTGGATCAGGTGTACTTCATCTACAAGTTAATCGTATTATAAAACAACTTTCAATTAAGTAGACTATAATTGTTTTGTATATTTCTTTTTATTTTTTTAAATTGAAAACCTTTATATATTTACATATCATTTTAACTTTTAAAACTATTGTTTGTTTGAACAAAAAGATTGTGATTGATGTTACTCTCTTGAAGCAACAAAAAAGGGAAATAGAGGAGCTTGGGGAAAGTTGCTAGTGCTTCTCTTTTACGCTAAAGACTTCTTTCCTCTCTTTTCAAATAACCACCAAAAGAGTAATCATTTTATCTTTTATGTTGTAGAGCTCTCACTCTGAACATCTTGAAGAACAAATTCTTAATCGATGCCACAATTTATTGTAAGTTTGGTGTATGGCTCCACAGTTAGTTTTTTAATTAGACATTTAATTTGTTGGGACACTATTCTTCATGATTGCTCTCAATTTTTGTGTTATAGAGTGAGCTTGAGAAGAAGTGAATAGCTTTGGAGTTGTAGGAGGAAAAGAAAGCCAAAGTTTGTTGAGAGATAAGCTTATTGGAACAAGAAAAGGAAGATTGAGAATCTCAGCTGCCTGATATTATGTTTTGAAAGGGATAAAAAAAGTTATTCATTTAAGATTTGTGCTTTTTTCCTTTGGTTGATTGGCAATCTAATTCTTTTTTTCACTATTTATGTGAATTATGAGACTTGCTTTATTATGGATTCCTGATATTATGTTTTGAAAGGGATAAAAAAAGTTATTCATTTAAGATTTTTGCTTTTTTCCTTTGGTTGATTGGCAATCTAATTCTTTTTTTCACTATTTATGTGAATTATGAGACTGGCTTTATTATGGATTCCTGACATGACTTGCAAAGAAGAATTTTATGACGTCAGGCAAAGAAGTGGCTCGTACATCATTTTCTAGAACTGTGCTATGTTTAATGTTTTTGTCCAAAATACTTGATGTTATTGCCTCTTAGAAAGGTTATAAAATTTGCAATGAGTTGTAGTTCATTTGGAATTGACCCTATTTTCCTAATAGGAGGTCTATGAGTCAATGTTAGCATGGCCTTTATTTTTCTTCAAAACAAATTAGTTTAAAATTCTTTATGATTATAAAACCATTGTTTGACATGGAGTTGTAGAATATTTGTTAATACACAATTTTAGAAAGTAAAGTAGAAGGAAAGTTTTTTCCAAAATGAACTTTGATCATTTTGCTATTGGCTTTGTTTAGCTAACATCTTAGAATTCCTCGAGTCCATCTTTAATAGTTTTGAAACTTTTTATGGCCCTCATTAGATTTTTCTGGCATGTATTCCTCCTCATCAATCCAACTCTTTAGTTATGAGAATATTACGTAGTTAACATTTTTATCTCAAACAATTGTGAAGAGTCACCTTTTTTTCATTGCAATTGTTTGAGTTCTTTGAATCGTAAGTGATTATTGTATTGTTGGTTATGTATATACATTTCAATTTTAATTTATGTATTAACCTTTTTGTTTAATCCTCTGATCATGCAATACCTTTGTTTGTTGTTTAAAATTTCTAAGCTTATCATGCACCTATAAGAGCTTGGCTTCATATTTTGTCATTTTTTTATTTCCTCTTATTTATTTTGCATTGTTGAATTATATATGAAGATATATTATTATTATCATTATTAATCAATGATTTTTTGGTTACAAGAAAGGAGGCAGGTGATCTGGTGTCCTGGGCCTTTTTAAAAGAAAATGACTGATAAGGTAATGCTTGTTGATGCATTCATTACAATTATTTTAGCCTTCGTTTATGTTGTCTTCTTTATGATTTATTTTTTCTAGATTGTAATATTTCTAATATTATGTAATAAATTCTAAGAATTCTTTGATATCCTTTCATTTCCCCTTCTTTGTAAGAAAAAGATATGCCCAGCATTTGTCATATAAGAACACAAGAATGTAAGAGGAATTTATTTGCATATCAATTTGTTCTTCCATGAAAAGTATGATATACATATTAGAAATAACTAATCCATTGCAGCTAATTTTGTTCTTTATTGTCATGTACTTGATAAGCAAAGTGTGTGCTAAGTTTATATTAGGCATGAGGTGCCATATCTTGTAATAATATGACTGAAAAAACACATTAATTTTAGGAGATTTGGTTTAGTATTATTTAGATTGTATTGACATTTAAATCTTACTGTAATGTAGATGTTAATATTACCAAAAATTTATCGATATTTTTTTATTGTTTAGCTTAAGATTATATAAATAATCTACTATTATTATTATTAATATGAAGTTGTTTGACATCTAGATGTCACTTATATTTTGCGAAATACAATTACAATTTTAAATAATATTATTCAAAGATGTAATCAAATAATGTTCCCAATATATTTAAATAGTATTATAGTTTATGCCATTATAGTTTAACCAAATGCCCTTTTGATGTTTTATTTTTCCATTAGCACTTGGAAATATCATCTCAACTTTGTTTCCTACATGTCATGTAGCTTTTTTCTTTAGTAATGATCTACTATCCATATTTGTTATAATTTTTGCTTTATGAGTTGCTAATGTATATGCTTTATGTCAACACTTATATTGATTGGTTTAGTTCTCATTATGCATTTATTTAGTGAAATTAATGTATAACAAGTCGTTATCCATGTCTAATGATTGTGAAGCCAACATCAAGCCTTAGAAAGGTACCGCTTTGCCAATGGCTTCTTATTTATAGAGAAACTAAAGATCATTAGAGGATACACTCTCAAGAGTTTTTTAAGTCATTAAAGTTATTCTTGTATTTTTCTAATTATCTTTCCCAAGAAAAGGGCCCTTTTTATCTTTTCTTGATAATGTTTCTATTATTTTCTTGTGAACTTGAGGCCGAGACCTTGGGTGTGTTTATTGAGAACTTGCATTTGATTAATGGCCATTTTAGAAATCTTATATATTTTGACGGAGGCTATACAATTTATTAGATTAGAATAGCCAAATTATCCATCTAATTCAATTTAAACATGTCAATATTTAGAAACAACTAATCATTTTATAGCAAATTGTGATATTTATTTTATATTTTTAGTATTTTAATTGTCGATTAAGATCTAAATAAACATAAATAGACTTAGCTAGTATTAATAATCTTATGAGAATTTATCAAAGTCATTATTAATTTAAATTCATTTAACATATATTTTGACTGAGTTAGTATTGTGATTAATTAGAGACCTTAACTCATTTAAGACCATTACTTAGTGCCTTGTAGTGGTTTAGGCCTTTTGAACCATATGCTTCTACTTAGATAATGTGTTTTACCTTTGTTAACTTGTGGGATGTTTTTTCCTTATTCTAAGATTTTTTTATAAAAAAATCCTTCATCTATTATCTTTTTGGATTAATTCTTAAGTCCAGGTTGACCAATTTTCCTTTGCCTCAAGTGTAGTTAAATCTTTGTTAAGTTTTGACTTACATCAAAGAAATTCTAAAAGATTACTTTAATATCTTTCTAGCATTATCTATAAAAATACTAGAGGGACTAAAGGACACTAGGAGAATATGCACTTTTTTAAACCAAGACTTCTTCAACCTTAATTCTGAAGCAATTGGTTTTGTTTAAACCATACATTTAGAATTGGCTGTTGCAACACTTATAACAACAAATGGAGTTCTTTTGGGCCATCCTAATAATGATCATTGATTATCTTTGAGATTGCAAGTTAATATTCCACTCGGTCACCATTTCGCCATTAACAATACCTTGATTGAAATCCATCAACCAATCAAGCCATTGATTGCCTTCTCTACCAGAAGTGATTTGTATTCTAATTTAATCAAGTTTTGTCCTTGTCTCTTTCCAGCATGAACATCCAGTTATTACCTAATGGATCAATTAGTTTTTTCTTTATTCATCTTTTAGAATTACTGAAATTATGACTCTAATTCCATCGTTTCATGTCTTTTGTGTGTCTATTGATCATTTATTCCTCAACTGAGAAGTCTATTAGCAGTTTTTCCTTTCACTTCTGATTCCATTTTTAAATATAATGATCACTGCTATTGTCATTGGTCTCAATTATCATGCATATTAAAACAATTTTGAAAAATTGCATCAGAAGAAGTAATGTTGCCTTCCTCAGAATTGTGATACTAACACAATTGTGGTGATTTTGTTTTTTTGTTACTCTTCCATAGTTTATGTTTTTATTCTTTAGGCTTCTAACCATTGCAATTCCATTGGTAAGATTTGTTGATTAATTGCTACATGGGAAACTTTCTCTTTTCCTTTCATAAAGGGTTTTATGTTATAGATACTGACTATTTCTTTGTCGATTTCTTCCATGCTGGAGCAAGTTGGTTTATAAGCTTTCATGGTCAAGTCAATTTGGAGTTGTGCTTATTGTCATTGAGAAATTTTCTACTTTATTTATAGAGACGAGAATGTGCTTGTTGGATTGTTTATAGATGCAAATTTATTTAACTTCTCTTTTAAAGTGCCCAAATATTTCAAAGGTTTAGAAAAGTAATTCCATTTATTGGATGAGAATATATGGACTATCCCTTTAATCTCTTATAAAAAGACTAATTTCTAAAAAATTCTAATTAGGACATGACCATTGATGTTTTTTTTCTATATTTAAGTATTTTCAATATTGATCAAAGTAAATAAAATTAAATAAACTTTATTGGCATCTTAATTTGTAAGGGTATTCCTTTTTAACATTTATTTATTTGACTTTGTTTAAAATGCTCTATTATTGGGTCAACTCTTGGATTATGTAGAAGCCCAAATCATTAAGCACCTATATGCATTAGCAATGCAAATGCCTTCAAGTGTGAAGTTGTAGATGGAAGTATTCTTCCTATGTAGATTGAATCCTTAGAAATGGAGAAGACTTCACTATAGATGAAGTTGGACAATGTTGTCACTTTGGCAAATGAATAGAATTCTTGCTTTAGAGAGAAGTGTGAAGATGTATGTTTTTTCTTGCTGCAGTTCTATTTGATGTAATAGGTGCAATTTTTAATGAATATCTTCATTTATTTATGAGTTTAAGCTTGGCTTTATGCTTGGACTCTGGTTCATAACACAAGTGCTATGCAAACTGCTTAATTAACAGAAGACTCTAACATATTAGGGATAGTGCAATTCGATCAAATCCCATTTGGTTTATATGTTTTGCTTGTTTTTAAGGAACTAATTTAGGCTAATATGCTCTAGGAATATAGATCTAATAAATGAAAAAAGAATTCCATTTTTTAAGTTTAGAATCTATTTTAATTTTTTGAAAGCTGAATATTAATGTTTACGATAGGTTATTGCTACAAATGCAGTGATGTTAGATCTATGTGATTTCTCCTTAGCATAATTTTTGTAGTCACTAGTAATCTTCGATAAACTTAACATAAATAGCATTAATAGTGATACTTTATCTTGTACTTATTACATAAACATTAAAAACTATTATGTGCATATTTGAATTGATTATAGAAGCAATACATATAAATAAGAAAAAAGATATAAAACCACAAAATCGAATCTTAAACTATCAAATAATTGACATCAAATAAGTCAACTAGGAAGATGTTCAGTAAAACATGTTAAATAATTTGGAGCATCTATTGCACTAGGAAACAAAAGAAAGCATGGAAAAACTTGGTAAAGGCAACATACATCTTTAACTTACTCCAATGGTTACAATGGAGAAGCGAAGAAGTGGTTGGCAACAAAAAGCAGAAAATAGACAAATGGCTTATGATTAGAACTTGCTTAGCATCCTTTTTTTTCATAAATCCCTTTATATATGTCTAGATGTATCTCTTCATATAATTTCCTTCATTTTTAATCCTCAACCACATTTCTCTATTTTTAAATAATATTGCAATTTTCCTTTCAGCTTTAAAATAGTGCACTATAAACTTATAGTACAAATTAAGCACAAGTTTATATTTAGATGGTGCTAGTTGCTACACAAATTAAGATTTTTTATTTTAAATACATTTCAAGAGAACTATGCATTGCACATTAATGATGCTTTAGCTTCACCTTCATTTCATTTGGATTTTTTACTTTTTTCTAGAGGTTATTTTCTTGTAAGAGAATAACCTTTTGGTGAAGTTAATTATGACATTTCATTCAATTTTTTTATTTGAAAATTTTAAATAAATTTTTCTTAGTTGTATGATGTGTAAAAATAATTGAACACAATTAATGTTTTCTTAATTGTGTTCAATGTGTTATTATTAACTCCCTTGTATTTTGTTATTCACTTTTAGCTATAATGAGAAGTCAAGAAAGCTCAATAAGTTGCAAGAGCAGTCTATGATGAACTGGTTTTCTATCATCTCTTCAAGAATTTTTAGATGCATTGTTTACTCTGCTTTTGCTATGGAAATGATCTTTCCTTTTTTACTATTTCTTTTTTAAATTGGAACTGTGAAATCTTCATTTTGGAAAAACATTTATGCTAGCTATTTTGATCTGCTTGGCTTTCAGAAACTCTTTTGGGGTTCTCTTTAGGGTGAACAAAAGGAAAGAAATAACAATTAGTTTGTCATATTTTTATGAGTTAGTCATTGACTCAACTTAGATGCCTTTGATGAAGTTGGAGAAATTGCTTTGCACTTTGGGCTTTTAAAAGATTCATTTGAAAATCTTTTAGCCATTCCCAAAGACATCAAGCAGCTTTTCTCCTTCTTTTCTAAAATAATACTGGTAGTTCTTGCATCTTTTTGTGCTTATTTATGATTGTTGTAATCAATGTGGCATATATTGTTGTTCTCTTTGGTGGTTTATTTAATTCTTTCACCCTTGAAATGATGAATTTTGGCATGTATTTTCAAGCAAAAGTTGGTTTTGGTTGAATCAAGGCCATCATTGCAATAATTGTCCTATTCATGGTTGTTTTCAAAAAAGAAATATGTTAAAAGTGAAGTACCTTGTTGTGCAAACTGTGAAGAGAAGTTGCATTGTGGAAAAGGAAGCTGGTGAATATATTTTTTTTTTTACTAAAAAACTGTCATATTATCATCCTTAATTTTGTATTTTGTTATAATCTATTATGTGGATGTGCCTTTGGAAGGAAATATTTGCAACATGGCTGTATTAATCAAATTGTATTTTGACTTGAGCTAAATTTTCATTGTTATCCCTTTAGCTACTATGGATGATTTCATAAATCATCAAGATGCTTCACAATTATTATTATGGGTTGCTTGTATAGTAATGGAGTTGTGAGTCCTCTTTCTACATCAATTCTTGTACCTTATTTGGAAGAGAAAGGCTTCATATACTTGCTTGTACTTCTACCTCGAACTTGTGGAATGAATTTTTTTTCTTTTTTGCTTAGGAAGATTGGAGACTTGTCTAATTTTTGTGATTAACATCAATATAATGTCAATGGTTACCTTTTGGTTTAATGTAAAGGAAAACTATATAAACCTTTTCTTCCAACAATTTCTATTGTGTCACACGGCAAGATTCAATGACCATTCTAGTCCAATTCTTTAAAATGATGGCACTTACCAAAGCTAAATTAATCTACTTGATCCATACACAACCCATGCTCGTTATTGAATTCAGTCAATATATGGGGAAATTCATAGGATTTTACTTGAATAAATGAAGTATAATCATGCAAGAGAGGTGGGTGAGGGAGAGAGAGGTAAAGAGAGAGAGACAGAGAGGGTAAAATAAAGACTGTTAGTTGAAGGTATTGCTTCCTTACTTCTATTGCTTTGTTTTAAAACACAAGCATATGAAAATCATTAACGATTCCAAAGAATACTACAGAGTATATTTTATAGTACAACACTTATTTGTTGTATAAAGAAAATGTTCAAATTAGAAAGGTGCTAAATTTATTTAAAAATCTTATCATATCCTATAATTGATGGAATGGTTCTACTTGGTTTAAAAATTGTGTTACTCATTTTTATTTGGTTATTGCTCTTATGATTAATTTGTAAAACACCTTATAAAATTTCTTAACTCTACTTTTTTCTGGATTGGCACTTGGATTGCAGAAATACCTCAAGAACAAGTCCTTAAATCTTTGCTAGTTTTCCTTAAGGCTTTCTTTTATAGGTTTTGTATCATCTCTATTTAAGTTTTGTAGTTTTTCTTCTCATGTCAAATTGCTCAACTTCTTTGCTCTTCTTATGAAATCTCCAATCTTAGAGTGCAATTCTTGAGGAAATCTTTGAGAACTATTGGTGGAACTTTATGCTTGTTACTTCATGTCTTAAACTTTCAAGCTCATCATCTCAAGTGGCTCTGTGCTTGAGATCATTATCTCATGTTTTGGGGAGTATTCATTGGGTACTATACTCTCGTAAGGTTTCTTCGTATCTCTTCCTCATGGGTTGAAACCTCTGGTGGCTTGTAGAACTTTTATTCAAGGTCATTTAAACATACGACAAATGTTGTTGGGACATGTTAAGACTGTCTTGTTTACTTTTATTGTTGTTATCTTGATCATTTTTCCTTTTTTTCAAGGATTTAAGTCTTTTTGAATATTTTTTTAAGTAAAAATGGATTTGTTGGAGTGTCTTTAGGTTATTTTTAAATAGAAAACTTCAGATAATGAAACTAATATTTTTCTTGTTCCAAATTATTCTTAATTAGTCTCCTATGGCATTTATGCATTTCAGATGATGTAAAGTAAGACTTATGTCCCTCTTATTGGGGTGGTTCAGTAATTCTAAAATATCATATACTTTGATAGTAGAATTTTTGTTCCCATGATAAGGTCACACATAGGAGATAATATCTCATAAAATTCCTTATGAATTATGAAATGCTCAAGTAATTTTAAGTTCTCTAGATTTATCAGTATTGATTTCTCTTTATGGCAGTAGGTTTTGCCAATAAATGTTATCAGTTATTTTCTTTAAGAGTTGAAATAACATATATCAAATTGGTTTTAACTTTCTTAGCCCCTTAGCTATTCTTTTATTATGTAAGACCATGCTAGATCTCCTAAAAATCTTTTATTGATGATGCGTATTATGTCACTTTTTGTACTATTGTAAGAGCTTCAACCATATTTTGATAGCAATTTGAATTTCTTAAATATTCCTAATAATCTTTTATACCTTTTATATGTCTTTATTGGATGGGTTTATTGAGAAATCCAAGTTGGGTGGGTTCTAGGGTAGATATACTTGACACATATTAAATGGGCTCCAAACAACTGATTTGTGGATGTGTTAATTTTGTGCATATCATGTCTGGTTTGGTACTTATGTTGGAAGAGCTTCAACTACATCTTTAAGTGGTTTGAACTATTCAAATATTCTTGATAATCTTTTACAACTTCTATTATATTAATACATTGACTCTATTAGTTGGGCTTATTTCAAAATAAAAGTTTAATGGGCTCTATGGTAGATATATTAGATACACTACCTTGAATGAGCTCTAAATAATTGAACTGTGTTGGTTTGATTTAACAAAAATTGGGCACACAATAGATTATGATCTTATGTATTCGAGTGGTGAGAATTATATCCTTTCATTGGATTCATATTGACTATGTTAATGACCTTTGTCTAGTTATCAATTTTCTTATAAAATGAGTATTTCAATTCCACATAGTGTTTGTTGGTAACTCAAGATGTATCCATACCTTCGTTAAGAAAAATGTGTTACTTTTAACCCTTGATATCCTATTTGCACTCTATCATCTTAGGAATGATTTTCTCAATCACAATATGAAATTGTGAAATTGTCTTATCATTGAAAAGACTCCAAGAAAATCCATAAAGATGGTTTTCTATGGTTGATTAGGTATCAGTAATGGTATGTATAGACCATACTTTAGATTGGTTGGTTTTTTAATGCTTTAGAATGTACTCTATTGATTGAACTTCTCTATGTCAGATTTCATACTTAACTAATATATTATCTTTGTAGGTTCAAAATATTCATGTTAAAAATGTTCTTGTCCAATGTAATTGCATGAAATACTATGAATAAATATGATTATATATGTCATATGAGATTGATTGTTTAGCTTTAAGTAGGCATTTTTGTTTGTGACAAGTGTGTGACATTTTTATGTCAATAATGAATGACTTTGATATTAAAAAAGCAGATTTGGAAAGGTCTTAATAGGACAAATCAAAGGCTATTGTTTATTGGAATTGGACGTTTTGGGAGTTAAGGACTAAACACAATATATGAACTTTATATTAAAATAATAATGTAATGCTAAATGAAAAAGTAGTTTCTTTTAAGTTATATGGTGAGAGACCTGTTCTCTTCTAGTTGATGTTGTTTTGCATCCTTATTGAATAAGGTTGGGAGTTGTGGTACAATTGGGTGTTAAAGGAAAAACAAAGAAATAGCTTAAAGAGAAACAATGAGGGAGAGATTGACATGAAATTAGGGAATGGTGGAGATTGATGCGAATTTAGAAAGGAGAGCCTATGCGGAGTTTTAAGGAGGAGCTAGCTAAAATGACAAAATATTTTTTGATATTTTTTATTTGGGACCATTTATTTTTGTACAACTCCATCTAGCAATCTTTTAGGATTTATTTATTGCTTGGTGATTCCAACTCTAAGGCATTGTTTGATGATCACTTTCTACTTTCTTTAGTCCTAAGTATTACATTGGCTTTCATTTTTTTTTCATAAGCTTACAAATCAACCTTGGCCTCAACTTTTAAGAATATTTGCTGTCCTTTAAATTTTGAGGGCACCGATTGACATAGATTAACTTCATTGATATTCTCCATTAGGCTTAGACAACCTTAACCTTCCCCTCTTTGAATTGGTTGCATTCAACTTTGGTTGTGATGTATTTTTTGGGTTCTATATTATGTTGCTTTTATCATTATAAGTTATTGCTTTGTAACAATCAATGCAAAGCCTTGAATGGTTTTTATTAGCTATACTGATTATTCCAAAGATTGGTTGGAATCTCCATCATGTATAGCTGTTTGTTCATTTCTTTTCATGAACTTCTAGTCTTGGCTATACATGGCCAAGATGATGCTTCAATAACAAATGATTCTTCCACAGCTTGTAACATTGCCAAATGTAGGTAAAAAGAAAACCAAATGAATAGAGCTCCTTGAGTAATATTGCACCATCATAATTTGCTTAACTAGATTATATTAGATATTAAAATTCCTTTTGTTTAAAGGAATCTGAAGAGAGCTCAACCAAGAAAGAAGATAGAGTTTGAAGGGTTGGTTTCCCAAATGATTGATTGTAGTCAACCCCCAAAAAAAAGTGCAATATAATAAAGTGCAATTTTTGGATTGGGCTTAGCAATAGCTTAAGTTGGAAAAATAATTGCATATAATTGAAGCCTGCTTGCCCTGCTTTGACATTCTTAATCTACTACTTTAAAATTGGTCTCTTTCACTTTTTTTAGCCTAAGCTCTACTAATAGGTTTGATGGAAATGACTTGATTTTAAGAAACGTGTCTTTTGTATGTTCAAATGATTTGTTGCCAAATTTGATGCTTTTGATTGCCTAAGGAGTGCTCTACCAATGAGCCCCACATCTTCTATTATGTTATGCTTTTATAGTCTTAAGATTGTTCTCATGAAGTGTGTTGTACAATTTAAGTGCCTTATTTGAGGCCATGACTGTGTTAATAGATTTATAATTAAGAAAATTGAAGAATTCAAGTCTGAGAAGGTATGATATGATGATCTTGATTTTTATTTCTCTAGTGAAAATATACCACAATTCCTCATCTAGACAAATCACTCAAATGTATAATCTATTGGGTAACCAACTTTATCAACATTAGAATCAAATTCATGAGCTCAACTGTTGCTTTGAAAATAGGGAGAGGATTACTACAGTTAGCTAAATCAAGTTTTTTCTTTTTTATTTTTTTAAGGATGATGTTTACATTCTATTTTTGGTCCATGCTAATGTTATAGTAACAAAGCCTTCAGGATGATATGGAGAAAGAAGAACTCCTTTCTCAGGTTTACTCTCTTAAAAAAGAAGTGTCATGTTTATCTTCTTCTTTTGCTAGAGAGAAAGAATCTCTAAGAGAGGAACTTCACAAGACAAAATAAAAATTCAAGGCTATCAAAAGAAAACTAAAGAATACAATCTAGGAGATTGTAAATCTTAAGGAAATTATTATTGTCACAGCTGTGTTAATTTGAGTTTTTAATTTTCTTCATTAAAGGTGAACATTTCCTTTTTTAGAGTGAGAAAGCTTAGATAAGATGTTAAGAGCTTGCAAGGTCAACGAGCTTTACTAGAATGCAATATGTTGAAGCTTGAGTCAGACACTGTATCCCAAAAAAATTGCATGTAAATATCAGGTATGGAAGTTTGCTTGTGTTTTGTTTATACTAGGTCCTAAGCAATTGCTAGTTAATTTATCAGCAAGTTAGTAACTAGCAACAATGCAAGACGTAATATAGCAAACATATTAGAGGTAACTAGATGAACAAAGGTTTGTTTCTAAACATTTTAGTATGCTTCACCAAATCATGAACTTCATTGAGCTAGGCTTCAGCATATGGACAAGGTTTTTGAACTCCAAAGCTTTTTTTCTCTATGACCTTTGTCTATGTAATTTATACTTGCAATTGATATTCAATTCCTTATATTTAGTGAATAGATTTGATTTGGTTTTGTACATTATGTTTGTCGCATGTATTATTTTTTGATGAGTATCAAAAGCTTGTATTTAGTGCATTTGAGATGGAGGCTAATATCACTTTGATTAAAAAGGCTTTGGAAGTTATAATTGGAGAGAAGGAAGAAGTCATTGTTAAAAATGAAATTCTTGAAATTGAATTGGATGTTATGTCCAGTAAATTTAATACTACATTAGTTGATGTAGAACAAATGAAGGAGGAGCTTCTTAGAATGGTATAAATCCCTATAATTATAGAACAATTAATTTTTTAACTAGTATTAGTTTCTTATCAATTCTTCTAAGCTTCCCTGTCATTGTACTTCAACCATCTATTGGTTTTGATATCCTATTTTAGAACTTGAAGATATTTTATCTTGTAGGATTGAAATTTATCCAATTCAAAAGCTTTTTCTAGATGTTCAGAAGATTCTCTCAGCTATCTATCAACACAAAATGAATATATACTCTCTATACTATAGTTATTGAAATGAAGCATATGGCATTGAAATTGTTCTTTCTTTCACTACATTTTTTTAATTAATATACTTATTTGTTGATTAGATCAGCAACTTAAAGAAGCTTTTTTAGAACTTGAGGTCGTAAAATCCACTACATATTCGAAAGAGAAAAATCTGACTGAGAAAATCAAGGTATCAAATGATGAAATTGTTCGTCTTACAAAGAATCTATCCAAGGTATTTCCAAATCAGAGTGTAACTGTGGTTTATACCTTCACAATGTGAATATAACTAGAAAAATCTATGAAAGTGAACCCATGATATGTTGCCTACAAATTTGGTGTGAAATTTTGTATGATTTTCAACTTGCTAAAAGGAAATGTAGTACATTAATTTTACTAAAAGTATGTCCACTATATTAATTGCAGTGAAAGTATCTTGTTTTTGCAAATGATTATTTTTTTATTAACAAATTTTATTTTTTTTAATTTTCACATGAAACTAGTTAGGAATGATGTTGATCATTATCTTGATTTTTATGGTCATAATTTTATTTTAGGATATTGATGATTCCCTCAAAAGTATATAATTCTTTAAGGTTAATTTTTGGCATTATTCCTGCACAATCTGAGTATGCTATATGTCAAATATGCATACTATTAACTTTGGAACGTGGTCAAGAGCATGTGCATTAGCAAGTCTAGCAAAAGTACATGTGGGATGGTTCAATTTATTTGGTGGAAAATAGGGAGATAGAAAACAAGGGAGGAGGAAAGAAAGAAATTGATAAGAGAAACCAAAACTTGTTAATGCAAAAAGCTCATGAATGAAGAAAAACTAGTTTCTCTGACAAGTCATTCCAAAGGTGGAAACTCAGTCTTACATAGTACAAATTCATGCATATGATCCTTATTTATTTAGTGCACAAGACCAAAAATGGAAAATGAAGAATTGATGCAAATTTTGTGCAAGTCACATGAGAATGTTCAAAACAAAATAATGTTATTGAGGTAAGGATCTTCATGAAGACATGCTGCTAGCTTTGTAATTCATTAAAAACTTCATTGAGATTGTCATACCATTACATGTACAATGAAAAGTGAAATTGAAGTTTCAGAGAAAAAATGATAATCTTCTGCCATTAAAGAATAAATTGTGGGAACAAATTTTATTTTTCTTAGTTTATGACTTTCTTTTATGATTGCATTAGATGTGTGAAGCCATGCAATTAGCATCGTGTTGATGGTTTGAGGACATCTTCTAGCATATTATTTCATGCTACTACAAGAAGTTCAAGGAAACTCATGGTCATACAACCAGGAGATTATAGCAATGCAGATTCCCAATTGACACAATTAAAAGAATTGAGGGATTAGTACAACATAGTGCACAATAGTTTCAATAAGACTTAAAGGATACACTTAAACGATTATGGAAAAGCTACAAAATAATAATAAGCAAAGGTATAATAGGCACTGAGTTGAATAGTGTTTCAAGGTTAGGGACATTGTATGGCTTCATATCGATTAGAACATTTAAAGGGTGAGGGAAGCAATGTCAAAGGCAATGTGGAATGACCCATTTTGTCATTAATAGGGTTAAAGTCAATGTTTGATTGCATATTCTTTCTCCATATATCGAGATCGATTTAGAAGTTTGTTTTGGGAGATCAAATTACTATGATCAAACCTTTCAACATCACATTTGAATGCAATCTAGTGATGCAACCTCTTAACATTGTGTTGGAGTGCAGTGCAATCCTATTTTAGAAATTTCATTTCATGATCCAAACTAGTTGCCAAGACTAATGAATTATGAAACGATGTGAATAGTCGAAGAGCTTGAAGGATGTCATAGATGTGGCCTAGGATGATGTTCTAGTGAGGGATGAAGGAGCTAAAAGAAGTAATTGCAACAGTAGTATTTTGAGTGAAGAATCATTTTACTCTCATTTATTTATTATTGAGAATACAAAATAATTTATTATGGAGAATTCTTTCTTGTCCTAATTTAAAAAGAAAGCTTTCTAAATGATAATATCAAAAAAGTTTAATTTGGTAGTATCTTATCTAAAATTTTCTCTACAGTCATAAATTTTAGAGTGAAATTTAATAAATAAATATAGCTTTTATTGTAGCTAAAAATACAAATTAAGTTTAGAATAATGTAGATGTATGTGCATCTTATGGGATAAAACTCATTTTAGTTAGTATGGAATAAGCCAATGAATAACAATATCTCAACTTGATATGTTATGATGTGATATTATGGTATCAAATTGATACCTCCTATAATAATATGTAGTTCAAGGAAAAACCTAGCTAGAGCTAATGAGCCTATAACATCCTAGATAGAAAAATGTGAGTGATCATTAGATGATATTTTAGATTGAGAATTATTAGATAAGGAGTTACTCTTAGTATATTTCTAGGTAGATAAGTGTATGAATATTCATACATTTGGAAGATAGAAAATGTATCAAAGCTATATATATAGAAACATAGTTTTATAATGTAAATATGTCTTTTAAAGACAAAAGTTTGCTTGACTAATATAAAAGAACCAAAAATGGGCACTATCTTTATAAAATATGATTGTCTCTTAATATTGTGGTGTTGGAATGATACTTCTTGTAACACAATGTGGTACGAGTGGAATTAAGCAAAACTTGGTGGGGCTGTGACACCAACGGTTAAAGATTATAATGAATGATTAGTGAGTGATGTCTAAAAGGTGGAATCTCTTAGAAAACATGATTCTTAGCTTCTTTTTTCTGCAAGGAGGCAATGGTTCTTATTCTCACATAAAAAATGAAGTGAAAAAAATTCTAAATTACATATATAATACCAATGTTTTAAGATATCGAGATACTTTTCAGGATAAAATATTTTTTTATTGATATGAAACTGTGAAAGAGAAATAATATCTTAAAGTAGTAAGGTTAGGTTATAACAACAAAATATTACAACATGTCAAAATCTTGGGTCTTAGTTGGGTTACAATTTTAATTCATATTTATTATTGTTGTTCTACAAGTGATATTCATGGAGCCAATTGTCATTATGGCTATGCTCAGACATTATTCCATGTTATCAATGCCATGATGTGCACTAGTTAAACTTTGTAAGTGATGTTCTAAGGGTTATTGAAGTAAAAAAGCTTATGAAAAAGTATTAAAAGGAATCTGTCGTAACCAACTAGCCAACGAGAACATCTTTCCTTGTAACTCCCCTTCTTTAAGAAAGTGTAGCATTACCCTTTCTTTACTAAAGTGGGAATTCCATGAATAAAATATCACCACAACTTGAAGCCTATGAAGCATCCATCGCATGAGTGGTGCCACTATTTTACATTGAGTAAAACATGAAAAAAATCCATAAAACCATTTTGTTCTTCTCTTCAATTAGCTGACACAAATCTAGTATGAACAAGTTGGAGTATAGATGGACTATATACTTCACCTAGACGTCATTTTAAATTAAGCAAAGAGTGATCACAAAATTTTCATGAGTGGAAATACTTGTTCGAGATATCATACCCACCTATGATAGGAATCTTATGCGTATCATTTTAGGTATAAGGCTTGACCTTAAATATATAGTTAGTTTTGTCACCCATATCGAAAACATTGGCGAAGGATTGAATAGGTTCTTATGCATATGAAGGAACATCATAATACTCTGATGTTACATAAATTGTAGATTAAAACATGATATTGATATTTAGAACAGTACCATGGGATACATATACTATTTGTGTAGCAATACATAGCCAAATGCCTCAACTTTAGAGTATGTGGCTCTCTCCATAGCCCAATTCAAAACCTCATCTTCTCAAAGGCATGTAATGATACTGCATGATTTAAAAATTCTTCTAAGAGAAAAGGAATATCATGATTTTTATTATATTTAATGATTGTAGAAATGTAATTTGGCTTGTAAAAAACTTTGCTCATGGAATTGAAGTTTCTTGACATAAGGCTATTGATTGATTGGGTATTATCAAAATTCTTAGTATAGATATCTAAATAGACATGCTAACAAAGTTAGCACTATTAACAAGCTGATAATATGTATTACTCTATTGAGTTTTCAAGAAAAATGATGAGAAGAATGAGGCACAAAAAGTATTAAAAATTTGAAGAGATTACCAGTGTAGATTTCCAAGACTCAATTATCCTATTAGAAGATTGTGAAGATGTTGAGTCTAATTAAGTCCACAATAGAAGCATATGAAGTTGAGCAGATCATATGTATTAAGTTGTATATGAACCTATAAGATTTCAAAATCACAAGTCAAAGTAATTTGAACTATACAAATCCACTGGAAAATAGATGCTTGAGAGTTTAATCATATTTTTCTCATAATTTGACAATAAGCACTGAATGGTAATTGATGTAGACTTGTAGATCAAGCATCTAATATCCCTATTTTTTATATGCAAGTGGATGGTGGCATGTGGCTAAAAGTCCTATAATGTGTGAAATAAGCTATCAAAATTTTGGTGAAATCAAATAGAATATTTTAAGTGACTTGCGATCTATATTCTGCTTTATCAGCTACCACGACTTTAAGGATGTGAGTCACTTGTTGGGAGGGAAAGCTTAGAGTAGAAGTGATAAAAGTTATGTTTCTTTTTATAACTATCTTTTTGAAATCTAATGAAGGTGTTTATAAGTATGAAAATGAGGTTTTTCTTTTGAATTTGGGATTTTCACGTGAAATTGTCTTTTTTACTATTCATGTATGTTTTTCATTATTGTAATTTGTAAAGTTGGTTGTTATCACTTTAACAAGATGAAACAAATGGTAGATCAATGAATCATCGATTTAAGGAGTTAGATATTATTTATATAGTTTTGTTAGGAGTTTTGTAGAAGTGTTTCTTTTAACAAGCTCCTTTTTTTAGGTGACCTAGATACTTCTTTGAACATGCTCATTAATTCCTTCTTTACTCTCTCTCTCTCTCTCTCCTGTTTGCTCGTCTCTCCCCTCTTCTATCTCACTTTAAATAATTCCTTCCTCTTTCTCAATTTAATTTTCAATCCAATTGTTTAGTAAGCCTTTTTGAACAAAGCTAATTGCAAATGTTAATTGAAAGCTCTTGCCATCCCTTCCACCCCAACCTTAGAAAAAGGGGGTTTATATTTCAAATGAAAAAGTAATGTTTTTAGTTTCTAATTTAACATTACATTTGAAATGAAAGTTTAGTCTTCTTTTGAAACTACTTTAGATTTAATACAAGTATGAATGATATATCCTTCAATTGTGCTTTTATAATTTTGATATGAGATTTTATCGATTTTTTTTCATATTTGACTTACCATGAATAACTGATTCCTCAACTGTTATTAGTGTGGATGCACACTTTTGTAGGAAGCTTCACCAAGCAATAAAGAGATCAAAGACTTGCGGGCAATGCTTAGCTCAACACAGGCAAAACTGGATTGCTACAATGGAGGTTGAAAGAGACTGCAGATGAGATGAATCTCATGGGCAAAACATAAGGAAGCTTCTACTATGTTAAAAAACCAACTTCATGTTTACCCGCAGTATACTATTGACTTGACCAAAAAACATGTAGAGAAAGATTGAGCGCTTCATTCAAATAGGTACTTTTTCTGGCTTGCTTCTTTGCCCGCCTTTAGCTCCACAAACAGGTTTAACCAACTTTGAATTTAACAATATTTGAAACCATTTTTACTGGTGGGTCCATTAAAAATTATTCATAAAATATATTATAGAAAAGAAAATTATTTTTGTAAGATTTTTATTTGTAAATAATTATTTAAAAAATTTAAAGATTTTTTTGATTAATTCATCATGCAAAGTGCATTAATTTATTCTTTTAGGACTTTTCTTAAAACAAAAATGGAATTAAATGGTTAATGTCAAAAATGACTTTTCACACTATGGTATTGGGTGGGTGCCATTGGCATCCTTCAATTTGTTTTTCAACTTTAGGTTGTATTTGCAAAATATTTCTTATTTTTTTAAAAGTTTTTTACTTAACAAAAAACTTTGACATTTTAAAAATAATTTTCACAAAAAATTATTTTCTCTCATATTAAACTCATTTTGAAAACCTCTTTGTTAAATCCTCTATCTAAATTTAGAAGACATAAGCTAATAGAGTATTAACATTATATAAAAATTCATTTTTCAAGATCATTTCTAATTAAATTCATATATTCTAAGGAATGTATTATATTATTATAATTTTTTATTAATATTTTTCACATTAAAATATTTATCATTATCTAGTGATAGAGATTATTGAATTCTTTAGCACAAATGATGATATGTGATTTTATTAATATTAGATAATTTAAATTACTTGTTTTGATAATCTAATTGGCTACTTAGTGAATTATTTTTAGGTTAAAAATTGATCGATAAAAAATGATCTTTTTCATTTAATGAAGTCAAACTAAGCTTTGGCATAACTTTTTTCTCTCCCTAACGAAGTTCTATTATTGCATAAAAACCAAGTTGAATTCAAATAAAAATAAATCTTAAATCCATACATTACCTCAACTAATTGTTGCTAGCTGTAAAATGCTTCTCACTACTCTACTACTTTCTCTTTTCATTGCACACTCCCCTTTTAGCAGCACCAAAGCTTTCCAATATCAATCTTGATTCTTTTTCTTCTTTTCCCTAGTAAACTTCTCCAAGTTAAACCTTCTCCTTTCCTTCATCTTATTTCTCAATGCACTTTTCTTAATCTACGTGAGCTTCCTCTCTCTACCATATTTATTCTCTCTTTTGTAACTCGCTTAATACAATCAAAGATCACCTTCAATCTCATCTATGTTCAGCTATAAGGAATTAATTTATGAAATTATAAAAATATTATTCCAAAATTTAAAATATATTTATATATATCTTTAAATTCATTACTAATATTTACACTTCGAAAAATTATTTACTTATTACCTTGGATTACTTTTTAGAAGCTCTTTTCAATTATTTGTCTTAATAAAGTTTTTAAATTCATTTAAAATCATGACATACTTTCAATATTATATTAATTTAATAATATTTTAAAATATAAATACTATATTTGAAAAAAATTTACTTTATTACATCCAAACATATATTATTAAAACTTTATTGATTTAATTTATTTTTTATACTATATATATATATATATATATATATATATATATATATATATATATATATATATATACCAATCTTACCCTTCATAAAAATTGTCTTGAAATTTAGAAAGGTTTTGGCTATTAGTCGATCATGTATGCTTTCACTTCCTAAGTATCTCATCTTTCCGCTTGATATTTTTATACAACATTTGTCATTAGAATTGCTTTATTTCATAGTAGCTTCTCCATTTTTTTAAGACCTTCACTTATATTTGAAAATAAGTTTCATTAAATTTTGATATCTTGACAGACATAATTAACAACATAACAAGGATCTAGAATGCATCTATAAAAAAAATAAAAGATGAAATACATTTTGAATTCTTAATATATATAGAAAGAGTCAAAACAATCAAATATAACACTTGTCCAACTCTCTTTAGAACTTCTAGGGACCAAAAAAATTTTGATTTTAACTCATTTTATTTTTCAATTCTCATAATATCTTTCATTTCCCTAATTTTAATAAATACATGATCTTTTTCTTGAAATTTTATTAATCAATGCTTTCAAAGTACTTTTTCTTCTTATCTTGAGATATCTTTAATTGATCTTGAATAATTCTTATCCTTTCGTGGCTTTCGCAAAAATATAAGGATCCAATAAAACACTTTCTTTTCTTCTATACAAAAATAGAGTTAACAAATACTTCATTTTATATATAGCATGATATGATGCAATTTCAAAATTATTTTGATAACTATTATTAATAAAAAAAATTATTAATGATAAGTGATTCTCTTAACCTCCTCCAAGATCTAATAAACAAAGTCTTAAGTAAATCTTTCAGAATCTTAATGATTTTCTTCATTTATTTATCTATTTGAGGATGAATGACTGCTAAATTTTAAACTTGTTTAAAAGTCTTGATCAATTATCTTTCAAAGATGCAAAGTAAAGTTAGGTTTCATGTCTAACATAATAGTTTTTGTGAACCATGTAATTTAACAATTTGCTTCATATATATATGAGCCAACATTTATGTTAAATATGCTGTCTTAATAACAAGAAAATAAAAATATTTTATTGATCTATCTAAAGTCACTTATATTGAAGCAAGACCTAGTGGTGCTTGAGATAACTTATCACAATATCTATAATCACTTCTTCTCATTTCTATTTATGAATGGGTGAATGTTACAATATTTCTCTTAGTTTTGTTATTCATATTTGATTTATTAATAGATTAAACTTCTTAAACAACTTTGACACATTTTTTCTTCCAAGCCACCTATCACATGCTAAAATGTCAGGCACCTACCGCATGCACAATAGGTCAATGAGTGTGTATATGGCTTTTTATGATCAGAAGCTACACCCACTTGCATGTAGATTTTCGTGTTTGCATATATGGTCTCAATGTAATGTAGAATTTGTAGAATATTTTTTTTACTCAAAATTTACAAGTTTCTTTTAGTAATTAAATTATTATATATTTTGTAATAAAATATTATTTCCAAACATCTATATAAAAGTATAAGAGTGTTATTTAAAATATTTTAAGATTCTTTAAATTTCAAAACTTTATGAATTTAAAACTCCTTGAAAGAAACTTCTTGAGAAATTAATCTCCTAATTACCAAAACCCTCATCTCTTCATTGCTTTTTTAGTTGCCCATTATTCTTATGCTTCAATTTCTTTTTTGCAATTCAAAAAAGAAATGTTTACTACCAAACGACTTAATGTGGAAATACCTTCCAAGTAGATCAATAATCTGTAAAAATATTATACTTAATTTCACATAAATAATGTATTTATTTTTTTTATAGAAATATTACAAATGCCAAGTCTAAGCCATGAAAAAAGTAATTGTTTTCCCAATGCTTTAGTTGTTTGATTGTATACATAATCACTTTTTTATTCTTCATTAACCCACAGCATAGATATTGTAAACATGCATCGTTGTACACACGATAATCTCTTCACAAATTGTCTATAATAACTAACATATCAAACAAATTTCTTTTTGTTTTATATTTGTATGAGTTTTGGTCAATTCATGATTATTAAAACAACATATTCCAAAATTCACACTTAGAGTATTTAGTATATCATTAGTTATCTATCATAATTTGTAATACTATAAGTAAATATATAATATGTTCTTTTAAAAATTTTGAATAAATCAAAATATCATCTATGAATACAATTATGAACTAATCTAAATATTATAAAATATTGTGTTCATCAAATCTATGAGACCTGATGATATATTTATTTTACTAAATAATAACTTTAAAAATACATAATATTCATGTCTTGTTTAAAAAATAACTAAAAACATATCTCCATATTTTATTTTTAATTGGTGATAAGTAAATCATTGACCAATCTTAAAAAATATCATTAATTCTTATAGTTCATCAAATAGACTATCAACTTTTAGTAAAAGATATTTATTAAATTGAAATCTTTTAACCAATTAATTTTATTTCTCATGTTATTTAAGTTAGTTAAATCATAATTTGCATGATATGCATAAATTTTAAAAAACTTTAATGCCTTGTAGTTTAAAAAATATCATAAAATATTTTTTGTTTTAAAAATTATGTAATGATGATTTTAGTAAATACTAAATATATCTAAGCTAACACTATGAGATCAAGAATTCAAGAATCTATGACAAGCATCTGCCATTGATGACATTAATATTTTTCTCATAGTTATATTTTTCTCTTCTAATTTGTACACTTGTTATATATATATATATATATATATATATATATATATATATATATATATATATATATATATATATATATATATATATATATATATCACTTATCTAGACATAATTTTTTATATATGTGTTAGATAATCATTTGTTTTATAAGATTAGTTGTAATGGTTAAAATTAAATTTGAATCATTTTATACTGATGACGTTAATAGTACTGTTTAGGATAACTATATCAAACGTTTAGAAGTTAACTAATTTACATAATTGAATAGGACAATGTGTAGAATATCTTTTTGTCAATTTGTATTCCAATTGAATGGTATACCACTTTAGTTTTATTTGATGAAGACCAACTTTATATAAAAAAGGGAAAATAATTTTTCAATCCTACATAACAAAATATATGTGACAAAATAATATATCACAACTTATAACAAGATAATTAATATACAATCTGCTTGACATCAAAACAATCGATTTGCCATTAACGTAATCTCGTAATATTAGCTTGGTATTAAAAGAATCCTGTGAATAATATAAAAACAGTTTTTAGAAGTCTCCTGCATGACCTCTCGTGACGTCTTACATTTCTTTTCCAAAAAACATGGGCTCACACATGGTACATTTATTTTATGTTCATTCATTAAAATGATTAAAAAAATCCACAAAAACATTTAAATTAAAGAAATAAAAAATTGTGAATGAAAATTTTTGATATTTTTAATATTTTTTTTTTGAAAACTGTTTACATAAAACATAGGAAAGATACTAATAATATTTGCCATCACAAAGCCAAATCCTGCATTATGATATCAAATTTAGGATAGTGATTGGCAGTTAGAAATGTTGGTGGAAAAATTATGCAAGCACATAATACTTCATTTATTGTTAATGGATATCCTTAAAATGGATTATAAAAATGGAATTTATTTTTGTACGAGTCCAACTAGTAAAAGATTAATAAAAAAATTTGTAGATTTTCTTAATTAATCTATCATGTAAAATTTAAAAGATAGTATTTAAGTTTGTCATTAAAAGATTGTAATTAGATGGGAGAGGATTTCAAAAAAAGATGTTATGATATGACCTTTTGTATAAAGGTTGGGTTTTATGTGTGCCCATTTTTTTAACTTTTTTAAGCAAAAAATAATTTTATTTTAATAAAAACTTTTAATTAAATTTTTGTGCTTTCTCAAATAAAATTTATTATTCAAAATACTATTATAAATCCATATATTCAACCATACAAATCATATTTAAAAATCATATAAACCAATTATAATTTTGTAGTAATGCAATTCTAATTAAGCACAATTACAAGGACGATTGAAGAATATTCTCAAAATGGGTCCATGGACATGATAAGAATAACAAATTGATAATTATTGATGCCATTCTCCAAATAATAAAATTGTTGCTCATCACCACCATCAAGTAGCCTTCAGACTTATTAAGTTGACAACTCATGTGACATGTTCTATTCATTATTGACACTCACTCTTAGAGATGAATACTATTCTCAAGCCAACAACTTGTAGACATGTGTCTCTAAAAAGCAGGAAAATCATGGTATAGTTAAAAAGTTTAAGTATGATAAAAATAAAGAAAAATAATAAGAACTTATTAAATTTTTAGATGATTTAATTTTTTATTCTTAAATTTATATCTACCCTTTAGAAATTTTCCTTGGGCCTATCACTTCTTCATTCTTTTATCATATGTGTTGGCAAAGAATCCTTACAATAGTTTTTTCAGAGAAAAATGATTTAAGCCTTCAATTCCCTTCACAAAAGGTCCAAAAGTAAACACCTTCCCACACAAGATTAAAAGTGGTAACCTTTTCAGTAAATAATTCTTAAAATTGGCTCTCTCTTCTCATATAAGGCTCAAAGTAAACACCTCTAAGTCCTAGTTGGATTAGGCCAAATTCAATAATAACAATAACAAAATTTTACATAAACTCTCTAAAAATTAATAGAGTGATATATGTATATATATATATATATACTTTAAAAAATGATACCAATTGGATATATAACTTTTGATTGCAATATCAAAATTTGTAAGTAGTGAGTGCATTTATTCTATGCAATGGGTTTTTCCTTCTATTTGTGGTTTTTTGTAGTTCTTAAAAACTATCAGTTTTTGCTTACCAACCTCCCAAGTCTTCTAAGATATTTTCATATTCTTGCTTAATGCCTTAATTCTTGTTAGCAATGCATCAATGAGAAAATTTAACTAGCCAATTAGTGAAGCTAGACTTTACCACTCATTAGATGATCTGAACATGTTCTACAATTTGTACATTTTCGATCTACCAAATTTAACAAACTATTTAACAAATTGAACGTTGTACCATTTAATGATGATTGAAATTGTTCATCGAACAATTCTATAGCCTTTTGATATCACTAAATTTTGAGTTGCTAACAATGAGATAATTCGTCAAATAGTTTTATAATTTTTAAAAGAACTCAATTTTTGGCATATTTTTATTTAATATTTATTAGATGGTCTAATTATTATCATATCATTATCAAACTTGTTGTCCAATGTCTATTAAAAAGACCAATTGGAATTTTACAGAGGTTGATTTTGGCAACCCCGTATGACCATTAATAAACTAAGCTTTTAGATTATCCAATTTTTAATGGACAAGCGTTTAGTCAATTATCGATTCTTTCGATGATTTTTTAATAGAATAAACAAATGATGGCTGAGTTTTAACTAACAAATATTTCTTGATAGAATGTTTAATATCTATTAAAGAATTAGTCAAATGTTTGATACTTTTTTAAAGAAAGATCTTTTAGCCAATTAATTTTGTTTCTCATATTATTTCAGTTAGCTAAATTTTCAAAAGAATAACAAAATGTAAAATTTTAAAAATCCTTTAATAAAATATTGTTTTAAAAATATGATCGATATTTTTGTTTTAAAAACTATGTAATAATAATTTAAAAAAAAAATTAATATATTTAAGCTACTTTATGAAGTTAGTCGTTCAAGAATCTAAAATAATCATTCCCATAGTTCATATGAATATTTTCCTTATCTTTTTTATCTAATTTGTACATTTGTTCCTTCATAATTCTTGAGTAATATATATCTATGGACATATATACATCTTTCAATAATCGTTTATCTAATCTTAATCATGTGTGCATATATATATATATCTGTGTGTGTGTGTGTATGTATGCATGTATAATATTTATTATTTCTAATACGATTGATTATAAAAATTTAGATCGAATCTGAATTATTTTGGTGTGATTAAAATATTAATATTATCATTGATAATTATATCAAGATTTTAAAATGTAATGATTAATACCTTTCTTAGTTGAATAGAATATTCTTTTGGCTAATTTCTTTCATAATTGAGTGGTATACATTTTAGTTATCTAAAATAAAGACCAGTTTAGATGATAATAAAAGATAAAATAATTTGATAATTACTAATGATGAAGTGGGGATTACACTTGTGATGCTAATAAGTGATGATAAGATCATATTTATAATGATATCCAACAAAATAAATAAATCCCATCTTCTAGGTGGCTTCTCAGTTGAGCTTGTACATGGTTATTGGAAGATCATGTAGATGCATTTTATTATAGTGGTGAAACTAAAGAAGTTTAGGCTCATTAGACCTTGCAATATGATTGACAAAGCAGTGACAAAAATCTTTGTGGTTAGACATAGGGTAATGCTTCTAGTTATCTTTGTCAGGGAGCAAGGTTCTTGTCTTATGTCGTGCTATATCTAATAATATTTTTTTGAATGAGAAAATAAAACCGATTTGCACCTATCTTCTTTCAAAGAAGGTTTGATGGTAATAAAATTAGATATAGACAAGACTTATGATAAGGAAAATTAGAAATTTGTAATGGATATGCTTAAGCATTGGTAGTTCTTTATACTTTGTTGTAGCTAGATTAAGGCTTATATCACCGCACAAAGACTTGGAATTATGTTTAACGTTTTTTATCTATCATTGATGCAAGTATATGGTAGTTTTAGATAAGGATATGTTTAAGAATTAATAAGAAAATTGGAAATTTGATATGGATCATCCTTATGATAAGGAAAATTAGAAATTTGTAATGTATATGCTTAAACATTGGTAGTTCCATACTAACCACACCAAGATTTAGGATTATGTTTAATATATTCTACCTATCATTGATTGAAGTAACTAAGATAGGGATGTCCACTCAATCCATATCACTTTACTACAGTGTCTAAGTATCTATTATGGCCTATTAGTATCAGTTTGATCATGTTGACTCGATTGAGCTTAGGAATTTCCCTTCTTCTTTGATGATTACACACCTTTTGTATGTTGATGGAATCATGATTTATGAACCATCAACTTGTGGTATAATGAGGAATATTTAGAATACTATAGAGTAGTTGGGGATCAATTAGGTGAGGTGATCAATAAAAATAAATTTAGAATTTTATTTAGTTAAGGGTTGAAGTACAAGTGTAGAAAGCTGATTTCTTGAAATTTTCAATAGCTTTATTAAAATATGTAAGAAACAAATTATTGCAACAAAACTTTAGAGAAAATGTTATACCCGGTAAAATTTTATGTATTTGATCTTTAATAAATTAATTGTGGCTTGGATGATTTCGAATCGACAGTAGGATGAGCCAGGAACTCAATTGTAGGCTATTGGAATTTCTGAAATCTTTTGGGAATTTTTCGGAGCACCGAGGAATTTTTAATTAATTTTCCCTATTTAATTGGATTTATTAGATTTTTAGAAATTCGAAAATCTAATTAAATTAAACCGGAAATCGTTTTTTTTATCGCGCGTGAACCGGACCGGAACGGTTCAGCGGAGGCGGAGGCGGTTCGCCGGGTGAGTTTGCGTGTGCGTTCTAATAAGCGGATCGGACGGTCGAGATCGGCGGGTGAGATCGAATCGGCTGATCGGGTGCTTACCGTGTCGATAGCGTGTCGACAGCGCGTATTGTGTGCTTACCGTGTCGATAGCGTGTCGACAGCGCGTATTGTGTGCTTACCGTGTGGATAGCGTGTCGACAGCGCGTATCGGGTGCTCACGTGTCGAAAACGTGTCGAACGCGTAACGGGTTCACCGTGTCGGCCCGGGGTATAAAAACCCTCGCGAAGCAGCGAATAGGGTTTTCGTTCGACGGCGATAGCGAGGAAATTCCCGGCGTACGGCGCGTGATTCCGGCGGCCTGGCAAGGGGCTTTTTGTGCCCGGAGATTCACGAGACCGAGGAGAGTTGATTGAGACCAAATTCGTTCGGCGAGGAGCTGCGGCGAGCTGCGGACGAGCTTCACCGTCGCCGGCGTCTTCGAGGTAGGAATTTCAGATATTTAAATTAGATAATTAGCAAATTGAAGCATGTATTAGTTTGCAAATCTCTATCTAAGCATGCGAATGTGATTTTTGAAGCTAATTGTACAAATTATCGAAAATTGCATGTTAGGGTTTTCGGGACGTTAATTTGTTTCGCCGAAATTGGAAAATTACCAAGCATGAGGATTTAAATATGCCACTTTATTCATGTTAATATGATTGTATAATGCTAGAACTATAATTTCGTGAATTGTCAACATGAGGATTAGACGAAACTGCTCGGCGGAAAACTTGATTTAAACCTTAGGAAATTAGCGACATTATTGGAACATTAGGATAGTACGAACATGTTCTCCTTGTTCGCAGTCGCCGGAAATCGACGGAATGATCGTATTGGTCGGCTAGTGCGGCGGCTAGGGTTTCGCGGACGACGGGCGAAGGAAGGAGACGAATTAAGGATTAATTAGGGATTAGTTGAATTATTAAGAGAATAATAATAATATTAATCATTAATATTATATATAAGCGTCGGCTGAATTTCGGATTAATAACTGACCGGCGGGGTTTGGTTCAGCATGAAAGCCCGAACCGGTGGCAAGATGCGATTCAGGGGATTCGGCGCAGTATAGTGAATAGCAAAATTTTAAATTCGGGGAATTATTCCGAATTTTGGAAAAAAATGGATAAAATGCAAAATTTGATATTTCAAATTTAGGAAAAATTCGATAATTGAGTTTTAGGAATTATTTACATTTAGAAAATTCAAGGAAAATCAGAAAACTTGGAAATGAGAAATTTCGAAAATTCTAGAGATCAGTGGGTAAAGAACAAATTTCCTGAAGTGGGGAAAAATGTTATCACTGATGACAGTACAGCTGGAAACAGTCAGACAAAGGTATGGTACACGGATGCTACCAGAACAGTCAGTAATTGACAATTGTGTTGCTTTGATGGCAACGGCATGGATTGAGTCAGTTTATTCAGTATTGGCATATTTCATGGATTGGCATATTGGACCGGACTACTATAGACCCTATATGATGTTTTAGGGTAGTTGTGGTAGGTAACTGTGCGGTTCGGACTTAGCTTCCACAGTATACATGTAGACTGGTATACGCCTTGTTGTACCTGGACACATGTTGCCGAATCTTGGAGTTAGAGATTGGCAATGACTGTAGGGGCGTGAGCTTCTATGGAAGTTGTTGGTAGAGGACTCCTTGGGACGGTGGCTGAGTCAATCTCTCCTGGTCCATGTGTGTAGGCCTGCGCGCCTGAGGGTGGCAGGGGTGTCTCGCAGTGGCTAGCCAAGTGTGTAGGCCTGCGCGCCTTAGGGTGGCAGGGGTGTCTCACGTTGGCTAGAGATTATGTGACTGGATCTGTCTGTAGTCTCCAGGAGATTGATTGACGAGAGACACTGCGGTGTCGGGTGCTTAGGCGCCATGCGTGTTTCGAGATGGGCGTTCCCACTGGCACGTTGCCTGGTAGCCCAGAGGAGAGCTACTCTGGTGTGACTGGGGTGGCTGTGGTTGGTCGGAGTCTGGGACTGAGAGTGCCTATCCACCATACATTGTTATGCTGTATTCCTATATTTTTGCTATTATCCTTCTCTTGCATGTGAGTTTTACTAGCTGTCTTTCCTACTGGGCGTAGCTCATTCCTGTATTATATATTTTCAGTGGCTCGGCAGACTTAACGCTACCAGATTAGGTGGGATCGTGGTCAGCAGGATTGTGGAGGATATCTGATTTGTAATTGTCTGAGATATTCTGGTTAGTTGATTATTGCTGTTGGATGTATTTAATGAGATTGTTATTCTCATATGTCATGTAATATGTGAGGGAAATTCGGAATTATGTATCTGGATGAACAATATTACACTAGTGGACTTGTATCTTATTCTTGTAATGTAGTTCCATTTACTGTCTTATCTTATTGTCTTGGAGTATGGTGAGTGGAGTGCTACATTTATCTGTGGATGTTATATATCTTTCTGTTTGATGGTGAGGTCATTACATGACTATGGAACTTAACCGTGGGGGTTCAGACTTCTATTAGATCGGTTCTCCTACCGGTGTGGGTAAGGAGTATTTGGTCTAGTAGGAGTAACATTGCGCGAGTCCATCTGTTAACTCAGGAGTCATGAACCTGACTTGACGGTGTACCCGGGAGATGGGATCCACATTGTTAAGGAAAGTAGGTGTGTAATGATGTGTTATATCCTATGTTTTCGTAGGCTGCTCAGGTTGGTATGGGACGATCTGAGCTGTCTATATAAAAAAAAAAAAAAAAAAAAAAAAAAAAATGTATGCCAAAAATCAGCCTAGGAAAAAATGGGGTGTAACAGTAGTGGTATCAGAGCCCTAGGTGAGGATAACGGGGCTAGACGTGTATAGGGGTTCAACCCAAGGTGGGGAGAACTGTTGATTCTTTTGTATACTATAGTAGTCCATATGCCAATTGCCAAATGACGACTCTAATGCCAGATTAATTGTTTTTGACAGTATGGCTGGTACCAGGAGACTTTCCGCTCGTGGAGCAGCTAGAGGCAGACCGGTATCTACTACTCCTACCCCGGAGACGATCCCAGCATTGCCAGTTGAGCCAGCCGTGGATCGTTGGATCGATGCCTTCATGCGGTTGCGTCCGCGGAGCTTCAGTGGGTCGGCTGACCCAGTGGTGGCAGATGACTGGATGGCTCATATGCTTGAGCTATTTGATGCCTTGGGATGTCCATTCGGCAGGAGGGTAGTGCTTGCTGCTCTAGTGTTGGAGGGAGAGGCTGCTACCTGGTGGAGAGGCCAGCGGCGCGCTATGTTTGGGGAGGCCCAGAACAGTGAGATAGCATGGGATGACTTTGTTGAGGCATTCAGGGAGTGCTACATTCCGGCCTCTGCCATGGCTCAGTTCAGGAGGGAACTTATACACCTCAGGCAGGGCCAGATGTCAGTGAACGATTACTTATCGAGGTTCACTTATCTGGCGAGGTACGCCGTAGAGCTGGTGCCTTCTGAGGAACGCAGATGTGAGATGTTCCTGGAGGGACTTCGTCCTATGCTGCAGCGCCAGCTAGTTGTGAGTCGGTTTGCCAGGTTTCGTGACTTGGTGGAGGCTGCGAGATCCGTTGAGCTTATTGATATCCGGATGGAGGCCCAGAGAGAGACTCATAACAAGAGGAAGGAATTCAGAAATATCCAACAAAACAAAAAGGGCAAGAGACACAGAGATCACAGTGGTCCTCAGGAGGTCGTGGTCCGGCCACGACCTATTTCTGAGAGACCAGTGCAGCAGACAGGTACCCGGACTGGGGGGATTATCTGCTACCATTGTCGACAGCCCGGACACAAGAAGTGCGACTGCCCAGAGTTGAAGAAACAGAGGATCACGGGACCGGTTGGTTCATCTGGGGGACAGCCCAGGGTATTTGCACTGACTCGGCAGCAGGCTTCAGAGTCACCAGAAGTGATCACAGGTATGCTTCATTTTGGCAACGTGCAGTGCATGACTTTGTTTGATACTGGTGCATCTCATTCTTTTGTTGCTGAGAGGATCTGGAATCAGATATCAGGATCCAAGGGTTACTTGAAGGAACCCTTACTGGTTAGACTTCCTGATGGGAAAGAGATTCCCACTGTTCAGAAGATTGACGGATCTATTCTGATTAGTGGACACGAATTCGTGACAGAGTTGATATGTGTGCCACTAGCAGAGTTCGACATCATTTTGGGGATGGATTGGTTGTGCCACCATGCAGTGGTTCTGGATTGTTGGGAGAAGAAGGTCAGGATCAGAGTGCCTGGTTCGGGGGATGTGATATACTTTGGTCTGAACAGGCAGATTCCCCTGATCTCAGTTCTTCAGGCTGGAAGGTTAGTAAGTAAGGGTTGTACTGGTTGGTTGGCCTATGTGATCGATAGCCAAGCCACCACTACCCCTATGTCAGATATTCCAGTGGTGAGAGACTTTCCTATGGTTTTTCCAGAGGAGTTGCCTTGATTTCCACCAGCTAGGGAAGTGGAGTTTTCAATTGATTTGGAGGCAGGAGTAGCTCCTATTGCTAGAGCTCCTTACAGGATGGCTCCAGCCGAGCTAGCAGAGTTGAAGACTCAGTTACAGGACTTATTAGACAAGGGACTCATACGCCCCAGTTGTTCACCTTGGGGTGCCCCTGTCTTATTTGTCAAGAAGAAAGATGGTAGTATGAGGCTGTGTGTGGATTATAGGGAATTGAATAAGGTTACTATTCGTAACCGATACCCTTTACCACGCATCGATGATTTGCTGGATCAACTTCAGGGAGCAACTGTGTTCTCCAAGATTGACTTACGCTCGGGTTATCACCAGATCCGGATTAGAGATTCTGATGTACCCAAGACAGCATTCCGTACTAGATACGGACATTACGAGTTCACAGTGTTGCCTTTTGGATTGACTAATGCTCCAGCAGTATTTATGAACCTGATGCATCGAGTTTTTCATGCCTTTCTGGATCGGTTTGTGATCATCTTTATAGATGATATATTGATTTATTCCAGAGATAGGGATACTCATGCAGATCAGTTGAGGACTGTGCTTACAGTGTTGCGGGAGAATGAGCTGTATGCAAAATTCTCCAAGTGTTCTTTTTGGCTGGACTCAGTAGCATTCTTAGGACACATTGTCAGTGCGGAGGGCGTGGCTGTTGATCCTAGCAAGATACGAGCTATTATTGATTGGAAACGGCCATCTTCTGTCACTGAGATCCGGAGTTTCCTTGGTTTGGCTGGATACTATAGGAAATTTGTTCCTCACTTTTCTAGACTGGCTGCTCCACTAACCCAGTTGACCCGGAAGGGAAAATCTTTTGAGTGGACAGAGAGTTGTGAGAACAGTTTCCTAGAGCTGAAGCAGAGGCTTAGCACCGCTCCAGTATTGATGTTACCCACACAGGAGAAGCCGTATCAGATGTACACTGATGCTTCACATATAGGCTTGGGAGCCGTACTGATGCAGGATAACAGAGTTATAGCATATGCTTTGAGGCAACTGAAGGATCATGAGAAGAATTATCCCACTCATGATTTGGAGTTAGCTGCTGTCATTTTTGCCTTGAAGATATGGAGACATTATTTGTACGGAGTTCCTGTAGATTGCTTCTCTGACCACAAGAGTCTTAAGTATCTGTTCACTCAGAAGGAACTGAACTTGAGGCAGAGGAGGTGGTTGGAACTGATAAAGGATTACGAGCTGACAATAAACTACTGCGAGGGGAAGGCTAATCCAGTGGCTGATGCCTTGAGCAGACACGCAGTTGTGCATAATATGTTAGTCTGTGACTCTATACCAGACTTGGATTGGAATGTTGAAAGATGTCAGGAACAGTTGTCTATTCAGAGACTGGTTCACAGACTCAGCTCATTGACTATTCGGGCTGACTGGTTATCTGAGATGCGTGACCTTCAGCTTTGTGATGAAGAGCTGAAGGAGAAGATTGAGTTGGCATCGCAGGGATTGGGAGGAGACTTTGCTCTCAGAGACGACATTTTGACCTTCAGGGGTCGCTGGTGTGTACCATCACATCAGGAGTTCAGGGAGAGGATCCTTCGGGAGGCTCACTATGGAACCTTGGCTATGCACCCTGGAGAAGTCAAGATGTACAGGAATTTGAGGAGTGTTTTCTGGTGGAGAGGTTTGAAGACAGATGTTGCTGCCTTTGTTAGGAAATGCCTTACATGTCAGCAAGTTAAGGCCGAACACCAGAGACCTGGAGGATTGTTACAGAGATTGCCGATTCCGTAGTGGAAATGGGATGACATCACTATGGACTTTGTGACTGGTCTTCCTCGTACCAGACAAGGTTTTGATGCTATTTGGGTCATCGTAGATCGATTGACCAAGTCAGCCCATTTCTTATCCATTAAGAAGACGGATTCAGCGGCACAGTTGGCAGAGATATATATTCAGCAGATTGTCAGATTGCATGGGATTCCCCGTTCTATTATTTCTGACAGAGACGCCAAATTCACATCACAGTTTTGGAAGAGCTTACACACTGCCATGGGTACACAGTTAAAGTTCAGTACTGCTTATCATCCTCAGACGGATGGACAGTCTGAGCGGACTATTCGGACCTTGGAGGATTTGCTACGCTTGAGCGTACAAACTTACTCAACAGATTGGACTAGACGATTACCCTTGGTAGAGTTTGTGTACAATAACAGCTTCCAGGCGTCGATTGGTATGGCACCTTACGAGGCGTTGTATGGGCGTAGGTGCAGATCTCCTCTTTGTTGGGAGGAGGGTGATTCCAGGAGAGTGTGGGGACCCCAGATTGTAGAGGAGACCACAGCGGAAGTCAAGTTATTGCAGGACAGATTACGTACTGTGCAAGATCGCCAGAAGAAATATTATGATCCTAAGCACAAGGCTGTTGAGTTTTCTGTGGGAGATAGGGTATTCCTGAAGGTCAGTCCTATGCGGGGTCTATTCAGGTTTGGAAAGCCTTCTAAGCTTCGACCTCGTTACATTGGACCCTATCCTATTCTGGAGAGGATCGGTGAAGTGGCTTACAGGTTGGCACTTCCTGAGCATCTGACTGAGATTCACAATGTGTTCCATGTTTCGAATCTCAAGAAATATGTGCCAGATCCTTCTCATTGCATCAGTGATGATCTTCCTGGTTTACAAGTGGCACCAGATTCTTCTTATGTGGAACTACCAGTTCGCATCCTCGAGGAGAGCAGCAGACAGCTGAGGAACAGGTCGTTTCCTATGGTCAAGGTTCTGTGGAATAGACATGACGAAAGGGAGGCAACCTGGGAGCTAGAGCAGGATGTTGCTGAAAAATGGCCGGAACTTCTTGCTGAATTTCGAGGGCGAAATTCCTGATAAGGTGGGGAGATTGTTATACCCGGTAAAATTTTATGTATTTGATCTTTAATAAATTAATTGTGGCTTGGATGATTTCGAATCGACAGTAGGATGAGCCAGGAACTCAATTGTAGGCTATTGGAATTTCTGAAATCTTTTGGGAATTTTTCGGAGCACCGAGGAATTTTTAATTAATTTTCCCTATTTAATTGGATTTATTAGATTTTTAGAAATTCGAAAATCTAATTAAATTAAACCGGAAATCGTTTTTTTTATCGCGCGTGAACCGGACCGGAACGGTTCAGCGGAGGCGGAGGCGGTTCGCCGGGTGAGTTTGCGTGTGCGTTCTAATAAGCGGATCGGACGGTCGAGATCGGCGGGTGAGATCGAACCGGCTGATCGGGTGCTTACCGTGTCGATAGCGTGTCGACAGCGCGTATTGTGTGCTTACCGTGTGGATAGCGTGTCGACAGCGCGTATCGGGTGCTCACGTGTCGAAAACGTGTCGAACGCGTAACGGGTTCACCGTGTCGGCCCGGGGTATAAAAACCCTCGCGAAGCAGCGAATAGGGTTTTCGTTCGACGGCGATAGCGAGGAAATTCCCGGCGTACGGCGCGTGATTCCGGCGGCCTGGCAAGGGGCTTTTTGTGCCCGGAGATTCACGAGACCGAGGAGAGTTGATTGAGACCAAATTCGTTCGGCGAGGAGCTGCGGCGAGCTGCGGACGAGCTTCACCGTCGCCGGCGTCTTCGAGGTAGGAATTTCAGATATTTAAATTAGATAATTAGCAAATTGAAGCATGTATTAGTTTGCAAATCTCTATCTAAGCATGCGAATGTGATTTTTGAAGCTAATTGTACAAATTATCGAAAATTGCATGTTAGGGTTTTCGGGACGTTAATTTGTTTCGCCGAAATTGGAAAATTACCAAGCATGAGGATTTAAATATGCCACTTTATTCATGTTAATATGATTGTATAATGCTAGAACTATAATTTCGTGAATTGTCAACATGAGGATTAGACGAAACTGCTCGGCGGAAAACTTGATTTAAACCTTAGGAAATTAGCGACATTATTGGAACATTAGGATAGTACGAACATGTTCTCCTTGTTCGCAGTCGCCGGAAATCGACGGAATGATCGTATTGGTCGGCTAGTGCGGCGGCTAGGGTTTCGCGGACGACGGGCGAAGGAAGGAGACGAATTAAGGATTAATTAGGGATTAGTTGAATTATTAAGAGAATAATAATAATATTAATCATTAATATTATATATAAGCGTCGGCTGAATTTCGGATTAATAACTGACCGGCGGGGTTTGGTTCAGCATGAAAGCCCGAACCGGTGGCAAGATGCGATTCAGGGGATTCGGCGCAGTATAGTGAATAGCAAAATTTTAAATTCGGGGAATTATTCCGAATTTTGGAAAAAAATGGATAAAATGCAAAATTTGATATTTCAAATTTAGGAAAAATTCGATAATTGAGTTTTAGGAATTATTTACATTTAGAAAATTCAAGGAAAATCAGAAAACTTGGAAATGAGAAATTTCGAAAATTCTAGAGATCAGTGGGTAAAGAACAAATTTCCTGAAGTGGGGAAAAATGTTATCACTGATGACAGTACAGCTGGAAACAGTCAGACAAAGGTATGGTACACGGATGCTACCAGAACAGTCAGTAATTGACAATTGTGTTGCTTTGATGGCAACGGCATGGATTGAGTCAGTTTATTCAGTATTGGCATATTTCATGGATTGGCATATTGGACCGGACTACTATAGACCCTATATGATGTTTTAGGGTAGTTGTGGTAGGTAACTGTGCGGTTCGGACTTAGCTTCCACAGTATACATGTAGACTGGTATACGCCTTGTTGTACCTGGACACATGTTGCCGAATCTTGGAGTTAGAGATTGGCAATGACTGTAGGGGCGTGAGCTTCTATGGAAGTTGTTGGTAGAGGACTCCTTGGGACGGTGGCTGAGTCAATCTCTCCTGGTCCATGTGTGTAGGCCTGCGCGCCTGAGGGTGGCAGGGGTGTCTCGCAGTGGCTAGCCAAGTGTGTAGGCCTGCGCGCCTTAGGGTGGCAGGGGTGTCTCACGTTGGCTAGAGATTATGTGACTGGATCTGTCTGTAGTCTCCAGGAGATTGATTGACGAGAGACACTGCGGTGTCGGGTGCTTAGGCGCCATGCGTGTTTCGAGATGGGCGTTCCCACTGGCACGTTGCCTGGTAGCCCAGAGGAGAGCTACTCTGGTGTGACTGGGGTGGCTGTGGTTGGTCGGAGTCTGGGACTGAGAGTGCCTATCCACCATACATTGTTATGCTGTATTCCTATATTTTTGCTATTATCCTTCTCTTGCATGTGAGTTTTACTAGCTGTCTTTCCTACTGGGCGTAGCTCATTCCTGTATTATATATTTTCAGTGGCTCGGCAGACTTAACGCTACCAGATTAGGTGGGATCGTGGTCAGCAGGATTGTGGAGGATATCTGATTTGTAATTGTCTGAGATATTCTGGTTAGTTGATTATTGCTGTTGGATGTATTTAATGAGATTGTTATTCTCATATGTCATGTAATATGTGAGGGAAATTCGGAATTATGTATCTGGATGAACAATATTACACTAGTGGACTTGTATCTTATTCTTGTAATGTAGTTCCATTTACTGTCTTATCTTATTGTCTTGGAGTATGGTGAGTGGAGTGCTACATTTATCTGTGGATGTTATATATCTTTCTGTTTGATGGTGAGGTCATTACATGACTATGGAACTTAACCGTGGGGGTTCAGACTTCTATTAGATCGGTTCTCCTACCGGTGTGGGTAAGGAGTATTTGGTCTAGTAGGAGTAACATTGCGCGAGTCCATCTGTTAACTCAGGAGTCATGAACCTGACTTGACGGTGTACCCGGGAGATGGGATCCACATTGTTAAGGAAAGTAGGTGTGTAATGATGTGTTATATCCTATGTTTTCGTAGGCTGCTCAGGTTGGTATGGGACGATCTGAGCTGTCTATATAAAAAAAAAAAAAAAAAAAAAAAAAAAAAAAAAAAAAAATGTATGCCAAAAATCAGCCTAGGAAAAAATGGGGTGTAACAGAAAATATTTGAAATTTATTATTAATCAAGTAGAAAATATTGTGTCAAGGTGGATGATCAAATAATTATTAATAGTGAGCCACAATATCATGATAAACTTGATGTTAATTGTTATTCTTATTTATTGCTTAGTCTACACCTTAATTCCAAGTGGCACTATTATAGAATAAAACAAATTATTATGTAGTTATTTGTGGAGTAGTTCAAATGATAGTAGTACAATAAACTATGCCTACTGAGAAATATAGCCCTTAAGGAATGTGTTAGACTTGGAGTTTGTAGTTTTTCAACCTAGTAGTCAAGGGTGATTGCAAAACATTGTAGGTGTGGTGTTACTCAAGAAGATAATTTAAGAGTTTAGTCATTTAGGTCAAAAATACATTATGATAATAATACTTTTCATATGCCTGTTAGTGCATCTCATACATGTATGTCACTCAAAATTGGAGCCCCCTGTACCACAAACAATATGGTTTGATGAATTATTGCAAGTAATTTTGTGTGCTTTTTTTTGTTAATTTGCTTGACATCCATCTTATTTCTACTAAAACAACCTATTTTAATATGGATGTGGAGCATTTGATATTTGTAGTAGAGCTAGTCAAGGTGCATGGGGTGTCAGATCACAAAAAGATTTGGAAGTTATTCACGTCTGATTTGGTATTTTAGATTCTACATTCTACTTATGTTGAATCAAATCAAATGAATGTTCTATTCTTCAAATTGGGTGAGGATATGGTGTTGGACTTAGAGACTTTATACAATGACATCAAAGGAGGAGGTCGTGTCGGTTTTGAAGGAGATGGTGCAACCTTAAGTAAACATTTTCCTTTAGATATTAGCATTAAATCCACTACCTACTTACACCTGGCTTCATGCAAGAGGGATTAAGACATCTAAACTTTGTCCTTAGTGATGTCATACTAATGAAGATGTGAAACATTTTTTCTGAGAGTTGTATATCATGAAGGAACTCTGGTTTAGTAGCTTTGTAAATGTCTTATTCATATTTGGTGGGATTAAGTAATTGGATGTGACTTCTATTATTTAGTTCCATAATTGGATGTGTATGAATGTGTAGATGGCAATGACTTCTTATGTAGTCAATTGTACTACGTTATCTTTATTGTACCTCTAGAGTAACAAAATTTTGTAGACACAAGCAAAAGAAGGAACTCAATTTAGTTGCACATCAAAGGAGAAATTGCATTATAGTTGCCACTTTCAACAAATCTTTGATCATGTCCAATGGGACCTCTTGTGGTCTTGACCAGCTGTTTGCTATCTCTTATTAGACCCCTCCAAAAGGTTGGATTAAATTTAAATGTAATACACTTATGCATGATGACATAAATGTTAGATTTGGTATTGTTAGATGGGATGACATAGGTACATCTATTACTATTCTCAGAAAAACTTTAGTTTCATATCCAATTACTACAATGGACATTGTTGCTATTCTAAAAGCAATGAAAATTTTGAAAGCCTTACTTCATAATGTCCAAAGAACAGTGTTTAAATCAAATAACATTATAGTCATTGTTGTAGTTAATCAATTCCTTTCGACAACAACAAATAATTGTTCCTACAATAGCTCTTATCCCATAAAATGTGTGAAGGCAATAATTTTAAAGACTATGTTTCTCATGCATATTTTTTTATGATTTTATATATGAACATTGTTAAAGATAGAAAGTTGTAGACTTTGGCAATTACTTTACCAAGGAATCCAATGACATTTATTTCACATACAGTGCTAATGGTGTCCAAACAATGACGTCCACCAATCCATTGTCAGCATCATTTATGGTTAAAACTATAGTTGTATTTGATCAGTTTCAAGCCTTTTACAATCGTTATTTATGAATTAAAACATTAGAAAATTCTTTTACTGCAATTTATTTCTTAAATTCAAAAATTTTAACTCTAAGTATGAGATATGTGTGTCCATGACTATCCCTCTTAATCTTTACTTTAATCTCAAATGCGGTTATAGAAGGATAAAAATCCAATGATGTTATACCATGATAATGTATCCAAAGCATGGGCTTGACTTAAGCAATTTAATTTCTACAACGTAATAATGCTGAAGGCACTTCCAAGTTGGATAAAGCCAAACTATAACATTGACAAAATGATTAGGGTGGACAATGTGCACAAAAGGATAGATAGATCAACTCAAACAATGGAATTACTACGAGCTTTTTAACTACAATGTAAACATAGGATGTTAGAGCTAAGATTATTGTGGCTATTGAAACAAGACTTTCACTCCAAGGATCCCCATTAGATGTTTTACATTGTACTTTTGAAATTACTACCTTCCCATCATGTGGTAGCTATGTCTCAAGCTACCTCTTTAAAATCAAAACCTAATTCTTCATCAACCATTACCACCATGGTAGGCCCCTATATTACCATCAAAAATTGATTTGGTGGAAATTTGAATGATGCCTCACATACACAGATGTTGTGTGACAATTTCACCTTTTGCCATGTAAAGTCCCTCTTATAGTGAGACCTCATTCTTGCTTCACCTATCCTGAGATATGGCAATGGTGAGAAAAAGCCATGCAATTCAAGCACAAAATCTTGCATGTGAAGAAGTCCAATGCATGGGACATTGTGATGGTGTCATAACATCATACAACAAAATGCCTAGATCTCTGATGACAAAGGCATTGATAAAAGCGGTTGGCATTGCCAAACTTTCACGACAAACTAAGAAAAATTGTACTTCACACAACCCTACACAGAGGAAAAAGAGTGAGACTTTGGACATGCACAATGATAAGTTCTTAATTGGGAATCACCTCAAATAAGAACCAACACATGACAGTGCTTAAAATCCCAAAAAATGTTACACGACAAGTCATATGCATAGCATGTTACAAACCACACTTAACTATGAACAAATGCAGATGATAAAGGATGAAGCATAACATGCTCAAACCCTTGTGTATATTGCATCATCCAACTTTTTCTTAATCATATACATCACTGTGCCACAAATTAACACTTGCAAATTACATGTGATAATTCCATCCATGCAGAAGACAAGTTTTCTAATAGGACATCACCTTGTCAATGCATCAGTAGTCGATAATGGAATCATTCAAAATAGAGTTGCACTTTATGGGCTCCAATACACACTTGCATTGGATGTAATAAGGAGTGCATGTACTTGCTACTAAATGTGCAAATAATACACTATCGATGTTGTAGTGCACCCAGTGTTCTACCACATATGCAAGAACAACAACATAAGGCTAAGCCAAAAACCAAGCTTCCACAAACCTTATTACATAACACACCATCCAATTGTCACTTCGCTACTAGCCACATTATGCTGCATATTTCTTTTAGTGCATTGTATGTTATGAAAATTCTATCAATGAAGAAGTAAAGTGTCCTAAAAACTATCACATTATTAGAGTGTTAGATGACTGCAATTATAAAAATTTAAAAGAACATTTACAGTTTGTGAGCCTCATTAGTCGTGCACAAAGTATATTGGGCACTTATAAATCTCATTTTTCTAGTGATAAAGATATCTAGGCTTTTAGATACATTTATGTTACACAACAAAAGACAAAGAAATAAAAATATATTACATTTAATTTATTTTTTAAATTGTGAAATTATCGATCACGAATTAGCATAACATATGGTGTGCCAGATCATGTTGTAATTTGCCAGATCAAAAGTGTGGGAATAACAACGAATCAGGTCAGACCTAAACCCACCATGCAACAAGCCAATTCTCTAAAAGATTGTCAGTCATCACTGCAAATTGGCTATGGATGAGTAGGAAAGCTCACTACGAATTTTTTTCTTTCCTCTTTATGTTATTCCGATGACCAATGGAGTGGATCTACGTCACGGTGTGTGAACAACCTCTTTCTCCTGAAGAGTCTCAAATGAGCCCTTGGAGGATCTCCAAGAATTCCATATTCCTTGTTAATCATTAAGTCGGGTTTGAGTTTATAAGTCCCCGCCACCACCACCACTCCTCCAAATATATTGTTGCTCCAATGATCATCCAGACCTAAAGAAAGGGTTTCGAGGAGGACTGCAAGACGGTTGAAATTTTTGAAACCTAGGGGAAAGATAATGTTGCCTCTATTGTTTTTGGATTTAACGGTATTTCAATATTGGCTTTCCTTGTGTATGATTTCAGTATAATTTAATCAGGAATTCTTGAATAAGTCTTTACATTGATACAACAGATACCTAGATGCCTGATTGCAGCACCCAGGACATTTTTTTTGGTACCCTATGATTTTGTTAAAAGTTGAGTACGGAAGTACAGGCACCAACACCTACATAAGAATTTTGAAATGCTATCTCAAATTTTTTGTTGAAAATTGATCCACATTTTTTGAAAGCCTAATGTTTTTTTCCTTTTTTTTTTCCAAAGATTCAATTTTTTTACCTTAAAAGTAGATCGAGGTAAATGGTGGTGAGCTACAATTCATGGATGTGAAAGGACAATTATAGTCTTATTTTTTCATTTTCCACGAGAAAACTTTTTTCTGATTCTTTTTTGTGTAATATGAATCAACGTATCACAATGTTAGGCATTGAAAGGCATTCGAAGTGTAGGTAGAAAAAGAGGAACAACCAACAGCTAGGAAATACATAGCCCTAGGTCGATGTAAGACTTTATAAGTGAATGCCATATCACAGGTTTGGAAGGCACTACATCTTGATAACCTAGGATTAATGAAGGGAAATTTAACCTCAATCTATATGATTTATGTTTAGGATCAAGGTTAAATGATTTGATTTTGTATTACAATAAGAATTGTTATTTATATTGATAAAATAAATTAATAAATTGAAAATAAAAACTTAATTAATTTCATTTATTCAAAAGGAAAGCATACATATTATTAATATAATAGTAGTTGAAATTATAATATATTATTGATTATCTAAATCTAAATGATGACAAGACAATCAAAAAAACTAAACTCTTAAATATTCATCCTAATAGATTTTCTAGTGTTGGAGGCGTGTGACGTTTGCTACTGATTAGTAAGATAGATTTAAAAGTTAATATATGAAATAACATCTAAGTTTACAAAGCAAACTACTTGGCCAAATCCCTTGATAATGCTTGAGCAATAAAGATTGGGGTGCAGATATACACAAGGGAATGTCAAGGGTTTCAACATGAATATGGTATCGTAGCTCATAAGAAGTGAAATGAGACATAAACTAGTATATAAAGTCTGTCATGAATGATGTTCATAAATAGAAAAATAAGACATGCATCAACGTCCGAATGTTACTTTCGTTTACTTATATATTTTGGACATGTTAATTGAACTAATGCCAAAATCATAAATACCCACATAAGTTATGAATTTTAAAATTATGAATAACCAAATTTCAACTTATTAAATCGCTCATTATAATTTTAACTATACTTTTGATATAAAAAATAGAGTTAGTATGCATCAATATTCTAATATATCTTCACAATACATATACATATATATAAGGAATCATGTACATCACAATTTACTTGTCATAACTCATAGAGTATATAATCACTTTGTGGATATATGGTGATCACCGTAAAATTGGAGAAATGTTATAGCCAACCTAAAATGAAAGTAAGGTTATCACTAACTTGAAACAACAAAGTTGTCTCTTTGAGAGCTTATTGACCTAGTTATCCAATCATATAATAAAAATGTTATCATTAATTGTCACATTCAACATTCAATTACACTTATATATAACCAATAATAGATTTATTAATAATGATGAAATAATATTATGCAACATGATCTTTAGAGGAATATGTATTGTAGGTATCACATGTGCTTCCAATGTTTATGAAAAAGAATTATGTTCCATAGTAAATATGCTCAGTTAGTTTCATATGAATAAAATTAACATATAAATAACCAACTTGTTATATCATGTTACATGTTTTCTTATTGAGATCATGCATCAATTTCAAGAAATGAACTAGCTATAGATTCATATAACTTTTATTATTTAATGAAAATGAATTACATATAAAAAATGATTTAAGTTAAACAAAAAAATCAATGTAAGTTCCTCAAGTTGAAAGATGAATTCTTCTAATTGTTAGGTGTCACTTATTGCAAAATATACGTGTTAGGTCCGAACTACTTTTAGGTGTGCAATGCTACATCAACCAATGTTGATTTGTACTATTAAAATTGTTGACAAAACCAAACATATGATGTACACATTTAAACAATATTAAATTTAATGATTCAATTTATTGTTCTAGTTTTTTTAATTTATTCAATTTTTTTTAACAAAGAAAGTTATTCATGATATGCTCCTTCATGCCTCCATAACAATTCATATCATGTCTATATTAGACATTTCTACAATTGGCACTACGTTAACCCATTAGGCTATTATTGCATTTTGAATATTTTTTGTATTATTTGTGCGAATGTTGCTTGTCTACTCTAATGTTTTTCTTTATTTGAGAAGAAATAAAAGGCTAAATAACCATGGTGTCATTATGTGTCGTATCTTGATAATATGAGAAAAAACCATGACTTTGATAGCAAGCTGGAAATCAAGGCCAAGTAATTTGACCTTGTATTATTAAAGTAAAAATGATATATCTTATAGATGAATTTGGCTGTTAGGGAAAACAAGTCTTATTTAAGCAATTAGTAGACAATATAATGTTATCTATAGACCAAATTTTGAGGATGACTAGATAAGTAATTAAGATAATATAACAAACACTTTAGTATACCAATATCAAAGGATAGTTTATTATTAATACTCCAATGACAATTTACTAATCAAGTAAATTGGGTTTGAAAAAATATATAAAATAATGTTTGAGGTTTTAAACAATTAGTAGATGAAACTTCATGTCACAACATGTATGACAAGGTTTTGAAGGATGAATAATCTAACATATGTGAAATGCGCTATCCTAAACAACACTATAATTTGCAAATCAATTTGCACAAATTTTAATGTGAACTACATATGTGTGACATCTAGTTAACAACATATTTACTTTCATAGATAACATTAATAGTGATTTGGTACCAATTGCTAAATTAATTATTATACCTAAATAGATAAGAAATTTAAAAAACAATCACGAAGAGATGATTGTTAATTTGTTTGTGATTTAGAGATCAAAGAAAGAGCAAACATGTGATCAAGAAGTCTTATGTCCTAACCTTGGATTTTGAAAAACAATACGGCTATGGGGCAGCAAGAGGACAATTAAATATTTAATTGTTACAAATAATGGAGGGTGTCTAGCCTTTACTAGTGGAGTTATAACCTTAAACATAAGAGAATGGTAGTCATTGGGGAGTAGAGAAGATGATAGCTACTATTATTAATGTGAGGGCTGGACTACTTGGGGGCTTGTACAGCCTATTTGTTGTTCATGTATATAATATATGCATGTTTGAACTAAGTTGTATGCTTATAATGTTTTTAACAATGTATGTAATTATATAATAATTGACTAAAACATAAAGATTGGGAAACTATAGAAATCATGTTTCATGTATCGTACACTAATTGTTAAGTATAACATATTATTGCTTAATGTATGGTATGTCACCCTTAGACATATGGTGTATAGAGTGTATAAGGACTAGATATTGAATTATTAGTAATATGACAAGGGTATAAAGACAAAACAAAGAATTACATACAATACATGAATTTTTATATGCGATACATCAATTTTATAAGGGCCAACTATAGAATTGCGTACAATACGTGAATTATTATGTATGAAAGGTTGATTCGACATTCAATACAAGAAGAATAAGAATTGCACATTGTAGCGAGTAATACCTTATATGGACATACTATATGTCAAGGTGAAGTATAACACTTCAACCTAATGTAAGTTTCCTGGAAGAATTAAAAATTGTCTGTGAAATTTTGGGATAATTAATTGATTTTGAAGAAACAAAGTTTTAAAAGAATTATTTTGAGAAGATATTTATGATTTAATTTTTATATTTATTGGGAAAGTTTTTGAGAATTAAATACATGATGAATTGAATTTTAAGTTTTGGGATTTATTTTTTAGATATATTAATTTACATTTTGTTAAATTTATTTTATAATATGACTTGAAATTTTAGTAAGTGCAACATGGGGTTTGGAAATCAAAAGATGTGTGAGAAAGAAGAGAACCATGCTAATAACAAAATGGCCAAAATAGTTGAAGGGAGATTAATTGAAGGGAGAGTATATCAGGGATATGGTTTAGGAAGGTTGTTATGCAAGCTAAAAATGAGAAGGATGTGAGAATGACCCAAGCAAATTGTCTTATGGAGCAATTCTTTAGCTTATGTTCACGACACCGTGTAGACACTATAGATCCTTTCCAAGTAGATGGCTGTTTAGATATGATTGAAATGTTATTTAATAGTATGGCATGTGTGGACCACAAGAGATTTATTTTGGTGGTATTTGTATTAAATAGTGTTCCTAGGCATTCGTGATAAGGCAATGTAGAATCTAATTTGGAGGAAGAGCACATTTTAAATTTTCTTGAAGGGAATTTTATCAAGCTTTTTTGGAATTTTATACCTTAGAGTTTGCTATAGAAAATATGAGAGATGATACTTGTCATGTATGCATTGGAATTGTTGGCTATAGAGAAAGAGATGTAAATTATTTTGGAAGGGTCAATGTGAGAATTAATTGTTTATTTTATTTTTCTTAATTAACTCTTATATGAACAAGTTATGAGTTTTTTATGGCTTTCTAAGTTGGTGCAATATTTTTAACATGCATGGAATGAGAAATGTCACTAATTTGCATTATATTAGGAAAAAAATAGAAAATGATATTTTATTTTAAGTAAATAACATATTACATTTAAGGGTATCGAAAAGAGATTATAAAACTTAAACAAAGATTTTTCTTAAGATAATGGCTCTTATAATAAAAGAAGAAGTTATTTTGTTACCAAATGTTTTTATCACATTTTGATGTATCATTTAGTGGCAGAATTTAATAAGAACCAATGATGTGTTGCATATCACTCCTACATATCGTTTAGAGGTGAAACCTAATCATAAAAGAATATCTAGCTTTTATTTTTAGGATTAAACTATAACTATTAATAGAACGAAAAGGGAAAATTGTTGAATAAAGGAAAATATTTAGATATTTTTTGTCTATTGAGCTCGTTATTTTTGCCTTAGTTTGTTTTGGCTAAAACATTTTAAAAAACAAAAACATATCACAGGAAGATTGTTGGCTCATTATTTGTTCCTGTGATAATCATATAACAATTGCAAGTATATTTAAAGAACATGTTCAAGAAAAGAGATTATAGTGAAACATGTCCTATTTATGATTTTAAGATATAATAGACATAAATAGCTTATAAAATTCTCCATGATTAAGAAGGCGACCTTCATTGGATGGCAGAGGCACATTGTAGTGTCTAACCTTATTTGTTTAGGTTGATTTTAAATTTTTTGTGTTATAATAAAGCCATACTTGGTGTCTCAAGTGCGAAATGGGCATGTCTTTGATGCATATGATATATTTGATATAGTTGAGATTGTATATAGGGTTAACAAGATAAGATTGTGTTGAGGAAGTTCAAATATTTTATAATTATGAAGACATCTTACAAAATTAGCCAAAGTGTTAAGAAAATGCTTGATGATTTGTCTCAGAGTAGATGCTTCGAGAGATAGTTGAACTTGATTGACCAAGCTTATCTTTGATCTTGAGAACTTTCTAAGCTTGTCAATTGGTTATCGAGGTGTTTTAGGGTCCATTGATACTTTAGTTGAAGGTGTTGATTATGAATGCTAATAATTTGTGGGAAGTTGTTCATACTCATGCTATAGAGATAAGCTATCAAGGGATGTCCATGAGGATTAACTTGTGGTTATCAAGATAGAAAGCAGGTATGTAGCTGAACTTATATTAAGTTGAGGTCTAGGTGCCCAGTACTTCCATTGATCAATTTTATTGTCATAATTTTTTTGTTAAAAAAGCAAGAAATGGTAGCTTGTTCATGTCGATTTTAATATCATCATGATCTATTGGTACTTTTTGATAGACAACCTTGAACCATTTTAGTTGACATAGATATTTGGTTTTCCTTTTTTTGGTAGGTCAATATATGTGCCTTTCTCTATTTTTAAGCTTCAAATTCTTACACTAGTTTTTAAAGTTGGTTTCTTTGTATAAATAGATTGTAGTTTTTTGTGTTTCTAATACACACCTCTTTGAATTTTCCATACTTATACAATTGAGTCATGTTTTATAAGAAAACTTGTTTTTAACCTCAATTTCTACTTCTTGTTTCTACTAACAAGATGATTTGTAATTTTTGGCACACTTTTTAGATCTTCTACGCACTAACTTAGTTGTAGATACCAATGTAATTGACAACGTTCTCTCACATATGATTTGTGTTTTGCTTTATCTCCTTGAACATAAATCTAAGACTTTTATTCATGAATAAATTTCTTTTTTTATCTTTAAGTTAATATTTTGTACTCTTGGGTAATTCATTTGTTTTATCTATTGTACTCTTTAAAGTGGACATCTTAGATCATTAATTGATGTTGATGGTCAAACATTTCATGGTATCACCTTAAAATCTTTACACTCTAAAGTTTTTTTTTCTCTTTGCAAAACAATCAATGTGTTTAAGAGACTTTTTTTTTGAAGTAATTAATGTTCCTTTTGTTTCTTAAAAAATTACAAGCAATAAGAAAATCATATGCTAAAGTGATTAGAAAATAATTTTATTGTCTTTATTAACTTTCCCAATCCATAAACACCAAGATCATCTAACCCTGAGTTTGCCTTATGGTGATAGCCATTAGTTATAAGATCTACCCTTTGAAGTTGATTGTGACTCAGTCTAACATAGTAAAGCCCATCATCCATTAAAAAGAGGTCGTTCCTCTTCTCTTCGCACACTCGGTAATTATTGATTCTCATCTCTAGCCCAATGACAATTGTTCAAATTTTGAATGTTATATGTTGGCATGATAGTTCCTAGATCTATCAATATAGAGATCAACTTAAGTCCTTTAAGTGTTTGATTATGGCTTTACTTGGGATCAAACTTAATGATGTTGAATTCTATAGCATTTTTCATAATTTAAGGCTATTTCATAACAAAGGTTATTACCATAATTGTAATTATTACTTAGGTGGTTGGATCTTGGGCTCTTGCTTGAGGTTTTTTATGTTACTTATGCTTACAATGACTTAGAATTTAAGATTGCCTCTTGGTAAGAATTTGGAGGCTTTGCCCCTTTTAATTGGAGCAAATGGTAAGGAAACAAATGAGAAATATAATAATTCTTCTTACAAATATTATATTGGATGATGTTCCTTGCATTGGCCCCACCTTTTCTTTCTTCAACAATCTTTTGAGGAATCCAATCCATTCTAAGTTTTCTTGGGCTCTCTCCAATGAGGATTGACGATGGTCTTCCCAAATTCCTTTGTGTGGTTCTCCTTAAACCCCTTCTCTGATGATGGAGTACCATGGGATTTTACCTTGCGAGATGGCCCTCAACGTTACTTATCCAAGCTCAAGTGGATCAAATTCTTTTGCAAGTTTTGAAAGGGGTCTAGTTCTCTTGATGAAAAGATTGATTTTTTCTTCTCCACAAGAGCATCTTCACTTTGCATGATTTGTTGCTTTATAAGAAAAGACAATGTCAACTTGATATCCTTAGTTTTAAGAAATTTATCTCTTGTGGATTTCTCAACATGCAAAGTTTTGTTGGTTGCATGTTGATGAAAATAACTGGAACTTATTTTATGGTGATTAAAATGAAGGAAGGAATCTATATCTCTTAGAATCACTATTTTTGTTGGTGTCTTGATGATTGAACACAATCCTTTGTTTTTGATGTCCTCATAGACTACTTTGGGCTCTAATTTACCCTTCATGCTCAATTGGGCTGATGGTCTTAGATCAATTGAAACATTGGTCTTCATCTGATTATTGAAACTATCAATCCTTTTTCAATTTGAAGCAATTTGATCAGTTGGGTTCATTGTTGAGTTCTTCTTGGATTGTTTGGATATCATTTGGAGGAATATCATTATGGTTGTCACTTAGGCCTTTGTTATAACAAGGTTTGCTTTTGTGCTATAGATATCATGTTTATTGCAAAGGCAATTGTTGCCCAATCAATCTTAGAGGATAGATCAATATCTATTTAATATTTTGTTTATAAGATCATTGACTAAATTTTGGCGAATAGATTCCTCCCTATCATTACCAACATTATCCGAGAATTGTAAGTAGCTTGTATCAAAGGTAATACCTTCATAACATGAAGTTGGTTATAGAACTTTCTTAGAAAGTTAGTGCAAACAAACCTAAAATGGGCTTTTTATAAATATTGATACATCCAATGCTTTTGGCTTAATTAACTAGAACAAATTTTTTACTAAAGACTAGAAGTATAAGTTTTTCTCTGAGCTTCTTGCTTAGATGATGATGTGCAACTCTAATATATGTTTCTCTTTTTTGGGTTGTTTAGTAAGATTATAGAGCTTTGTCATTGTTGTATTATTTCTCTCTTTGTCTTTAGCATCATTGTGTATGCCTTCTCATGTGCTGTTGATGCACTCTTGATGACACATTTAGGGAGAATATATTTAGCCCACTTTGAAGTATAAACACTTACCACACTTGTCTTGTCTTTGTCTTTATTGATAAACACATTTCCGTTAGGAAAAGGGATTTGCAAATGCTATCGTAAGGTACAATATCTCATATCATACTGCACAACCCATGCCTAATATATTGGTTGGACAACGTATCATATAATCAATTTCTATTAAGCAATCATGGAATTGGTTGTATAGGTCTGGTTCAATCCTCGTATTTACACGATGATAAGAAATCTTTGACAACTAATTATATTGGTACTATTCACCATTCATAGTTATACAATTCATAACATATATGCATAACACCATAATGTTGATTTTAATAGGGCAATAATAGCATCATAACAGTATAAAGCATAATAAACATAGCAATGCATTGGTGTGCTGATTTTATATATACATTGTTCTAATACAATCCATACTCAAATATGTAAATATGGTTGGATGAGCAATTGGATAAGATGATCACTTGATTAAGTGGTACATCGCTTATTGTCTTCTTTGATTTTCATTTTTCATTAGCATGATCGTTAACATCTACTCATGTGTCATATTGGTATGATCATCTCGTTGTACTAATATGATAACCTTAAATTATCAAATTGACTTGAGCACTCAAAATTTTCAAATGCAATGGATTTTTTCGCAAACCATCATAATATATGTTCATTTGATCTGACCAATAAAATTTTTATCATTTTCCCTTTTTACCCTTAGGCAAAAAAACTTCCTAACTCCAGCTACTAGGGTCGTACTATTACGATCTAAGTGATTGCCTCATACGATCATTACACTAAAAAATTGTAATGATCTCCAGCAATTTCAACATCTTAGGGAACCCTTATGCATCCCTTTCTTTACATTCAAATTAATTAATACATGTTTTAAGAAAAGAGTGCAAGCCAGGTCTTTATCTTTCTGTGTTATATCAGCAAAACCAAAATGGAAATCCCTTTTGTTTCTTTTAGTCTTCCATTTTCTTTTTTCAATCTTTCCTTTTCAAATGACAATATTATTTTCTTTCCTTCTTCCTTTTCAACTCTTCTCTTTCTCTCTTTGTCCTTTCACTCTCTTTCTTTCCTCCCAAAGTTTTCCATGCATATGCACTAAGTCTTTGGCAAAGGAGAAGTTAAGAGAACTAAAATGATTTTTTTTAATATTTTCTTTCAAAAACCATAGAAAATTCAATTCACCTATTAAAACTACAAACCATATTGGAAGATTCCTTAGAAAACCACCTTCGCAAAAATATACTCAAATATAAATTAGAACACAAGTTTTTTGGCACTAATTTTGAGATACAATTAAATGTGTTTGAATCCTTGATTTGCATTCCTTACATATGATATTATTATGAGGTGACATAGGTGTTTAATTAGAGAAGTTTTCACTAGGAGAATACTTGAAAGAGATCCATACCAAAGCTCACAAGTGTTTGGAATTAAGGTTAAAATTTCAATGCCATTTTAAGACTCGTATTTGGAGCTCCATAATAGTTTTCATTCTATGTAGTTAGTAGTGAAACTTATCCTCTTCCAATGAGAATCGAATAAGAATGTTTTGATGATCTGAAAACCACATTGAGAATAGTGCAAAAAACTTAATTTTCTTGAATACCAATCATACTATTTATATGCTTGGGCAACCATGGGAGAATGTCGCAATTAATGTGAATTTGAAAGGAGCAAATTTCTTCTTTATCTTATCTCCTTCAAACACCACTTCAGGATCCTCTTTATATGAAGATGCTGGTTTGATTTTAATCAAAGAAGTGGTCTCTGCCTTCTCAAGTCCGAGTGGCTTAAGAGCATATTACTAAAAAACTAGCACTAAAAGAGGGGGAAATACTTGTCATAATACAAGCTTTTGCAATCCAGAACACTACTCAATGTTCTGAAGGGATTTGTTTTCTATCGTGAATGTCACAAAGTTGTTCTGTCAAATTTTCCAAGGGATTTGTTTAATTTAGTCTTATGTGTGAACAAATTTGTGTTTTTAAAATTGTCAAAAAACATATGGTTCATCAATATATAGAGTAGTTTTTAAATTTTTTTTGTTCTTAAATTATCTTTTGCTTTATCAAAATACTTGCACAATTATATAGGTAATAGAGGTTTTTATGACTATTTGTAAAGGTTAGTTTGGAATAGAAAATGTGTTTAAACAAACTATGTAGAGGGACATAGCTACTATTTTTATTTAAAGCTGATAAGACAACAACAAACTTTACTATAATGGATTTTGTTGGTTGCGTAGAACCTGTAAATATTTGATTGCTTTTGTTTCTTAAAAGTAATGTTAACCTAAAGCCCTTATCTTTCTTACATTTGGAAGATTCGAAACAAATCAAAGCTATAAATTTAGAAACATAGTTTTACAATGTAAATATGTCATTTAAAGACAAAATTTTGTTTGACTAATATAAGGGAATGCAAAAAAGACACTACCTTTATAAAATATGATTGTCTTCTAATATTGTTGTGTTGGAATGATACTTTTTATAATACAATGTGGTACAAGTTGATTCAAGCAAAATATGACAAGCCTGTGACAACAGGGACTAAAGATGATAATGAAAGATTATTGAGTGATGTCTAAAAGGTGGAATCTCTGAGCAAAACATGATTCTTAGCTTCTTTAAGGTGTAAGGAGGCAATAGTTCTTACTATTACATAAAAAATGAAGAGAAAAATTCTAAATTACATATGTAATGCCAAGCTTTTAAGATAATGAGTTACTTTTTAGGATAAAATATTGTTTTATTGATATGAAACTATGAAAGAGAAATAATATCTTAAAGTAGTGAAGTTAGGTTATAACAAAAAAATATTACAACATGACAAAATCCAAGGCCTTAGTTGGGCTACAAATTTAATTCATATTTATTGTTGTCAATGTACTAACGATTTTCATGGAGCTAGTTGTCATTATGGTTATGCTCATACATTATTCCATGTTAACAATGGCATAAGTGTGCGACTATTGACTTGGTAAGTGATGTTCTAAGCGTTATTGAAGTTAAAAGATTATGAAAAGTGTTGAAAGGAATCAGTCCTAGCCAATGAGAACTTTATCTTTCCTTACAACTCTCTTTCCCTAGGAAAGTGTAGCATTACCCTTCCATTATAAAGGGGGAATTCTACAAATAAAATATAAAACACTTGAAGCCTATGACGCCTCCATTGTTTGAGTGGTGCCACTATTTTACTTTGAGTAAAACTTCAAAAAAAATCCATAAAACCATTTTGTTCTTCTCTTCAATTAGCTAATACAAATCTAGTATGAACAAGTTGGAGTATAGTTGGATTATATACTTCACTTAGAAGTCATTTTAAAATAAGCAAAGTCTGATCACCAAATTTTCATCTGTGGAAATACTTGTCCAAGATATCATACCCACTTCTGATAGGAATCTTATGCATATCATTTTATGTATAAGGCTTAACCCTAAATATATAGTTGGTTTTGTTACCTATATGGAAATCATTGGCAAAGGATTGAATAGGTTCTTATATATATGAAGGAATGTCATAGTCCTCTGATGTTACATAAATTGTAGCTTAAAATGTGATATTGACATTTAGAAGAGTACCTTAAGATACATATACTAGTTATGTAGTAGTGCTTAGCTAAATGCTTCAACTTCAAAATATATGGCTCTCTCCACCGCCAAATTCGACACCTCATCTTCTCAAAGGCATGTAAAGACATTGCATGATTTAATAAATCTTTTAAGAGAAAAGGAAAAGTATGATTTTTACTATATTCAAGGATTGTGGAAATGCAATTTGCCTTCTAAAGAAGTTTGCTACTACAATTGAAGTTTCTTGACATCAGGCTATTGATTGATGGGGTATTATCAAAATTCTTAGTATAGATATTTATATAGATATGCTAACAAAATGAGCACTATTAATAAGCTGATAATATGCATTACTCTTTTGAGTTTTCAAGAAGAATGATGAGAAGGAAAGATTCACAAAAAGAGTTAAAGATTTGAAGAGATTACCTGTGTAGATGTCCAAGACTTAATTGTCCCACTAAAAGATTATTAAGATGTTGAGTCTGATTAAGTCCACTATAGATGCATATGAAGTTGAGCAAATCATATGCATTAAGTTGTATATGAACCTATAAGATTTTGAAATCACAAGCCAAAGCAATGCAAACTATACAAATCTATTGGAAAATAGATGCTTGAGAGCTTAATCATATTTTTCTCACAATTTGGCAATAAGCACTGAGGGTAATTGATTTAGACATGCCGATCATGCTTCTTTTGTCGTTATTTTTGATATGCTAGTGGATGGTGGCATGTGGCTCAAAGGCCTATAAAGGGTCAAATAAGCTATTAGAATTTTGGTGAAATCAAATGAAATATTTAAGTGACTTGTAATCTATATTCTATTTTATAAGCTACCATGACATTGAGGATGTGAGTCACTTGTTGGGCGGGAAAGCTTAGAGTAGAAGTGATAAAAGTGATGTTTATTTTTACAACTATCTATTTGAGTTCTAATGAAGATGTTTATAAGTATGAAAATGAGTTTTTTCTTTTGAATTTGGGATTTTCACATGAAATTGTCTTTTTTACTATTCATGCATGTTTTTTGTTATTATAATTTGTAAAGTTTGTTGTTATCACTTTAGTAGGGTGAACCAAATGGTAGATCAGTGAATAATCGATTTGAGGAGTTAGTTATTGTTTATAAAGTTTCGTCTGAATTTTTGCAAAAGTGTCGCTTTCAACAAACTACTTTTTTTAGGTGCCCAAAAACTGCATTCATCATGCTCATTAATTCCTTTGTTACCCTCTCTCTATCTCTCTCTCTCTTTTGCTTGCCTATCTCTTTGCTCTTCTCTCTCACTTTAAACCATTCATTCCCCTCTCTCAATTTATTTTGCAAACCAGTTGTTTAGTAAGTCTTTCGAAAGAAAGTTAATTGCAAATGTCAATTGAAAACCCTTGTGATCCCTTCCACCCCAATCCAACAAAAAGGTAGTGGGGTTTTCCATCTATTTATAGAACTAATGTGTTGTTTGTAATTCTTAGAAACAATAAATTTTAGCTTACCAACCTCCCAAGTCTTTTAAGATATTTTCATATTCTTCCTTAATTCCTTAATCCTTGTTAGCAATGCTTCAATGAGAAAATATAAATTTCCAATTAGTCAAGCTATACTTTACCACCCATTAGATGATCTGAACAACTTCTATAATTTGTACATCTTTGATCTACCAAATTTAACAAACTATTTATCAAATTGAATATTGTACCATTTAATGATGATCAAAATTGCTCATCAAGCATTTCTATAGCCTTTTGATATTGCTTAATTTTGAGTTGCTAACAATGAGATTATCCATCAAATAGTTTGATAATTTCTTAAAAGAACTCAATTTTTAGCACATTTTTATTTAATATATATTAGATGGTCTAATTAGTATCATATCATTCTCAAACTAGTTATCTAATGTCTTTTATTAGACTAATTTGAATTTTATAGAGGTTGATTTTGGGGACCCCATATGACCATTAATAAACTATGCTATTAGATTATCAAATTTTTAATAGAGTAGCCATCAGTCAATTATCAAATGTTTCAATTATTATTCTATAGAATATACAAATGATGGTTGAGTTTAAACTAACAAATATTTCTTGGTAGAATATTTAATATCTATTAGAGAACTAATCAAATGTTTAATGTTTTAATAAAGAAAGACCATTTAGCTAATTAATTTTATTTCTCATATTATTTAAGTTAGCTAAATTTTGAAAAACATAAAAAGTGTAAAATGTTTTAAAATCTTTTAATAAAATATCGTGTTAAAAATATCATAGATGTTTTAGATTTAAAAATGTGCAATAATAACTTTAAAAAATATTTAATATATTTATGCTACTTAATCATTCAAGAATCTAAAATATTCATTGCCATAGTTCATATGAATAATTTTCTTATATTTTTCATCCTATTTGTACACTTGTTATTTCATCATTCTTGAATAATATATATCTATGCACATATATACATCCTTCAATAGTCATTTATCTAATCTTAATTATCTATGTATATATATGTATGTATGTATATATATATAATATTTATTATTTCTTATAAGATTAATTACAAAAATTAAGATTGAATCTAAATTATTTTGGAGTGATTAAAATCTTAACATTATTTATGATATTTATATCAAGAGTTTCAAATGTAATGATTAATACATTTCTTAGTTGAATAGAATATTCCTTTGGCCAGTTTCCTACCTAATTGATTTGTATACCATTTAGTTGTCTAATATAAAGACCAATTTAGATTATAATAAAAGATAAAGTAATTTGGTAATTACTAATGATGAAGAGGAGATTACACTTGTGACTCTAATAAGTGATGATAAGATCATATTTATAATGATGTCCAAACAAAGAAATAACTCTCATCTTTTGAATGGCTTCTTAGTTGAGTTCGTAGATGGTTATTCGAAGATCACATAGATGGACAATATTATAGTGGTGAAATAATTCTTTAAAGATAAGTTCATATAAAAATGTTAAAAAGACACATCCACCATTTTAATCCTTAATGTTTAAGAAGCATAAAAAACAAATAAGTTTAGGCTCATTAGCCTTTGCAATTTGATTAACAAAGTAGTGACCAATCTTTTGGTGGTTAGACATAGGGTAACGCTTCCAGATATCTTTGTGAGGGAGCAAGTTGCTTTTGAGTTATGTCATGCTATATTCAATAATAATTTTTTGAATAAGAAAACAAATACTATTTGCATCTGTCTTCTTTCAAAGAAGGTTTGTTGGTAATTAAATTAGATGACGATTAAGCTTATCATAGGGAAAATTAGAAATTTGTATTAGATATGCTTAAGCATTAGTAGTTCCTTATGCATTGTTGTGATTGGATGAAGGCTTATATCACTGCACAAAGATATGGGATTATGTTTAACATTTTTTATCTATCATTGATGCTAGTAACTGTGGTTTTAGATGGGGTTATGCATAAGAATTGACAAGAAAATTAGAAATTAGATGTTGATCATGCTTGTGATTAGGAAAATTAGAAATTTATGCTGGATATGATTAAACATTGGTAGTTCCTTACACTTTGTTGTGGTTGGATTAGGCCTTGTATCACCACACCAAGATTCAGGTTTATGTTTAATATTTTTTATATAACATTGATCAAAGTAACTAAGATAGGGAAGTCCTGTCAATCCATACCACTTTACAATAGTGTCTAAGTGTCTCTTATGGATTATTAGTGTCAGTTTGATCATGTTGTCTTGATTGAGCTTAGGAATTTCCCTTCTTCCTTGATCATTACACACCCTTTGTATGTTGATGGCTTGATGATTTATGAACCATCAACTTGTGGTATAATGAGAAATATTTAGGATATTATAGAGTACTAAGGGCATCAATTAGGTGAGGTGATCAATAAAAATAAATTTAGAATTTTATTTAGTTAAGGGTTGAAGTACAAGTGTAGAAAGTTGATTTCTTGAAATTTTCATATGCTTTATTAAAATATCTAGGAAACAAATTATTGCAACAAAACTTCTGAGAAAAGAATTGAAATTCATTATTAATCAAGTATAAAATTGTTTGTCAAGGTGGATGATCAAATCATTGTTAATGATGGGCCACAATGTCATGATGAACTCGATATTATCTGTTATTCTTACTTATTACTTAGTCTGCACCTTAATTCTGAGCTAAACTATTACAGAATAAAACATATTATTGTGTCATTATTTGTGAAGTAATTCAAATGATAATTGTACAACAAACTATCCCTATTAAGAAATACAGCCCTTAAGGAATGTTTTAGACTTGGAGTTTGTATTTTTTCGACCTAGTAGTCAAGGCTGATTACAAAACATGGTAGGTGTGGTGTTACTCTAGAAGATAATTTATGATTTTATTTCTTTAGATAAAAATAAATTATGATAATAATTGTTTTTATATGCCTTTTAGTGCATCTCATACATGTATGTCACTTAAAATTAGAGCCCCCTGTACCACAAATAATATGGTTTGATGAGTTGTTGCAAGCAATTTTGTTTCCTTTTTTTGGTTAATTTGCTTGGCATCATTCCTATTGCTTCTAAAACAACCTATTTTAACATGGATGTGGAGCATTTCATATTCATAGTAGAGCTTGTCAAGGAGCATGGTGCGTCAAATCACAAAAAGATTTAGAAGTTATTCACATCTGATTTGATATTTTTGATTCTACATTATCCTTAGGTCTAATCAAATCAAATGAATGTTCTGTGCTTCACGTTCGGTGAGGATATGGTGTTGGACTTAGAGACTATATGTATAGACATGTATATGTAGATCAAGGTAGGAGGTCGTGTGGGTTTGGAAGGAGATGGTGCAACCTTAAGTAAACATTTTTCTTTGGAGATTAGCATTAAATTTACTTCTTACTTACACCTAGCTTCGTGCAAGAGGGATTAAAAAAATCTAAACTTTGTCCTTAGTAATGTCACACTAACGAAGATGTGAAACATTATTTTTTAGAGTGGTATGTCAAGAAAGAACTCTGGTTTAATAGCTTTGTAAATGACTAATTCATGTTTGGTGGGATTAAGTACTAGGATATGACTTCTATTATTTAGTTCCTTAATTGTATGTCAATGAATGTGTAAGTGGTTGTGACTTCTCATGTAGTCAAATGTACTACTTTATCTTTATTGTACCTCTAGAATAACAAGAATTTGTAGGCACAAGCAAAAAAAAGGTCCTCAATTTAGTTGCACATCAAAGGAGAAATCGCATTATAGTTGTTACTTCCTAAAACTCTTTGATCATGTCCAATGGGAGCTCTAGGGGTCTTGACCAGTTGTTTATTATCTCTTATTAGACTCCTCCTATAGGTTGGATTAAATTTAAACGTGATGCAGTTATGCATGATGACATAAATGTTAGATTTGGCACTATTAGATCAGATGACAAAAGTACATCTATTACTATTCTCAGAAAATCTTTTGTTTAATATCCAATTACTACCATGGATATTATTGCTATTCTAAAAGCAATGGAAATTTTGAAAGCCCTACTTCTTAATGTCCAAGGAATAGTGTTTTGATCAAATTACATTATAGTTATTATTGTAGTTAATTAATTACTTTTGACAACAACAAATAATTGTTCATAAAATAATTCTTATCCCAAAAAAAGTGTGAAGGCAATAATTTTAAAGACTAAGTTTCCCACCATGCATTTTTATGTGATTTTATTTGAGACATACTAATGCCTCTCCCATATGACTTCAATTCTTTGTTTTTGAAGATTTTATATATGAACTTTGTTAAAGATATAATGTTGTAGACTTTGGCTATTACTTCACCAAAGAATCCAATGACATTTATTACACATACAGTGCTAATGGAGTTCGAATAGTGACATCCACCAATTCCTTGTTAGCATCATTTATGGTTAACACTACAATGGTATTGCATCATCTTCCAGCCCCTAACTCTCATTCTTTATTAATTAAAACAATATTAGCAAATTCTTTTGCAATGTTAATTTTCATAAATTCAAGAATTTTAACTCTATTTATGAGATATGTGTGCCCATGATTGTCCCTTCTAATCTTTACTTCAATCTCAAAGGCTACCATAAAAGGATAAGAATCCAACGATGTTATACCATTATAATGTATCCAAAGCATGGGCTTGCCTTCAACAATTTAATTTCTACGAAGTAATGATGCTGGAGGCATTACCAAGCTAGATAAAGCCAAAGTACATCATTGACAAAAAGATTAGTCTAGCCAGTGCGGACAAAAAGGAACACTGATCAACCCAAATGATGGTGTTACTACGAGATTTTTAACTAAAACTTAAACATAGGCTATTAGAGCTAAGATTATTGTGGCTACTGAAAGTAGACTTTCCCTTCAAAGGATCCCCATTAGATAATTTAGATTATACTTTTTCAAATTACTAACTTATAAGGCCTATATTATTATATATTATCAATACCTCACCATGCCAGATTGGGAAATTTGCTTCCTTACTACCTTCCTTGGATGTGGTAGCCATGCCTCAAGCTACCTCTTTAGAATCAAACCCTAATTCTCCATCAATCGTTACCACCATGGTCAGCCCTTATATTACCATCAATAGTTGATATGGTATAAATTTAAATGTTGCATCACATATACAAAAGTTGTGCGATACGATAACTTATCACGAGAAGTTAAGGAGCTAGATGAAAACTCACATCGACCTTCTACTTGATAAATGCATCCCATCAAGAAGTTAGGATTTGATGCATGTATTAGCTCTAAAATTATATTGTTTTTAAAGTATCATGTGCCTTCACAAAAACTACAAGTATTTTAATGAGTCATTAACTATTTCATAGTTTAAAATTATTTATACTTCCACATGCATGGATTAATCTTTCAAATAAGAAGATGACTTCTAAAAAGATGAACAAGATTGAAACACAAAGATAAAGCACAAGGAAGCACCTGATGTCATAATTAACAAGTTCGTCATGTCTGGTGGCACATCATAAAGGAATAATGAATGCGTTCATGTTTTGATGCCATCCATCAAGTTTTGAAACATTACAACTCAATAATTGGATCCTTCAATGGCAATCCTCCGTGTTAGTGAATGATGATAAAAATGCATGGTTTTAATGACTGTGCCAACACTAGAGCAGGGATGATGACATGCCCAATTGCATTACAGAACAACAAAAGTTCCAAGACATGAGAAGTGCAGAGTCAACAAGATAATTGAATAAGAACATACAAATTTAATAGAAAAGAAGAAAACCTATGAACTTCCTCCTTAAAAAGCTTTGGTTTGCTAACAAAGTCTAGCAAATAATAATTGACAACACCAAGAGGTAGCAAAGCCATAACAAGCACCACCACAAAATAATAACTCTTGTGTAATAGTGGTCTAAATCCAATCTAATCCTACTTGCCCAAAGAGATTCAAACATTTTAAAAAATGCTCAATGGGCCTAATTATTTTTGAAGGCCTTGGCTCACATACACATGGCATGACAACCAACAAGATCTAGAAAAATAACACAATAATATAAAAGATCCATTATGGCCGACACCAATCAACAAAACATTAAAATAGTTAAAATGTATTGCACCTTGCAAATCGATGTTTTTGAGCACAACTCATGTATTTACAAAATGTTTTTCCAAGATCTAAGACAAGATAGAAAGCACACTATGTACTCTAAATTTTGCTAGCCATGAAGCAACACCATGTTAATCACTTTAAAAGTTGTAATTTTAGAAGAAATAAGCCACGCTTGTAAGGCCCCAACATGCTGCATGCATAGGAATACATAGCAAGAGGGTGAGGCTTTCCATCATGCATCATACCATGTATAGGTAATTGCTCACCAACCAACACATGGCCATGTCTAATTTGCACCATAGAAGTTTCACTTTGACATTGGCTAATATCACACAAAATAAAGCTCCAAGTAGTAAGAAAAGTGTGACAATTTCAATTTTTGCCATGTCAAGTCTCTGTTATAGTGACACCCCATTCTTGCTTCACCTATCCTGAGATATGGCAATGGTGAGAAAAAGCCATGCAATTTAAGCACAAAATGTTGCATGTGAAGAATTCCAATGCATGAGACACTGAGATGCTGCCACACATCATACAACAAAATGCCTAGAACTCTGATGACAAAGGCATTGCTAAAAGTAGTCGGCACTACCAAACTTTCACTATGATGTAAGAAAAATTGAACTTCACAAAGCCCTACATAGAGGAAAAGGAGTGACACTTTGAACATGCATAATGATAAGCTCTTAATTGGGCATCACCTTATACCAACACATCGCAGTGCTAAAAATCCCAAAAAATGTTACACTACAAGTCATAGGCACAGCATGTCACAAACCACACTTAAGAGCTATGAACAAATGCACATGAGTAAGGACAAAGCATAACATGCACAAACCCATGTGCATATTGTATCATCCAACTTTTTCTTCATCATAGATGGCACTGTGCCACAAATTAACACTTGAGAATTGCATGTTATTATAATTCCATCAAAGTGGAAGAGGAATTTTCTAATAGGACATGACCTTGTCATTGCACCAGTAGTCAACAATGGAAACATCCTAAATGAAGCTGCACTTTGTGGGCCCAAATACACACATGTATTGGTTGTAATAAGGAGTACATACTTGCTACAACATTTGCAAAGAGTACACTACCGATGTTGTTGTGCACCCAGTGTTGTGCCACACATGCAAGTACAACAACATAAGCCTAAGGCTACAACCAAGCTTACACAAACCCTATTACATAATGCACCATCCAATTGTCACGTTGCTACTAGTAATGAATGGTAAATTCGATAGAGCTTGTCGAGGTGAGACGAATGATGTTTGTTAGTCTCAAACAACTACTTTTAGAATTATAATGAATTACAAAAATTAATTACTCATAAATATTAATAAATTATTATTTAAATAACAAGTAAATATATTTTAATACTTAAATAAGGTAAATTCTAGTAATATAATAAAAAAATTTAAAGTGATATAAAAACCATAGGAGAGTTAAATTAGAATTTAATAGTAATATAACCAAATAAAAACTAATCTTAAAAAATGGAATAAAATTTATGGTAAAGTTACATTCCAAAATACAAAAGAGATCAGGTGCAACAACCTTACGAAAAAGTGAGGTATGAGTAATAAAACCTCATAAAAGGTGCCACTCCCCAAGAAATTAAAATATTGTAAAATAGAAAATTAATATTTACTTGGATAAAACTCATCAAGACAAGTCAACACTGTTTGTTTCGTCTTACTAAGAACTCATTTGGAATTATTGTTAAATTAATAATTTAAGTAAACACAAAAATATTTCTAGTGTTATATAAAAATGTATTAAATATATAATTATGTCAATAAAAAATAATGTAATGTAAGTAAATCAATGGCATGCAACTATAATAAGAGGGGAGAATTCTAGTTTCCTACAAATATCAAAAAATCAATGTGAAGATGTTGAGAAATGAGATAAATTATACAAAAAAGTTACATTCCAAGTTTGTGAGAAAATCCTATGTAACATTTTAGAATATCAAATCAAGTGCAAAATGAAATATCTGATAAAGCTTTCTTGGTCTTTAGAAACTCAAATATGTAAAATATATAAATTAATATTTAATTGGATGGGGCTCGTCGAGATTAGTGCTACGATGATTATTTTATGTTAATAGGACCTTTTTCAAAATTACTAAAAATTACAAAGACAAATCATAAAAAAATAAATAATTATTTTAATATTAAGTAAATTATATAATATGATATAACTAAAAAAAGAAGTAAATGTCATATGAGACGTGATTCAGAGTTTCATAATTCTATAACCAAATTAAAGGAAAAAATTTGAATAAAATGAGGAAAATTGTAAGGGAAAATTTCATTGCAAGATACTAAAGAGATAGAGACAAACATCCTTAAAAATAAAATATTAAATATTTAATTATGAATAACTAATTAGATAGAGCATGACTACATGAGTTAAATAATTTTTATTTCATCTTGATTAAATCTCATTTGAAATTCTTAAAAAATGTTGAAGAAAAAGCATAAATAAAATACAAAATTATTTTATTATTAATAAATAAATAAATATTAATGCTTAAATGAGATATATTGAAGTAGTATAATATAACTAAATCAAAGTAATGTAATGGTCACATAAGAAGAGATCTCGAGTTACATTGTAATAGAACTAAATCAAAACAAAAGGTTGAAAACATGAGATATTTTGTTCTTCTAAATAGCATTCAAATGTGCCAAAAAGTTGTGGTCAAATATTTGATTAATTGATGTATTTCAAATTAAATTATTTTATAAAACAAGCTAAAACCATGGAAACAATACAATTTAAAATTAAAAAAGTATATTTATTTAGATAAAGGTCATTGAGATAAGTGCAACAACATAGTTTGGCATGAATTAGGTCTTGTTTAAAAATTTCTATGAATTAATCAATTAAATATGCAAAGTAATAATTAATTATTATTTTATTGCTTAGTAAATATTTATTAAAGTTTAAATTAGATAAATTGAAGCAAAGTAATATATAAAATTCAAAGCAATGATAAGATCATATGATAGGAGATTTAGTTACATACTAGTATATCCAAATAAATGAGAAAAATGTAAGATGTGAGATAAATAATCCAAGAAAGTTACACCCAAGATACTATGAAGATTGAGTGTTATGTCCTTTATCATCAAACATGTAAAATCTTAAAATTAAATATTTAAAAAATATTAAAATTAAATATTTAATTGGATATAACTCGTCAATATTCATATAAAAGCATTTGTTTGTCTTGATTTGACATCTTTTGTAACAACTTTGAAATACCATATTACATGACCATAAATATTAATAAATTATTATTTTAATATTGAATAACTATTTAATAATATTGAATAAAGATACATTTAAACAATATATTATTGCCCAATCAAAGTGATGTAAAGGTTATAAGAGAGGATAATTAGTATTTCATATTAAATTTAATAAATAAAAGAGAAACATTTAAAAAAATTAAATGAATTGTGTGAGAAAATTGCATTAATACAAGCAAGAAGATTGAGTCTAACCTACTCAATTGCCAAATTAGATGAGAACTAATATTTCTTTTGAAAACATTTAAAAATATATAAAATAAAATTTTTAAAAAATATAATGGCAATTTCATCACGATCTAGTCTTGCTTAGAATTTCTATTTAGTTAATATAACAAATAAATTTAAATAATAATAAGCTGTTGTTTTAATATTAAGCGATTATATATTAAAACTAAAATGATAGAGATTGATACGATGTAATATAATTAAAGAAAAAAATAAAGGTCACATCAGACAAGAGTTAAAGTTTAATAGTAATAGAAGCAAAAAAGCAGAAAGTTTGAAGAAATCAGATAAATTATATGATAAAGCTACATTCGATGATACAAAGAAGATTAAATGTAACATCCTTGATTACAAAATTGGTATGAATCAAGATGTCTAATGAAGGATGACAAAATAATAAAAATAAATATTAGGAAAATATGAAAAAAAATATAAAATTAAATAGAGCTTATCTAGTCTAGTCTAATGGCATTTGTTTAATCATGATTAAAACTCATTTCTAATTAACATTAATTTATCTTACTAATTAAAAAACTAATAATAAATTAGTATTAAATATTAGGTGAAGATATACTAAAAAATAAATAAGATAAATTTAAAAAATATAATATAACCAAATAAATGTAAAAGTCACATTACAAGACAATAAGAGTTTCATAGTAATACAAAAAAATTAAATAAAAATATTTAAAGAAAAAAGATAAATTATTGGAAAAAATTGTATTCCAAGATAATATAGAGTTTAAGTATCAATCTTGATCATTAAATAAAGTACAATTCATAATGCCTCATAAATCTAATTCTAGATATTTAAATATTTAGATATATAAAATAGTATTTAAATGGATAGAGCTCATGAAGACAACACTATTTATTTAATTTTAGTTAAACTTATTTTAGGACTACAACAAACTATTGAAGTAAAAAATGATAAATAAAAATAATCTATTATATTGATGTTAAGAAAAGAATATATATAATAACTAAAATGAAATAAATTTGACCAAATACTATAACCAAGTCAATGCAATGTAAAGCTCAAAACATAGTAAGTTTAGAGTAAGATAATATTTTGAAATAATTAAAGCCAAAATGTGAAAAAATGAGATAAATTATAACAGAAAGAGTCATTCCAAGATACTGTTGTGGCCATGTGTGACATCCTCGTTTATCAAATATAGTGACAGTTAACATAAATCATGCAAATATCCTAGAAAATAAATATTTGAAAACATAGAAATGAATAATAAATTAAGAATTTCTTATTGAGAGTAGTCTAATGAAAATTATTTCGACTCTAGTAGACCTCATTTGGAATTATTATTAATACAAAATTAAATAATAAAAAATAAAATAAATTATTATATTATTTTAAAAAAAATAAATTAATTCTAAAATGAGATAAATTTTAAGAATATAATGAGAATAAATCAAAGCAATTTAAAGGATGCATGAGGAGAGAATTATTGTTTCATAGTAATATAATTAAATCAAAATGGAAAACTTGAAGATATTAGGAAAATTAAAAGGAAATGTTGCAATTTTGGATATTATAGAGTTCAATTGTAGCATCGATTATCTTAAGTTATGATACAGATAAAAATATCTCATAGAGCTTGCCAAAACCTTAAAAATAAAATATTTAATAAAAGAGAAAATAATATTTAATTGGATAAAGCTTTTTGAGACATGTTAAATGATGTCTACCTTTTGTCAATTAGACCTTGTCTAGAACTACTATGAAATACCAATGTTAATAAGTAGAAATAAAAGTAAATTATTACTTTAATAAAAATTAAAATATATAAAATATAAAATGAGATAAATTGAAACAATGTAAAATAATAAAGTTAAAGCGACGTAAAGGTCACATGATTGAAGAATTAGTATTTCATAGTAATATAACCAATTCAAAATAAAAACTTTGAAGAAATGAACTAAATTATACAAAACTACTACATTCCAAGATACTAAAAAGGTCAAGTGGAATGTCCTCAGTCATAAGTTAATTTATGTATCAAAATTACTCGTAAAGCATGCAAACTTCGTAATTAACTATAAAATAAAAATTAGTAAATTAATTTTTAATTAGGTAAAGGTTCTCAACATAAATCTATTAATATTTATTTTTATCTTGATTGATTCAATTTTTTAATTACTATGAATTATAATATAAAATGAGGGTAGTTAAAAATAAATTATTATTTTAATTTTAAGTGAACACATATTAAAGTTGATATAAGAAATTATTGATGAAATATAATATAACCAAATCAATGAAATGAGAAGTCATAAGAGATAATACTTAAAATTACATAGTATTACAACCAATTCAAAATAAACAATTTGAGAAAAAGATATAAGTTTTATAGGAAAGTAGCATTTTAAGATATTATGACAATTGAATGTAACATCCTCCACCATCAAATAAGATATGAATCTAATTGCCTCATAAAACATATCAAAGCAATAGAAAATAATATATTTAAAGTTATCAATATAGATATATAATTTGATGGAGATCATCAAGTGAAATGTAATGACATTTCTTTGGTCTTGATTAGAGCTTGCTTAGAATTACTTCAAATTACAAAAATAACAGAAGAAATAATATTAAATTATTATTTTAAAATTAAATAAATAAATCTTAAAGCTCAAATTAGATAAACTAAAGGAATATAATATAATCAAGATAAAGTAATTTAAAAATTATAGTAAATGTTTTTGAGATTTACATAGTAATGTATAAATCAATGCAAAACTTTAGAAGAAATAAGACATTTCTTTTAGAAAGTTGCATTCTAAGACACTCAAAATGTCAAGCATAACATCATTGATCAGGAAATTAGTTATGAATCAAAATATTCATAAAGAATGTGTAAACCCATGAAAATAAAATATTTAAAAGTTTCCAAGTAAATATAGATTGGATAGAGTTAGTGGGGAAGAGTCTAAAAAATTTTGTTTCACTCTATATGACTTATTTTTCAATTACTACAAATTATGATAGTAAATATATATTAAAGTTGAAATTAGATAAATTTAAGTAATATAATTAGCCAAAATGAAGTGATGTAATGCTCATAATAGAAGATATTTAGAGCTTCATAGTAATATAAAAAAGCCAAAGTAAAATATCTAAATAACTGAGATAAATTGTATGATAAAGTTACATCGTTAAATCATAAAGTTAGGCATTAATCAAAAAGTTTAATAAATCGTGTCAAAAACCAATGCAATAAAATATTTTGAAATATAAAATTTAATATTTAGTCTAACATAATTCATTGAGATAACTCCAACAATGTCTGTTTCATCCCTATTTCAGCTCATTTTGAATTACTATGAATTAACTAAATAAGTATTCATTAATAAGTAACACATTAATATTTTAATATTCAATATATATATATATATATATATTAAATCTATGATAATGTAAATTGAAGAAATGTAATTTCGTATAATAGAAGACATATATTTTAAAAGTAATATAATGAAATAAAATTAAAATATTTGAAAAAAAAGATATCTTGAGTGGGAATGCTGCAACCAAGACATTAAGGAGCTAAAGTGTAACATCTTCATCATAAATCTAGTAATAAATAAAATTTCTCAAAAGGTGCAAAAACTATTAGGAAATAAAATTTTTATAAAAACAAAAAAGAATATTTAATTTGATATAAATCATTAAGATGGGTCCAATTATGTTTCTTTTATCTTGATCAAATCCTATTCAGAATTAATAGCTGCTAACAAACTAAACACACAAAGATATTAATTATTATTATTTTAATATTATGTAAATATATTATAAATTAAAAAATGAGATAACTTGAATCAATATAATAAAACCAAATCAAAGTGATGTGAAGGTCACATAAGAAATTGCTTAGTGTTGCATAGTATTATTATTAAATTAAAGCAGAGAATTTGGAGAAATGAGATAAACTGTAAGGAAAAGTTGAATTCCTAATTAATTTTTCAAAGTATCTTATAAAACATGGAAAACATATAAAAATTAATTTTTTGGTTATATTTAAATTAATTTTTAATTGATAGAGCTTTCGGGATAATTCTAAACATTTTTATTTCATCCTAACTTAATCTTGTTTAGAATTATCATGAATTACTAATGTAAATTACTATAAAGAATAAAAAATTATTATTTCAATATTATTTAAATATATATTAAATCTAAAATATGATAAATTGAAATAATATTATACAAAGAAAATAAAGTGATATAAAGGTAACATCGGAGATGATTTATAATCAAATAGTAATCTAATCAAATCAAACAAAAAACTTTGAATAATGTAGATTAATTGAATGGGAAAGTTACATTCCATGGTACCAAGGAGAATAAGTATAACATACTTGATTATCAAATTAAGCACAAATATAAATACCTCATAAAGAATGCAAAACATTTAAAAATAAAATATTTAAAAAAATATCCAAAATAAATATTTGATTTGATACAACTCGTGGAGACGAGTCCAAAGACATTTATTTGGCCTTAATTAAACATTATTTGGAATATTGTGATTTACCAATGTAAAAAAACATAAATAAAATAAATTGTTCCTTTGTTTTCGATCAAACCTTGTTTGGAATTTCCATGAATTACCAAATCAATTAGCTTAAATTGAAAATAAAGTACTATTTTTAATAATATAAATATATATTATGTTTAAAATGAATAAAATTAAAGAAAAAATACGACAAAATTAAAAAAATTGTAAAGGTCATTAGAGAAGACAATTAGTGTATCAAAATAAAAAACTAAATTAAAAAAAACAATTGAAAAAATGAGATAAATTATATGAAAGAACTAAATTTGAAGATATTCTATAGTGATTGCAATGTCCACGATTAGCAAAACTGGTACAATTCGAAATGTTATGTAATGGTTGTCAAAATCTTGGAAAATTAAGCTATCTTAAATATAAAAGTGAATATCTAATTTTGATAGATCTTTATAGAATCTTCGAATAACCAAAATAGATAATGATATAAATTAATAAACTATTGTTTTATTATTAGGAAAAACTATATTAAAGATGAAATGAGACAAATTAAAGTAATTTAATGTATAAAAATCAATGTAATGTGAATGTTAGACAAAATGATATTTATAATTGCATGGTAAAGAGATCAAGTGTAAAATTTTTTAGAAATGAGATAATGTTTTTGAAAAGTTGCTTTCCAAGATACTAAATGATCAAGTGTAGCATTTTTATCATTAAATTATGTACAAATTGAATGCCTCATAAAGTGTGGAAAAGATTTAAGTAATAAAATAAATAAGATTATTAAAATGAATATTTAATTAGACAGATCTCACTTATATGAGTCAAACAATGTTTGTTTTTTATCTCAACCGTACCTTATTAGAATGTATTGCAAATTAAAAGTTAAATAGCCCTAAATGATAAAACATTATTATTTTAGAATTAAGTAAAGATGTAATAAAGTTAAAATCAGATAAATTAAAAGGATGTATCGTAAAAAAACTACGTCGATGTAAAGGTCACAAGAGAGAAGAATTTGATTGTCATTTTAATAATTCTAAATGAAAGTAAAAAAAACTTGATTAAATTAATTAAATTTTATAAGAAAGTTGCATTCAAAGATATATAGAGATAAAGTGTAGCATCTCCAATCATCATATTAAGTACAAAGGAAAATGTTTTATTAATCTTACCAAACTTTGAGAAAATAATTTTTTTTAAAATATAATAATTAATATTTATTTAGTTGGAGCTTATTAAAAAAAGTTCATAAAATCTTATCTCGTCTCCTTTGAACATAATTGGGAATTACTATGAAGTACCAAAATAAGTAAGCATAAATAATAACAAATTAATGTTTTAATATGATGTAAAAAAATGTTAAAGCCAAATGAAACAAATTTTATTAATATAATATAAATAAATCAAAACAATATGAATATAACCAAAAAAAAGCAAAAGATTATAAAAATGAGATAAATTTAATGTAAAGGATCCATTTAATAACTCCAAAGAGATCATATAACATAGTTAATCATCAAATTAGGTATAAATAAAAATATCTTTTAAAATATATCAAGATCATAGAAGAAAATATTTAAAAAATAATAATTAATATTTAGATAATTTGCTCACTTTTTTGTTAAACTATATTTTGATTAATAAGAATAGGAAATGAATAAGAATTAATGATAAAGAAGAGATTAATATGAAAAGAAGAAGAAGAAGAAGAAGAAAAAGTTGTAGAAGAAGTAGAAAAAGATGAAAAAGAAGAAGAAGATGATGATGATGAGTAGGAGGAAGCAGAAAAAGATGAAAAAGATGAAGATGTTCATGAAGAAGAAGGGGAAGAACAAGATGATTAAGAAGAAGAAGAAGAGTCGTTTCTAAGGACATTCATTTAATCATGATCAAACCTTTTTCATAATTATTATTAGTTATCAAATAAAATAATTTTAAATCATAATAATTTTTTTAAAATATTAATTTAACATATGTTTAAAAAGAAATGAGATAAATTTGAGCAATGCAATGTTACCAAATCAAATAATTGTAAAGGCTACAAGAGAGAAGAATAGGTGTTCTACAATAATATTACAAAATCAAAATGAAAAATTTAAAGAAATTAGATAAATTGTATAAAACTTTTGTATTTAAAGTTGCTAAGAAGATCAAATGTAATATTTTTTAGATATTAGTTTAAATATGAATCCAACTATCTCATAAATTATGCCAAAACCATATAATTATTTTTTCAAAAAATATAAAATTAATATTTAGTTGGGGAGAGGTGTTCTAAAAATCTTTAAAGACCTTCTTTTGGTCTCAATTAGATATCATTTGAAATTACTATAAATTCCCAAATTAATAAAAATAATAATAATAAATTAATATTTTAATAATAGATAAATGTGTATTAAACATAGAAAGACATACATTGAAGAAATATATTATAATATTGTCAAACTTGTGTAAAAGCCACATAAGAGGATATTTAGAGTTACGTAGTAATTAACCAAATCAAAGTAAAACATTTGAAGAAATAAAATAAATTGTACAAAAAAGTTGCATTATAAGACACTAAGATGATCTAGAGTAATATCCTCCATTGTCAAATATAGTTTGTTTTAAAATGACTTGCAAAGCATCTAAAAACTTTGAAAAGAAATGGATCATCAAAACCTAAAAAATGAATATTTAATTAGGAAGCATGCTTTTAGATAAGTCAAGTGAAACTTGTTTCATTTCCATTTGTCATTCTTCATACTTATGATAAATTACTAAAATAATTTAACATAAATAATGATAAATTATTATTTTAATATTATGTCAATCCATATAATGTTGAAATAAGTATAATTGAACTAATAAAAAGAAACTTTTTAACAATTAAGATAAATTGTATAGAAAAATTGCGTTCCAAGAGATCACAACCATCAAGTGTAATATCCTTAATTCTTAAGTAGCTTAAAATTGAAAAGTTTCTAAGAAAATTAAAAACACTCTAAAAAAGAAGATACCTAGAAAAAAAAAATGAATATTGAATTTGATAGAGCTCATCGAGACGAGACTAGTGATGTTTGTTTCACCTACATCAAACTTCAATTGGGAATATAGTAAATTAACAATATAATTAAACATGAAAATTTAAAAATAATTACTTTAATATTAAGTAAATATATACTTAAGCTATAGCGAGAAAATTTTTAGCAATGTAATATAAATATATCAAAGTGATGTGATGGTCACACAAGATGAGAATTAGAGTTGCATATTAATATAAATAAATTAAATAAATAATTTAAAGAAATAAGATAAATTATATAAGAAAGTTGTGTTCCAAAATCTAAGGACATCAAGTGTGTCATCCTTTATCTTCAAATTAGGTTCACTAAAAATATCTCATAAGACATTTTAAAACTTCAGAAATAAGATATTTAAAAAGTAAAACTTTTAAAAATGTCATCAACACTAATCTAACAACTTTTGTTTTATCTTAACCAGACCATATTTTGAGCTACTACGAATTTCATTAATAAATAATTGTATATAATAATAAATTATTATTTTAAGGTAAAGTATATATATATATATCTGTATGTGTGTGTGTGTTAAAGTTGAAATAAAGATAATTTCAAGAAATGTAAAACAATCAAATCAAAACAATCTTAAAGTCTTACAAGAGAAGAATTTGAATTTTAAAGAAATATCACCAAAAGAAAAAAAAATATTTAAAGAAATAACCCATCATAAGAAATATTTAAAAATATAAAATTAAAATTTCAATTAATAAAACTACCAAATCTAGCCCAAAGATGTTCATTTCTTTGTGATCTCACCTTAATTGGAAATCCTACCAATTACCATTATAGAAAAGCATAAATAAAAATAATTTATTATATTAATTTTAAGTAAAGATATAATAAAGCTTAAATAAGTTAAACTAAAGTAAAATAACATAACTTATTATGAAGTAATATAATATCATAAGATATGAGAATTAGAATACATTGTAATATCATAAAATCAAAGTAAGTTTTGAAAAACAAATGAAGTCCAATCAAAATAAAGCAAATGGCATTGGTCTCATTTTGACGAGAATTATAAAATTACATCTTTGTTTTATTTTTTCAAAATATTTTGTTTTCTTAATTCTCCATGTTTTATAAGGTATTTTTATTTTAACGTTTTTTGATTATCAAAGATGTTACACTTGAAATGAGTAAAGTAATATAACAAAATAAAGGTGATGTAAAGGCCACCGATTGTTAATAAGTGTTTCATAATAATATAACTAAATAAATTAAAAAATTTGAAGAAATGAGCAAAATTATATGAGAAAATTGAGTTGCAAGATGCTAAGGAAATCTATTATAACAACATAAACCATTAAATCAAGAATGAATTGAAATTACATGTGAAGTGTTCCAAAACTACAGAAAATAAAAAAAAGAAAAAAATATAAAAATGTTTTTTTTGTCAATTTACCTCACTTGCTATCACTATAAATTACCAAATTTAATAAACTTAAATAATAGTTACTTGTTTTTTTAATACTAATTAAATGTATAATAAAGCTAAAAACATGTAAATTAAATTAATGCATTTTAATGAAATAAAAGTGATACAAATGGCTCACCATAAGAGAATAAGAGTTTTCTAGTAATATAACTAAATTAAATTGAAATATTTGAACAAATTAATTTATTTGTAAACACAAGTTATATTCCAAGATGTCAAGAAGATCGAGTGTAACTTCCTCAATCATCACACCAAGTATGAATCGAAAGGATTCATTAATTGTTACAATTGACTTAAAATAAAATGTTTAAAAAACTAAAATTGAATATTTAATTAGATGGAGCTCTTGGAGATCAGCTATAAATACTTATTTTATCTCTCTGAAACCTCATTTGGTATTTCTATAAACTATCATAGCAAGTACCAAAAAATAAAAATAAGTAATTATTTTAATATACTGTAAATAAATCTTAATGATTAAATGTTAAAATTGTAGTAATGTAATATACACTAATCAAAGTAATGTGAAGGTAACACAATAGAACATTTAACATTGCATAGTAATATATAAAAATAAAAGAAAATAAATTTAAAAAATGAGACAAATTTTGAATGAAATATTTCTTCTCAACCTTCTAAAGAGATCAAGTGTAACAATGGTGATCATAAAATTAGTTAAAATCAAAATGACTTGTAAATGATGTCAAAATCATAGAAAAAAGGCTAAAAAAATTAATACTTAATTTGATAAAGCTCATCTAGATGAGTACAATGAAGTTTGTTTCATCAAAAATGGACTTTGTCTAGAATTACTATGAATTACCAAAGTAATTATGCCTAAATAATAATAAATTATTATTTAAATATTAAAAGACATATCTTAAAATAAAAACTAGTTAACTTTAAGCCCTATATTGTTACCAATTCAAGTAGGTATAAAGGTCACACGATAACATAATAAATGTTTAGCTTTTGTAACATAACCAAATCAAAGCAAAAACTTTAAAAATGTTAAATAAATTATATGAAATAGTTGAACACAAATATACTATGGAAATCAATTGTAACATCCTCGATAGTAACATGTGGCACGAATCTCGTAATAATATGTATCAAAGCCTAACAAAAATTTTAAAAATTTGAAATTAAAATTAAATTACATAAAAATTGATGAGATGAGTCAAATAACCATTGTTTTGATTTTATCAGAACTTGTTTAGAATTATATAAATTATTAAAGTAAATATGCTTAAATAGTAATAAATTATTATTTTAATATTATGTAAATATATATTAAAACAAAAATAAGTTATAGTAAAGCAATCTATTGTGGCAAAATTAAAGAAATGTAAAGGTCACACGAGATGAAAACATTTGAAGAAATGAAATAAGTTGGAAACGAATGTTACTTTCTAAAATACCAAGGATATGGAGGTTAACATCCTCAATCATCAAATAAAGAATGAATAAAATTGTCTCAAAAAGAATGTCAAAACTCAAAAATTTATAATATTTGTAAATATAATAAAATATTTACTTAGATTGAGTTATCTAAGTCAAGCCCAACAAACATTTATTTTTTTTATGAATCCTCGTTTAGAATTTTAGTAAATTACCAATATAATTTAACATTAATAGTAAGTATTCTTTTATTATTAAGTAAATATATTTTAAAATTTAAATGTGACTTATTGAAGTAATATAATATAACCAAATTATATTGATGTAAAAGTAAGAGAGAGGAGATTTAGAGTTACATATTAATATAACCAAATAAAAAAATATTTTATGAAATGAAATAAATTGTAATGGAAACCTACATTCTAATATACATAGGTGATCAAGTGAAACATCTTTACTCATCAATTTACGTATAAATTTAAATATCCCAAAATACGTGCCAAATTCTTAGAAAAAGAACACTTAAAAATATAAGAAATGAATAGCTAATTAGGTAATGCTAGAGGAGATGACACTAATGACATTTGTTTCATCTCAAATGAATCATCTCTAAGTTTTATCGATTAAAAATACAATTAAACATAAAATTTAATGAATTGCTTTTTTAATATTAATTAATTACATATTTAAGTTAAAATTGAAAAAATTGAAGCAAAGTATTTTAACTAACTCAAAGCATTCTAAATATCACACTAGAGGAGAATAAGGTTTTCAAAGCTATATAAATGACTAAAAATGAAATACTTGAAAAATATGATAAGTTATGTAATAAAGTTACGTTCTATGGTATTGAAGAGATCAACTGTAACATCTACTATTATCAAATTGAAACAAATCAAATTGTCTAGAAATACTTACAAAACTATTAAAAATTAAACATTTTAAAAATATTAAAATAAATAGTAATTGAACAGAGCTTGTAGAGACAAGACTGGTTATGTTTATTCATCTGAATCAAACCACTTATAAAATTACTATAAAGGTTTAAATTAATTGACCATATAATAGTTATATAGCCAAATAAAACTTAAAGAATTAAGATAAATATTATTGGAAAGTGACATTCTAAGATAGTAATGACATCGAGTGTAAAATCCTTGATTGAAAAATAAGAAAAGAATAACAAAGCCTCATAAATAAAACAAAAACCTAGAAAAAAAATATTAAAAAAATAAAAATTAATATTTACTTGATTGAAATTCGTTCAAACAAGTCAATGGTTTTTGTTTTGTCTTACTAGGAACTCATTTAGAATCACTGTGAATTACTAACATAATTAAACATAAAATAATACTTTGTATTTGGATATTAGTAAAAATATATTAAACCTTAAATTGTACAAATACAAATAATATAATACAATCTAATCAAAACCATGTAAAGGTATCACAAGAGGAGACCCATAGGCTTCTATAAATATAAGAAAATCAATAAAAAACATTGAAGAAATAATATAAATTAAATATAAAAACTTGCATTCCAAGATAGAAAGAAAACCTTATGTAACATCTTAGAACATTAAATTATGTGCAAAGTCAAACATATCATAGAGCATACCTAAACATTTGAAAATGAAATATTCAGGAATATACAAGGACATTTGCTTCTTTGTAATAGGACCTTGTTATAATTGCTAGTTATTATGAACATATATAATGAAAAAGTAATAATTTTTTTTAAATTATTAACGAGATATATAATAAAACAAAAATGAGATAAATTGAAGCAATATAATATAACAAAATCAAATTTATATATAGGTCACATGAGATGAGAATTAGGGTTTTATAGTAATATAACAAAATTAAAACTAAAACATTTGAAAAAGAAACAAATTGTAAGGGAAAATGTTGCATTCTATCATATAAAGGAGATCGAGTGTTACATTATCAATCATCAAATAATGTACAAATCAAAAGGTTTCATTAATTATGCAAGAACATAAAATATAAATAATTTGAAAATATATAAATTAGTTAATTGAGCTGATCATAATGAGTCCAATGGCTTTTATTTCATCTAGAATAGACTTTTTGGAATTATTGCAAATTAACATAATAAATTTAAACAAATAATGATATCTTAATATTTTAGCATTGAGTAAATAAAAATTAAAGCTAAAAAGATATAAGCTAAAACAATGTAATAAAAAAAATTAATATGATGCGAAGGTTAGATGAGACGTTATTTAGAGTTTCATAATACTAGAACAAAACCAAAGAAGAAACTTTTAAAAAATGAGACAAATTGTAGAGGAAAGTTGTATTTAGAAATACTTACGAGATCAAAACAAACATCATCGATCACCAAATTTTATATAAATAAAAATGCCTCATAAAATGGCTATGTCCTTAAAGAATTAAATATTTAAGAATTCAATAATGAATATTTAATTAGATAGACCTTGATAGTATTGTCCAATGATGTAAGTTTCATCTCGATCGAATCTCTATTGGATTTCTTACAAAACGCTAAAATATATGAGAAAATAAGTGTTAAATTATTATTTTATTATCAAGTAAATTTGAAGTCGAAATGAAATATATTGAAGTAATATAATAGAACTAAATGAAAGCGATGTTATTGTCACATAAGAAGAAATTTGGTGTTATAGTTTAAGACAACCAAATGAGCTTAAAAAAGTTGAAAAAAAATATGATAAATGCACAAGAAAGTGGCATTCTAATATTTTAAGGTTGAGTGTGAAATATTTGATTATCAAATTAAGTACAAATCAAATCATCTTATAAAGCATGCTATTGAAATGAAAAAGAATACCCTTTGAAAGGAAAATAAATATTTAATTTCATTGAGGTCATTGAAAATGAGTCCAATGTAGTTTGTTTGGTACAAATTAGACCTTATTTAAAATAACTACAAATTAATAAAGTAAATAAGAATAAATTAAAAATTAATTATAGATTTGTTATATGCAAAATATTTATTGAAGTTGAAATAAGATAAATTTAAGGAAACTAATATAACCAAATTAAAGTATTACTAAGGTCACATTAAGGGAGTGTTAGAGTTACACAGTAACAAAAACAAATCAAAGAGAAAAGATTGAAGATGTAAGATACATTATTTGTGAAAGTCACATTCTAAGATATTAAGTTGATTAAGTGTTATATCATCTATGAACAAATGAGGTTTGATTCAAAATATCTTGTAAAGCATACAAAAATCTTACACATTAAAATATTTTAAAAAAAAATATAAAAAGGAATATTTAATTGGATAGAGTATATCGATATGAGTCTAATGATATTTGTTTGTCTCAATCTAAGCTCGTTTGGAATTACTACAAATTACTAAGGAAAGAACCATAAATACTAAAAAATTATTTTTTAATAATAAATAAATTTAAAATAATGTTGAATTTAGATAAATTTAAATAATTTTTATAGCCCAATCAAAATGATGTGAAGGTCACACGATGGAGTATTTGTATTTGACATTACTATAAACAAATCAAAGAGAAACATTTAGATAAATTAGATAAATTATTGAGGAAAGTTGCATTCAAACATATTATGGAGATCCAGTCTATCATACTCATTTATCAAATTACATACAAATCAATATTTCGTTTGAAATGATTCAAATAAAAAGAAAATAAATAATCAAAAATATAAATAAATGAAAATTTATTTAGGTAATGCTTCTCAAGACTAGTAAAAAAAACTTAGTTTCATCTTAATGAGACCTTGCTTAGAATTTCTTTTTAATTAATAACTTAAATAAATTTGAAGTTGAAATGAGATAAATTTGTATAACTTAATATAACAATAAAAGAAATATAAAGGAAAGTTGCACTGAAACATATTATGGAGATCCAGTCTATCATACTCGTTTATCAAATTATATACAAATCAATATTTCGTTTGAAATGATTCAAATAAAAAAATAAATAATAAAAATAATAAATAAATGAAAATTTATTTAGATAAAGCTTCCCTAGACTAGTCAAAAAAACTTAGTTTCATCTTGATGAGACCTTGCTTAGGATTTCTTTTTAATTAACAACTTAAATAAACTTATACTTGAAATGAGATAAATTGATATAACTTAATATAACAAAAAAAAGAAATATAAAGGTGACATGAGAGGAGAATTAAAGTTTAATGCTAATAGAAGCAAAAAAATTAAAGAATTTGATAAATTGTATTGGAATGTTGCAAGATTAAGTGTAATATACTCGATTATCAAATAAGATACAAATAAAATGTCTCATTAAGTAAGAGGATATCTTAAAAAGTAAAATTTTTTAAAAATATGAAAATGAATATTTGATTGGATAAATGTTTTCTTTTTTAGTCTAATGGCATTTGTTTCATCTTCATCAAACCTTATTTTTATTTTATTCTATTTATCTGACTAATTGAAAATAAATTAAAAAATTATTATTTTAAGTAAAGATATATTATAAAAGAAATAAGATAAATTTAATAAATGTGTTATAACTAAATGAAATTTATTTAAATGTCACATTAGAGAAAAATAAGAGTTTCATAATAGTATAACTAAATCAAAACAAAAACAATAAAGAAATAAGATAAATAATATAGGAAAGTTATATTCTAAGATACTAAGGAGATTTAGTTTAATAATATTTATCATCATATCATGTACAAATAAAAATAACTCATAAATCATGGAAAATCATAGAAATTAAAATATTTAAATAACTAAACCCATATTTAAATTGATAGAGCACATCAAAGTAACTTTAACATTATTTTGTCTCAATCAAACCTTGTTTACTATAACTAAGAATTACTAATGTAAACAATGATAAATAACCAAAAAACTATTATTTCAATATTAAAAATATATATAATAGGTAAAATGAAATAAATCTAGCCAATATATTATAAGTTAGTCAATGTGCTATAAAGATCAAAAGATAATAAGTTAAGAGTAACATAATATTACAACAAAATAGAAATAAAAATTTGAAAAAGTGATATAAACGATGTGGGAAAATTGCATGCAAAGATAACAACAAGACTAAGTATAACATCCTCAAACATGACATTAGGTATGAATTAAATTGCCTTCTAAAACATGTAAAAACATTGGAAAATGTGAAGTGACATTTCTTTGTTGTCGATCACAACTCGCTTGGAATTTCTATGAATTACAAATATAAAAATAAGAAATAATAGTAAATTATTAATTTAAAATTAAGTAAATAAATGTTAAATCTCAAAACAGATAAACTAGAGAAATATAATATTGTCAAATTGAAGCAATTTAATGATCACACTAAAATTAATTTAGAGTTTAATAGCAATATAGCCAAATCAAACAAAAAATGTGAGGAATTGAGGTAAAGTTTTTGAGAAAGTTGCATTCAAAGGAACTAAATTAATGGAGTATAACACCAAAAATCATAAAATAAGGTATGAATCAAAATATTTATAAAAATAAAATATTTAAAAATATAAAATGAATATATAATTGATAGAATTTGTTGAAACGAGTCAAAAGATTTTTATATTGTTTTGATATGACCTATTTTCTAATTACTATGAATTATAATAATAAGTATAGCTAAATAATAAAATATATTATTTTATTATTTTATAAATATATATATATATATTAAAGTTGAAAGGAGATCAATTTAAGAAATTTAACATAACTAAACCAAAGTGATGTAATATTCATAGTAAGGGAGAGTTAGAGTTACATAGTAATATAATTAAATTAAAGCAAAAATACTTAAATTAATTAGATAAATTATAAGAAAAGGTAGTATTACAAAATAATGAGGAGAACAATTGGGGTGTACTCAATCATCATATTAGGCACAAATAAAAAAGAATACTAAATCATGTCAAAACACAATAAAGTAAAATATTTAGAAATATAAAATTTAATATTTAATTTGATATAGTTCATGAAGATGAGTACAATGATATTTATTTCATCTTTATTTGTCGTCAATTTCAATTTGTATGATTTACCCAATTGAATATGCATAAATACAACAAATTAATGCTTAAATATTTAATAAATATATAATAAATCTATAAGGATATAAATTGAAGAAATGTAATATAATAAAATGAAAATGATATAAAACTCATATGAGAGAAGAATCATAGCTAATAAGTTATATAACAAAATCAACTCGAAGCATTAAGAAAAAAGATAACTTGCATGCGAATGTTACAAACGAGACACTAGGAAAGTCAAGGGTAACATCGTCAATAATAAAATAGACTGAATAAAAATGTCTCAAAAGCGATGAAAAAAATTTAGAAAATAATGTATTAAAAAATAAAACAAGATTACTTACTTTGATTGAGTTTGTCAAAGCCTTTCTAATGATGTTTCTTTCATCTTGATGAAATTACAATTGGAAATATTTGAATAAAGTAGATTAATTATATGGGAAAGTTACACTATAAGATATTGAAGAGATTAAGCGCAACATACTAAATCATCAAATTAAGTATGAATCAAAATATCTCATGAAGATGATAAAATCTTTGAAAATAAAATATTTAAAAATATTTAAAATAATTGTTTTTGAAAGAAATTGTTAAGATAAATCCAATGATGCTTTTTTGCCTTGATCAATCCTTTTTTGGAATTATTGAAATTTACAAATTATTATTTTAATATAAAAAATATATATTAAAGCTAAAATAAGATAAATTGAAGCAATGTATTATAAAAAAATCTAAGGAATATAAAGGTCACATGAGAGGAGATTTAAGATTACAAACTAATATAAAAATTCAAAATAAAAAGTTTGAAAAGTAAGATAAATTACATGGGAAATTTGCATTCCAAGATATAATACTAATTAACTATAACATCGTTAATTATCAAATATGGTATGAGTAAAATATCTAATGAAACAAGCAAAAATAATAAAAAAATAAAAAAGTTTAAAATAGAGAAATGAATATTAGGTTGGATATAGCTCACATGTTTTGTCGAATAATCTTTATTTCACCTTGAGTCAAACTCATTTGGAAGTATTGTGACATACCAAATAAAATTGGTATAATTAATAAAAATTTATTTTTATCATATTTACTATATATATATCAAAATAAAATAAATTAAATTAATGTACTATTACCAAATAAAAGTGATGTTTGAATGAGGACATAGATTTTCATAATAATAAAAAAATATAAAATTTTCATAATGTGAAAATATATTCAAAAAATTTCATTCAAAAATGCTTGGGGCATGTTTGTAAAATTCTCAATCATTAAGTTAGGTAAAGATAAAAATATCATATAAAGTTTATAAAAATAATAGAAAAAATATTTAAAAATATAAAAATAAATATTTTTAAATTAATCCAAATTATGAAAATGAATAAACAAAAATGATAAGAAATTACTATTCCTAGTATTAAGTAATATATAGTAAAGTTAAAAAGATATAAGACGAAGAAGTAAAATATAAACAAATCTAGCTGATGTAATGGGTCATATTAGTGGAGGTTTTGAATTAATAAAAGTATATTAAAACAAAAAATTGAAGTAATGAGAAAATCTACGATAAAATCATATTCCATGGTACAAGTGAGATCGAGCTTAACACATTCAACCATCAAATCATGTACGAATAGAAATATCATACAAAATATTCAAAAAACGTAGAAAATAGCACGTTTCAAATGTCAAAAAAAAATATTTAATCATACAGAGAACATCTAAAGGAGTCTAATAGCATTTTTTTATTTCAAATCTTAACATGTTGAAAATTACTAAAAATTTCAAATTAAATGTGCATAAATAACTATGTAATATAGTCAAATCAAAGTACTATGAAGTCACAAGAGAGTCGACTTTGCCTTACATTATAATATAAACAAATGAAAGAGAAAAATGAATAATTGAGATAAATTATGCAAAAAAGTTGCACTCTAAGATACTATGGAGATTGAGTGTAATTCCCTTGATCATCAAATTAAATAAAAATAAAAATATGTCAAAATGTTAGCCAAAACTCTAGAAAAAGTATTTTATTCTATTTAATAATTAAGGAGATGGAATAAGCTAGCCAAAATGAGTCTAATAGCATTGGTTTCGTCTTAACTAGATGTTAATGTGTATTACAAAAGTACATAAGCACAAATAATAATAATTTACCATTTTAATTTTAAGTGAATATAAATTAAAATTAAAATGGAATACTTTTAGCTAATATAACATAACCAAATAAAAGACATGTGAAGCTCACATACACATTTATGAATAGAAATATCTCGTAAAGCCTGTAAAAATCCTAAAATATAAAATATTTAAAAATATAAAAATATTTAATTATATATATATATATATATTATTGAGCTGAATCCAATGACCTTTTTTTATCTTAGAGTTACGTAGTAGCATAACCAAATAAAAGCAAACAATTTTAAGAAATGAGAAAAATTATATAGGAAAATTTTATTCCCAAATATTAAGGAGATTGAGTAAAATATTATTGATCATCAAAGCAGGAACCAAAATGAAATGGCTCATAAAACATTTAAAAATAATAATAAGTAAAAATCTTGAAATGTTAAATGTATAATTAATTGGATAAAACTCTCTGAGATGAGTCTGATACATTTGTTTAATCTCAATCAAACATTGTTTTTAAATACTATGAATAAAAAAATTTAAAATAAATAACAATAAGTTATTATTTTAATATTTTGTATAACGTAGTTAAAGTTGAAATAATATAACTTCAAATAATGTAATATAACTAAATTAAACTAATGTAAACGAGATTTAAAGTTTCATTATTATATAACTAAATAAAAAAACATTAAAAAAATAATATGAAAAAGCTATATTCTAAGATATTAATAATATCAAGTGTAAAATCTTCAATCATCAAATTAGGTATGAATCAAAATATTCTATAAAATCTATAAAACCCCTAAAAAATAAAATATTTAAAAAAAATAAATAGAATATTTAATTAGATGGAGCTAATTAAGATGAGTCTGATGACATTTCCTTTTTGTCAATCAAACCTAATTTGGATTTTGTAGGATTACCAAAACAAGAAGTATAACTAATGATAAATTATTTTTTAATAAGAAAAATATCTATTACTATAAAAATGACATAAATTGAAGCAGTGTAACACAACCAAACAGATCAAATGTAATAGTCTTGTGTGAGGAGATTTAGAGTTACATAGTACTATAACCAAACAAAAGCAAAACTTCATTGAGAGATACAAATAGTTCGAGAATGTTGCATTCCAAGATATTAAAGAGATTGAGTGTAATATTCATATCCATCAAATTAGGTAAAAATTGAAATTCATCATAAAGCAAGTGAGAACCCTAGGAAGTAAATATTTAAAAACATAAAAATGTATACTTAATCTGATAGAGGTCATCAAGAAGAATATAATGATGTTTCTTCTATCATGATTAGTTGTTCTTTTATACAATATAATATAACCAAATCAAAGAAAAAAGCATAAAAATGCAAAAAAATTTATGGGAGAGTTAAATTTGAAGAAACTCACATGATTGTGTGGAAAAAATGTCAGGAGTGAACAAAAAATGTCTCATACAACATACATATATATATATATATATATATATAGATTTAGCTTGTCAAGAAGCATTTATTAATGTTTGCTTCATCTTGATATTGCTTCATTCACAATTACTACAAAATATAAAAAAAGTAATATAAATTATTATTTTAATATTTATTAAGTATATGATGAAGATAATGAGTTAAATTAAAGAAATGTAACATTACAAAATCAAAGCTTTGTAAAGGTCACACAAGTTGATAAACAGATTTGCATAGTAATATGACCAAATCAAGATGAAAAACTTGATGAAAATGAAAAAACTTTTACAAGAAAGCTACATCGAAAGACACCAAGAAGATACAGTGTAGCATCATCAATTATCAAATCATGTCAGAATTAAAATATCTCATAATACATGCTAAAGTAGAAAGAAATAAAAAAACTAAATTTATTGAAAAATTAACATTGATAGAACTCTTTGAGACAAATCCAATGACATTTATGTAAACTTAATTAGACCTTATTCAGAATTACTATGAATTACGAATGTAAATAACATAAATAATAAGAAATTATTATTTTCATTTTAAGTTAATATATGTTAAGACTAAAATGAGATAAATTAAATTTATATAAAACAAAAAAAATAAATCTTTATAAAGGTCACATAGGAGAATAATTTGAGTTTCATATTGACAACCAAATCAATGCAAAATAATTTGAAGTAATTAGATAAATTGTACATTAAAAGTACATTATACGATATTAAGAAAACAAAACATAACATTCACAATCATCAAATTAATGATTTGAAATATTTCATAAAATGTGCTAATATCGTGAAAAATAAAAAATTAAAAAATGTAGAAAATGAATATTTTTCTTGGTAAAGCTCATTGATATGCATCCAACTATGTTTGTTTTATCTTGATGAGACCTCCTTAGGAATTACTACAAATTACTAAAATAAATGAATATAAATAATAATAATTTTTTCATATTAAGTTAACATATATTAGAGTTGAAATTATATAAATGAAAATAATGTAATGCAACAAAACCTAGCTGATGTAAGGGTCACATGAGAGGAGAACTATGGATATAATAATAAATCCAATTCAAAGGAAAAGATTTAGAAAGGTGAGATACATTATACATAAAACTTGCACTCCAATGTACTTTTGAGATCAAGTGTAAGATCCTCATTTTTCAAATTATGAACAAAAATATGACTAAAAAATATGTTAAAACCTTAGAAATAAAATATTTGAAAATATAATATTATAAGCTTAATTGAAAGGAGCTCATCAATAACAATCAAACAACATTTGTTTCATCTCTTTCAAACGTCTTTTCAAAATATTATGATTTAAGAAAGTAACTAAGTCTATATAAAAATAAAAAATATTTTAATATTAAGTAAAAAAAATACTATAACATATTTAAGATAAATTAAAACAATGTATTATAATTAAATTAAAGAGTTATAAAGATCACACAATAAGAGATTTAGATTTACATAGTAGTAAAAGCAAATCAAAGAAGAGAATTTAAGAGATGTGATAAATTTTTGTGGTCAGTTGAATTCCAAGATACTTTGGAGATTGATTGTTGTGTCCTTTATCATCAAATATGGTACAAATTGAAACATCTCCTAAGGTGAGCTAGAACTAAAATTTTGTAGTAATACAAGTAAATTATTGCAAAAATTTTGAATAAATGAAATATGTTCAATGAGAAAGTTGCAAGATGTCAATGATGCAAAATGTAACATCTTCAAGCATCAAATCATGTACGATACTAGTAAGATCATGTGGTACTTTCTTAATCATGAAATTCAATAAAAAATAAAAAAATGGCTTATTAATTATGCAAAAAAACAAAAAGTAAAATAATAAAAAAAATATAAAAGTAAAGGTTTTATTCAATAGAGCTCATTAAGGTCAATCCAACAACATTTGTTTTTACTTGGTTTGACATGATTTTGAAATACTTTGAATTACCAAATTAATGATAATAATAATAATAATAATAATAATAAATAGATAATAAAGTTAAAATAATAAAAATTCAAGTAATGTTATCAAAATAAAAGCTTTTTAAATTTTCAGTAAGAGGAGTATTATAGTTTCTTTATAATTTAACCAAATTAAATAAAAAATTTTGAAGAAATAAAATAAATTGATTATTAAAGCTGCATTTCAAGATACTAAAGATATCAAGTGTAACAACTCAAACATTAAACTAGGTATGAATCAATGTTTTAAAAAATGAGATAAATTATATGGTAAAGTTGCTCTCCATGATACTTAGGAAATTGATATAAATACTATCAAAGGAAGAACAAGAGTTACATAATAAAATAACCTATGCAAAGTGAAACATTTTAACAAACGAGATAAATTGCATCATTTGTTCTCCAAGATACTTAGGAGTTTGAGTGTAACATCGTTGATCTTGAAATAAGATATGAATAGAAATTTCTCAAAATATGTTCCAAAAAATAAGGAAAAAATAATTAGAAAAATTAGAAATGAATATTTAATTTAATAGAGTTCATTGGCATGACTTCGTTAAAATGTTTGAGTTACTATCAAACCACATTTTTAGTTACCACAAATTACTAAAGTAACTAAACATAAATAATAAAAAAAATATTATGTCAATATTTTGTAAATATAGATTGAAACTAAAATATGATAAATATAAGCAATGTAATATAAGCTAGTCCACAAATGCCTTATGGATCTTATGCGCAGCTTGTGAGCCCCACAAAGTGTAACATATTATAGGTTATTAGCATAGTAGTTGGTAATGCTTAAATAAGGTGTTGCCTTATTAGGAGACTTGTCTTGTTCTTTGATTGAATTGTGAAATCCATAATGGGTAGTGTGTGACATGGTGTGCTTCCTTAAAAAGTAGAAGAAGGATGAAATAATAAGTAGTAAGGTTTGTGCATGCTTGCTTGCAACACAAACAATGCACTATAGCAACTATGCATGTGAAAAAAAACTAAGCATGTTGCAGCACTATGGTAGCATGTGATAGGCTCTCCACTTGTGCTTTACTACATCCTCTATGCATGGCTTGTTGGGCCTGTAAAGTGTAATGTTTTTTGAGATTTTTAGTACTATGGCTACTAAGACAAGGATAGGGTGAAGCACCAATGAGAGACTTGCCTTCTTCTTATTAGAATTACCATAATATGCAATATGTAAAGGGGCAATGTATTGTGTGGTGCACCCCATAGTTAAAGGGGAGTTGGATGTTGGAATATGCACTAGAGTTGGAACATGCTGGGCTATGACCCTAGCCACACATTGCTATAGTTATGCATAAGGTAGTGCACTATGCCACATGTGAAAGGCAGTTTGCTCATGTCTTATGTCATCCTATACACACATTGGATGAGGCAAAAACAGAGAAACTCTTTGGTTTTTTAGCATTGTGAGTTGTTGGATCTTGGATAAGTTGTCATCTTATTGGGAGACTTTCCATTATGTAAGCTTGAAATGCCACACATTGCCCTCAATGTAATTTTTTGCTCATGCTATAGCAGAAGTTTGGAAGTTTGGTGGTATCAAGTGAGCTCAATAATGTCCTTATCATCTATGCTCTTGCTCTTCATGGTGTGACACATGGTGGCATCCCCTTTCCCTATGTGGTGGCTTTCATCATGCACAACAAAATTTTTCCAAAAAAGTGTCAATCTTTTCAACCAATGCCATCTCTCAATGCTACTACTATACGAATAAGGTGCCAGTCTAATGGGCACTTGAATTAGTGCATTATAAAATTGTTGCACCTTGCGTGTCATTTTGGGCTTTGTTTGGTGCAGTGCTTTCTTATGTCATAATGAAACTTCAGTGGCACAAATTGCACTTGGCCATGTCCTGGTTCCACATGTTGTTGCCTCTGCAGAGTGCAGTGAATGGTGTCAAGTCTCACACTTGTGATGTCTCTTCCTATGCATGTGGAATAGGGCCTCAACAAATGTTATCTATTAATTATCATATTGTATCTTTTATACGTGATAAACGTGGCGTTTCCTGGTGGCTGGCCATGTTTTGAGCACATAGTTTGCTTGTTGTCATATTGCGAATCTTGGACAAAACATTTTTAAGTACATAAGTTGTGCTCAACATCTTCGATTTTGAAGGTGCAATAATTTTAAACTATTTTATTTACTATTTAATCAATGCAAGCCTTTATCGATCATTTGTATAGCTTTGGCCTTTTTTAGGGCTTTCTATTTGTTGTACCATTTAGGTGCTAGCAAAGGTCTTCATCATGCATTTTTTTGGTATATTTTTGAACATCTTTGGATCACTCAAGTTGGATTGTCTTATGATTGCTTTTGCATAAGAGTTTGTTTTTGTGGTATTGCATCTTATGACATGGATACCTCAATGTGTTGCAGCCATTATTTGAAGTGCTTTTTCATGTAATCAAATCTTAATAAAGAGGAAGTTCATATGTTGCCTTCTTTTCTATCAAATAGGTATGTTCCATTGAATTATTTAATTCATGCCACACTTCAGTGTTGGAACTATTGGCATCCACAAACATGTGAATTATCCCTACCATATGTTGTCATGGTCTTAAAAATCACTCATTTCAATCATCATTCCCTATTAGATAGGATTGTCATCAAAGATTTCTATTACTCAAAGGTAATGTTTTAAAACTTCATGGATGGTATCCTAACTTTGGAGCATTAGCTCTTCCATTATAAAGTATAATCAGAGATGAAGAGCATGTGAATTATGACATGAGGTGCTTGTTGGTGCTTTATCTATATATTTCTACAAGGTAAATCCTACCAATAGTCATATTCTTGTCTTAACTATTAAGTCATACATCCATAAGTATGAATAATTTTAAACTATGAAACTATGAATCACTTAGTAGATTAGTTATAGTTTTCTTGATGATACATACAACACAAATTACCATAGTAATTCTAGAGCTAATACATGCAAAAAACCATGGGCTTTCGAAGTGATGCATTTAATAAGTAAAAGGTCAATATAGATTGTTTCCAAGTCCTTAAGCCTTCATAATAAGTTGTTAGAGCATGCCCTTTATGTTGGTTATGCTTCATTTGTATTTCAACACCACAAATGTTCAACAGTAGGATAGAAGCTCACCATGTGGTGCTTGGTCATGGAGGATTATGGTTCGATTTTGAGATGGCATCCTAGTAGATAGCTACCGCACCCAAGGAAGGCAACGGGTGCACAAATTACCAAATCCTAACATAGAGAGGTAGTGACAATAAATAACAATGTCAAGCACCATGTGTCTAGTAATTGGAATTAGTACAATCTACATCCGTTAATGAGGATCCCTTAAAGAGTATGTTTAATACCATCAATGATTGTAATTCCAACTCAAATAACATACATTTAAGTTGTTGCGGATAAAATGCTCATTGTTGGACCTTGCTTTGGATTGTTGGTCCTACTTTTGATTTGCATCACCTATCCTATATCTTTTTTAGCAATGTAGTCTTAGCTTAGCTGGTTGAGTCATGCCATCAACATTATTACTTAAAGAAATTAGAGTGCTCATAGAAAACTCATGTTTTGGATACATTAACATGGAATAACAACACAAGATTTTGATCCTTTAGGTTGGCTTCAGGATCAAAGCAAATATTATGAGGCATAGCCATGGGCATTTGCATTTCATTGTTAGAGATGAAATTCTTAGATTTTTGAAAGATGAACTATTATGAAAACATTTTCCAAGGATGCTATCATTAATCAAGCATGGCAGTTTGGGGCTCGAAGATGATCACATACCATCCTAGCCTCAATAAAAAATGATGTTAATAAGAGATTAGTGGATGTTTCTTTTTGGACTCTATCAATACTTTATAAGAAACCATAATGTTTGAGTTCCTTGAAAAAGTAATGATCGAAGACAACATTATACTCTCTTGAAGGAGGTTCATAAATAAAAGCATTAAAAAGGCAAAGTTAAAGCGGCTTAGAATAAGGCATTCCTTAGTCCCCAAGAAAATAATACAAAGGAGTGTTATGACGAAATTAGTCTACGACACTGTTGCCTTGGTGCTTTATATGTGATAGCTTAGAGGACTTCATTCCTCAATCATATGTAATGACACTATGGTATGAACTATGTTTTACTTTAGACAAAAGTAACTAGTTAACTATAGTAATGAGTATAGTTGAATATGATTCAATTGTTGCCACCTCAACATTAGAAAGTGGTATTCTTAGAGGTTCCATTACTTCAAATATAGTAATAACCTCCATCGTAGAAGTTGAACATGAAATCAAAGTTTGTTCAACAATAATACTAGATCTACCAAATTCAACCTATGCGACAATACCAAGTTCAACATTCAAGACATCATACACAATTGTGTCATTGTTCAAGTTAATCCATTCCTTAGAGGAGGAGTCCAATAAGAGAAAACAAATAGCCCATCAAGGGCACCATAGTTCCAACTAGACTTGATTGAAGCGTTGTAGCATGTAGTAGCTACAATGTGAATGTTAGTTTGAAGTGTATGTAAATTAAATAGTTTTTTTATAAGTACCTACAAATTCCAATTATGCCAAAGGCTGATCAAATATAAAGCAATAGACATGGTTTCTTACAAAATTGTAGCCACCCACACATTCATACACATCAAATTAAGGAGTTTAAAAATCAAACTGGTGACTCGGTAGTTAATCCCACTAACTATGAAGAAATCATTTACAAAACTATTAGAAAAGAGTTTTTTTTGTGTTATGGCATACCCAAAAAAATGTTGCACATCTTCATTGGTAGTACTACCCCAAGGACAATGTTTAGAGGCTTCAATCCCTCTTTTATGAAGGTAGGTGCAAATAGGATGCAAAATCCAAAATATCAAATCAAGCACAAATAACTCCTAAATTTTGTGATCCTACACCCCATGCTCCTTAAGCAACATCACTATAAATTTCTGATTCTCCACTTCCAAGCAAATTATCCTACAAAAAGGAAAAGGAATTAACTACAACAATCTACTAAACAGCTTTCCTAAGCAATAACATGCCTATTGTGTTTTGTAGTCAACATTGACTGCTAGGTTATCATGTTGTGAACTTTGAGGCCCCATAGTCCTTAAATAGAGTTACCATTTTCTAGCAATCGTAATGTATTATGCTGCTATCATTTGACATACTCCATGTGTAATGACACAATAATTTGTCCAACAATATTGTGTGGCTCAGAATTAATGTATGGGCTAGGTTATATGTAGAAATATCAACTAACATTGTGTTAAACTTGGCAATATAACCCACAATTGAAAGTAACTTGATCATCTAACTGGTTTCATTTTTTAACATGATTAATAATAAAATCTAAGTCTTCTTTCTAAAACTTTGTTACTATAATTAGTTTTCCTTGATATGTTAATTAAGAGGTTTAACCCATATTAGTTTTCATGCAATTACCTTCTTACAATCGTGTTCCCCTTTCTTGCTAAATAACACTTTGGATTTGTTTAGATTCGACACCTGACCTAATTGATGCCGAACTGCTCCATATCATCTCGAATGTGTCTCACTATAGTATAAGTTATAAGTGCATAACTTATGACACCAACAACATATAGGAGGTAATTAATCATAGGGTAAGAAAGGCTAATTTTTAACTTAATTATGGTAACATGATCAAGCTGGTATTATATAAGAAATAAGAGATTGTCAAACACAATAATGAAGTGATACGGTGAGAGAAGCAATCCTTATCTATGACCCCTAGTTACTCCAATCCACGATTGTTGGATACCATTAAACATAATCCCAAATTTTAGTGTAGTGATATAGGCATCAATTCATTCACACCAAAGAGTAAGGAATCACAAATGCTTTAGTATATCCATCACAAATTTGTAGCTTATGTAGTCATAGGAATTGCCTATATCTAATTTTAGCACCATCAATCCTTCTTTGAAATATCATAAGCACAAATGAGTAGGCATTTTTATGTCAAAAAAATATTATCAGATATAACATAGCCTGGTCCAAAAGTAACTTGCTACCTAGCAATGATCTCAGGAAGAACCACTTTTAGTTTATCAAAAAAAATATTTGTCAATACTATGCAAATAATACTATAGGGGATAATCGGCCTTAATTGCATGGTTTTAGATGCTTATTAAACTTTAAGGATGAGCATAATAGTGTCTCTTTCCATCACTTTTACAAAAAGCTATTTTTAAAGAATTCTTACACTACTATAACAAGGTGCACTTGCTTGATCTTGCACATAAATAACATAGTTCAAATGGAGTTCATACCAAGGGATTTATTTCTTTTCATGGACATCACAATAAATTTGATCTCAACATGATTGATTGGAGCTACAAGTGCAGTCGCTTGATCACTATTGATAATTCTCAAAGGATAAAGGGTAGTGGAGACCAATACTGCACATATCTAAATCACTGCTCGATAAAAAAACATGTGAATGTCTTTAATCTCAATGGGGGAGGACATCAGTTCCCTAAAACTTTTTTAAGATGGTGGATATAGTTGCTCCTAGAAGTACAGGTACTCACCATCCAAGAGAAACACATGTTCTAGTCCGCAAGGGTAGTCTAGTGAAGCTCTACAATATGTGACCACAATGGTTCTTCTAAAGCCAAGATAGCATGAAAGGATGAAGTAGTGCCAAAAGATCATGTTCCATGGCAGTTAAACCACTCATAAATTCGTTAACTTGAAGACCCTGGATTTTTAATTCTTACTAGAGGGGCTTTTAAGGATTTAACTTTAGCACCATCAAACTATCTTCGGAAGTAGATAAGTACATAGTGGTAGCTATTTTCTATGCCAAGCATATACTATCAAATATAGCACAACCTAGTACAAAAGCAAGTTATTCCCCTATGATTATATTAGAAAACTTGATCTTCAATCTAGCCACTAAAATTTTTGTCACTATGTTATAAATCACATTACATATGTTGACGGACTTAAAATGTTTGGATTTAAAAACCCTAAACTTTAGGAAAGAGAATGACCAATATGTCTTGTCATTATTTGGGCAAGAATCTATCCTTAAAGAATTCTTCACAGATGTGATGATATCCACCAATGCGACATTTTAATAACCATGCACAAACTCAGTTGAGATGCCATGCACACCAAGTGATTTATTCCTTTTTATGAACATCACGACATTTCTAATCACTCTGTCAATAATTTCAGCCACAAATGTGGCTACTTTATGATCTTTATTCATAGTTGTCAAAGACCAGAAAGATAAAGGATGCTCATATTACCCTTATCTTAGCACTTTTGATTAAAAAACTATATGAGTATGTCATTAGTCTCAATTAGGGAGGTCACCAGTTCCTTACTTTCTTTCTTAAGTTGGTGGATATAATTGCTTCTAAATGTAGTAGTCATTGCCTAAAAAACGCCCATGTTCTAGTCCTTAAGGGTGGGCCATTTAAAATTAGCACACTATCACCACCAAGCTTTATTTATGGCCACCGCTTTATTCCAGGAAATGATACATAATGCCAAAAGCTCATTCTCTAGCTCATTTAAGAGATTGTAGATTCCTTGTGTTTAAGGTTTGGGATTTCTTATTCTAATTGATAAGGCTTACTAGGGACATTACCAAGTTTAGCCACACTCCTTTTCTTTGAAGTTGACTAGGCACTACTAAAATAAGTTGAAAAGCTTATCCGTAGAATTTCCTTTAACCATTCTTTTCCAAGATAGATATACACTATTAGTTAATTTTGGAAATGTTAACTAGATTTTTTTGAAATTGTGTTCCTTATTAGTATTATCTAATGCACATTTCCTAAACTTTCTAGGCAATGGACATTGGACTAAGCCAATGCGAGAAAGATGAGTGATAATAATACTTAAGAAGGCTGACAAACCATCAATATTCTGGAAAGGTCTAACCAATCTTTCGTACGTGTGAGCATTCCCCTTCTTATTATTACACCAAGTAAATAAATCCCTAACTAATCAAGTAATTCTATTCTAATTCATGAATTAGATATGAGAACTCATACTAAGCTTTCTCATTGTTTTGTTTTTTCCACATTTCTTACTCTTGCTATGCAAGGCATCGATGTCCAATAAAAAAAGTAGCAATCCATGAAGTCTGGCAAAATGTCTAATTTTATCCTAGGATGGTTTTCATTTAATATAATCTTTTTATGCGTGCACCGTACAACATCACCAAATCTCATTACCATCTCATCTCAGCCTAAATAGCAACTCCATGTTAATAGTAATCCATAATATCAAGCATACCCCAATCCCATCATAATACTACAATTCCTCAGATAACCTAGTCAAAGATTGCACAAAGTATTTTTAGTTTGTGCCCAAAACCTAATCAACCTAACATCGATTAAAGGTTCTGCATGAGTTCTTAAAAAGGCAACTACAAATACTTTTTTCTCCCTCACTAAATATTGCAAGTACTCATGGTATTTTATCACTTTAATCTCTCTTTTGTTCTATTCCACGAAAGATCTCAAGACAAAAATACATTGCCCCTAGCAAATGTATCCTCTCCTGCACATCTTATCCATGCCAAATTTTCATTTTTATAAGTACAACAACTCAACTATTTAATGAAATTGCTCATGCAATTCAAAAACAACTTGTCTTCCCAAACAATATTCTAGAAGTTTGCATTCCATAAAAGACTAACAAAATTGAAGATGTGCACTTATGTAAAACAAAAATAGCTTATAGCTTATTACAAGTACAATGTTTAATTAGTGCATGAAAACCCATTTGTTGCAGTAACCATCCATAGCCATAGCCCAAAACACCACTCCTATACCTACTTTACATTTAATTAATCTCTACAATGCATGCTGGAGCGACCAATCTTCTCTTTTTCTTTAATGAAACTATAGCTTTTGAATTGGTTATGTGCAACCACACTTCTTATATATCTTAGCTGGCCTAATTCTTGTATCTTATTACCAAGAATTAAAAATCCAACCTTGAAACATAAGTTGAATTCCATTGACCCACCATTTTGTAGTAACTAAAAGAAAACTTTTCTTCCCATATTGCATAGTAATGAGTCCAAATGTAAGTAGTTGTTTAAATATATAGCCACTAAGTTATCCTCTGAAAAACTTTTCTACATATATAAAATAAATTGTGCTAATTTCTCCACTAGTTCTTTCTGCAACTTTGCATGCTATGCCCCACACCTATGTGAAGGTTAATCCCTAGCCTCCAAAGTTGTAGTCTTAAGTCATTGATCGATAGAAAACTAAATTGAAGCTCCTAACTGTAAAAGTTGAGAAAATAGAAGCAAAAGTAACTTGATTTGTGCACCTTGTAGCAAATACACTCATAAAGCGAGGTCTTCTCAGTAGCAACTTCATCATTCTCTAACCAGTATCCTCACCACAAATCTTCATCAATTCCATTTATATTAGTTTGGAAAAATTCATACTGGCTTGCACATAAAGCTACTTCTCCAAGAGTGTAGATTATTGTTTCCAATTTGCTCTAGCCATAATTGATTAATACATATAACCTTCTTTCAAGATTAATCTTGTCCTCAGGAACTAGTAATCTAAGACTCCTTGGGCATGTTAGAGTTTTTTCATAAAATCCATCGCAACATATAATTTCTTAACCGAACTTAGAAAAATGCAGCCTCAAAAATTGCACTTTCTTCCTCATGCTAATTAGAATTGAGCCCCTACTAATAACTAAGTAAAAAATTGCAAAGCTAATTTTAACCATAACCACTATGCAAACAATCATGTAGCAAACCTCATCATAGTTGTAGCCGTGCTCGAGCCTCACTTGATCAACAACTTGTAAAATAAGTCCCAAGAATGTTCTTAAATGTAGCAAAATTCTGTGAACTATATACACAGTATGGCCAACACCAATGCAACAAAACAAAAGAACTCTTTATCCTCACCCACTCCAGCCATAATGCCCTTTAGCAACATCAAGGTAAACAATGAGTAATTTTAAAGTGTTCCTAATAACAACAAAATTATATCCTCATCCTCTAAATTTCCTAGAAATGTGAAGCCACTGCACATTGCTCTTGCCAATCCAATCTTCATTTACCTTGTTGTCCTTTATTGTTTCTTATTTTCCAAATTACCACGTGCTTCCCCCTCTCTTTAGTCATGCCTTTCATTATCTTAAAAAAATCATTTCAATGTTCTTTTGCCCTTCTTTTCAGCTTGTAGCTCGACCACTACATTGGATGAACTTGAAATGTGTGAGTGTTCTTCCTACCTCTCTAACTTTATAGCTAAGTGCATGCATACTAGTAAGACTTTTCTTCATTTCCTTATTGCTTGGTGGACTAAAATTTTTATTTGTAACAGGATCAACATCTTCACTTTTCTACATCTATATTGATTTATCCTTATGTGTTTCACCATTAGGTCCCTTTTTCTTAGTGTAGGACCTTCCTCTTTTCATTTCTTGTATCATGTTCTAATATTTATATTTCTTTCTTATCTCTTGACTACCCATATCATTTGCTACTATAGTTCAATATTGTCATGATGTTTCCATTAGCCTCCTTTTCTTTTGTTTGACATCCATCCAAGGACCTAGACCTTGTTTCTTCACATCATGATCCTCTTGACCTATCTATGTCAAAATAGCTTCTCTATTCTTAGCCTATTCTAGTTTTATATTTAACGGGCAAGAGCTCTTAATTGTCATAATAGTGAGTATTACCTAATTTGATACACATATAGAAGCATGACCCACCTTGTCATATGTGCAGCATATTGTGGGTAATCCCTCATATTTAAACAATTAAATAGATCAACCCAAGGGTCCATTAATCTATATTCTCACTCCAAACGGTTTGGAAAGGCCTATTCTGACACACTCCTTAGCAAAGTACGTCCTTTACATATTTGTCATCTAGCCATCAAGATATATAGAATCCTTTGCACCGTTGGCAATGCAAAGCATTTTCTCTATGTTCCAATACGCAAGTAGGAGTTCTAAAAAATATTTAGGCCAGAGTAGACATAATGGCTTACGTACTAGGTTTAGGTTTAACTATCCATATGTCCAACATAATACACATCTAATAACATGCCTTGGTCCTCCCAACCGCATAAAATCTCAATCTTTAATCAAATCAAGTTACAAATAAAAATAGCTAACCATCATGTCTAGGACTTGAAAGCCTCTCAAATGGCCCCACCTACTCCATAATATTTTTGTTATCCATTGAAAAGATAGATGGCCACTATACACTTTACCGATGATGTTGAACTTTTGGTAGTGAATACATAGCTCATAGGCCCTATTCTATTGATGCACTTCATCACTATTTATGAAAGAAGTATCCTAAGGTGCCAGGATCTTAATATCCAAATTAATTGGTCTCTGAAAGAAGTTAAGAAGGGGACCTCTCATCAGCAACAAATTATCACTGCCTTTCCTTCCATCAATAAGCACCTTGTTGAAGGTGACTTTAACAGGGTGATATTTAGCTCATGTTTATCATTTTCATAATTATCTTACATTGTCACTACAACATTTACACAAAAACCATGTGTTTAGACATAGAAAGACTCCCAATTACACCATTTGGATAGGGAGTCTATGCTTGTGATGCAATACAATTTTTAGTAACTACATCCAAATCCCTTTCACTATCAGGTGGATTTAGTTTTTCTTTTTCTTAAAATATTATGTGCAATGTTGCCATTTCATCCTTTTCTAAAGAATGCCCACCATGACCATCTAATTGTCACAATTCCCTAGAATGAACTACCATGTTTCCTACACAATGCTAAAATTCACCTTTTATCAACAGACTCTGATCGTGAGGGCAATTTTAGAATCTAGGAAGATCTAGCTAGGACTATTTAGCTTTGCATTTTCTTTAGTTAAATGTAAACCATCAAAATTTTTTCTTGTTATTTGGACACTTACAACAAATTAATTTTGTTTTCTTGACTAACTTTTATATTTAGCTCTCAATATGTTCATCACAGCTCATTGCATATTTAGATGATCAGTAATTCCAATTTCATTGATGATGTTGACGAAAGAAATCAAATGAATGGATACCAAACATAGGCCCTGAGCATACTATCATTGCATGGCATGTCCAAACTCTGTTTGCTATTGCTTCTTTAGCTCTGACTTACCAATGCCATTAATAAACCCACCATATGTCACCTTCTATAGATACGACTCTATCTATTACACATGTCGCATTCATATAACTCCGTCTATCACATCTATAAAACTCTTCCAGAAGAAATCTTCGGGTTCCTTGATAACGAAATGGTTGAATCCTACATCATACTCTCCTCAAAGAGTCTAATACATAAAATTACTAAAAATATAATACTAAACTAATAAGAGAAGGGGAATTCCCTAATCCCAAACAAAATTATATGAAAAAGCATGATACACCACCCAATTAGCTACATAGTTGTAGTAACGCTTTAAGTGGGATATTTTGAAGCATTGCATACTTTACACATATGTAACAGCATTATGATGGTTACTTCTAAGTGCTATAAACAAGCAACTAGTTCACTTCAACCATAGCCATTATTAAGTCTGATTTTACCTCCAATATGTAGATATTAAAAAGTAAATTCCAAGGAGCTTCATTGCTTCAATAATAGTAGTGGCCTCCATGGTAAAACTTTAACCTAAAATCCAAGTTCTACCATTAATAATGGCTTACCCATGTCATTCTAAATAACAATATCGATTCGAACATTTAAATTATCTTACACCACTACGTCACAATTGCGCTTAACCCAACCCATTGGAGCAGTCTAATAAGAGGTAAAAAAATAGATCCAAAAGGCCACCGAACTCTCACAGGACAAGATTCGACAAATGGAACAAATAGTACTACCAAATAGAATAATTCGTTGGAGTACAACCAAGTTGGGCACCTGGGCACCTTGTCTCTGTGTAGTTAGATAGTTCTTTTAATATAGAGGTGATATAATGCTAAAGTAGCAAATGTAATTGTGGAAGATATAGTTGTGTATGATATATTTACTAATATCAAGTTAAGAGGCTTATTTAAAGATTTAAAATCCTTATTATTTACTCTATCGAGCATGGGGTTATCGTTTGCGTAGTTTGTGAATCAAAATTCCTTCATTGTATGGTACTGTTATAAGATATGTTGCAGATCTTTTATCACATTATAGCCCCATGGATAGAGCAACAACATGTCAATCCATCTTTCACATTACCAAGAGTGAGTAGGAAGCATATTGAAGACTAATCTCCATATGAAGACACTATCATGAGGTTGTAAGTGTCATTTTTGAATGCACATAGCCTCCTCACTTATTACATTTTGGCTTATATACTTGCTACTATAAATAAATTTTGAATCCAACACATTGACCTCACTTTGTTTGAAGTACAACACATCTCTTTCATTTGGTATGGCCCAAAGGGAATGCATAATCTAAAATACCAAAGAGGGAAAGAATAAATTTTGTATCTTATCATGGTCCCACACATTGTGTTCCTTCAATAGATTTACAACATGCGTTAGATGGTCCACTTCCATGTTGACATAGGTATGGTACGAAGCAATAGGAAGGATGCCAAGCTAGTAATCTGATAAAAAGGAATGCATGAAACCATAAGACATCTTCCCAAACCATAACCTACTTATAATGCATTATAAGCAATGCTACCTGCCATGTTGGCAAACTACAGACTCCAAGTCCACCACATTCACTAGGAAGAGTTATCAACTCCTTGTACACATAATGTAGTGTGCTGGTAACATTTGACTTATTTCACAAATATCAACACATCAATTTCTCTTAACTTAGCAATAGTGTTGCTTAGAATTAAGAAGTGGGATAAGTAAAATGTATGAATTGTAGCTAACACTATGTTGATCATGACAATAATAGCCCTAACATTTATTATGACATGATAATCTATCTTGATGAAGACTTTTTGATACAATTAATAATCAATTTGGAGTTTTTTTTTCTGAAGATTTAGTTGTTATAATAGGTACCCTTAGAAATTTCAATTAATTAGCTTGACTCACATGCAAGCTTCCTACTATCATCTTCTTTCACTTTCATTCAATCCCTTTGATAAATAATACTTTAGATTTTTTATGATTTAACACATAATAATACTGTTTCTTATACTACTTCATAATGTTCTGAATAGTCCTCACAATAGAAAAAGTTGTTGGTGCACACATTACCATATAGAAGGAATGTAATCATTGAGGAGGAATGGTTAATCTTAATCCCAATTGGGGCTCCTTTCTTCACTTTGTTTTGAACAAGCCAAGAGACACATCATATATAATGGTAAAAAGGTTTAAAAAAAGTGGACAACCCTATCTAAGACCCCAAGAAGCTTCAATCCACTAATGGTGGATACAATTTAATATAATCCTAAATCTTAGTGTTAGCCTCAATCTAATTACACCAAAGATTCAAGAACCACAAATCCTTCAGCATATCCAACACAAATTTCTAGTTGATGTTATCATAAGCCTTGTCCATGTCTAACTTTAATGCCACAAAACCTTCTTTGGTAGAAGATAATTTCATGTAGCAAACCATTTCCTATGCAAAAAAATATATTATCAGGTACAACACAACTAAGTACAAAAGATACTATTTCCCTAGCTATACTATTAAGAGGCACTATCTTTAATTTAATCGCTAAAAATTTGGTCACAACTTTGTAGATCACATAGTAAAGACTAATGGGTCATAATTGTTTAAGTTTAGAAGAACTTTAAACCTCAGAGATAAGAATGAATTTTTAGATAGCTACAATCACATCAATGATAGTAATGTTCTAATAACCATGCACAAAGTAAACAAAGATGCCATCCAAACTAGGGGCTTTATTTCTTTTGATAAATAATGTAGCATTTTTTATTTCATTAAAATTGACTTGAGCTATAAGAGCTACCACTTTCTCACTACTGATAGTTCAGGCTAGAAAGTTTGGGGAGGATCTTATTAGCCCCAAGCTACACCACTTATTACTATGGAACAACATGAGAATGCCTTTAATTTATATTAAGAAAGCTATTACTTCTTTACTATCGTTTTGAAGATGATATATGTATATATATATTGTTATGTACATAGAATTAGTTGATTTTTATAAATAATGAGTGTTCCAATACTCACTGATAAGTCTATTAAAGTTTGGAAGGAGTGGTTCTAATTCCAACCAAAATTCTGATCTGCCTCACACTTATTAAAGTTCTCCACCTAAGTTTCCAACAAAGAAACTACGAAGGCCTTATTTTCCCTTATCAAATGTTGCAAGTAGCTATGGGAGTTTCCAACTCTAATTCTTTGAATATTCTACACTACTACTAGAACCATATTTTAGCTGAAAAACATGTCCCTGGGTGAACCACATGCCATTATAGCACTCCTTACCATGGCAAATATGCATTTTAGGAGCACCACACATCCATAACAACACAAGGGACTAGAACACTTGATGTCATTCGTTGCACTATTTGAAATTATCTTTCTTTGCCAACCTAAGTTTCCAAAGTTAATGGTCCATAAATCACCTACCTAGTCAAAATTTTAGCCAAGGAAAGAAAGATGTATCTCTTACTAACTATTTCAAATTGAGTAATGATTCTAGCTCTCATTAAAGACACCCTCCTTTATATTGAAAATATAGTCACACTTATAGGCTAATGAAGTGGAATTTACTCTTATAAGCATTCTAATAGAATTCGTCCACATCCATCCAATAAAGGGGTTCCTAAAAACTAGCACACCAGTTCTCCCATTTAGTCCATGAAGTAGTGAAACCATATATACAAGCTCCATAGATGCATTATAAATCTCCTAATGGCTAATTCTTTATAGCTCCCTAGGTGTGGTAAAGCTATTGACATACCTGAATTGAATTTATCATTTTGCATAAAAGCATTCAAATAAGCTAGTCGATCAGTCTTCCGTAATTCGATGAACACATTTTTAAATCCTCTGCTACTTGTAGTATCTCTAGGAATCTTGCATAGAATACATCTCCAAGAATTGCACATCCTCTCTATTACCATTTTCAATCCATTCTCTACTATAAACACTATAGATATTTACATACTTGTCAATCGCCATATCAAAATAAAAATAAATGTTACTTCTTCCCACCTCAAAGATTTAGGCATGCTCAAGCCAAGCTTAAATCTTATCTATTAAGATCAACAGCATACAGGTAACTGAATACCACTAAATTTTATAACAAGCAAAGTTCACATGATCAACTACTGTATAGCAATATAAATACATTCTCTGCCCTTATCGACCCAGTCAAGATACCTTGAATTCATGACAGGGTAAAGCAATGAGAAATAATAGAAATAAGTTTCAAGTGTGCCCAGTAACAACATAACCTTTAAATTTCCTCAAAAATTCTAGGATACAATAAGACACTACTCCATACTCTATCAATTTATTATTCTAGAATACAACCATTATGTCTTTTCTAATTTTGAAAGTTGCTCAAAAGAATCCCCTTCGATTATTTGTTTCTATTTTCATTATCATCCCTATATTCATTCTCCATTTCCATAGCTCCAGGGAGTGCAACTATAGTGGATGGACTAAGATTACAACAGACTTTTATCAACTTTTCTCAAATTTGCAACATAATGTATGAAGAGACACAAAAGCCTACAACCTATAAAGGTCCTTCAAACAACATACAATCTCTATCCATTGTTGGCTCAAACTACAAACTAGAACAAAATAAAAAAATCTAGAATAAAAAACATTATGAAATGACTCTATCTATGAAGGAGTATTCTAGTAATCCATCGAAACTATGAATGACCACCATACACTATTCCATCATGACAATTCTAGTGATAATGAACTTGCCGATCACAAGCCTCATTTGAAAGGTATATTTCATCTTTAATTATGAAAGAGCTATCTCCCAGTGCTAGTATCTCCACATCTAAATTTGCTGGTCTATCTTTGTAATTATCAAACGGACCTTCTATGAAATTGCTATTGCATTATTCATTCTCACTCTTAAAACAGCCTCCTTCAAGGTCACCATAATTGGCTATTCGCTATATGATTTGCTTTCAAAGAATTCTCCTTAATCGCCATTTTGATATTCTAATAAACAATTTGCATGCACCTGCATAAATTAGTTAATTCAGTTATATTAGGACGTGCAACATTATTCTTTGAGGTAGTGATAATTTCATAAAGCCATTAAACTTCTATTTACCATCTATTAGTTTGTTTCTTTCACATCCTTCCAGTATATTTTTACCATTCCCAATTTCGTAGTTAATTCTACCTGCATCCCTAAAGTTCATCCTAGAAAAATTATCATCACAACAGGCATCATCTAACTACGATGCTTCTATTTGTTTCACAGCAATGTTCCTTGCACATACCAAAGCTACATGATTGATTGATAGAGCTTGGACAACATGAAAAATCCCAAAATCTTGAATTGTCATAACATTATTATTGAATTGGTTCTACACATCTTCATTGGCCATCCTTGTTTAGGATTGTTGCTTGGAGATACCCTTATTTTTTTGGTCTTTTGAGATTTTGTGCCCACCATTGATCACTACCCCTCAAAAAGTATTAAGAGGGATATTGATTTTAGATCTATGTAGGATTTCTCTAGAAATAATGAAGCATCGAGGCATGCACACATGCCCACTAGTGAGATGACAACTCCAACCAAAGAAAGAATTTTTTCATGCTTAAAGGAATTGATAGAAGAGCACTACCAGGAGTATAGCCTATAGCTTAATTTAACTCAACACAAGAAAGCTTTCCAGTGTAGACAGAAGAAGGATTGATAGATTAAGATCACCTTCTTGATTATATGTGCAGTGATGCATGGCTATTCTTAGTTGGTTGAGTGATTTGTCTGGATAATTACATTAATGAACACAACATTAGCTTACTAACTAGCTATGTTGGTGCAAGCTCTGTGGCCAATTTTTTAAACTAACTATGGCCACTTAGGCCATAAACGTTTAAGGCAATAACAAGTGAGTGATGCGCCTATATATTCGTGGCTGGACGTGCACTATACTGATGTATTTAACGACTCGAATGCATTGGTTAAAAGATTTGGGTAATCTTATGAATGTTTCATTGTGATGGGGAAATATCATACCAATCGTCAGCCCTTAAAGAGGAATTCCTTAAAAGTCTAATTCATCAACTTTCATTGACAATGTGTCAACCCTTTATACACATAACCGATCACTTTGATCAATTAAATGGTTCAGTGAAGTGTTTGAATTGCTATGATATGGCTGGCCTATCACATGCAACTCAATGAGAAGTCCCTTGAACCTTTTCCTTTCAGAAAGTAGAAGTCATAACAAAGTTCTTATATGTGAACTTACGAAAGGCTCATGATTGAGAGCATTGAATGACAAAGTGATATATTCAATGTATGGGGAAGTGAAGGATGTTTGATGTCTCATTCTTCTATCGTGTGTGTATTCCCCACCATGTGTAGCTGGAAGCTTTGGGAGATTAATTACAACCAATGGGCATGGTCATGCACCAAGGCAGAGCAAATTTTAGGCTAGCAATGAGTTTGTTTTGTGTCACCAAGTCTATTGGGGCTTTGTAATCATTCATCAGATGATTCTTGATGAAGGATATCTTGTTTTTTGCATTGATGAAGAACATAATGAAATGTGATACATGTTGTGAATTATAGAATCCCATGAACCAGACGTTTTTTGAATGAAAATTATAACCAAGGATTTAAGCCAATGTCATGTCTATATAGGTATAATGCTACTTGTCACTCCTTGTAGAAGAGAACTGAGCTTGTGGGCACACATTGGAGGCTTATCTATGTGCAAGGTTGTAATGCATAACATTGTTAGTAGTTGAAGTTGGATAATGCAACATGGCATTTATAGCTCCTTTTTCTCTTTACAAATTTTCATAGTCCAATAAGACTCAATCTTATGTCACAATAGATTCATCCCAAAAGATTCTGCATAGGTTTCAAAGCTTTTGCCCACTTGCTTGCAATCATTATTAAAATGCTACTTATAATGGTAGCCGAAAGTGTCAACTGTTTACAATAATAATTGTTTTTGACTTCTTAGGCATGGATGTGGAGTTGAACAATTAGGATACTTACCTTCGTCATTCATGGAATAGTAGCAATATGCGGTTTGGAGGGGCAATATGTAGCTTATGAAGCAAAAATTTGATGGTGTAATATACTCTGAGGTTTGTGCTTTCTTGGCTACACACTTACCCACATACAGAAAATTGCACACACTACAGCATTGTGTGCACATTCGATAGCCATTGTTCATTCTCGTAGTAACATCCAATGTGTAGAGCTACAGGAGCTCGTAATGTGTAACTTCTTTCATATTCTTAGATGTACTGGTTGCCCATGCTTGATAAGTTGAAGCCACATAGGGAGGCTTTGCTTCTTTGTTGATAGAATTATCATGATATGTAATTTACAAGAAGAAATCTTTGGCATGGTGTGGCCCACAAACATGCATCTATTAGAAGGAGCAATTTACATTAAGGTTTGTGCAAGATTTACTATGGCACTGGCTTCTTGCTATTGCAGTTGCATGCACAGAAGGGCACTGGGTGCATTACAACACCAAATCTACACTATTCAGACATTTGCTAGCAAATTTACAAATGTGGTATCTACTTTGCATGCTCATTATTGCAACCAATGCTCATGGTTATTAGGTTGACAAAATGTAAATTCTTTTTCGAATTTTAGTACTTCGGGTTATTGGCACATGGAAAAGATGATACCTTATTGGGATACCTACCGTCCCCCTTGATGGAATTATTATTATATGTAATCTATAAAGAGGATTGTTCTTTATTGTATGGCCCAAGACAAAGTAGATGTTGGATGGCAAATGTGCTCTTGGGTTTGTTCATGTTGGGCTTCATCCCTACCTTTGCACATTAGTATAATGTTTGCCCTTGTAGTAGGCAGTCACACACCTGATTGATAGCATCCTGTGCTTATGAATAGTGCATCCTAAAAAGTTTAACTTTTTAGGGGATTTCAGTGTTGTGGGCTTAAGAGACATGGATATGGTGATGCCTTATTAGAATCCATGCCTTCCTTATTGGTAAAATTGTCAAAATTCTTAATCCACATAAGGCATTATGTCCTATGGTGCAACCCACAATGAAGCAAAAGTTGTATGGAGCAATATAAGCCAGGGTTCAAGTGTGTTGCGCTTCTTCTCTAGTGACATGTGGTTTTCTACTGTTCCCAAGTGTTGATGCCAGTCCATGCATTGTTGATGACATCTTCTGCATGGCCTATGGGGTTCTATAGAGTAACTTTTTTTGGGGATTTTTAGTAGTATGGTTTACTTGTGTATGAATAAGGTGATGCTCTCTTTCGAGTCATGCATTCTTCTTTTATTGATTGCTCACAAAATGTAATCTACAATGGGCAATGTGCAGTATAATACGGGCTACAATGATGAAGAATTTGAATGAAGCAATATGCATTTGGTTTTGTTTATTCTTGTCGAAGGTCCAAGTTATGTTTTGAAATAGCTACATGCTTGGTAGAGCACCAGGCATGTTTCAACACTGTGTTAGTGTACATCATCAAATTCATGCACACCCTTCTACATGCTTTGCGAGTGACTTATTTGGCCTACAGAGGGGACCTTTTTTTGGGATTTTTTGTACTATAGGTAGCTGGCACATGGATAAGGTGATTCACAATAAGGAGACTTCCTTTCCTCCATGAAACTACCAAAATAGTTAATTTGTAATAGGAAATAAGTGACACAATGTGGCTTATGACAAAGTGAAAGTTGGATGGCATAATATATATTTGTATTTGTATAGCCCTTAGCAATGCACTGTAGAGAACTTTGGCCACTATAGCATAGTTTGTGCACTTAGTAGAGAGTCTGTACACTTTAGTGGCATCATTTCCTTGTGGTTGGCGGGTACTACAAAGTGTTATTTTCTTTTTCTTAGTTTTTAGCATTGTGATTTTCTATTTCTTGGATAATATAATGCCCAATTAAAAAATTTTCCTTCTTCGTCGACGTAATTGTTACCATATGTGACATAGGAAGGCTAATGAATGGTGTGGTGTGGTCCATGGTGAAGATATGTTCTATATGAAAGTTACATTCCAAGATATAAATGAGATCAAGTGTAACATCCTCATGCATCAAATGTGGTACAACACAAAATGTCACATAAAATGTACGAAAGCAATAGAAATAAAACATTGTAAAAATATAAAATAAATATTTAATTTGGTAGTGTTCTTCTGGACTAGTTGAACAAAGTTTTATTTGTCTCGATTGAACCACATTTACAATTACTGTGAGTTACCAAATGAAGTAAGTACAAATAATAATATGTTATCATTTTAATTTAAATAAGTATATAGTGATATAGAAATTAATTAAATTGAAGTAATATAATGTAACTAAATAAAGGGGATGTTTACCTCACATAAGAGAACAACATGACTCTCATAGTAATATACCCAAACCAAAGATAAATATTTGAAAAAAAAATATTGAACATAGAAAAATTTTAATTTAATTGTGTATAGCTTGCAAAAAAGTTTCTAGGGATATTTGTTTCATCTAAATCGGAATAGTTTTGTAATTTTTGTGAATTATCAATGTAAAAGCATAAAGAACATTAAATTATTATTATTTTTAAAAAAAATTAAACATATACTAATGTTGAAATGAGATAAAATGGAGAAACATAATATAGTCATACAATTGTGACATAAAGGGCATGTGAGAGATTTAGAGTTACATATTAATGCAACAAAATCAAAGCAAAAAACATTAAAGAAATAAGGTAAATTGTGTAGTAAAGCTGCATTCGTAATCAAATGTAATATCCTCGATCATCAAATTATTTGCAATTCGAATGTCTCACAAAACATGCAAAAACCTAAGAAAATAAAGTATTTGAAAAGCATGGGGATCATATTGATGCTTCCTAATATCTCATTTTTTCTACTTTAAAGGAGAGATATAACATGTAAATAAAAGTAAGATAATGCATTCACTTCATTCTCTTTATCAATCTTAGAGTACTTGCATGTAAGGGTAAAAGGATATTTCATATATCTCATGTTCTATAAATTTGATAGTTATAACATATAATATTAGCATGACATTATTGAAATATAACATTCTTCATCAATCTGAAAGCTACACTGTATTCCTGCGTAATAACTTGATTATTCCTCTTATGTGATGCTTGTATTAGTTGAACATACTTCAATTATTGTAATTACATCTCCTATTGATGTACTTACACATCCTCTCTTCCTTTATAATTGTGTACTACTTCAATTGATAATTATCCATTTATATGTTGTTGCAGTCATATTGTATTAAGACAAATTACTATCATACATAGGTGGATTTAATGCTTATGTTAGTATTCTATTAATATGATAAATGTGTCATACATAAAATTCTTTCTCAATAGTTCATTCACACCAACCTCTTAATTGTTGTTTCAAAATGGTATTATACATTTTCCTGACATTGCATGTTCAATATTCACAATTGAGCCATCAACAAAACTTTTAGCCCTCATCAAGACATAAAATAAGCTATTATGAAACTATAAAACTTTGATCAAACACATTTTGTATAAATCTAACCTTATCATTGAATATTTGAAGCCATATGAATGGCATATTAAATTAGGGATCACATAAAGAATTTAATTCTTTAATATTTTTAATTTTATTGCATGTGACTTCATATCTGATTATTCAACTAGGGTAAACTCTTCCTATTAACAATGGGTTATCCTTAAATTCTTTCCTTTATCCTTAATCTCATCATTAAATTCTTTATGTGAAGGAAAAGTTTATTCTTGCTTATCTTGTTCAAATAAAGCATCCAAATCAGAAAGTGAAGTGAATTGTACAATTTTCCCTTAAATGACTTTAAGAATGATGTAATCATCTATTATCTGGTTGAAGATTACATTTGCATCTATGTTAAGAGATTTAATAATTCATAGGAAATTAAGAATCTCTTTTGCTATTTCCCCACCAAATGAAGCTTTTACTTGTTCTTGACTATGGTTGAATACTATAGCTAACATTCTATAGCTACTTTTCTACAGTTCCTTTCAATTGTAAGCTTTGTCCAAGTGTTGTGTCATTTTGGTCTATTTTGCTATCGTATTCACCAGAACTGATTTAGTTCAGTTCAATTCCCCTAATGCACTTCAATCTTTAGGTTGTATTTGCAAAATATTTCTTATTTTTTTTAAAAGTCTTTTACTAAAACTAAAAACTTAGATATTTTAAAAATAATTTTCACAAAAATTTATTTTCCCTCATATTAAACTCATTTTGAAAACCTCTTTGTTAAATCATTTTTCTAAATTTATAAGACATAAGCTAATAGGGTATTAACATAATATAAAAATTCATTTTTCAATATCATTTCTAATTAAATTAATATATTTTGAGGAATGTCTTACATTATTATAATTCTTTATTAATATTTTTTACATTAAAATATTTATCATTATCAAGTGATAGAGATTATTGAATTCTTTAGCACAAATGATGATATGTGATTTGGTTAAAATTAGATAATTTAAATTACTTATTTTGATAATCTAATTAGGTACTTAATGAATTATTTTTAGGTTGAAAATTGATCGATAAAAAATGATCATTTTCATTTAATGAAGTCAAACTAAGATTTGGCATAACTTTTTTCTCTCCCTAACAAAGTTCTACTATTGCATAAAAACCATGTTGAATTTAGATAAAAATAACTCTTAAATCCATAGTTTACCTTAACTAATTGATGCTCCATCCTTTGTTAGCTGTAAAAAGCTTCTCACTACTTTACTACTTTCTCTTTTAATTCCACACTCCCCTTTTAGCTGCACCAAAGCTTTCCAATATCCATCTCAATTTTTTTTCTTCTTCTCCCTACTAAGCGTCTCCAAGTTAAACCTTCTCCTTTCCATCATCTTCTTTCTCAATGCACTTTTCTTAATCTACGTGAACTTCCTCTCTCTACCTTATTTATTCTTTCTTATGTAACTCGCTTAATACAATCAAATATCACCTTCAATCCCATCTATGTTGAGGTATAAAGAATTAATTTATGAAATTACAAAATATTATTCCAAAATTTTAAATATATTTATATATATCTTGAAATTCATTACTAATTATGTAACTTTTAAAAATTATTAACTTATTGCCTTGGATTACTTTTGAGAAGCTCTTTTCAATTATTTGTCTTAATAAAATTTTTGAATTCATTTAAAATCATTACATACTTTTCAATATAATATTAATTTAATAATATTTTATATCATATTTAAAAAAGATGACTTTATTACATCCAATCATATTTATTAAAACTTTATTGATTTAATTTATCTTTTATACTATATATGTATATGTATATATATATATATATATATATATATATATATATATATATATATATATATATATATAAATGTTGAGGTGCTGCAATCTTACCCTCCATAAAAATTGCCTTGAAATTTAGAAAGGTTTTGGCTATTAGTCGATCATGTTTGGTTCCACTTTCTAAGTAGCTCATCTTTCTGCTTGATATTTTTATAAAACGTTTATCATTAGAATAGCTTTATTTCATAGTAGCTTCTCCATTATTTTAAGACCTTCACTTATATTTCTAAATAAGTTTCATTAAATTTTTATATTTAGACCAACATAATTAACAACATAACAAGGATCTAGAATGCATCTAAAAAAAAATAAAAGATGAAATACATAATGAATTCTTGATATATAAAGAGTGAAAACAATCAAATATATCACTTGTCTGACTCTCTTGAGAACTTCTAGGGACCAACAAAATTTTGATTTTAACTCATTTTATTTTTCAATTCTTATAATACCTTTCATTTTCCTAATTTTAATAAATACATGATTTTTTTCTTGAAATTTTATTAATCATTGCTTTGCATCAAAGTACTTTATCTTCTTATCTTGAGATATCTTTAATTTGTCTTGAATAATTCTTATCCTTTTGTGGCTTTCTCGATAATATAAGGAACCAATAAAACACTTCTTTTGTTCTATGCCAACATAGAGTTAACAAATACTTCATTTTATATATAGCCTGATCTGATGCAATTTCAAAATTACATTGATAACTATTATTATTAAAAAAATTATTAATGATAAATGACTTTCTTAACCACCCCCAAGATCTAATAAACAATGTCTTAAGTAAATCTTTTAGAATCTTAATGATTTTCTTTATTTATTTATCAGTTTGAGGATGAATGATTGCAAATTTTAAACTTGTTTCAATTGATCCATTATCTTTTAAAGATGCAAAGTAAAGTTAGGCTTCGTATCTAACATAATAGTTCTTGTGGACCATGTAATTTAACAATTTGGTTCATATAAATATGAGCTAACATTTATGTTAAATATGCTGTCTTAATAACAAGAAAATAAAAATATTTTATTAATCTATCTACAGTCACTTATATTGAATCAAGACCTAGTGGTGATTAGATAACTCTATCACAATATCTATAATCACTTCTCTCATTTCTATTTATGAATAGGTGAAGGTTACAATAATTCTCTTAGTTTTGTTACTCATCTTTGATTTATTAATAGATTAAACTTCTTAAACAACTTTGACACATTTTTTTGTTCCAAGCGACCTATCACATGCTAACATGTCAGCCACCTACCACATGCACAATAGGTCAGTGAGTGTGTATATAGCTTTTCATGTTTAGAAGCTACACCCACTTGCATGTAGCGGTTCGTGTTTGCATAGACGGTCTCAATGTAATGTAGAATTTTTACAATATTTTTGTTTGGTCAAAATTTACATGTTTTTTTAGTAATTAAAATACTATATATTTTGTAATAAAATATTATTTCCAAGCATCTATATAAATGTCTAAGAGTGTTATCTAAAATATTTTAAAATTCTTTAAATTTCAAAACTTTATGAATTTAAAACTCAGTGAAAGAAACTTTTTGAGAAATTAATCTCCTAATTACCGAAACACTCATCTCCTTCATTTCTTTTTTTAGTTGCCCACTATTCTTATGCTTCAATTTCATTTTTGTAATTCATAAAAGGAATGTATACTATCAAATGACTTAATGTAAAGATACCTTGCAAGCAGATCTATAATCTATAAAAATATTATACTTAGTTTCACATAAATAATGCATTTATTTTCCCAATGCTTTAGTTGTTTGATTGTGTACATAATCACTTTTTTATTCTTCATCAACCCACAGCATAGATATTGTAAACATGCATCATTGTACACACGACAATCTCTTCACAAATTGTCTATAATAACTAACATATCAAAAAAAAAAATTGTTTTTTTTTTGTTTGAGTTTTGGTCAATTCATGATTATTAAAACAACATATTCCAAAATTCACACTTAGAGTATTTAGTATATAAATAGTTATCTATCATAATTTGTAATAAAATAAGTAAATATATAATATGTTCTTTCAAAAATTTTGAATAAATCAAAATATCATCTATGAATACAATTATGAACTAATCTAAATATTATAAAATATTGTGTTCATCATATCTATGAGACTTGATGATACATTTATTTTACTAAATAATAACTTTAAAAATACATAATATTCCTGTGTTTAAAAAATAACTAAAAACATGTCTCCATATTTTATTTTCAATTTGTGATAAGCAAATCATGACCAATCTTAAAAAATATCATTAATTCTTAGAGTTCATCAAATAGACTATCAATTTTTAGTAAAGCATATTTTTTAAATTGAAATCTTTTAACCAATTAATTTTATTTCTCATGTTATTTAAGTTAGTTAAATCATAATTTGCATGATAAGCATAAATTTTTAAAAACCTTTAATGCATTTTAGCTTAAAAAATATCACAAAGTATTTGTAGTTTTAAAAATTATGTAATGCTGATTTTGGTAAATACTAAATATATTTAAGCTAACACTATTAGATCAAGTATTAAACAATCCAAGACAAGCATCACCCATTGATGTCCTTAATATTTTTTTCATATTTTTATTTTTCTCTTCTAATTTATGCACTTGTTATACATATATATATATATATATATATATATATATATATATATATATATATATATATATATTTCACTTATCTAATCATAATTTTGTATATATGTGTTAGATAATCATTAGTTTTATAACATTAGTTTTAATGGTTAAAATTAAATTTGAATCATTTTATACTGATGACATTAATAGTATTGTTTAGAATAATTATATAAAAAGTTTAGAAGTTAACTAATTTACATAATTAAGCAGGACAATGAATAGAATATCTTTTTGCACAATTTGTATTCCAATTGAATGGTGTACCATTTTAGCTTTATTTGGTGAAGACCAACTTTACATAAAAAAGGGAAAATAAGTTTTCAATTCTACATAACAAAATATATGTGACAAAATAATATATGACGACTTATAACAAGATAACTAATATACAATATGCTTGACATCAAAATAATTGATTTGCCATTAATAATAAAAAATATGGAGTTCAAGGAAAAGTTAATTTGTAGATTTTCTTAATTAATCTATCCTTCAAATTTTAAAAAAAAAGATAATATTTAAGTTTGTCATTAAAATAATGTAATTAGATGGGAGAGAACATCAAAAATAGATATTATGATATGACCTTTGGAATAAAGGTTGGGTCTTATGAGTGTCCTTCATTTTTTTTAACTTTTTTAAGCTGGATTGGTATTTTAATAAAAACTTTTCATTAAATTTTTGTCCATTCTAAAATATAATTAATTATTCAAAATATTTTATAAATCCATATATTCAAACATATAAATCATATTTAAAAATTGTATAAACTAATTATAATTTAATAGTAGTGCAATTACAATGAAGCACAATTATAAGGAATATTGAAGAATATCCTTGAAATGGGTCCATGGACATGATAAGAATAACGAATTGATGATTATTGATATCATTCTCCAAATAATAAAATTGTTTCTCATCACCACCATCAGGTAGCCTTCAGACTTATTGAGTTGACAACTCATTTGGCATTTTCTTTTCATTATTGACATCCTCTTAGAGATGAATACAATTCTCAAGACAACAACCTCAAGACATGTGTCTCTAAAAAGCAAGCAAATCATGGTATAGTTTAAAAAGTTTAAGTATAATAAAAATAAAGAAAAATAATAAGAACTTATTAATTTTTTAGATGGTTTAATTTTTTATTCTTAAATTTATATCTACCCTTTAGACATTTTCCTTGGGCCTGTCACTTCTTCTTTCTTTTATCATATGTGTTGGCAAAGAAGCCTTACAATAGTTTTTTTTCAAAGTAAAATGATTTAAGCCTTCAATTCCCTTCACAAAAGGTCCAAAAGTAAACACCTTCCCACAAAAGATTAAAAGTGGAAACCTTTTCTGTAAATAATTCATAAAATTGGCTTTCTCTTCTTACATAAGTCTCAAAGTAAACACCTCTAAATCCTAGTTGGATTAAGCCAAATTCAACAAAAACTATAACAAAATTTTACATAAACTCTCTAAAAATTAATAGAGTGCTATATATATATATACTTTAAAAAATGATGCGAATTGGATGTATAACTTCTGATTGCATTATCAAAATTTGTATGTAGTGGGTGCATTCATTCGATGGAATGGGTTTTTCCTTTTATTTTTGGTTGTTTGTAGTTCTTAAAAACTATCAATTTTAGCTTACCAACCTCCCAAGTCATCTAAGATATTTTCATATTCTTGCTTAATGCCTTAATTATTGTTAGTAATGCTTCAATGCGAAAATTTAAATAGCCAATTAGCCAAGCTAGACTTTACAACTGATTAGACGATCTGAACATGTTCTACAATTTGACATTTTCGATATACCAAATTTAACAATCTATTTAGTAAATTGATCGTTGTACCATTTAATGATGATCAAAATTATTCATCGAACATTTCTATAGCCTTTTGATATCACTAAATTTTTTGTTGCTAACAATGAGATAATCCATCAAATTGTTTGATATTTTTTTAAAGGAACTCAATTTTTAGCATATTTTTATTTAATATTAATTAGATGGTCTAATTATTCTCATATCATTATCAAACTAGCTATCCAATGTCTATTAAATAGACAAATTGGAATTTTATAGCATTTGATTTTGGAAGACCCATATGACCATTAATAAACTAAGCTATTAGATTATCTAATTTTTAATGGACAAGTGATTAGTTAATTATCGATTGTTTCGATGATTTTTTAATAGAATAAACAAACGGTGGTTGAGTTTTAACTAACAAATATTTCTTGATATAACGCTTAATTTCAATTAGAGAACTAGTCGAATGTTTAATACTTTATTAAAAAAAGATCTTTTAGCCAATTAATTTTATTTCTCATATTATTTAAGTTACATCCATTTTCAAAAGAATAACAAAATGTAAAATTTTAAAAATCCTTTAATAAAATGTTGTTTTAAAAATATGATAGATATTTTAGTTTTAAAAACTATGTAATAATAATTTTGATAAATATTTAATATATTTAATCTACTTTATGAAGTTTGCCGTTCAAGAATCTAAAATAATCATTCCCATAACTCATATGAATATTTTCCATATATTTTTTTATCTAATTTGTACACTTATTATTTCATAATTCTTGAATAATATATAACTATGGACATATAAACATCTTTCAATAATCATTTATCTAATCTTAACTATGTATATATGTGTGTGTGTGTGTGTGTGAGAGAGAGAGAGAGAGAGTTTGTATATATATAATATTTATTATTTCTAATAAGATTGATTAAAAAAATTAAGATTGAATCTGAATTATTTTTGTGTGATTAAAATATTAATATTATCTTTGATAATTATATCAAGAGTTTCAAATGTTATGATTAATACCTTTCTTAGTTGAATAGAATATTCCTTTGGCCAATTTCTTTCATAATTGAGTGGTATATATTTTAGTTATCTAAAATAAAGACCAGTTTAGATGATAATAAAAGATAAAATAATTTGATAATTACTAATGATGAAGTGGAGATTACACGTGTACGCTAATAAGTGATGATAATATCATATTTATAGTGATATCCAACAAAAGAAAAAAATTCCATCTTCTAGATGGCTTCTCAATTGAGTATGTACATGGTTATTGGAAGATCATGTAGATGCACATTATTATAATGTTGAAACCAAAGTGTTTAGGCTCATTAGACTTTACAATATGATTGACAAAGTAGCGACAAAAATTTTTTTGGTTAGACATAGGGTAATGCTTTTAGATATTTTTTTTAGGGAGCATGTTGCTTTTGTCTTATGTCGTGCTATATCTGATAATATTTTTTGAATGAGAAAATAAAACCAATTTGCACTTATCTTCTTTCAAAGAAGGTTTGATGGTAATCAAATTAGATATAGACAAGACTTATGATAAGGAAAATTAGAAATTTGTAATGGATATGCTTAAGCATTAGTAGTTCTTTATACTTTGTTGTGGTTGGATTAAGGCTTATATAACCACACAAAGTCTTGGGATTATGTTTAACGATTTTATCTATCTTTGATGCCAGTATATGGGGGTTTTACATAGGGATATTTTTAAGGATTGATAAGAAAATTGGAAATTTGATATGGATCATGCTTATGATAAGGAAAATTAGAAATTTGTGTGGATATGCTTAGACATTGGCAGTTCCATACACTTTGTTGTGGTTAGATTAATCCTTATATCGCCACACTAAGATTTAAGATTATGTTTAATATTTTCTATCTATCATTTATTGAAGTAACTAAGATAAGGATGACCTCTCAATCCAAATCACTTTACTATAGTGTCTAAGTATCTATTATGGCCTATTAGTATCAGTTTGATCATGTTGACTTGATTGAGCTTAGGAATTTCCCTTCTTCTTTGATAATTACACACCTTTTGTATGTTGATGGCATCATGATTTATGAACCATCAACTTGTGGTATAATGAAGAATATTTAGAATATTATAGAGTAGTAAGGGCATCACTTTGGTGAGATGATCAATCTAAACAAATTTAGAGTGTTATTTAGTAAAGGGATGAAGTACAAGTGTAGAAAATTGATTTCTTGAAATTTTCATAAGCTTACTTAAAATAGCTAAGAAACCAATTAAAGCAAGAAAACTTTAGAGAAAAGAATTGAAATTTATTATTAATCAAGTAGAAAATTCTGTGTCAAGGTGGACGATCAAATCATTATTAATAGTGAGCCACAATATCATGATGAACTCGATGTTAAGTGTTATTCTTATTTATTGCTTAGTCTACACCTTAATTCCAAGCTGCACTATTACAGAATAAAGCAAATTAATGTGTCGTTATTTGTGGAGTAGTTCAAATGATAGTAGTAAATTAAACTATGCCTACTGAGAAATATAGCCCTTGAGGAATGTGCTAGACTTGGAGTTTGTAGATTTTCAACCTAGTAGTCAGGAGAGATTGCAAAAAATTGTAGGTGTTGTTACTCAAGAAGATAATTTATGAGTTTAGTCCTTTAGGTCAAAAATACATTATGATAATATTACTTTTCATATGCCATGTAGTGCATGTCATACATGTATGTCACTCAAAATTTGAGCCCCTTGTACCACAAAAAATATGGTTTGACGAATTATTGCAAGCAATTCTGCTTCCTTTTTTGGTTAATTTGCTTGGAATCCATCATATTTCTTCTAAAACAACCTAATTGAACATGGATGTGGAGCATTTGATATTTGTAGTAGAGCTAGTCAAGGTGTATGGGGTGTCGACTCACAAATAGATTTAGAAGTTATTCTTGTCTGAAGTGGTATTTTAGATTCAACATTGTCCTTAAGTTGAATCAAATCAAATGACTGTTCTATGCTTCAAAATGGGTGAGGATATGGTGTTGGACTTAGAGACTTTATGCAATGACATGTATATGTACATCAAAGGAGGAGGTCGTGTGGGTTTGGAAAGAGATGGTGCAACCTAAACTAAACATTTTCCTTTAGAGATTAGCATTAAATCTATTTCCTACTTACACCTGGCTTCATGCAAGAGGGATTAAGAAATCAAAAATTTGTCCTTAGTGATGTGATACTAATGAAGATGTGAAACATTGTTTCTGAGAGTTGTATATCATGAAGGAACTCTGCTTTAGTGGCTTCGTAAATGTCTAATTCATGCTTGGTGGGATTAAGTACTGGGATGTGACTTCTATTATTTAGTTCCATAATTGGATGTGTATGAATGTGTAGGTGGCAATGACTTCTTATGTAGTCAATTGTGCTACTTTATCTTTGTTGTACCTCTAGAATAACAAAATTTTGTAGTAATAAGCAAAAGAAGGAACTCAATTTAGTCGCACATCAAAGGAGGAATTGCATTATAGTTGCTACTTTCAACAAATCTTTGATCATGTCCAATAGGAGCTCTTGTGGTCCTGACCAGCTATTTGTTATCTATTATTAGACCCCTCCAATAGGTTGGATTAAATTTAAATGCAATGCACTTATGCATGATGACATAAATGTTATATTTGGAACTGTTAAATTGGACGACATAGGTAGATCTATTACTATTCTCAGAAAAACTTCGGTTTCATATGCGACACTACCATGGACTTTGTTGCTATTCTAAAAGCAATGGAAATTTTGAAAGCCCTACTTCTTTCATGTCCAAAGAACAGTGTTTGAATCAAATTACATTATAGTCATTGTTGTAGTTAATCAATTCCTTTCGACAACAACAAATAATTGTTCCTACAATAGTTCTTATTCCCTAAAAAGTGTGAAGGCAATAATTTTAAAGACTAAGTTTCTTGCCATGCATTTTTTTGATGATTTTATATACGAACATTGTTAAAGATAGAATGTTGTAGACTTTGGCAATTACGTTACCAAGGAATCCAATGACTATTATTTCACATACAGTGCTAATGGAGTCTAAACAGTGACATCCACCAATCACTTGTTAGCATCATTTATGGCTAAGACTAAAGTGGTATTTGATCAGCTTGAAGCCCTTAACAATCATTCTCTATGAGTTAAAACAACATTAGCAAATTCTTTTGCAGTGATTTATTTCACAAATTCAAGAATTTTAACTCTAAGTATGTGATATGTGTGCCCATGACTATCCCTCTTAATCTTTACTTTAACCTCAAATGCTGTCATAAAAGGATCAAAATCCAATGATGTTATACCATGATAATGTATCCAAAGCTTGGGCTTGCCTTAAGCAATTTAACTTCTACAAAGTAATGATGTTAGAGGCACTTCCAAGCTGGATAAAGCCAAACTACATCATTAAAAAAAAGATTAGGGTGGATAGTGTACACAAAAAGATAGATAGATCAACTTAAACAATGGAATTACTATGATCTTTTTAACTACAACTTAAACATAGGCTGTTAGAGCTATGATTATTGTAGCTATTGGAACAACACATTCCCTCCAAGGGATCCCCATTAGGTGTTTTAACGTACTTTTTCAATAGACTTAATGAGCCTATATTGTTATCTATTATCAATACATCGCCATGCAAGATTGGGAAATTTGCTTTCTTACTACCTTCCCTGTATGTGGTAGCTATGTCTCAAGCTACCTCTTTAGAATCAAACCCTTATTCTTCATCAACCATTACCACCATGGTAGGCCCCTATATTACCATCAAAAGTTGATATGGTGGAAATTTGAATGATGCATCACATACATAGATGTTGTGTGTTATGATAACTTATCATGAAAAGTTAAGGAGCTAAGTGAAAGCCCACATCAACCTTCTACTTAATAAGAGCATCCCATCAAGAAATTAGGATTCAATGCATGTGTTAGCTCTAAAATTATATGGTTTTCAAAGCAACATATGCCTTCACAAAAATTATAACTATTTTAATGAGTCATTCACTATTTCACAGTTTAAAATTGTTTATACTTTCACATGCATGGATTAATCTTTTAGAAAAGAAGATGACTTCTAAAAAGATCAGCCAGATTAAAACACAATGATAAAGCACTAGATAGCACCTCATGTCATAGTTGACATGTTTGTCATGTCTGGTGACACTTTAGAAAGGAATAATGAATGCTTTCATGTTTTGATGCCATTCATCAAGTTTTGAAACATTGCCACTCAATTATAGGATTTTTTCAATTACAACCCTCCTTCATAGTGAATGAAGATAAAAATGCATGGTTTCAAAGACTATGCCAACACTAGTGTAGGGACAATCACAAGTTCAATTGCATTATAAAACAATAAAATTTCCAAGACATAAGAAGTGTGGCATCAACAAGATAATTGCATGGGAACATACAAATCTAATAGAAAAGAAGGAAACCTATGAACTTCCTCCTTAAAAATCTTTTGTTAGCACTACAAATAATAATTGACAACACCAAGCCAAGCCATAAGAAACACCACCACAAAACAATAACCGTTGTGCAATGGTGGTCTAAAGTCTATCTAATCCCATTAGCCCAAAGACATTCAAAGATTTTAAAAAAAGAACAATGGGCCTAATTATGGATGAAGGCCTTGGTTAACATGCACATGGCATGACAACCAACAAGTTCTAAAAAAGTAGCACCATAACACAAATGATTCATTATGGCCTGCACCAATTAACAAACCATTAAAATGGCTAAAAGGTATTGCACCTCACAAATTAAGGTTGTGTAGCACGAGTCGTGTATTTATAAAATGTTTTCCAAGATCCAAGGAAAAGTAGCAAGCACACTACGTGCTCTAAATTTTGCTAGCTGTGAAGCAACACCATGTTAATCACTTTAAAATGTTGTAATTTCACAAGAAATAGGTCACACTTGTAAGGCCCCGCCATGCTGCATGCGTAGGAATACATAGCATGAGGGTGAGGCTTTCCACAAAGCATCATACCATGTAGAGGTAATAGCACACTGAACCAACACATGGTTATGTCTAATTTGCACCATAGAAGTTTCACTTTGACATTGGCAAATATCACACAAAATAAAGCTCCATGTAGTAAGAAAAGTGTGACGATTTCACATTGCACCATGTAAAGTCCTTATTAGAGTGACACCTCATTCTTGCTTCATGTATCCTGAAACATGGGAATGTTGAGAAAAAGCCATGCAATTCAAGCACAAAATATTGCATGTGTAGAATTCCAACACATGGGACATTGCCGTACATCATACAACAAAATGGCAAGAACTCCAACGACAAAAGCATTGCTAAATGAATATGGCACTACCAAACTTTCACTACAAAGTAAGAAAAATTATACTTCACAAAGACCCACACAAAGGAAAAAGTGTAACACTTTGAACATGGACAATGATAAGTCTCTTAATTGGGCATTGCGTTATACAAGAACCAACACATGGTAGTGCTAAAAATCCCAAAAAATGCTACACCACCAGTCACATGCACAATATGTCACGAACCATGCCTGAGAACTATGAACAATTGCACATGACTAAGGATGAAGCATAACATGCTCAAGCCCTTGTGTATATTACATCTTCCAACATTTTCTTAATCATATACGATACCATGCCACAAACTAACACTTGCGAATTACATGTGATAATTCCATCAATGTCGAAGACAAGTTTTCTAATAGGACATCACCTTGTCAATGCACCAGTAGTAGATAATGGAAACATTCAAAACAGAGTTGCACTTTATGGGCCCCAATACACACTTGCATTGGATTAATAAGGAGTGCACGTACTTGCTGCTAAAAGTGCAAATACTACACTATCGATGTTGTAGTACACCAAGTGTTTTGCCACACATGCAAGTACAACAACATATGGCTGAGCCTACAACCAAGCTTGCACAAACCTTATTACATAATGCACCATCCAATTGTCACTTTGCTACTAGTCGTATTATGCTGCGTATTTCCTTTAATGTATTGTATGTTATGAAAATTCTAGCAATGAAATTGTAAAGTGTCCTAAAAAAACTATCACATTATAAGAGTATTAGAAGCAAGCAATTATAAAAATTTAAAAAAACATTTACAGTTTGTGAGCCTTATTAGTCATGCAAAAAAGTATATTGGGCACATATAAATCTCATTTTTCAAGTGATAAAGATCTGTAGGGTTTTAGATAAAATTATGTTACACTACAAAAGACAAAGTAATAAAAATATGTTTCCTTTAATTTATTTTTAAAATAATTAAATTATCGATCACAAATTTGCATAACATATGGTGTGCCAGATCGTGTCGCACTATGCCAGATCAAACGTGTCGGAAAACAACGAATCTGGTCAGACCTAGACCCACATGCAACAAGCCAGTTCTCTAGAAGTTCATTAGTTACACTGCAAATTGGTTGTGGATGAGTAGCAAAGCTCACGACAAATTTTTTCTTTTCTCTTTATGTTATTCTGATGACCGATGGAGTGGATCTACGTCAAGGTGCGTGCACGACCTCTTTCTCCTGGAAAGTCTCAAATGAGCCCTTGGAGGATATCCAAGAATTCCATATTCCTTGTCAATCATTAAGTTGTGTTTGAGTTTAGTAAGTCCCCACCACCACCACCACCACTCCTCTAGATATATTGTTGCTCCAATGATCGTTAAGACCTAAACCAGTTTATTCAACCTCAGACAGGGTTTTCGTGGAAGACTGCAAGACGGTAGAAATTTTTGACGCCTGGGAGAAAGATAATGTTGCCTCCATTGTTCGTGGATTTAACGGTATTTAAATATTGGTTTTCCTTTTGTATGATTTCACCATAATTTAATCAAGAATGCTTGAGGAAGACTTTACATTGATACAATGGATACCTAGATGCCTGGTTACAACACCCAGGAGATTTTTTTGTAGGTTAAAAGTTTAGAACAAGAAATGCAGGCACCAACACCTACATAAGCATTTTGAAATGTTATCTCAAATTTTTTGTGGAAAATTGGTCCAAAGTTTTTGAAAGCCTAATACTTTTTTTTCCTTTTTTTTCCAAAGATTAAAATTTTTTACCATAATAGTAGACCGAGGTAAATGGTGGTGAGCTACAATTCATGGATGTGAAAGGAAAATTATAGTCTTATTTTTTCATTTTCCAAAAGAAAACTTTTTTTCTGATTTGTTTGTGTAATATGAATCAATGTATCACATTATTAGGCATTGAAAGGCATTCAAAGTGTAGATAGAAAAAGGGGAACAACCAACAGCTAGGACATACCGAGCCTTAGGTCGATGTAAGACTTTATAATTGAGTGCCATATCCCAGGTTTGGAAGGAGCTACATCTTGATAACCTAGGAATAATGAAGGGAAATTTAATCTCAATCTATATGATTTAGGTTTAGGATCAAGGTTAAATGATTTGATTTTGTGTTACAATAAGAATTGTTTTTAATATTCACAAAATAAATTGATAAATTTTAAATAGAAACTTAATTAATTTCATTTATTCAAAAGGAAAGTATACATATTATTAATATAATAGTAGTTGAAATTATAATATTTTATTGATTGTCTAAATCTAAATGATAACAAGACAATAAAAAAACTCTTAAATACTCATCCTAATAGATGGTCTAGTGTTGTTGGCGTGTGATGATTGCTACTGATTAGTGAGATAGATTTAAAAGTTAATATATGAAATAACATCTAAGTTTACAAAGCAAACTACTAGGCCAAATCCCTTGATAATGCTTGCACAATAAAGATTGGGGTTTAGATGTACACAAGGGAATGTCAAGGGTTTATGGAATATGTAATAACAATTTCTACATGAGTATGGTCTCGTAGCTCATAAGAAGTGAAATGAAACATAAAACTAGTATATGAAGTCTATCATGAATGATGTTTATAAATGGAAGAATAAGACATGCATCAATGTCTGAATGCATTTACTTATATATTTGGGACATGTCAATTGAACTAATGCCAAAAACATAAATACCCACATAAGTTATGAATATCAAAATTATGAATAACCAAATTTTAACATATTAAATCGCTCATTTTAATTTTAACTATACTTTTGATACAAAAAATAGAATTAATATGCATCAATATTCTAATATATCTACACAATACATATACATATATACAAGGAATCATGTACATCACAATTTATTTATCATAACTCATATAGTATATAATCACTATGTGGATATATGGTGATCATCTTAAAATTGGAGGAATGTTTTAGCCAACTAAAATGAAAGTGAGGTTATCACTAACTTGAAACAATAGAGTTGTCTCTTTGAGAGGTGGTTGACCTAATTATCCAATCATATAATAAAAATGTTATCATTAATTGTCACATTCATCTCTCAATTACACTTATATATAATCAATAATAGATTTATTAATAATGATGTAATAATATTATGCAACATGATCATGAGAGGAATATGTATTGTAGGTATCACATGAGCTTCCAATGTTTATGAAAAAGAATTATGTTCCATAGTAAATATGCTCAGTTAGTTTCATATGAATAAAATTAACATATAAATAACCAACTTGTTATATCATGTTACATGTTTTCTTATTGAGATCATGCAACAATTTCAAGAAATGAACTAGCTATAGATTCATATAACTTTTATTATTTATTGAAAATTAATTTCATATAAAAATTGACTTAATTTAAACTAAAAAATCAATGTAAGTTCCTCCAGTTGAAATATGAATTCTTCTAAATGTTAGGTGTCACTTATTGCAAACTATAAGTGTTAGGTCTGAACTGCTTTTAGGTGTGCAATGCTACATCGACCAGTGCTGATTTGTACTATTGAATAGACCAAAGATATGATGTACACATTTAAACAATATTAAATTTAATGATTCAATTTATTGTTCTAGTTTTTGTAATTTATTCAATTTTTTTAAAACTAAGAAAGTTATTCATGATATGCTCCTTCATGCCTCCACAACAATTCGTATCATGCCTATATTAGCCATTTCTACAATTGGCACTACGTTAGCCCATTAGGCTATTATTGCTTTTTGAATATTTTTTGTATTATTTGGGTGAATGCTGCTTGTCTGCTATAATATTTTTCTTTATTTCAGAAGAAATAAAAGGCTAAATCACTGTGGTGTCATTATGTAGCGTATCATGATAATATGAGAAAAATCCATGATAGGGCAAGCTGGAAATCAAGGCCAAGTAATTTGACTTTGTATTATTAAAGTAAAAATTATATATGTTATAGATGAATTTGGCTGTTAGGGGAGACAAGTCTTATTTAAGCAATTAGTAGACAATATAATGTTATGTATATACCAAATTTTGAGGATGACTAGATAAGTAATTAAGATAATATAACAAAACACTTTAATATACCAATATGAAAGGATAGTTTATTACTAATACTCCAATGAAAATTTACTAATCAAGTAAATTGGGTTTGAAAAAATATATAAAACAATGTTTGAGGTTCTAACCAATTAGTAAATGGGACTTCATGTCACAACATGTATGACAAGGTGTTGGAGAATGAATGCTCTACCATATGCAAAATGCGCTATCCTAAAACACACTATAATTTGCAAATCAATTTGCACAAATTTTGATGTGAACTACATATGTGTGACATCTAGTTAACAACATATTTACTTGCATAGATAACACTAATAGTGATTTGGTACCAAATGCTAAATTATTTAATATACCTAAGTAAATAAGAAATTTAATAAACAATCAATAAGATATGATTGTTAATTTGTTTGTGATTTAGAGATCAAAGAAAAAGCAAACATGTGATTAAGAAGTCTTATGTCCTAACCTTGGATTTAAAAAACAAATATGGCTATGGGAAGCAAGAGGACAGTTAAATATGTAATTGTTACAAATAATGGAGGATGTCTAGCCTTTACAAGAAGAGTTATAACCTTAAACATAAGAGAATGGTAGTCATTAGGGAATAGAGAAGAAAATCCCTACCATTATTAATGTGAGGGTTGGACTACTTAAGGGTTTGTACAATGTATGTAATTATATAATAATTGACTAAAACATAAAGATTGGGAAACTGTGGAAATCATGTTTCATTTATTGTACACGAATTGTTAAGTATAACATATTATTGCTTAATGTACGGTACATCACCCCTAGACATATGGTGTATAGAGTGTATAAGGACTAGATATTGAATTATTAGTAATATGTCAAGGGTATAAAGACAAAACAAAGAATTATGTACAATACATGAATTTTTATATGCGATGCATCAATTTTATAAGGGCCAACTACAGAATTGCGTACAATACGTGAATTATTATGTATGAAAAGTTTATTCAGCATTCAATACAAGAAAAATAAGAATTGCACATTGTAGAGAGTAATACCTTATATGAGCATACTACATGTCAAGGTGAGGTATAACGCTTCAACCTAATGTAAGTTTCCTGAAAGAATTAAAAATTGTCTGTGAAATTTTTGGATAATTAATTGATTTTCAAGAAACAAAATTTTAAAAGAATTATTATAAGAAGATATTTATGATTTAATTTTCATATTTATTGGGAAAGTCTTTGAGTATTAAATACATGATGAATAGAATTTTAAGTTTTAGGATTTATTTTTTAGATATATTAATTTACAATTTGTTGAATTTATTTTATAATATGACTTGAAATTTTAGTAAGTGCAAGATAGAGTTTGGAAATCAAAAGATGTGAGAGAAAGAAGAGAACCATACTAATAACAAAATTGCCATAATAGCTGAAGGAAGGGAGATTAATTGAAGGGAGAGTATATCAGGGATACAGTTTAGGAGCGTTGTTATGCAAGCTAAAAATGAGAAGAATTGAGAATGAGCCAAGCAAATTGTCGTATGGTGTAATTCTTTAGCTTATGTTCACTACACGTTGTAGGCACTATATATCCTTTCCAAGTAGATGGTTGCTTAGATATGATTGAAATGTTGTTTAATAATATGGCATGTGGGGACCACAAGAGAGTTATTTTTGTGGTATTAGTATTAAATAGTGTTGTTAGGCATTGGTGATATGGCAATGTAGAATCTAATTTGGAGGAAGAGCACATTTTAAATTTTCTCGAAGAGAATTTTATCAAACTTTTTTTGAATTTTATACCTTAGAGTTTGCTATAGAAAATATGAGAGATGAGACTGGTCATGTATGCATTAGAATTGTTGGCTATAGAGAAAGAGATGTAAATTATTTTGGAAGGGTCTATGAGAGAATTAATTGTTTATTTTATTTTTCTTAATTAACTCTTATATGAGCCAAGTTAAGGGTTTTTAATGGCTTTCTAAGTTGGTGTAATATTTTTAACATGCATGGAATGACATATGTCACTAATTTGCATTATATTAGGAAAAAATAGAAAAGGATATTTTATTTTAAGTAAATAACATATTACATTTAAGGGTATCAAAAAGCGATTATAAAAGTTAAACAAAGATTTTTCTTAAGAATAAGGCTCTTATATTAAAAGAAGAAGTCATTTTGTTACCAAATGTTTTTATCACATTTTGATGTATCATTCAGTGGTGGAATCTAATAAGAACCAATGATGTGTTTTATATCACTCCTACGTATCGTTTAGAGGTGATACCTATTTTTAGAAGAATATCTAGCTTTTGTTTTGAGGATTAAACTATACCTATTAATAGAACGAAAAGGGAAAATGGTTGAATAAAGGAAAATATTTAATTAAATTGGGGCTTGCATTCTAATGGAAGTTTAAAATAACGATCAAAATAATTTCAAAGCAAATTTAAAAGGATTTAATATAAAATATGGAAACATTGCATTGATATATTAGTCTCATTTTAGATAACTTACAATTGATATAATATATTTTTTATTGGGATCTAACATACCTCATGACCTAATCTTGTAATGCCTTGTATGTTTCTTAGATATTTTTGTCTATTGAGCTCATGATTTTTGTCTTAGTTTGTTTTGGCTAAAAACTTTTAAAAAACAAAGACATATCATAGGATGATTGTTGGCTCATTATTTGTTTCTGTGATAATCATATAACAATTGCAAGTATATTTAAAGAACATGTTCAAGAAAAGAGTTTATAGTGAAACATGTCCTATTGATGATTTTATGATAATAATAGATATAAATAGCTTATAAAATTCTTCTTGATTAAGAAGGAGATCTTCATTGGAAGGCAGAGGCACATTGTAATGTCTAACCTTATTGGTTTTGGTTGATTTTAAATTTTTTGTATTATAATAAATCCATACTTGGCGTCTCAGTGCCAAACGAGCATGCCTTTGATGTATATGATATAGTTGATATAGTTGAGTTGTATATAGGGTTAGCAAGATAGGATTGTGTTGAGGAAGTTCAAATATTTTATAATTATGAACACATCTTACAAAATTAGACAAAGTGTGAAGAAAATTCATGATGACTTGTCTCAGAGTAGAGCTTGCTTTGAGAGATAATTGAACTTAATTGATGAAGCTTATCTTTGACCTTGAGAACTTTCTAAGCTTGTCAGTTGGTTATCGAGGAGTTTTAGAGTCCATTGATACTTTAGTTGAAGGTGTCGATTATGAGTGGTAATAATTTGTGGGAAGTTGTTCATACTGATGCTATAGAGATAAGCTATCAAGGGATGTCTTGAGGATTAACTTGTGGTTATCAAGATAGGAAGCAGGTATGTTGCTCAACTTATATTAAGTTGAGGTCTAGGCTCATAGTACTTCCCTTGATCAATTTCATAGTCATAATTTTTGTTGAAAAGCCCAAGAAGGTGGCTTGTTCATGTCGATTGAATATCATTATAATCTATTGGTACATTTTGATAGAAAATCTTGATCCATTTTAGTTGACATTGATATTTGGTTTCCTTTTTTTTGGTAGTTTGATATATGTGCCTTTCTCTATATTTAATCTTCAAATTCTTATACAAGTTTTTAAATTTGGTTTCTTTGTATCATTAGATTGTAGCTTTTTGAATTTCTAGTACATATCTCTTTCAATTTTCCATGCTTATACAATTGAGTCATGTTTTATAAGAAATTTTTTTAACCTCAATTTCTACTTCTTGTTTCTACCAATAAGTTGATTTGTAATTTTTGGCACACTTTTTAGATCTTCTACCCACTAACTCAGGTGTATTACCAATGTAATTGACAATGTTATCTTGCATATGATTTGTGTTTTGCTTTATCTCCTAGAATATAAATCTAATACTTTTATTCTTGAATAGATATCCTTTTTTATCATTAAGTTAATATTTTGTACTTTTGGGAAATTCATTTGTTTTATCTCTTATACTTTTTAAAGTGGACATCTTAGATCATTAATTGATGTTGGATTGTCAAACATTTCATGGTATCACCTTAAAATCTTTACAATATAAAGTTATTTTTTCCTCTTTAAGAAACAATCAATGTGTTTAAGAGACTTTTGTTTTGAAGTAATTAATGCTCCTTTTGTCCCTTAAAAAATACAAGTAATAATAAAATCATAAGCTATAGTGATTAAAAATAATTTTATTTACTTCATTAACTTTCCCAATCCATAACCACCAAGATATTTTTAAATTCTTTTTCTTTTTACCTATATGCTATTTAAGTTTCCTAAAATTAAAAAATGTTTTCATGTATTCTTATTGCTAACTTTTCCAAATCAATCTAAACTTTTCCTTAACATATTTAGTCCATTTTTAGGAGTGGTCATTGCCAACATTTACAGATTGCTTTGTTATAATGATTTTGAAGCTATGATTCTTTACCTAATCCTCATAACATCTATTACACCTTTTAAATTTTATTCAAAATTATGACAATTCTACTTTCATCTTGTTTCTTCCCTAACAATCAAAAATTAAATCCTAAAGTATTAAATTTTTTGTCCTTTCTCATATCTGCTTAGCTTTTTGAACACAGCATCTGTCTTTCATTGAATAATTATATCCAAAAATTCCATTAGCTTTCTAACTAAAGTACATATTTTATAATATCCTATAATAATTCTTGTGTCTTGGACTAACCTTTTTATTCAATCATCCAAGATAATGTGGTAGCTCTTGCTCATTTAAGACAACATCTGGGTGTGTAAAGCTTGTGCTCAATTGTCACTTCATTCATACGATACAATGCATTCCTTCCAAAGGATGCATTAGCATTAATGCAATTTTCTTTTAGCTTCGTATCAGTTTTTGGTTAGTTTTACAAAGTTTTTGAATTGCATAACACAGGCCCTTTACTTTGTTTATAGAATCTAGACTTGGAAGAAACCCGTTGAACGAGTAAATAGTTTTAAAAGGTGCAAATGGTTTGATTGCCTGATCTGTTGAACTAACAGGTTGAAAAGTGTGGTAGAGTAGTTCTTAGGCTTTAATGTATTTTATACATGAAATTAAGGTTCAGTGATATTGGAAAATCTACTTAACTTTTGTTACATGCCAACCCAGATTCAAAAATGTGACTAGTCAATCTGAAAGCAATTTTAAAGTTGATAACAAGCAATTAAAATTACATGGCATTATTTCAACAAGGAAAGCAAACATGGGTCATCAATAAAATGACCTAAGCATGTCACATTAGAATTCATATCATGTAGTGAAGTGATCACATGAGATTTCAAGAAATTCAAGAAAACATTATTGAATGGTAACTATGACCATAAATTTTCATCGAAGGAAGTTCATACTTTAGAGCATGAATTTACTACATGTAAGAAGTTCCAAAAACAATGGAGATGATCCTTTCTATAAAAATATTGATCAAAGAAAGAAAGTAGCAAAAATGGAATAGCGACCTGAAGGAAAACCATGCTCAAAGGAAAAGAGAAAAAAACTAGAAATATAATGTCGGTGTCAATAAACTCCACATATCCTTGATATGCATCCAAAACTCAACAAATGTTGGAATCACTACTTTAGATTTTAGTCGTATCTTCTGAAGAGTTCTATCCATAGTTTCTAAACTTGGTTGCCTATATCATTATCTAGCTCTTTTGTTTAGGCTTCCAGTTCATCTCATTTATTTTGCTACCTTTAATCATTTAAGTGTATCAGTTCAGTAATAATATTGTGTAGTTTGAATTATGGAAATTAGACGTAAGCTTAACTAGCATATATACACGTGTGTACTAGTTTATTAAATTTTTTGTTGTCGTCCATGTTAATTGTAAGTATTTGGTATGTTAACAATGGAAAAAACTGATATATATAATTTTTGTTAATTATAGTGGAGTATATTTGACATTGGTTCTCGAAAGTATTAATGCTTGGGGTGTAGTGAAATAAAATCATAAACAACTATTATATGGCTATTTTATGCTGAAAGTTTTATTTCGAGATTATAAAATCAAAGAGGTATTTAGAAACAATGTTTGATGAAAACAATTCCTTTGATGAGGAGCATAGTCAAGCTTTTAAAATCGAGACTTGGGAAAGTTGTTCGAATTGATCAAGGGAAGAATGAAGTATATCTATGTTATGATGTTAAGGTCATATCTTAAGGTCACTTGGTCAAACAATGGTTGATCTTTATTCCACATGGATTAGCCAACTTTTCTTCTTTGTTGTAATTTTATTACATATATGTTTTACTTTTGAGTGCTCATGTTTTTCATGGCACAACAGAAAAGTGGAGCAAATATGTTCTGAGTTGTTGGTCATTCTTAAATAAGGACTATATGTTAAACTAATAAAATTTTATAAACAGAGTCTTCTCTAAATTCTATTTTCATTTTCAAATGAATAGTGATGTTTTGAAAGAAATTTTTGTTATAGATTAGATCATATGTATTTTGCATTACAGAATATGTCAAAATTTTTCTTTGGATTAGCCTGCAAACTTTGGCATTATTTTATGTGAAAATAAGGATTTTAAGGTATCGAATTCGATTCTTTGATTTTTATATAAGTTCCTCTTGTTTGATGCACTCAAACATGTATAGTTTTCTTAAACTTATATTTTTAATTTATGGTTTATCTTCTCTTTTAGTGGTTGAATTTGGTTAAGTGTATGTGTTGTAGAGCATAGTAATAATTGTTTTACATGATATTTCTTATTGAAAAATTTTTTTGCTAATAGGAATAGTTTTTGCATATGGACAAATGAGCAGTAGTAAGACGTATACTATGACAGGATCTGATAGCCAATCGGGAATCATACTGCTTTCTGTTCATGGGTTATTCAGAATTATTCAAGAGGTGGTTTAACTATACAATTATAAATCCTTCTAGCCTTTTTTTATGAAAATTTTTTCATAATTTGTAGTCATTATTTTGTATATTTTTTGGGTGTGTTCATTTTTTAGGATTATTTTTTATCTTAATTTTTGGCTATTATTACTCTTGCCTTTTTGGAAAAATAGAATAGTTTAACATCCATGTCCTCATTTACTACATAGAAGTCCATAACTATTAAAAAAGCTTTTCATCTATGAGAAATAGTTATGCTTGTAATTATTAGCTTAATGTTTCATCTCTAAAAGGAATGAAAGTTTATGTAAAAATTAGTTTAATCTTGCACTATCAACATAGCTATTTAGCTTTATTTTTTTGTCATTTAGAAAGTGGATAGAGAGTTCTTTCTTTGAGTGTCTTATGTGGAGAAATACAGCGAGGAGATCAATGAGTTGTAGGCTCCTAGGCATCGAAAGTTGCAAATTCACGAATCACTTGAGGTATTTTTTCTAGTTTGTTCAATATGGTTCTATGTTGCATTACTATGAAATTTATTTACTTCTATTTGAATTATAAGTTCTACCTTATTTATGAACAGAGGCATATATGTTGCTGGTTTGAAAGAGGAGATTACTACCTTTATGAGGCAAGTTCTTCAACTCATGGAATTTGGTGAATGTAAGGCCAAAATGTCATTTCCTCATTTCAGTTACATCCTAGTAGCATTCCAACTTAAGGGCACAATTTCTTTTGCCTTACAGTACATCGATACATTTGGGAGACGAACGTGAACCTTCAAAGAAACCGTTCCCTTACAATGTTTCGATGGCTTGAATATTTTTTTGCTATGGTGCTTTTTGTCAAACTTTTTTCAAGTATCTCAACTAATTAAATATAATTACAAATTGTTGAAAGGAGAGAGAGAAGTGGAGAAGGTGATTCAATTAATTGTTTTGATGCTGTTCATGTATCTATACTAGTACGTTTTTTTGTGGGCAAAATAATCATGCTTTTGTTTCGTTTGTTTTTCATCTCTTATGCTACTTTTTGGTGTAATTCTTGATGGTGTGCATAATGTTTTCTTTTTGATGGAATTTGGTTGATCTTGTTGGATCAGGACATACTGTTAAAACTAGTGCAGAAGGCGAGCGCTTGAGAGAAGGCTCATATACAAATAAGTGCTTGATGACCCTGGTACCGTAATTTAAAATCTAAGAGATGGTGTTGAAAGCCAAGGGTTTGTTGCATCATTATATTTTTACTTTTGCTCACATGTTGTTTCTCATGGAAGATTGTGATCTTATGGTTTTGTACCATATCGAAATAGCAAGTTAACTCGCATTTAACAGCCTTTTCTTGGTGTAAATGCAAATACGGCTATGATTTGTAACATCACCGTCTCACAGGTTCCTTATTCAATTTGTTAGATTTAAATTTATCGAGGAATTTACTGCATGAATTCCTATACAGCCGTGCAATTGACCTGACAATAATTAAAACATAATGATGTGGGCTGTTCAGGCCATCAAAGATTTCTAACATAGTAGATGTAAATTAAAATTAATTAGGACCTCATAAGCTTTGGCTAAAAGTATTGTCATGGTTAAGCCACTGACTTTTGTAGCCTTAAATCATTTTATGTTATCCATATGCAGTTCTATGTGTTGAAGGGACAAATATCTGTTGTACATTGCAACTCAGGTTGAATTTAATGAAGTTCTTGATTTGTCTATGTGGTATTTTTATCTTGAGCCCTCATTAGCAAACTTTTTTTTTCAGAATAGCAACAGTGGAATTGCAAGTGCGAAAATCACAAGAAGCAAAGGAACAAGGTGAAGGGAAAGGAGGATTTTTTTCATAAAAAGATTGAATTCTCTAAGAATCAATTTAAGTTGTTTTGAATTCATGAACATCTGATTCCTAGACTTCCCTAAATTTTTTAAGTTCTTTACTTTTTAAAAGCTTTGATTTATTTCATACATCCTCATCAACCCTTTTTATAGAGGATTGGGTATAATATTTAATTATAAAATAAAAAAACTGTGATTCAGATAAAAATTTAAAATTTTACACCTGTTCTAGTCTATTTACTGGTGTGCAGTGCACCCCACACCCTGCATCTATATGCCAGTCTCAGTGGGCTATCCAGAAGAATGGTTACTATTCTTGCAAACAAAACATGTATGCAGGTTGTCATTACACGTGTGCCCGCCCCTTGCAATTACACGTGCCTGGTGTGTCATGCCCATTTGCTTGTGCTCATGCACCTTCACATGCAGCACTTTTCCAATGCACTACATTGTGTGCGTCGACAACTTGTAGCATGTCTCTGGTTATGGCTTAGAAATTTGTCTTATTGCTTCGTGTTGTTTCGTTAATTTTCATCGTTTTATCTCTCCCTTGAATATTTGGATTCAATGAGTTTTAAAGTGGTCGCTTGATTAGTACCTTGAATATTTGGAAATTAGTTGGAGTTTCCAAGTGCTTTTGATTGTCTACTTTTGGAATTGCTTCATGCTTCATAGTTGTTGGAAATTGATAGTAAATTACTCTGAAGATATAACTTTATTTGTTCAAAGATAAGCACTTTATAAAGTGCCATTTCTTTAGTTGCATATTTCCTACATTTTAGAGAAATAATTTATAGTATTTTTCATAATAATAAAAACACTATGGAGGTTCTAGTTTTGAACTTCTAAAGATCTTTCTACATTTTAAAATTATTTTAAAGATAATTATTGTTTCCCAAATATCGATACAACGAAAATTGAGTTTTCTCTGCTACAGTGGCTTGGAGTACATACCACCCCTTACTTAAGACTGTTTGTATTCGTACCTCATCTTGCTTAATCATTGTTATTCTTATAATTTCCCACTTTGCAATCTATGTCCATTTGTTGACATTATATTTGCACAGCATTCCATCCTTTTGTGTTGCACCATTTTTTCATGCCTGTTTGCTCTTTCACTCTATGCTTCCTTTCTTTCTTCTCATCATCTTTATCTTTTGATGTCTCTATCATCTTCACAATGCCTTCGTGGTGGGCAAGCTCTCTTTTTTATTCATCACTAGCTATCATTGTCCGATCTAGTTGATCATTGCATTCGTCAGCCATCCTTTGATTTGTTAAGTGCTATACCATGCATCATTTCTTTGCCTCTCGAAACCTTATCTCATTATCTTGTTATTCTTTGTCCTCTATACAATGCTCTTTCCCCCTATCTAGCTTCCAACTAACAGCTTAACCTTAGGATGAAGGCAATAACTCAACCTTCTGAATCAACAAATTAGGCACAAGTTGTGCCCAATCTCTTCTCCCACAAGCATGGCACTAGTATCCACTTCTATTGTCCTTCATGTTACAATCACTTCAACTACCTCCCCTCTTGTACATACAACACTCATGTTTGCCTACCCCTCCCATCCTCTCGCTTAACAAATTGTTACATGAAACTTTATTCAAAATCCATCTTCAATTGTCTAAAAGCCTTAATTCATTTTCTAGGAAAAACTTGTCTGGAAACTTAACTTTAACTATGCTAGAATTGTGGTGTTGACATCTCCTTAGAGTTGGCATTCGAATATGAGGCGAATGTTTCATTCCCTTTTAGGCATTGTATTAAAATACTTGTTCTTAGCATAAATGCATCTTGTTGAGGCCACAACATGGAAAGCTAAAGCAGGACACTGTTGATATGTGGAGAATGGATTCTCCTAACCTTGTTAAGTTGGTTGTGACAGTACTCAACATTATTCATGCCATTGGCTACCATGCAACACCTTGTTGTGGATACCATTGTTTATGTCAAGGGATCATCTAACCATGAGTTTGCCATATGGTGATAGCCATTAGTTATAAGATTTGCCCTTTTAAGTTGATTGTGACTCAGTCTAACATAGTAAAGCCCATTATCCCTTAAAAAGAGGTGGTTCCTCTTTCTTTCGCTTGCACGGGAATTATTGATTCTCTTCTCAAGCCCAATGAATAAACCCAGAATCATTCCCTGTTTGAATGTTATATGTTGGCATGATAGCTCCTAGGTCTATCAATATAGAGATGAGCTTAAGTCCTTTAAGTGTACAATTATGGCTTTACTTGGAATCAAACTTGATGATGTTGAATTCTACAACATTTTTCATTATTTAAGGCTATTTCATAACAAAGGTTATTTTCATAATTGTAATTATTACTTAGGTTCTTGAGCCCTTGCTTGAGGTTTTTTTATTACTTAAGCTTACAATGACCTAGACTTGAAGATTGCCTCTTGGTATGAATTTAGAGGCTTTACCCGTTTTAATTGGAGCTAATGGTAAGGAAGCAAATGAGAAATATAGTAATTCTTCTTATAAATATTATGGTGGATGATGTTCCTTGCATGGGCCCCACCTTTACCTTGTTCAACAATCTTTCATGGAATCCAATCCATTCTAAGCTTTCTTGGGCTCTATCCAATGAGGATTGATGCTGGTCTTCCCAAATTCCTTTGTGTGGTTCTCCTTAAACCCCTTCTCTGATTACTTAACTTGCATCATTTCTTATATGTCTAAATCCAAGGGGAATCTTCTTAATGTTCAAGAATTTTTGAACTAACAATTGAAATTTAAACTTATTATGGAGTACCATGGGATTTTCCTTGTGAGATGGCCCTCAACATTACTTATCCAAGCTCAAGTAGGTCAAAATCTTTTGCAAGTTTTGAAAGGGGTCTAGTTCACTTGTTGAAAAGATTGATTTTTCTTTTCCACAAGAGCATCTTCTCTTTGCATGATTGGTTGCTTTATAAGAAAAGACAATGCCAACTATATATCCTTAGCTTTAAGAAGTTAATCTCTTGTGGATTTCTCAACATGCAAAGTTTTCTTGGTTGCATGTTGAAGAAAGCAACTTGAACTTATTTTATGGTGATTAAAATGTAGGAAGGAATCTAAATCTCTTAGAATGACTATTTTCGATGGTGTCTTGATAATTGAACACAACCCTTTTTTTAACATCCTCATAAACTACTTTGGGCTCTAATTTACCCTTCGTGCTCAATTGGGCTGATAATCTTTGATCAACGGGCTTTTAAAACATTGATGTTTGTGTGATTCTTTAAACTATCAATCCTTTTTTCAATTTGAAGCAATTTGATCAGTTGGGTTCATTATTGAGTTCTTCTTGGATTGTTTGTATATCATTTGGAGGAATTTCATTATGGATGTCACTTAGGCCTTTGTTATAACAAGGTTTGCACCAACATTTGTGCTATAGATATCATGCTTATTGCAAGGGCAATTATTGCCTAATCAGTCTTAGAGGATAGACCAATCTCTATTTAGTATTTAGTTTATAAGTTCATTACCAAAATTTTGGCTAATAGATTCCTCCCTACCATTATGAACATTATCCAAGAAGTGTAAGTAGCTTTTATTAAAGGTAATACATTCATTACATGAAGTTGGTTATAGAACTTGCTTAGAAAGTTAGTGCAAAAAAAATCTAAAATGGTCTTTTTATAAATATTGATATATCCAAGGCTTTTGGCTCAATTAACTAGAACAACATTTTTTACTAAAGATTAGAAGTATAAGTTTTTCTCCGAGCTTCTTGCTTAGATGAGGATGTGCATCTCTAATATATGTTTCTCTTTTTTGGGTTATTTAGTAAGTCTAGAGAGCTTTGTCATTGTTGTCTTATTTCTCTCTTTGTCTTTAGTATCATTGTGTATGCCTTCTCATGTGTTGTTGATGTACTCTTGATGACACATTTAGGGAGAATAGATTTAGCACACTTTGAAGTATAAACACTTACATCATTTTTCTTTTCTTTATGTCTTTATTAATAAAAACATTTTCATTAGGAAAAAGGATTTGTGAATGCTATTGTAAGTTACAATATCTCATATCATACTGCACAACCCATGCCTAATATATTGGTTGGACAACGTATCAAGCAATCAATTTCAATTAAGTAATCAGGGAATTTGTTGTAGAGGTCTGGTTCATTCCTCATATTTGAACGATGATAAGAAATCTCTGACAACTAATTATATTTGTCCTATTCACCTTTCACAGTGGTACGATCCTTAACATATATGCAAAACACCATAAAGTTGATTTTAAAAGGGTAATAATAGCATCATAACAGTACAAAGCATAATAAACATAGCAATGCATTGGTGTGTCGGTTCTATATATACATTGTTCTGATACAATCCATACTCATATATGTAATGATGGTTGGATGAGCAATTGGATAAGATGATCTCTTGATTAAGTGGTACATCGCTTGTTGTTTTCATTGATTTCAATTTTGCATATTTATGATCGTTAACATCCACTCATGTGTCATATTGGTATGATCATCTTGTTGTACTATTATGATAACCTTAAACTATCAAATTGACTTGAGCTCTCAAAATTTTCAAATACAATGGATTTTTTGGTAAACCATCATAATATATGTTCATTTGATCAGACCAATACAATTTTTATCATATTCCCTTTTTACCCTTAGGCAAAAAAACTTCCCAACTCTAGCAACAAGGGTTGTACTAGTACGATCTTAAGGATTGTCTAATATGATCATTACACTAAAAAATTGTAAGGATCTCCAACAATTTCAACATCTCAGGGAACTCATATGCATCCCTTTCTTTACATTCAAATTAATTAATACATTTTTTAAGAAAAGAGTGTGTGCCAGATCTTTATCTTTCTATGTTATATCAGAAAAACAAAATTGGAAATCCCTTTCTTTCTTTTAGTCTTCCATTTTCTTTTTTAAATCTTTTTTTTTCAAATGACAATACTATTTTCTTTCTTCCTTCCTTTTCAACTCTTCTCTTTCTCTCTTTGTGCTTTCACTCTCTTTCTACCCTCCCAAAGTTTTCCAAACATATGCACTAAGTCTTTGGCAAAAGAGAAGTTAAGAGGTCTAAAATGATTTTTTTATTAATATTTTCTTTGTAAATTCATAGAAAATTCAATTCACCTCTTAAAACTACGAACTACATATTCGAAGATTCCTTATAACGGCACCTTTGCAATAATATACTCAAATAAAAATTAGGACACAAGTTTTTTGGCACTTTTTTTGAGATGCTCACAATTAAATGTGTTTGAATTCCTAATTTGCATTCCTTACATTTGATATATTTTTGAGGGGACATAGGAGTTTAATAAGGCAAGCTGTCACTAGGAGAATACTTGAAATAGATCCAAACCAGAGCTCACAAGAGTTTGGAATTAAGTTTAAAATTTCAATGCCATTTTAAGACTCATACTTGGAGCTCCATATTAGTTTTCATTCTATGCTGTTAGTAGTGAAACTTATCCTCTTCCAATGAGAATCGAATAAGAATGTTTTGGTGATTTGAAAACCACATTGAGAATAGTGCATCAAACTTAATTTTCTTGAACATCAATCATACTATTTATATGCTTGGGCAGCCATGGGAGAATGTTGCAATTAATGTGAATTTGAAAGCAGCAAATTTCTTCTTTATCTTATCTCCTACAAACACCACTTCAGGATCCTCTTTATATGAAGATGTTGGTTTGATTTTAATCAAAGAAGTGGTCTCTGCCTTCTCAAGTCCAAGTGGCTTAAGAGCATATTACTGAAAAACTAGCACAAAAATAGGGGGAAATACTTGTCATAATACAAGCTTTTGCAATCTAGAACACTACTCAATGTTCTGATGTCATTGAAGTTGTACCATGAAAGTCACAAAGTTGTTATGTCAAAGTTGCCAAGGGATTTTTTTTATTTTAGACTTATGTGTGAACAAATTTGTGTTTTGAAAATAGTCAAAAAAACATATGGTTCATCAATATACAGAGTAGTTTTTAAATATTTTTGTTCTTAAATTATCTTTTGCTTTATGAAAATACTTGCACAATTATATAGATAATAGAGGTTTTTATGACTATTTGTAAAGGTTAGTTTGGGAATAAAAAAAGTGTTTACACAAACTAAGTAGAGGGACATAGCTGCTATTTTTATTTAAAGAAGTTCATAAAACAAAAGCAAACTTTACTATAATGGAATTTGTGGGTTGTGTAGAACTTTTAAATATTAGATTACTTCTGCTTCTTAAAAGTAATGTTGACCTAAAGCCCTTATCTTTTTGGTTTTAGATGAAGACAGCAACGCTTCCTGGTATTAAAAAAATCACTTAGAAACCTATACAGTTTGACGTATATCACTCTGAGGTTTTTCATATTTTATCTTGCATTCTTAATCCCTATAACAGTTACTGTGGTATGCTTTAAAATAACCTATTGCAATCATGCTATTCTTTGAAATCTAACCAATCACATAGGGACTTGTAGTGTAGTGGTGGGGCTTATTATGTTTGGCTTGAATTTAGTGAAAAGAACTTCACAAATAATTTCTAGTAATGACATATCATTTTTCTGTTGGCTTGTTGTTATGCTATTTCCAAGAGATCTTTTAGTTGTTTTGATGAAATATTTAACAAATATTAAATGATTAATGCAGATTATATATCATTTTTTTGTGTTAGAACAATGAAGATGAGACAAAAAGCAGTGTCTTGTTTGCAAGTAGGGCTCTTCAAGTAAAAAAATTTGCCTGTGTGAATGAGTACTTCATCTACAAGTTATTCTTCCTATAAAAAAACTATCAATTAAGGAAACTATAACTTTTTTGTTTATAACATTTTATTTTCTTTAATTGATTGCATTTAGTTATTTTCATATCATTTTAACTTTTCAAATTTTTGTTTCTTTGAACAAAAAGATTATGACTGATGTTGCGCCCTTGAAGCGATAAAAAAGGGAAATAGAGGAGCTTTGTGCAAAGATGCCTGTGCTTCTTTTTTACTCTAAAGGCTTCTAACCTCTTTTTTTACCCAGCAACCAAAGGGTAATCTTTTTATGCATATATGTTGTAGAGCTCTCACTCTGAACAGATTGAAGAAGAAATTCTTATTCTACACAATAATTTATTACAGGTATGGTGTATGGCTCTACGATTAGTTTTTCAATTTGACATTTAATTAGTTGGACATTATTCATCACGATTGCACTCAACTTTTGTGTTAGAGAGTGAGCTTAAGAATAGGTGAATAGCTTTGGAGTTGTAGGAGGAAAAGAAAGCAAAAGCTTGTTGAGAGATAAGGTTATTGGAATAAGAAAGGAAGATTGAGAATCAGCTCATTGATGTTATCCTCTGAAAGTAATGAAGAAAGTTATTCATTTAATGTTTGTACTTTCTTGCTTTGGTTGATTGGCAATCTAATTCATTTTTTCACTATTTATGTGATGCTTAGATAGACATTTTTTGTGCTAATTGCCTTTTATTTGTAAACTCTCTTTTGGTTAGCTAACAAAAACCTTTTGGGCTAGAGCTTGTAATTTTCCCTAACCATTAATTTGCCTTCTTTGGTCCTATCATGGCTAAAGGAAGTCATAGTATATTATATGTTTTTTAAATATAGATAACGGTTTTTATTAGGTTATTTGTTTGGTGATTGCCTTTCTAAATATTCTTAGAATATATGTTTTATGTTTACTTCTCTAAGCCTTATAAATATTTGTATTTTATTCTTTATGGTACATGGAACATCTCATGATTAAATTAACTGGTCATCAACATCTTCGAGACTAAATGTGATGGCATTGGATTGGATTTAATCTACTAGATTAGGAGTTGCACTAGAATGATCTGGTAGTAGCTTTGTCACATGTGCAACTAGAAATTTTTTGTAGTTCTTCATGGTGATGGTCATAACAGGATTAGCCTTTCAGGTATGAGACAGGCTTTATTATTGATTCTGGACATGACTTCCAAAGAAGAATTTTATGAAGTTAAGCAAAGAAGTGGCTTTTACTTCATTTGCTAGAACTGTGCTATGCTTAATATCTTCATCCAAAATATTTGATGTTATTGCCTATTAAAAAGGTTGGCAAATTTCCAATGAGTTGTAGTTCATTTGGAATTGACCATGTTTTCCTAATACGATGTCTAAGATTCAGTGTGAGCATATCCTTTATTTTTCTTCAAAACAAATTGCTTCAAAATTTTTTATGATTATAAAACCATTGTTTACCATGGAGTTATAGAATATTAGTTAGTATAGAATTTTAGAAAGTAAAGTAGGAGGAAAGTTTTTCCAAAATGAACCTTAATCATTTTGCTATTGGCTTTGCTCAGCCAACATCTTAGGGTTGCTCGAGTCCATCTTTAATAGTTTTGAAACTATTTATGGCCCTACTAAGCCTTTTTTGGCTTGTATTACTCCTCATCAATTCCACTCTTTAATTATTGGAATATTGCATAGCATTTTTTATCTCAAACAATTGTGAAGGATCACTTTTCCTTCCTTGCAATTGATTGAGTTCTTTTCATTGTAAGTGATTGTTGTATTGTTGGCTATGTATGTACATTTCAATTTTAACCTATTTATTTATCTTTTCACTTAATCCTCTGATCATGCAATATTTTTGTTTGTTGTTTACAATTTCTAAACATATTATGCACCTATAAGAACTTGGCTTCATATTTTGACATTTTTTTTGTTTCCTCTTATTTATATTTCGTTGTTAAATTTTATCTTTAAAGATATATTATTATTAAAATTATTAATTAAAGCTTTTTTGGTTTCTAGCAACTATGTGGGTGACCTGGTGTTTTGGGCCTTTTCAAAAGAAAATGGCTAATGAGGTAATGCTTGATGATGCATCCATTACAATTTTTAGCCTTCATTTATGTTGTCTTCTTTATGATTTATTTATTCTAGATTATAATATTACTAATACTATACAAAGAATTCTATTAATTCTTTGATATCCTTTCATTTCCCTTGCTTTGTAAGAAAAAGATATGTCATGTATTTGTCATATAAGAACACAAGAATATAAGAGGGATTTCAATTTGTGCTTCCATGTAAAGTATGATATGTTTATTGGAAATAACTAATGCATTGTAGCTAATTTGGTTCTTTATTTTCATGTACTTGATAAGCAAAGTGTGTATTGAGTTTATCTTAGGTTGCTTTTAATTTTGCATGAGGTGCCATATCTTGAAATAGTATGACTAAAAAACACACATTAATTTTAGGAGACTTTTGGTAAAGTATTATTTAGATTGTATTCACAATTAAATCATAGTGTTATATAGATGTTAAAGTTGCCAAAAATTTATGAATATTTTTTTATTATTTAGCTTAATGTCATCATAATATTCTAATATTCTTATTATTAATATGAAGTTGTTCATCATTTAGATGTCATTTATATTTGCAAAATAGATTTAAAATTTTAAATAATATTATTTAAAGATGTAATTAAATTATGTACTAATATATTTAAATAATATTATAGTGTATTCCATTATAGCTTAACAAAATGCTCTTTTGATATTTTATTTTGCCATTAGCTCTTGGCAATGTCATCTCAACTTTACTTCTTGAATGTCATGTAGCTTTATTCATTAGTAATGATCTACTACCCATGGTTCTAATTTCCACTTTATGAGTTACTAATGTATAGGCTTTATGTCAAAACTTATATTTATTGGTTTAGTTCTCATTATGCATTTATTTCGTGAAATCAATATATAACAGTTGTTATCTACGTGTAATGATTATGAAGCCAACATCAAGCCTAAGAAAGGTCCCATTTTGCAATTTGCTTTTTTTTATAGAGAAAATAAAGATTATTAGAGGATACACTCACAAAAATTTTCTAAGTCGTTAAGGCCATTCTTTTATTTTTCTAATTATCCATCTCGAGAATAAAGGCCACCCTTTTCATCTTTTCTCGATAATGTTTCTCTTATTTTCATGTGAACTTGTGGTCGTAGACATGGGTGCATTTTTTGAGATACTTGTATTTGTTTAATGGTCATTTTAGAAATCTTATATATTTTGGGGGAGGCTATACTATTTATTTGATTAGAATATCCAAATTATCCATCTAATTCAATTTAAACATGTCAATGTTTAGAAACAACTAATCATGTTATAGCCAATTGTGATCTTTATTTTATATTTTGAGTAATTTAATTGCCAACTGAGATCTAAAAAGACTTAAATAAACTTAGCTAGTATTAATAATCTTATGAGAATTTATCCAAGTCATTATTAATTTAAATTTATTTAAAATAGACTCTGATTGAGTTGGTCTTGGGACTAATTAGAGACCCTAAAACATTTAACACCATTACTTAGTCCCTTGTAATGGTTTAGGCCTCCTCAACCACGTGTTTTTACATAGATAATGTGTTCTACCTTTTTTGACTTGTGGGATGGTTTTTCCTTATTCTAAGATTTTTTTAGTAAAAAGAATCCTTCATCTATAATCTTGTAGGATTAATTCTGAAGTCCAGTTTGACAAATTTTCCTTTACCTCGAGTGTAGCTAAATCTTTGTTAAGTTTTGAGTAGCATCAAAGAAATTCTAAATGGCTACTTGAATATCTTTCTAGCATTATCTATAAAAATAATAGAATGGTTAAAAGGCACTAGGAGAATATGCACTTTTCTTAAACCAAGACTTCTTCAACCATAATTGTGAAGCAATTGGTTTTGTTTAAACCCTACATTAGAATTGGCTGTCGGAACTCTTATAATAATAAATGGAGTTCTTTTGGGCCATCCTCGTAATGATTGTTGATTATCTTTGATGATTGCAAGCTAATTTTCCACTCAGTCACCATTTCTCCATTGACAGTGCCTCGATTGAAATCCATCTACCAATCAAGCCATTGTTTGGCTTCTCTATCACAAGTGATTTGTATTCTGATTCAATCAGGGTTAGTCCCTGTCTCTTTTAGGCCTAAGCATCTAGTTATTACCTAATGGATCCATTAGTTTTTTCTTCATTCATCTTCAAGCATTGCTGAAAGTATGACTCTAAATCCATCATTTTATGACCTTTCTTTAGTGTCGAGGAATTCACTAGTCTGGTCTCTAGAAAGGTTTTTCTCATTGAAGGTTTATATTTATAGACTAAAAATTTCTTTTTGTGGCTATTGATCATTATATTCCTCTATTTAGAAGTCTACTACGAGTTTTTTCTTGCACTACTAATTCCACTTTTAAATCTGATTATCACTCCCTATTGTCATTGGCCACAATTGTCATGCATATTATGACAATTTTGAAAAATTGCGTCAAAAGAAGTAATGTGATCTTCCATAAAATTGTGATACTAATATAGTTATAGTCATTTTGTTTTTGGCTACTCTTAGTTTAGTTTTGCATTTTTGAGGTTTCTAGCCATTGCAATTTCATTGGTAAGAGTTGTTGATTAATTTCTACATAGGAAACTTTCCCTTGTCCATTCATAAAGGGTTGGATCTTCTAGATACTAACTATTTCTTTGTCAATTTCTTCCATGTTGGAGCAAGGTGGTTTCTAAGACTTCAATGTCAAGTCAATTTGTTGTTGTGCTTGTTGTCATTGAGAAATTTTCTTCTTTACTAAGAGGAAGGAGCATTTGCTTGTTGGACTGTTTAGAGATGAAAATTTATTTAAATTCTTTTTTAAAATGCTCGTATATTTCAAAGGTTTAGGATAGTAGTTCCATTTATTCGATGAGAATATAAAGACTATCCGTTTAATCTCATATAAAAGACTAATTTCTAAAAAATTCTAATTATCACATGACCATTGATGTTTTTCCTATATTTAAGTATTTTTTATATTGATTAAAGTAAATAAAATTAAATGAACTTTAGTGGAATCTTATTTTGTAAGGGCATTTCTATTTCGCCTTTATTTATATGACCTTGTCTAAAATACACTATTATTGAGTGAATACTTGGATTATATAGAAGCCCAAATCATTATGCACCTCTATGCATTAGCAATCCAAATGCCTTCAACTACATAGAGTTCTATTATTATACCTCTCTATTTCTAATTTCAATTCCAAAGAGGGAGAACAGTTAAAAATTATAATTGACTTAGTGAATAACTATGTACAACATCTTTTTAAAGGTCAAAAGCAATGTATAGTTTCACCTTATACAACTTAATCATGATTTATTGATGCTTAAGAAGCATTCTTTCCTTAAATGACAAATTGCATGGAGGCTTTTGGGATTTAACATAATTTTCAGGTTTTTTAGGTTTCAAAATTAGCCACTAAGCTCATAATTTTTTTAATGTTATAACTAGATTCTTGACTCTTTCTTTCCCATTAAAAACATTTGGAAAGTGTAGTTAAAGAGTAAAAAAATAGACTAGTTATCTTGTGGCTAGTTAAGCAAAACCTATTTAACCAATATTGTCAAAAACATTTGGTTTTAGTTTACATGCTCTTAATGTAATTTTTCAGCCTATCTCTACTCTTCCCAAATTATCTTTTTCTTAAAAAGGTAAAATATTTAAAAACAATCAAAACCTTTTTTCTCTAAACTTATTCTCAGTTACTAAAACATCAGCCAACCTTCTCTTAAATGTACTTCATTGTACTCATATTCCAAAGTGTAGTCACAAATCTTCATAGTATTTATTCTATTTTTGAAGAATTTAAATGTCTTGCATTATGACCATGTAACATTACAATCTTATAACCCTCAAATGGGCATACCTTAAATTTTAAATGGGATGTTTTTTCTCACAAGAATCATCATTAGTTGTGGCAGTTTTTCATCAAGCTATAAGCATTTTAAACATTATAGATGGTATTAGTATAGTATCTTTGTCGATGATTTTGCAGATCATTTTTGTTGATAGAACTATGGATTTGTAGCTTATGCTTTATGAAGCTAGGTAAAAAACATACCAAATCCCAATGCATGTTGCTAAATATTTTTGAAAGTTGGTGTAGGGCCAATGTTATTTATTTTTCGTAGTAAAAAAATAGAAATATTTGTCTTTTTTTCTCATGTCATTCAAAAATGTTATGGAAAGGTCTAATCTTTACACATAATATATTCAAACCTATTACAAGAATACTTTTTCAACCACATTTCATCGAACAAAATTAAAATTTCATTTAAAAGAAGCTTTTTTGGTTCCTTTCTTAAATGGTAATAAATAAAACAAACAAGCCCAATACCTTTTTGAGAAGCTTTCTAAAATGTGGCCATGCTAGAGTTACCTTCTAAGTTAAATAAGGAAGCTGACAGTGCGGAGCCAATTGAAGAGAAGCCAGAATTTGTGTTCATCTTCCATTCAGCTATCCTATGCTAGAAGTTTGTGCATTTAATGGGAATACACTACGTTTGGGAAGCTATTTACCTAGGTTTGCTGATTGAATTGATAAGGCTAAGGACTTTTTTCCGAATGAGCATGCTTTGCATAGTGTTACCTACCGAAAGAAACTCATCAAAGAATCTGTCCAAGGTATTTTTGAATTAGAATACAACAGTGGTTTACACTTTCGCAATGTTAATATGACATGAAAAATCTATGAAAGTGAACCCATGACATGTAGCCTAGAAATTTGGTATGAAGTTTTGTAGGATTTTCAACAGGCTTAAAGGAAATGCAATACACTAATTTTGCTAAAAGTACATAGACTATATTAAGTGCAGCAAAAGCATCTTGCTTTTGGAAATTATTATTTTTTTATTAACATTTTCTATTATTTTTTTAAATTTTTCATCAAATTAGTTAGGATTGATGTTAATCATTGCCTTGAGTTTTGTTGTCAGAATTTTGTATTAGGATATTGATGATCCCCTCAAAAGTATATAATTCTTTAAGGTTAATTTTTGGCATTATTACTACATAATCTGAGTTTGCTATATGTCGAATATGTGTACTATTAATGCTAGAATGTGGTCAAGAGCATGTGCATGAGCAAGTCTAGTGGAAGTACATGTGGGATGGTTCAGGTTATTTAGAGGAGAACAGAGAGATAGAGAACAAGGGAGGAAGAAAGAAAGAAATTGATAGGAGTGAGACCATAAGTTCATGCAAAAAGCCCATGAATAAAGAAAAACTAGTTTCTCTGACAAGTCATTCCGAAGGTGGAAACTCAACCAAAAGTAGTACAAATTCAAGCATATGATCTTGATTTATCTAGTGCACAAGGTCGAAAATGGAATACAAAGAATTGTTGCAATTTTGGTTCAAGTCATATGAGATTGTTGAAAAACCAAATAATGTTACTGAGGTAAGGATCTTCATGGAGGCATGCTATTGCCTTCATAATTCATTAAAAACTTCATTGAGATTGTCATACCATTACATGTACTAACAAAAATGAAATTGAAGTTTAAGAGAAAAAATCTTACTCTTCCCCTATTAAAGAATAAATTATGGGCACATGTTTGATTTTTCCCAGTTTATGAATTTCTTTTATGATTGCATTAGATGTGTCAAGCCATGCAATTAGCATAATATTAATGGTTTGAGGACATCTTCTAGCATATTATTTCATGATACTACAAGAAGCTCAAGGAAACTCATGGTCATATAATAAGATGATTTTAGCATTACATCAAGCCATGAAACATTGGTTGTTATCTTTGTTGGGAATGAAACATCACACACTTTACTAGATAACCTCTCCAATACTTGTAGAACCTAGCAAGTTTCAAAAGGCATGACACAGTAAGCACATGGCCTATCCATAAGAATTCAACATTGTCATCACATATAGGAAAGGAGCTCGAAATAAGTTGGTTGGATTTCTTTTGAAACATGCAGTATGCAACATTTGTTTAAGTTTTGTGAGGTGGCTCTAACTAAAGGTGCACAAGGAGTATGTTTTGAGAGATAACAATGATATTGACTTTAATGGGGATTGATCAAATGTGAAAACAATGAAAGCAATCTAATTGTCACTTAGGAGAAGGCCTTCTCTATTAAGGGATACAACTTTGCATGCCTTGTAATGGGGATTAGTTGAGATTGGCTCAATAGACTCATACATTAATTGTGGTTGGTTGCTTTTGAATGAAAAAAAATACTATCCAGATCTAACAAATTGAACTTGTACTATTCTCGTAAGAAATAAGAATTTGAGAAATTTGTGCAATAATATGTTGTTTATACTATCATAAATAGGACCATCTAGTAACCCTTGTGAGGGGACCATTCATGATATTTTAAAGAATAGGATGAAAGTCTCTTCTATGTCTAGTTTTCTTTCAACATGTTAAGCCATGTTTCTATTGGTTGAAGGCTACTGAATATGTAATTTTAGATTTAGTCCTTAAAGCCCATTCAAAGAAAAGCTCCAAATTGGCGCAATTAAAGGTATCGAGGGATTAGTGCAACATGGTGCACAATAGTTTCAATAAGATTTGAAGAATACACTTCAAAGTTTATGGAAAAGCCACAAAACAATAATCAGCAAAGGTATAATAGGCATTGAATGGAATATAGTTTTAAGGTTGGAGACATTGTATGACTTCATATTAATTACACCATTTAAATGGTGAGGGAAGGAGCCTCAAATACAATGTGGAACGACCCATTTTGTCTTTAAGAAGGTTAAAGACAATGTTTGCTTGAGTATTCTTTCTCCATATATGGAGATCGATTTAGAATTTTGTTTTCAGAGATCAAATAATTGTGGTCAATGCTCCCAACATCATGACATTGTGTTGGAGTGCAGTGCAATACCATTTTAGAAATTTCATTTCATGACCGGAACAAGTTGCCGAGACTAATGAATTATGAAAGGATATGACTAGATGAAGCGCTCGAAGGATGTCACAGATGTGGCCTACGAGGTTGTTCTAGTGAGGGATGACGGAACTAAAAGAAGCTATTATTATGATAGTATTTGGAGCAAAGAATTATATTTTTCTCATTTATTCATTATTGATATTACAAAATAATTTATTGTTGATTATTCTTTCTAGTCCTAATTTAAAATTAAATCTTTCTAAATAATAATATCAAAAAATATAATTAGTAGTGTCTTATGTATAATTTTCTCTACAATCATAAATTTTAGAGTCAAATTTAAAAAAACATTATGGCTTTTATTGAAACTTAAAATACTAATTAAGTTTGGAATAATGTAGATGCCTATGAACCTTATGGAATAAAACTCATTTTTGTTAGTGTTGAATAAGCCAAAGAATAATAATATCTCAGCAATATATGTTATGCTGTAATATTATGGTATCAAATTGATACCTCCTATTATACTATGTAGTTCGACGAATAACCAAAAGCTAATGACCCTATAACATCCTTGATAAAAAAATGTGAGTGATCATTAGATGATATTTTTGATAGAGAATTATTAGATAAGGAGTTAGTCGAAGTATGTTTCTAGGTAGATAAGTGTATGAATATTCTTACATTTTGAAGATTGGAAACATATCAAAGCTATATATATAGAAACATAGTTTTATAATGTAAATATGTTAATTAAAGAAAAAATTTATTTTGACTGATATAAGAGAATGAAAAAGGGACACTACCTTTATAAAATATGATTGTCTCCTAATATTGTGGTGCTAGAATGATACTATTTATAATATAATGTGGCATGAATTGAATTAAGCAAAATTTGGTGGGCCTGTGACGCCAAGGATTAAAGATGATAGTGAATAATTATTGAGTGATCTCTAAAAGGTGGAATCTCTGAGCAAAACATGATTTTTAGCTTCTTTTAGGTGCAAGGAGGCAATAGTTTTTATTCTTACTTTAAAATGAAGAGAAAAATTCTAAATTACATATGTAATACAAAGGTTTTTAAGATATTAAGATACTTTTCAGGATAAAATATTTTTTTATTAATACAAAACTATGAAAGAGAAATCATATCATAAAGTAGTGAAGTTAGGTTATAACAACAAAATAGTACAACATGACAAAATCCTGTGTCTTAGTTGGGCTACAAATTTAATTCATATTTATTGTTGTCGACCTACTAGCAATTTTCATGGAGCAAGTTTTCATTTTGGTTATGCTCATACATTACTCCATGTTAAGAATGCCACAAGTGTGCAACTGTTAACTTTGTAAGTGATGTTCTAAGGGTTATTGAAGTCAAAAGATTATGAAAAGTGTTTAAAGGAATCAGTCCTAGCCAACGAGAACTTTATCTTTCCTTATAACTCCCTTTCCCTAGGAAAGTGTAGCATTACCCTTCTATTATAAAGGGGAAATTCTACAAATAAAATATCACCAACACTTGAAGCCTATGAAGCCTCCATTGTTTGAGTGCTGCCATTTTTCTTTGAGTAAAACATCAAAAAAATCAATAAAACCATTTTGTTCTTCTCTTCATTTAGCTAACACAAATCTAGTATGAACAAGTTGGACTATATATGGATTATATACTTCACTTAGAAGTCATTTTAAAATAAGCAAAGAGTGATCACCAAATTTTCATGAGTGGAAATACTTGTCCAAGATATCATACCCACTTATGATGGGAATTATATGCATATCATTTTATGTATAAGGCTTGACCCTAAATATATAGTTGGTTTTGTTACCCATATGGAAAACATTGGCAAAGGATTGAACAGGCCCTTACGTATATGACGAGATGTCATAGTCCTCTGATGTTACATAAATTGTAGCTTAAAAATGCGGTATTGATATCTAGAAGAGTACCTTAGGATACATATATTAGCTGTGTAGCAGTGCTTAGCCAAATGCTTCAACTTCAGAATATGTGGCCCTCTCCATAGCCAAATTCAACACCTCATCTTCTCAAAGGCATGTAAAGACACAGCTTGATTTAATAAATCTTCTAAGAGAAAAGGAAAAGTATGATATTTGCTATATTCAAGGATTGTGGAAATGCAATTTGTCTTGTAAAGAACTTCACTCCTACAACTGAATTTTCTTAACATTAGGCTATTGATTGATGGGGTATTATCAAAATTCTTAGTAAAGATATTTATATAGATATGCTAACAAAATTAGCACTATTAACAAGCTGATAATATGCATTACTCTTTTGAGTTTTGAAGAAGAATGAAGAGAAGGAAAGATTCACAAAAAGAGTTAAAAATTTGAAGAGATTACCTGTGTAGATGTCCAAAACTCAATTGTCCCACTAAAAGATTATTAAGATGTTGAGTCTGATTAAGTCCACTATAGATGCATATGAAGTTGAGTAGATCATATGTATTAAGTTGTATATGAACCTACAGGATTTCAAAATCATAAGTCAAAAAAATGTGAACTATACAAATCTACTCAAAAATAGATGCTTGAGATTTTAATCATTTTTTCTCATAATTCGGCAATAAGCACTGAGGGTAATTGATGTAGACATGCCGATCAAGCATCTTTTGTCCTTATTTTGATATGCTAGTGGTTGGTGGCACGTGGCTCAAAGGCCTGTAAAGGGACAAATAAGCTATTAGAATTTTGGTGAAATCAAACGAAATATTTGAAGTGACTTGCGATCGATATTCAGCTTTATAAGCTACCATTACATTATGGATGTGAGTCACTTAATGGGCAGGAAAGCTTAGATAGAAGTGATAAAAGTGATGTTTCTTTTTACAACAATCTATTTGAGTTCTAATGAAGATTTTTGAAAGTATGAAAATGAGTTTTCTTCTTTTGAATATGTGATTTTCACGTGAAACTGTCATTTTTACTATTCATGTATGATTTTCATTATTGTAATTTGTAAAGTTGGTTGTTATCACTTTAGTAAAGTGAGACAAATGGTAGATCAGTGAATAATTGATTTGGGGAGTTAGTTATTATTTATAAAGTTTCGTCAAGAGTTTTGCAAAAGTGTCACTTTCAATAAGCTACTTTTTTAGGGGACCTAAATACTGCATTGAACATGCTTATTAATTCCTTCTTTACCCTCTCTCTCTATATCTTTCTCTTCTATTTGCCTGCCTCACTGCTCTTCTCTCTCACTTTAAACCATTCCTTCCCCTTTCTCAATTTGTTTTGCAATCTGGTTGTTTAGTAAGTCTTTCTAAACAAACTTACTTGCAAATGTCGATTGAAAACCCTTGTGATCCCTTCCACCCCAACCCAACAAAAAGGAAATGGGGTTTTCCTTCTTATTATAGAACTAATGTGGTTGTTTGTAATTCTTAAAAACAATCAATTTTAGCTTACCAACCTCTCAAGTCCTTTAAGATATTTTCATATTCTTGCTTAATGCCTTAATCCTTGTTAGCAATGCTTCAATAAGAAAATATAAATTTCTAATTATCTAAGCTATACTTTACCACCCATTAGATGATCTAAACTTCTTCTAGGATTTGTACATCTTTGATCTACCAAATTTAACAAACTATTTATCAAATTGAACATTGTACCATTTAATGATGATCAATATTGCTCATCGAGCATTTTTATAGCCTTTTGATATTTCTTAATTTTGAGTTGCTAACAATGAGATTATACATCAAATAGTTTAATAATTTCATAAAAGAACTAAATTTTTAGCACATTTTTATTTAATATTTATTAGATGGTCTAATTATTATCACATCGTTATCAAACTAGTTACCCAATGTCTACTAAATAGACTAATTTGAATTTTATAGAGGTTGATTTTGGCAACCCCATATGACCATTAATAAACTATGCTATTAGATTATCCAATTTTGAACGGACTAGCCATTACCCAATTGTCAAATGTTTCGATTATTATTCAATAGAATATACAAATGATGGTTGAGTTTAAACTAATAAATATTTCTTGATAGAATGTTTAATATCTATTAGAGAACTAATAAGATGTTTAATGCTTTATTAAAATAAGATCTGTTAGCTAATTAATTTTATTTTTCATATTATTCAAGTTAGATAAATTTTGAAAAACATAAAAAGTGTAAAATTTTTAAAATCTTTTAATAAAATGTTGTGTTAAAAATATCATAGATATTTTAGATTTAAAAACTATGCATGTTAACTTTAATAAATATTTAATATATTTGTGCTACTTAATCAAGTTAATCATTCAAGAATCTAAAATAATCATTCCTATAGTTCATATGAATAGTTTTCTTACATTTTTCATCTAATTTGTACACTTGTTCTTTCATCATTATAGAATAATATATATCTCTCCACATACATACAGCCTTCAATAGTCATTTATCTAATCTTAATTACGGTGTGTATATATGTATGTATATATATATAATATTTATTATTTCTTATAAGATTGATTAAAAAAATTAAGATTGAATCTAAATTATTTTGGAGTGTTTAAAATCTTAATATTTTTTGTGATAATTATATCAAGAGTTTCAAATGTAATGATTAATACCTTTCTTAGATGAATAGAATATTACATTGTCCAGTTTCTTTCCTAATTGAGTTGTATACCTTTTAGTTGTCTAATATAAAGACCAATTTAGATTATAATAAAAGATAAAACCGTTTGATAATTTCTAATGTTGAAGAGGAGATTACACTTGTGACTCTAATAAGTGATGATAAAATCATATTTATAATGATGTCCAACAAAAGAAATAACTCCCATCTTTTGGAAGGCTTCTTAGTTGAGTTTGTAGATGGTTATTAGAAGATCACATAGATGGACGATATTATAGTGGTGAAATAATTCTTTAAAGATAACTTTACATAAAAACGTTAAAAAGACACAGGCCATTTTAATCCTTAATGTTTAAGAAGCATAAAAAACAAATAAGTTTAAGCTCATTAGCCTTTGCAATTTGATTAACAACGTAGTGACCAAAATGTTTGTGGTTAGACATAGGGTAATGCTTCTAGATATCTTTGTGAGGGAGCAAGTTGCTTTTGTGTTATGTCATGCTATATCCGATAATATTTTTTTGAATGAGAAAACAAATCCTATTTGCACCTATCTTCTTTCAAAGAATGTTTGATGGTAATAAAATTAGATAATGATTAAGCTTATGATAAGGAAAATTAGAAATTTGTATTAGATATGCTTAAGCATTGATGGTTGTGAAGGCTTATATCATTGCACAAAGATTTGGGATTATGTTTAAAATTTTTTATCTATCAATGATGCTAGTAACTTTGGGTTTTGGATGGGAATATGCATAAGAATTGACAAGAAAATTAGAAATGCTTTTGTTTTGTTTGTTTGTGATCTCTTATGCTTCTTTTTGGAATAATTCTTTATGGTCTGCACAATGTTTTGTTTTTCTTTCTGATAAAATTTAGTGGATCTTACAGGATCAGAATGTGTTGTTAAAACTAGCGTCGAAGGTCTTTGCTTGAGGGATGGCTCTTATATAAATAAGTGCTTCATGATGCTTTATAACACAATTAAAGAACTAAGCGATGGTGTTGAAAACCAAGGGTATGTTGCATCGTTATATTTTTACTTGCCAATTATATGGCATTGTTTCTCATGGAAGATTGCGATCTAGTGCTTATGTACCATATCGAGACAGCAAGTTAACTCGCATTTTGCAGCCTTCTATTAGTGGAAGTGCAAATACTGCTATAATTCGTAACATCACCCTCTCACAGGTTCCTTATTAAATTTATTAGATTTAAATTTATCGAGGAATTTATTGCATGAATTCCCATACAACCCATTTAATAAACCTGACAATTGTTAAAATATAAGGCTGTGGGCTATTAATGTCATCAAAGATGCCTAACACTATAGATGTAAATTAAAATTAATTAGCACTTTATAAGCTTTGGCTAAAGGTATTATCATGGTTAATCCACTAACTTGTGGAGCCTTAGATCACTTCATGCTATCCATATCCAGTTCTATGTGTTCAAGGGAGTAAAATCAGTTACACATATACAATGAGCTCATGTTGAATTTAATGAAGTACTTGATTTGTTTGCAAAGTATTTTCATCTTGAGGCCTCATTCGTAGAACAATTTTTCAGAATAGCAATAGTAGAAGTGAAAGTGTGAAAATGACAAGAGGCAAAAGATCAAGGCAAAGGATCAAGGTAAAGGGAGAGGAGAACTCTTTTCATAAAAAGATTGAATTCTCTAAGAATCAATTCAAGTGGTTTTAATTTCATGAACTTCTTAATATTAGAATTCCCTAAATTTTTCAAGTTTTTACTTTTTAAATGTTCTAATTTTTTTCTTACATCCTCATCATCCCTTTTTTTATAGAAGTTTGGCTATAATCTTCAATTATAAAAAAAGATGTAATTTTGATCAAAAATTTATAATTTTGCACCTATTCTAGTCTATCCTCTCACGTGCATCCAACACCCTACATCTATACACCTGTATCAGTGGGCTGTCCAAGAGAGTGGTTACTATTCTTGCATGCAAAACATGTTTGCAAATGGTCATTGCACATGTGCCTGCCCCATTCTAGTGCACTTGCCTGGTGTGTCGTGCCCTTTTGCATTTGCTCATGCTCCTTAACATTTGGAATTTAGCAAGTGCACTGCAATGTGTGCTTCGACAGCTTGCAGGATGTCTCCGAGTACGGCCCAAAAATTTGTCTTGTTGCTTCATGCTGTTTCATTCATTTTCATTGTTTTATCGCTCACTTGATTTCTTTTCATGAATTTTGGATTCAATGAGTTTGAATGCAATCTCCTGATCAGTAGTACCTTGAATATTTAGAAATTAGTTGGAGTTTCCAAATCGTTTTGATTATCAAATTTTGGATTTTGTTCATGCATCATAGTTGTCAGAAATTGACAACAAATTACTCTGAAGCTATAACTTTATTTGTTCAATGATAAGCACATTATGAAGTGCCATTTCTTTTGTTACATATTTTCTACATTTTTGACAAATAATTTATACTACTTTTCATAATAATAAAAAGATTATGGAGGTACTCATTACAAACTTCATAATGATCTTTCTATATTTTAAAAATTTATTTTCGTACCTCATCTTTCTTAAATCATTATTATTCTTACATGGTCCCACATAGCAATCTATGTCCATTTGTTGTATACTTGCACACCATTCCATCCTTTTGTGCTGCGCCATTTTTTCACACCTTTTTCTTCTTTCACTCTACACTTCCTTTCTTTCTTCTCATCGTCTTTATCATTTGATGTCTATATCATCTTCACAATGCCTCCTTGGTGGGCAAGCACCCTTTTTTCTTCATCACTACCAATCACTATTCGATTTAGTTGATCCTTTCCCTCATCAACCATCCTTTGATTTGTTAGGTACTATACATGCATCATTTCTTTGCCTCATAAAACCTTATCTCATTGTCTTGTTATTCCTTTGTCCTCCATACGATGCTCTTTCCCCTTATCTAGCTTCCTACTAACAACTTCATCTCAGTATGAAGGGTAGAACTCACCTCTCTAAATCAATGAATTAGGCACAAGTTGTGCCCACTCCTCCCACAAGCATGGCACTAGCATCCACTTTGGTTGTCCTTCATGTTGCAATCACCTCAACAACCTCCCCTCTTATGCATACAACACTCATGTTTGCCTTACCCCTCCAAACCTCTCCCTTAACAAATTATTAGATGAAACTGTATTCCAAAGCTTTCTATAATTTTTGAAAAGTATTAATTCATTTTTCGAGCAAAAGTTGTGTTGCAACTTAACTTTAACTATGCTAGAATGGTGGTGCTGACGTCCTTGTAGAGTTGGCATTGGAATATGAGGCGAATGGTTTAGTTCTCTTGTTATGTATTACATTAAAATACTAGTTCTTAGCATACATGCATCTTGTTGAGGCCATGGCATGGAATGCTAGAGCAAGACACCGTTGATATGTGGAGATAGGATTCTACTAAGTTCTTTAAGTTGGTGGTGATTATACTCGACATGACTCAATGCCATTCGCCACCATGCAACATCTTGTTGTAGATACCATTGATTATGTTGAGGGATCATCTAAACCTAAGTTTGTCATATGGTGACACCCATTACTTATAAGATTTGTCCTTTGAAGTTGATTGAGACTCAATTTAACACAGTTAAGCCCATCATCCCTTAAAAGAGGTTGTTCCTCTTACCTTCATTTGCTTAGGAATTATTAATTCTCCTCTTTAGTCGAATGAATAAATCCTCAGACGTTCATTGTTTGAATGTTTGATGTTCTCATGATAGCTCCTTGATTTGTGAATATAGAGATGAACTCAAGTCCTTTAATTATACAATTATGGCTTAACTTGGTATCAAACTTGATGATGTTGAATTCTACAGCATTTTTCATAATTTAAGGTCATTTCATAATAAAGCTTATTATCATAATTGTAATTATTACTTAGGTGGTTGGATCTTGGTCCCCTTGTTTTTGATTTTTTTATTAATTATGCTTACAATGACCTGGACGTTAAGTTAGCCTCTTGGTATAAATTTAGAGGCTTTACCACATTTAATTGGAGCTAATGGGAAGGAAGCAAATGAGAAATGTAGTAATTCTTCTTATAAATATTTTGGTGGATGATATTCTTTGCTTGGGCCCCACCTTTTTTTTGTTCAACAACTGTTAAAAGAATCAGATCCATTCTAAGCTTTCTTGAGCTCTGTCCAATGAGTATTGATGATGGTCTTTCCAAATCCATTTCTGATTACTTAACTTGCATCATTTTTTATATGTCTAAATCTAAAGGGAATCTTCTTAAAGTTCATGATTTTTTGAACTAACTAATGAAATTTAAAATTATTATGGAGTACCAAGGGATTTTACCATGTGAGATGGCCCTAAACATTACTTATCCAAGCTCAAGTGGATCATATTTCTTTGCATGTTCTTAAACGGTTCTAGATCCCTTGTAGAAAGGTTTGATTTTTTCTTTTCCACAAGAGCATCTTCTCCTTGCATGATTGGTTACTTTATAAGGAAAGGCAATGTCAACTTGATATCTTTAGCTTTATGATGTTTATCTCTTGTGGATTGCTCAACATGCAAAGTTTTGTTGGTTGCATGTTGAAGAAAAAACTTGAACTTATTTTATGGTGATTAAAATGTTGAAAGGAATCAAATTCACTAGGAATGACTATTTTTATTATTGTGTTGATGATTGAATGTAACCCTTTGTTTTTGACATCCTCATAGATTACTTTGGGCTCTAATTTATTCTTTGTGCTCAATTGGGTTGATGATCTCAAAACAATAGGATTTTGAAACATTGACCTTTGTGGGATTCTTGAAACTATCAATGCTTTTTTGAATTTGAAGCAATCTGATCAGTTGGGTTCATTGTTAAGTTCTTGGATTGTTTGGATAACATTTGGAGGAATTTCATCATGGTTGTCACTTAGGGCATTGTTACAACAAGGTTTGCACCAACATCTGCGCTATAGATATCATGCTTATTGCAAAGGCAATTATTGCCCAATCAATCGTAGAGGATAGACCAATCTTTATTTAGTATTTTGTTTATAAGATCATTACCAAAATTTTGGTTGAAATATTCCTCCCCATCTTTCCTAACATTATCCAATAAGTGCAAGTAGCTTTTATCAATGGTAATACCTTCATGATAACATGAAGTTGGTTATAAAACTTGCTTGGAAAGTTAGTGCCAAATAACCTAAAATGGTCTCTTTTTAAATATTGATATGCTTTTGACTCAATTAACCAGTACAATGTTTTTTACTAAAGACTAGAAATTATAAGTTTTTCTCCATTCTTCTTGCTTTGATGAAGATGTGCATCTCTAATATATGTTTCTTTTTATAGGTTATTTACTAAGTTGAGAAGGCTTCGTCATTGTTGTCTTATTTCTCTCTTTGTCTATCATATTTTTGTGTATGCCTTCCCATGTGTTGTTGATGCACTCTTGATGACACAATTAGGGAGGATAGATTTAGCCCTCTTATAAGTAGAAACACTTACAAAACTTGTTTTGTTTTTATGTCTTTATTGTTGGACACATTTTCATTAGAAAAAAGGATTTGTCAATGCTATTGTAAGGTACAATATCTCATATTGTACTGCACAACCCATGCCTACTATATTAGTAGTACAACATATCGTATAGTTGATTTTTATTAAGTAATAAGGGAATTGATTGTATAGGTATGGTTCAATCCTCATATTTCTATGATAATAAGAAATCTCTAACAACTAATTATAATGGTCCAATTAACCTTTCGCAGTTGTACAATTCGTAACATATATGCACAAGACGATAATGTTGATTCTACTAGGCCAATAATAGTGTCATACATGTATAAAGGATTATAAACGTAGCAATGCATTGGTGTATCGATTCTATATATATGTTGTTCTAATACAATCCATACTCATATATGTAAAGATGGTTGGATGAGAAATTGGACAAGACGATCTCTTGATTATGTGGTACATAGCTTATTGTATTATTCGATTTTCGTTTTGCATTAGTAACATTGTTAACATGTACTCATGTGTCATATTGGTATGAACATCTTGTTGTACTAATATGACAACCTTAAATTATCAAATTGACTTGAGCTCCCAAAAGTTTCAAATAAAATGACTTTTTTGGTAAACCATCATACTATATGTTAATTTGATTAGACAAATACAATTTTTGTCATTTTTCGTTTTCACTAGGCCAAAAGGCTTCCCAACTCCAACTGCTAGGGTTGTACTAGTACAATCTAAATGATTGTCTCAAACGATCATTACCCAAAAAATTATAATGATCTCCAGCAATTTCAACTTCTCAGGGAACTCATATGCATCACTTTCTTGACATCCAAATTAATTAATACATGGTTTAAGAAAAGAGTGTGGGCCAGATCTTTACCTTTCTACGTTATATCTGTAATACAAAATTGAAAGCCCCTTTCTTTCCTATAGTCTTCCTTTTTTTTTTCACAATCATTTTTTTAAAATGATAATATTGTTTTCTTTCCATCTTCCTCTTCAACTCTTCTCTTTCTCTCTTCGTTCTTTCGCTCTCTTTCTTCTCTACTAAAGTTTTCCAAACATATGCACTAAGTCTTTGGCATGGGAGAAATCAAGAGGACTAAAATGATTTCTTTTTATTAATATTTTCTTTGTAAATTCATATAAAATTCAATTCACCTCCTAAAACTACAAAACACTTATTGATAGATATTTCGTAACGATACCTTCAAAACTATATACTCAAATATAAATTAGGACATAGGTTTTTAGCACTTTTTTGAGATGCTCACAATTAAATATATGTTTGAATTCTTGATTTCCATTGCTTACATTTTATATATTTTTGAGAGGATATAGGAGTTTAATTAGACAAGTTGTCACTAGGAAAATACTTGAAAGAGATCTAAACCAGAGCTCAGAAAGTGTTTGTAAATAAGTTGAAATTTTCAATGCCATTAGAATGCTTATATTTGGTTCTCTACAATAGTTTGCATTCAATGTAGTTAGTAGTGAAACTAATCCTCTTTCAATGAGAATCGAAAAAGAATGTGTTTGTGATCTGGAAACCCCATTGAGAAAAGATCATTGAACATAATTTTCTTGAATTCCAATCGTACTATTTATATGCCTAGGCGACCAAGGTAGAATGTCTCAATTAATGTGAATTTGAAAGGAGCAACTTTCTTCTATATCTTATCTCCTTCAAACACCACTTTAGGTTCCCCTTTATACAAAGATGCTAGCTAGATTTTTATCAAAGAAGTGATCTCTACCTCATCTAGCACTTCAGTTGAAGAGCAATTTGGAGAAGGCAACCCTCGACTCATCATGGGAGCACCTTCTCAAGGCTAAGTGGTCTAAGAGCTTATTACTAAAAAGCCAGCATTAAAAGAGGGGGAAAATACTTGGAATAATACAAGCTTTTGCAATTCAGAATACTACTCAATGTTTCGATGTCATCGAAGTTGCACTGCCAAAGTCACAAAGTTGTTCTGTCAAAGTTGCCAAGGGATTTATTTAATTTAATCTTATGTGTGAACTAATTTGTGTTTTCAAAATAGTAAAAAACCATATGGTCCATCAATATACAGAGTAGTTTTTAATTTTTTTGTTCTTAAATTACCATTTGCTTTATGAAAATAATTGCAAAATTATATAGACAATGGAAGTTTTTATGACTATTTGTAAAGGTTAGTTTAGGAATAGAAAAAGTTTTTACACAAACTAAGTAGAGGGACATAGCTGCTATTTTTGTTTACAGTAGTTGATAAAACAACAACAAACTTTCCTATGATGGATTTTGTGGGTTGTACAGAACTTGTAAATATATGATTACTTCTATTTCTTTAGAGTAATGTTAAACTGAAGCCCTTTTCTTTTAGTTTTAGATGAAGATAGCAATGCTTCCTATCATTAAAAAATGAATCACTTAGCAACCTATATCGTTTGACATATATCATTATGAGATTTTTCATATTTTATCTTGCATTCTTAATCCCTTGAATAGTTATTATGGTATGCTTTACAATGGCCAGTTGCAAACATGCTATTCTTTCAAATCTGACTAGTTACACAGAGACTTGTAGTGTAGTTGTGGGGCTTATTGCATTTGGCCTAAATTTAGTGAGACGAACTTCATAAATAACTTTGCAGTGATGATATATTATTTTTCTGTTGGCTTGTCCTCATGTTAATGTTATGCTATTTCAAAGAGAATTTTTAGTTGCTTGGATGAAATATTTTTTGTGGCAAATCCATGTAGATGAGACAAAAAGTAGTCTCTTGTTGCAAGTAGGGCTCTTCAAGTAAAAAAATTGTGCTTCTGTGAATGAGGTGTGCTTCATCTACAAGTTATTCATTCTATAAAACAACTTTCAATTAAGTAGACTTTAATTGATTTTTTTAATTTCTTTTTATTTAGTTTTATTAACTGTTTTTAGATATTTGCATATCTTTTTAACTTTTGAAAATGTTGTTTCTTTGCACAAAAAGATTGTGGCTAATGTTGCGCTCTTGAAGCGACAAAAAAGGGAAATAGAGGAGCATTTGGCAAAGTTGTTGGTGCTTCTTTTTTACTCTAAAGACTTCTGTCCTCTTTTTTTACCTAGCCACCTAAACTATAATCTTCTTATGCATAGACGTTGTAGAGCTCTCACTCTGAACATCTTGAAGAAGAAATTCTTAATCTGTGTAATAATTTATTACAGGTCAGGTGTATGGCTCTATAGTTAGTTTTTCAATTTGACATTTAATTTGTTGAGACATTGTTCCTCATGATTGCACTCTAAGACTTTTGTCGTCTTCTTTTACCTAGCTACCGAAAGTGTAATCTTTTTATGCATATATGTTGTAGAGCTCTCACTCTGAATATCTTGAAGAAGAAATTCTTAATTTTTGCAATAATTTATTATAGGTGTGGTATATGGCTCAACAGTTAGTTTTTCAATTTGACATTTAATTTGCTGAGGCAGTGTTCTTCATCGTTGCACTTAATTTTTTTGTTATAGAGTGCGATTAAGAAGGGGGAGTTGGAGGAGGAAATGAAAGCAAAAGCTTGTCGAGAAATAAGGTTATTGGAATAAGAAAGAAGATTGAGAATCTCAGCTAACTGATATTATGTTTTGAAAGGGATGAAAAAGGTTATTCATTTAAGGATTATGCTTTTTTGCTTTGGTTGATTTACAATCTAATTCATTATTTTATTGTTTATGTGATGGTTAGACAAACTTTTTGTTGCTTGTTGTTAATTTCCTTTTATTTGTAAACTTCTTTATGGTTAACCTACAAAATCATTTTGGGCTAAAGCATCAAATTTTCCCTAATTGTCAATTTGTCTTCTGGTGTCCTATCATGGCTAAAGGAAGTCATAGTATATTATATATTTTTGGATATCGATAATTGTTTTTATTAGTTATTTGCATGGCTTATTGATTGCCTTTCTGAATATTCCTAGAATTTATGTTTTATGTTTACTTCTCTAAACCTTATAAATACTTATATTTTATTCTTTATGGTATATGGAACATCTCAGATTAAATTAACTTGTAATCAACATTTTCAAAACTAAATGGGATGGCATTGGATTGGCTTTAAACTACTAGATTAGGAGTTGTGCTTGAAAGATCTGGTGGTAGATTTGTCACAAGTGAAACATGAAATGTTTTATAGTCCTTCTTGGTAATGGTCATAACAAGATTGCCCTTGCAGGTACGAGACAGGCTTTAATATGGACTCCTGACATGATCTACAAAGAAGAACTTTATGAAGTTAGGCAAAGAAGTGACTTGTACTTCATTTGCTAGAACTATCATATGTTTAACTTCTTTGTCCAAAATATTTGATATTAAAAAGGTTGCAAATTTTCAATGAGTTGCAGTAAATTTGGAGTTGACCCTATTTTCCAAATAGGAGGTCTAAGATTCAATGTGAGCATAGCCTTTATTTTTCTTCAAAACAAATTACTTCGAAAATTTTTACGATTATAATGTCATTGTTTACCATGGGGTAGTGGAATATTTGTTAGTACAAAATTTCAGAAAGTAAAGTAGAAGGAAAGTTTTTCAAAAATGAACCTTAATCATTTTGCTGTTGGCTTCATTTAGCCAGGATCTTAAGATTGCTCGAGTCCATGTTTAATAGTTTGAAACTGTTTATGGCCCTCGTTAGCTTTCTTTGGCTTATATTTCTCCTCATCAATCCTACTCTTGACTTATGATAATATTACATAGTTAACATTTTTTTATCTCAAACGATAATGATGGGTCAGCTTTTTTCCTTACAATTGTTTGAGTTCTTTGCATTATAAATGATTGTTGTATTCCTAGTTATGTATAAACATTTCAATTTTAATTTATTTATATTTCTTTTTGTTTAATCCTGTGATCATGCAATATTTTTGTTTGTTGTTTACAATTTCTAAGCTTATCATGCACCTATAAGAACTTGGCTTCATATTTTCACATTTTTTTATTTCCTCTTATTTATTTTGCATTGTTATATTTCACTTTAAATATATTATTATTATTATTATTATTATTATTATTATTACTGTTATTATTAATTAATGCTTTTTTGTTTAAAGGCAAGGAGGTGGGTGATCTAGTGTCCTGGGCCACTTCAAAAGAAAATGACAGATGAAGTAATGCTTGTTGATGCATCCATTACAATTATTTTAGCATTCCTTTATATTATCTTCTTTTTTATTTATTTATTCAAGATTGTAATATTTCTAACATTATGCAATAAATTTTATTAATTCTTTGACATCCTTCCATTTCCCATTCTTTAAGAAATAGATATGCCTTGCATTTGTCATATAAGAACACGAAAATATAAGAGGGCTTTCTTCAGATATCAATTTGTGATTCCCTATAAAGAATGATATGTTTATTGGAAATAACTAACCCATTGTAGCTAGTTCGGTTCTTTATTGTCACGTGCTTTGATAAGCAATGTGTGTGCTGAGTTCATCTTAACTTTGCTTTTGATTCGACATGAGGTACCATATCATGAAATACTATGACTGAAAAACACACATTAATTTTAGGAGACATTCAGTTCAGTATTATTTATATAGTATTGACATTTAAATCTTAGTGTTATATAGATGTTAATATTACCAAAAATTTATCAATATTTTTTTATTATTTAACTGAATGTTTTCTAAATAATCTGTTATTCTTATTATTAATATGAAGTGGTTCGTCATCTAGATGTTTCTTATATTTTCAAAATACAATTACAATTTTAAGTAATATTATTTAAAGATGTAATCAAACAATGCACTAATATATTCAAATAATATTATAGTGTATGCAAATATAGTTTAACCAAATGCCATTGTGATATTTTATTTCTCTATTAGCTCTTGGCAATATCATCTCAACTTTGCTTCTTGCATGTCATGTAGCTTTATTCTTTAGTAATGATCTACTGCCCATATTGGTTGTAATTTGCACTTTATGAGTTAGTAATGTATATGCTTTCTGTCAACACTTATATTGATTGGTTTAGTTCTTATTATGCATTTATTTAATGAAATCAATATATAACAAGTCGTTATCCATGTCTAATGATTATGAAGCCAACATAAAGCCTAAGAAAGGACCCCTTTGCCAATTACTTCTTATTTATAGAGAAAATAAAGATCGTTATAGGATACACTCTCAAACATTTTCTATGTCATTAAAGCCATTCTTGTATTTTTCTAATTATCCTTCTCAAGAATAGGGGCCACCCCTTTCATCTTTTCATTGAGATACTTGTATTTGTTTAATGGCCATTTTAGAAATCTTTTATATTTTAAGGGAGCCTATACTATTTAATAGATTAGAATAACTAAATTATCCATCTAGAGAATTCAATTTATACCCATCAATGTTTAGAAACAACTAATAATGTAATAGCCATTTGTGATCTTTATTTTATATTTTTTGTATTTTAATTATCAATTAAGATCTAAATAAAATTAAATGGACTTAGCCATTACTAATAATCTTATGACAATTTATCCAAGTCATTATTAATTTAAATTTATTTAAAATAGACGTTGATTGAGTTCGTATTGGGATTAATTAGGGACCTTAACTCATTTAACCCCACTACTTAGTCCCTTGTAATAGTTTAAGTTTCGACAAGCATCAAACAAATTCTAAATGACTACTTGAATATCTTTCTCACATTATCTATAAAAGTAATAGAAGGATTGAAAGGCACTAGGAGAATATGCCCTTTTCTTAAACCAAGACTTCTTCAACCCTAATGGTGAAGCAATTGGTTTTGTTTAGGCCCTGCATTTAGAATTGGTTGTTGCAACTCTTATAACAACAAATGGAGTTGTTTTGGGCCATCCTCATAATGATTGTTGATTATCTTTGAGCATTGTAAGCCAATGATCCTCTTGGCCACCATTTCTCCATTCACAATGTCTTGACTGAAATCCATCTACCAATCAAGCCATTGGTTGCCTTCTCTATCACAAGTGATTTGTATTCTAATTCAATTAGGGTTAGTCCCTATCTCTTCTAGCCTAAACATCTAGTTATTACCTAATTGATCTATTAGTTTTTTCTTTATTCATCTTTAAGCATTGCTGAAAGTATGACTCTGATTCCATCATTGTATGACCTTGCCTTAGTGTTGAGGTACTGACTAATTTGATCTCTAGAAAGGATTTGCTCATTTAATGTTTATATTTATAGACAAAAAATTTCTTTTGTGTGGCCATTGATTGTTATATTCCCCCATTTAGAAGTCTACTAGGAGTTTTTTCCTACAATACTGATTCAACTTTTAAATCTATGGATCACTCCCTGTTGTCATCGGTCTTAATTATCCTGCATATTAGAACAATTTTTTAAAAATTGCATCAAAAGAAGTGAGGTTGTCTTTGTCAGAATTGTGATACTAACACAATTATAGTCATTTTTTTTATACTCTTTCATAGATGATTTTTTGCATTCATGTTTCTAACCATTGCAATTTCATTGGTAAGATTTGTTAATTATTTGCCACATGGGAAACTTTCCCTTTTGCATCCATAAAGGACTGGATGTTTTAGTTACTAACTATTTCTTTGTCAATTCCTTCCATGTTCGAGCAAAGTGGTCTATAAGCATTCCTAGTCAACTCAATTTGGAGTTGAGCTTGTTGTCATTGAGAAATTTTCTTCTTTATTAATAGGGAAGAGCATGTGCTTGTTGGGTTGTTTAGAGATGCAAATTTATTTAAATTCTCTTTTAAAATGCCCATATATTTCCAAGGTTTAGAAAAGTACTTCAATTTATTTGATGAGAACACCTAGACTATCCCTTTAATCTCATATAAAAAGACTAATTTATAAAAAATACAAATTATCACATGACCATTGATTGTTTTCTCTATATTTAATAATTTTAAATATTTATTAAAGTAAATAAAATAAAATAAACTTTAGTGGCGTCTTATTTTATAAGGGCATTCCTATTTAGCCTTTATTTATTTGACTGTTTAAAATACACTATTTTTTAGTGAACTCTTGGATTATATAGAATCCTAAATATCATTCAAACATTCCAATAAAAGTCTTAGATTTTTTTATAATTATTAAGTTGATCTCAATAGGAAAGTGTAGTTTAAGAATAAAAAATTCGACAAGTTATCTTCTAGCTAGTTAAGCAAAACTTGTAAACCAATATGCACAAAAACATTTGGTTTTAGGTCACTAGTCATCAATATATTTTCTTAGCCAACCTCTTATCTTTTCAAATTATCTTTTTCTTATGTCTTGTTTGGTTTGTCTATTTTTCTATTTATATGAAAATATTTTAAGAGCACAACTTCAAAAAGGTTAAATATTTCCAAACCATCAAAACTTATTTTCTCTCAGCTTATTCTCAATTACTAAAACACCAACCAACCTTCTATTAAATGTACTAATTTGCACTCATATTCCGAAGTGTAGTCACAATTCTTCATAGTATTTATTCTGTTTATGATAAATTTAACTCTCTTGCATTGTGACCATGTAACATTATAGTCTCATAGCAACCATATAGACATACCTTAAATCTTAAATAAGAGGTTTTTTTTCACTAGATAATTTATTAGTTGTGGAAGTTATACATCAAGCAATAAGCATTTAAAACATAATAGATGGTATTAGTATAATATCTGTGTTGATTATTTTGGGGAGCATTTTTGTTCATAGAAGTATGGATTTGTTAGCTTATGCTTTGTGAAGCTAGGTAAAAAAATAGGTTCAAATCCCAATGCATGTTGCAAAATATTTTTGAAAGTTGGTGTTAGGGCCAATGTTATCTATTTTTTGTAGTAAAAAAATGGGCATATTTGTCTTTAATTTTCTCATGTCATTCAAAAATGTTATGAAAAGGTCTAATCTTTACACATAATATATTCAAACTTATTACAAGAATATTTTTCAACCACATTTCATCAAAAAAATTTAGATTTCATCTAAAAGGCACTTTTTTTGCTTTCTTAAATGGCAATAACCGCAACAAACAACTCCAATAACTTTTTGACAAGCTTTCTAAAATGTGTCCCTACTAGAGTTACATTCTATGTTAAATGAGAAAGTTGACAGTGTGGAGCCAATTAAAGAGAAGCTATAATTTGCATTTCGCTTCCATTTAGCTATCCTATGCAGGAAATTTGTGCATTTAATGGCGATGCGCTACCTTTGGAAAGTTGTTTACCTGAGATTGCAGATTGCACTGACATGGCTAAGGACTTTTTTCTTCCTAATGAGCATGCTTTGTTGAATGTTACTTGTTGGAACAAAACTCATAAAAATAGAGATAGCTTAAATTCAGTATGTTTTCTGCATTCCCCCACACAAACAACCTCTCTATTCTTTCTCTCTTTTAGATGTCAAGAAGTTTTGCAAATATTTGTTTTTTATTACTTTTTAGGAAGAGGACCTATCTTCAACAAAGCTACGAAAATTTTGTGACCTTTCCTTAAAGTAGTGATAGCAAGGTGTCTATCATTCTATTTCTTCCCTTGTAAGCTATTTCTTTTGCCCTATTGTGGACAAATAGCATTGTGTCCCTTTTTTTGATGATTTTTAAGGATGTGAACATCAATTTTCTCCAAAATAACTATATGGATTCAGAATCAACTCCTACAAAAAAATTACGGCTTTTTCAACAAGTCATTTGAAGGAATTTGTTTCTCCAGATCATTAGAATCTAATTGAACTAGAAACTGGAGCAATTTTGGTCAATGAACTACTCAAGCAGTAGGTTCTCACCAATCAAAATGCTCCACCGAACATTTCTTTTTTTTATTATTATTATATTAAAGTTTCTTTGTATGCATATTGAATATTTAGAAATGGAGAAGACTTCACTATAGATGAACTTGCAGAATGTTGTTACTTTGGCAACTGAATAGAATTCTTGCTTTAGGGACAAGTGTGAAGATGTGTGATTTTTTTGTTGTAGTTTCGTTTGATGTAATAGGTGCATTTTTAATGAATATCTTCATTTGTTTATGAGTTTATACTGGGCTTTAATGCTTGGACTCTGGCTAATACCATTAGTACTAGGCAAACTTCTTAATTAGTTGAAGTGTCTAACATATTAGTGATAGTCTTATGCAATCAAATCCCTTTTTATTTCATATGTTTTGCTTGTTTTTAAGGAACCAATTTTGTCTAATATGTTCTAGGAATATAGATCTAATAACTAAATTAAGAATTCCTTTTTTGAAGTTTGAAATCCATTTTAATTATTTAAAAGTTGAATGTTAATGTGTGTGATAGGTTATTACTACAAATGTAGTGATGTCAGATCTATGTGATTTCTCCAAAGCATAATATGTCTTGTAGTCACTAGTAATCTTCGATAAACTTAACATAAATTGCATTAATAATGATACTTTATCTTGTACTTATTACATAAACATTAAAAACTATAATGTACAATGTAAATTGATTGTAGAAACCATACATATAAATAAGAACAACGACACAAAACAAAAAATATAATCTTAAACTATCAAGCAATTGACATTAAATAAATCAACTAGGAAGATGTTTAGTAAAACATGCTAAATAATTTGGACCATCTACTACACTAGGAAAGAAAAGAAAGCTTAATAGAACTTGGTAAAGACATCAGACATCTTTAACATACTCCGATGGTTACAATAGAGAAATGAAGCAATGGTTGACAAAAACAAGCAAAAAATAGACAAATGGCTTATGGGTACAACATGCTTAGCATCCTGTTTTATTCTTAAATCCCTCCATATATGTCTGGATGTATCTCTCCTTATCATTTCCTTCATTTTTAATCCTCAACCACATATCTGTGTCTCAAATAATATTGTAATTTCCCTTTTAGCTTTAAAATAGTGCACTGCCAACTTGTTGTACAACTTAACCACAAGTTTATATTTAGATGGTGCTGGTTGCCACATAGATGAAGTTTTTTTATTTTAAATAAATTTTAAAAGAACTGTGTTTCAGACAATGATGATTCTTTAGCTTGAACTTCATTTCATTTGGATTGTTTACTTTGATCTTGAGGTTATTTTCTTATAAGAGAATAGCATTTTAGTGATGTTAATTGTGACATTTCATTCAATTTTTTTCAATTGAAAATTTTAAATAAAATTTTCTTAGCATTATGATGTGTAAAAAAATTGAACTCAGTTAATGTTTTCTGAATTGTGTTCAATGTGCGATTATTAACTCCCTTGTATTTTGTGGTTGTCTTTTAGCAACAACGAGAAGTCAGGAATACTCAAGAAGTTGCAAGAGTTGTCTAAGATGAACTTGATTTCTATCCTCTCTCCAAGAATTTTCAGATGCATTGTTTGCTTTACTTTTGCTATGGAAATGATCTTTCCTTTTTATTATTTCTTTTTTATATTGGAACTTTGAAATCTTCAATTTGAAAAAAGTTTTAAGCTAGTTATTTTTTATCTACTTGACTTTTAGAACCTCTTTTATGGTTCTCTTCGGACTGAAGAAAGGAAAGAAATAACAATTTTCTTGTCATATTTTTAGGAGTTAATCAGTGACTCAACTCATATGTTTTTTGGATGAAGTTGTGAAATTACTTTATACATTGGCCTTTTAAAAGATTCATTGCAAAATCTTTTAGCCATTCCCAAAGATTTCATGTAGATTTTCTCCTTCTTTTTTGAAATAATACTGGTAATTCCTGCATCTTTTTGTGCTTATTCGTGATATGTGTAATAGATATTCGTATATTTTTTTTGATCGATGTGATCTGTGTAATTCATTGCAATTATTGTCCTATTCATGGTTGTTTTCAAAAAACAAATATGTTAAAAGTGAAGTACCTTGCTGGGCAACCTTTGAAGAGAAGCTGTGTAGTAGATAAAGAAGCTGCTAAATATATATTTTTTACTCAAAAACTATGTCATGTTATCATCCCTACCTTGGTATTTTGATATAATCTATTTTGGGGATGTGCCTTTACAAGGAAATATTTACAACATGGTTGCATTAATCAAATTGAATTTTGACTTGAGTTACATTTTCCTTATTGTCCCTTTAGCTACTAAGGGTGAGTTCATAAATCATCAAGAAACATCGCAATTATGAGTATGGGTCGCTTATATAATAATGGAGATGTGAGTCCTCTTTTTACATCAATTCTTACATTTTATTTGAAGGGGAAATGGTTCTTATATTAGCTTGTACTTCTCCCTCCAACTTGTGGAATGAAGTTTTTTTTCTTTTTTGCTTAGGAAGATTGGAGACTTGTCTAATTTTTGTGATTAGCATCAATATAATGTCAATGATTACCTTTTCATTTAATGTAAATGAAAACTATATTAACCTGTTCTTCCAAAAATTTTTATTGTATCACACGACAAGATTCAATGTCCATTCTAGTCCAATTCTTTGTAATGATGGTACATACCATAGCTAAATTAATCTACCACTGTTCCATACACAACCCATACTTGTCATTGAATTCAGTCACTATATGGTGAAATTCATAGGAAAATCCTTGAATAAATCAAGAGTAATCATGCAAGAGAGGTGGGTGGGGGAGAAAGATATATATATATATATATAGAGTAAAACAAATATTATTAGTTGAATGTTATGCTTTTTTACTTCTATTGTTTGGTTTTAAAACACAAGCATATGAAAATCACTAATGATTCAATAGATACAACCTAATATGTTTTATAGTACAACTCTTATTACTTGTATAAGGAAAAACTTCAAAATAGAAAGGTGCTTAATTTGTTTAAAAATCTTATCATATCTTATAATTAATAGGATGCTTCTACTTGGTTTAAAAATAATGTTACTTATTCCTATTTTGTTATTGCTCTTATGATTAATTTGGAAAACATCTTATAAAATTTCTTGTGCCTACGTTTTTCTAGATTGGCACTTGGATAACAAAACTACCTCAACACCTGGTCCTCAAATCATAGCTACATTTTCTGAAGGCTTTCTCTTAGAGGTTTTGTATCACCTCTATTTAAGTTTTGTAGTTTTTGTTCTCATGTCAAATTGCTCAAATTCTTTGCACTTCTTGTGAAATCTCCAATCTTAGTGTGCAATTTTGGAGAAAATCTTTGAGAACCTTTGGTGGAACTTTATGCTTGTTACTTCATACGTCTTAAACTTTCGAGCTAACGATATCAAGTCGCTCTGCGCTTGAGCTTACTATCTCAAGTTTTTGGAAATCTTTATTGGGTGCTATATACTCTCAAGTTTTCTTCATATCCCTTCTTCATTGGGTGCTATATACTCTCAAGTTTTTGTTCTAGATAAATGATATCATTGATTTTCTTTAGGAGTTGAAATAATATATCAAATTGGTTTTATCATTCTTAGCCCCTTAGTAATTCTTGTATTATATAAAACCATGCTAGATCTCTTTTTATACTATTGCAAGAGCATCAACCACATCTTGATAGCAATTTGAATTTTTTAAATATCCTTGATAGTCTTTTATACCTTTTATTTGTTTTTATTGGATGGGTCTATTGAGAAATCCAAGTTGAGTGGGTTCTATGGTAGATATACTAAACACTCCTTAAATGGGCTCCAAACAATTGATTTGTGGATTTGTTCATTTCGTGCATATCATGACTCTTTTTGTACTTATGTAAGAAGAGCTTCATCTACATTTTGAAGTGATTTGATCTATTTAAATATTCTTGATAATCTTTTATACCTTCTATTATATTAATATTTTGACAATATTGGTTGGGCTTATTTTAAAATCCAAGTTGAATGGGCTCTATGGTAGATATATTTGACACACAACCTTGAATAAGCTCTAAACATTGAACTATGGATGGTTTGATTTAACAAAAATTGGGCACACAATAGATTATGTTCTTATGTCTTTAGTGGAAAGAGTTTTATCCTTTCATTGGATTCATATTTACTATGCTAATGACCTTTGTCTAGTTATCAGTTTGCTTATAAAATGACTATTTCAATTGAACATAGTGTTTTTTGGTAACTCAAGATGTATCCATACCTTCATTAAGAAAAATGTGTTACTTTTAACCCTTGATATCCTATTTGCACTTTATCATCTTAGAATGGTTTTCTTAATCACAACAATAAATTGAGAAATCATCTTATCATTGATAAGCCTCCAACAAAATCTATATAGGGTTGATTAGTCGTCAGTAGTGGTATGTCTAGACCTTACTTTAGATTAGTTTGTTTTGTAAAGCTTTAGAATGTACTTTCTTGAATGAACTTCTCTTTGTCAAATTTCATGCTTGGCTAATATATTATCTTTACAGTTTCAAAATAATATTGTGAAATATTTTTTGTCCAATGTATTTGTTTGAAATACTTTGATTAAATATGATTTTGTATGTTATATGAGATTAATTGTTTATTGTTAAGCATGCATTTTGTTGGTGACAAATGTGTGACATTTTTATGTCAATAATGAATGACATAGATTTTAAAAATGTAGATTTGGAAAGGTCTTAATAAGTCAAACCACGGCTATTGTTTTATTGGAATTGGAGGTTTTTTGGGAGTTGAGGACTAAACTAAATATATGAACTTTATATTAGAATGACAATGTAATGCTAAATGAAAAATAGTTTCTTTTAAGTTATATGGTGAGAGACCTATTCTCCTCTACTTGATGTTGTTTTGCATTCTTATTGAATAAGTTTCGAAGTTGTGGGACATTTGGGCTCTAAAAAAAAACAAAGTGATAGCTTAAAGATAAACAACGGTGGAGAGATTGACATGAAATTAGGGAAAGATGGAGATTGTGATGAGAATTTAGAAAGGAGAGTCTACGAGGAGTTTCAAGGAGGAGCTTGCTAAGACGAAGAAAGCTTTTGTGTGTACGTGTAGTTCAAAATCTTTTCTGATATCTTTGATTTGGAACTAGTTATTTTTGTACCACTCCTAGCAATCATTTACGATTTATTCATTGCTTGATAATTCCATCTCTAAGGCATTGTGTGATGATCAATTTCTGCTCTCTTCAGTCCTAAGTATTACATTGGCATTTATTTTTCGTCATAAGTTTGCAAATCGACCTTGGCCTCAACATTTACGAGTATTTGTTGTTCTTCAAATTTTGAGGGCATAGATTGACTTAGATCAACTTCTTTGATATTCTCCAATAGGCTTAGACAACATTAACCTTCCCCCTTTGAATTGGTTGCATTCAACTATGGTGGTGATGTATTTTTTGGGTTCTATATTATTGTGCTTTTATCATTATAATCATATTTTTCTTTTGAATTTAAAATTTTCACGTGAAATTGTCTTTTTTACTATTCATGTATAGTTTTCATTATTGTAATTTGTAAAGTTTGATGTTATCACTTCAATAGGGTGAAACAAATGGTAGATCAATGAATCATCTACTTGAGGAGTTAGCTATTATTTATAAAGTTTTGTCAAGAGTTTTGTAGAAGTGTTGCTTTAAACAAGCTCCTTTTTTTAGGTGACCAAGATACTACTTTGATGTTAATTCCTTCTTTACTCTCTCTCTCTCTCTCCTATTTTCCTATCTCTCCCACTTTAAACCATTCCTTCCTTTTTCTCAATTTATTTTTCAATCTAGTTGCTTAGTAAGTCTTTCTAAACAAAGCAAATTGCAAATATCAATTGAAAACCCTTACATTCCCTTCAGCCCCAACCCAACACAGAGGCATATTCGATAAATTATTAAATAGGTGGTGGTTCATTCATTCAATTTGAAATGCAACTTATTTCTCATTCTTCATTTCTGAGAAATTGTTGAGGGTAGATTGCCCCAACCTTAGAAAAAAGTAGTGTTTATGTTTCAAATGAAAAAGTAATGTTTTTAGTTTCTAATTTAACATTGCATCTGAAATGAAAGTTCCCTCTTCTCTTGAGACTATTTTTGATGTAATACAAGTATGAATAATGTATCCTTTAGTTGTGCTTTTGTAATTTTGATATGACATTTCCTTAATTTTTTTTTCATATTTGACTAACCATAAAAAACTGACTCCTGAACTCTTATTAGTGTGGATGCACGCTATTGTAGGAAGCTTTAGCAAGCAATAAAAAGATCAACAACATGTGGGCAAAGCTTAGCTCAACATAGGCAAAACTGGATTGCTACCATGGGAGGTTGAAAGAGACAGTAGTTGAGATGAAGCTCATGGACAAAAGATAAGGAAGCTTCCACTACATTAAAAAACCAACTACACGTTTACACGTAGTATATTTTTCCTGAAATAAACCATATTATTGAGGCAAAAAATACGGGGTCCCCTACGGGGGATCAAACAGGTAATCCGAGTACAAGAGCTTGCAAAACGGCTCAGGGAGGGGTTCACCCCGTCCCCAGCTGAAGCTGGACCAACACGAAGCACGCGCCACCCAGTCCACCGACGCGTTGCCTTCCCTGTAAACACAAGAGATGACGAGGGCGTCGAGGCCGCGAGCATGGAGAATTGCTTTGGCAAATACACCCCTCGTGGGCACCTGGGCAATGATATCACGCACGTCAAGCATAGCGTCCGTGGAGTCGGTTTGGACCTCGATGGCCCGGACGTCCGGGAACACTAATCTGGCCGCTTCAAAGGCCTCCAAGAGAGCATAAACTTCCATGGCTCCACTAGCTTGAGATATAATTTTCTTTCCAAGCACCAGTAGGGGCTTGCCTACATGATCCTTGGCAACCAGACCAAGACCCGCCGAGTGATCCCCAACGGCTGCATCGCAGTTAATTTGACCCATCCAGTGGGAGGGGGAACCCAATTTTGGGCTACATTCAGTTCAGGTGAGCTGAATGGGTTCCTGCAGGACATGGAGGGACGCGTTCGATGAAGCAGAGCAACCTCAATCTGCAGCTTGCGTATAATAGAGCTGTAGTTAGGCCTCTCATCGTAGTGCTTCTTCGCATTGCGGAAATCCCAGATGTAATACATTGCCGTGGCAATGGTGGCAGCGTACTTCCAATTATAAGCAATGCTATGTGCTGGCACTGCTACAAGTTCAAAGAGCCTCTATAAATGCCCAGAGCCCTCATCAGGAAGAGGACCAATCGCTGAGATGGCTTCGCGAAGTAGGTTGCAGCGCCAGATAGCCTGTGCATGTGGGCACTCCCAGACAAAGTGTTCCCGCGTCTCATCCGCAGGACAACCCCAGATACAGTTACTACACTCGACAAGCCCTCTGCGAGCGAGCCAGACTGCGGTAGGAAGGTGGTCACCCATCAGCCGCCAAAGGAAGAGTTTCACCCTAGGCAGCACCTTAAGCTTCCAGATCTGCTTCGAATACTTCGAGTTAACTTCCGCGACTTCAGACATATTGCCACCACGCATGTGCGAGTAGAATTTTAGATTGTTGACCCGTGGCGACTCCGTTTGCAACTGCAGAAGAATGTCATGGCTGCGGGCCCAAGGCAGGTGCAAGACGCGATCAAGAAGGAGGTCACTTGCCCAAACCCTAATACTTGCTTCATTCCAGACACCCACCTCCCAGACGCATGCACTAACGTAAGTAGGCCAATCTACGTCCATGTTGATGAACGTAGGCCACAGGCAGATAGGGAGCACACCAAGCCAGTTGTCTTCAGCAAATAAAACTCCCTTTCCGTCCCCAATTCGCCACACAAAGTTAGCGAGGGCGCACGGCATAGCAGCTGCAAGAAGCCTACAAGCAAGGGATGCCCTCCGGGGAGACTTAACCCACGGGGTCTCCTCACGCCCAATCAATCTTCTGCAGTGTTTCATGGTCAAGACCCGTTGCCATGTACGCAAGTCAAGAAGGCCAAGGCCCCCCACATCCTTAGGCAGAGTGATCTTCTCCCAGCTGGCATAATGCATCCTACTTCCTCCCGTGGCACCGCTCCAAAGGAACTTCCTAAACTTCCGCTCCGCCACGTCAATGGCACGCTTCGGCAAGACGCAATGGCTCATCAAGTAGGTGGGGATAGAGTTGAGGACGCATTTGATCATGGCAATCCTCCCAGCAAGCGATAGATGCCTAGTGCGCCAATTCATCACCTGATCATCGATCTTTTGGAGCAGGAAATTAACATCCTCGAACTTGATTGGTTTCTCCGAGATTGGAATTCCCAGGTAGGAAAGATTCTCCCCCCGCGCCATGTGTAATTTCCTCGCAATTAGGATCTTCCTTTTGGTACTAGTGAACTTGCTGAAGAATGCCTTAGATTTCGAGAGGTTCATAGTCATACCTGTGGCTCTGCAGAACTCTTGCATGGCCAAGTTGATGGCTTGCGCAGCAGCACGAGTAGCCGAGGCATATATGAGGATGTCATCGGCGAACAAGAGGTGGGATACAAGTGGGGAGTCCTTCCCAGGGCTAAACCCCAGCAGCGACCTGGATTCATAGTTGTGGATGATGGCTGAGAGATACTCCGTCACAAGGGTGAACAAGTACGGCGAAAGGGGGCAGCCCTGCCGCAAACCACGTTGGGCATGAATCCAGGGAATCCGAGAGCCGTTAAGCAAGACAGCATATCTAGGGTTGGCAATACACGCCTCAACCCAGTCGCACCAAGTAGGCGGAAAACCCATCGCCTTCAGGATGTTCATCACGCTCTCCCATTGCACCGAGTCGAAGGCTTGCTCCATATCCACCTTAACCGCCATGAGTCCAGCCCTCGCGGAGGACGAGTGCATTCGCGAGGCCATTTCCTGAGCCGTAAAGATGTTATCTGCAATGCATCTACCTGGCACAAACGCACCCTGTTCACTGGAAATGAGGAAGGGGAGGATAGGCTTGAGTCTTCCAACAAGAACACGTGCAACGACTTTGTAGATAAAGTTGCAAGGGCTAATTGGCCGGAACTGCTCCGGCCTGCATGCGCCTTGAGATTTCGGAACAAGGATAACGAGGGTATCCTTCCAACAGCTAGGCATATACTTTCCAGCAAAGAAGGAGAGCACCGCTCTAATGGTGTCTTCCTGAGTAATCTGCCAATAGCCCTGGACGAACTCCGCAGTAACCCCATCCAGTCCAGGGGCTTTGTTTCTCCTAGCGGCTTTGATGGCTGCAATGATCTCCTAATCAGTGACAGGGCAGGCCAGCAAGTTTGCCTGAGCCTCACTAACCCTAACATGAGGCAGGTGCTTCAGGAAAGGCAGAGGCGTAGCCCCACCCCCCCACTTTGTCTGGAAGAAAGGCTCCAGGATATTGCTCATAGACTCCAGCGAGGTGACCATGCAGCCCGAATCATCCTTCAGCTGGGTGATGAGATTGTTGCGGGTGCGTGCAGTCGCGGCAGCATGGAAGAAATGAGTATTACGATCACCCAGCTGAGTCCAGTGGAGCTTTGCCCTCTGCCACCACAAGCGCTCATCCAGCGCACAGCCGCGGTGGAAGTCCAGAATTAGCTGCCCAAGCCGGCGGTGTTCCTCTTCATTTAATCCTTCCAGAGATTCTTTGATTTGCAACGTATTAATGCTAAGTTCAAGATTAGCATTAGTGCTCATAATATCACCAACCTCCAATTTACTCCAAGAGCGCAAAGCCAGAAGCGATCTGCGAAACTTGGTTGAAAGGGCCTCCATATGATTCCCCTTAGTACGCCTGCTCCAGGCCTGATACACGACCCATCTCGCCTTCGGAAACTGCAACCAGGTGCTTTCAAACTGAATGCGGCGTGAACACGCAGTCCTGCGTCCCCCCTCAATGTCAATAAGAAGGGGGCAATGATCCGAGCCAATTCGCATGAGGTGGGCAACAGAGCAGCCCGGAAATGCACGCATGCCCGCGATGTTCATCAACGCTCTATCGAGCCTTTCAAGGATTCTTGCACCCCCTTCCTTCCCATTACACCAAGTAAATTTGCTGCCAGTGAACATGAGATCCACCAACTGGAAATCTTGGATTGCATCCGCAAATTCTTGCTGCAAACTGCTGAATTTGAACTTCCTTCCCCCCTTCTTCTCACCCTGCGACATAACAATGTTAAAGTCGCCGGCCACCAGCAATGGGCCCGCAGTCTCAGCCTCCTGCCTTAGAAAGTTCCACAATTCCTTCCGCTTCGAGGGGTCCCTTGGCCCATAAACAACACAACACTTGATGACAACGCCTCCCGCAATGCCCAGCTCAAGCGCCACCGCGTGCGTGAATGAGCGAATGGAATTCCCCGATAGACAGCTCCTCCATAGGACAACAATGCCGACAGACTTCCCTGCCGAAGGTTGTACCACGTAATTCCAATCCTTGCCTAGCAAGCGATCAACATCCCTTCGTGCAAAGCTTTGAGCACGGGTTTCTACAAGGCCGACAACCCCGATCTTGCTTTCACGTACAACCCTCTGGAGAAAGGACCTCGACTTCGTGCCATAAACGCCCCTGATATTCCAAACTAGAATTTTAGTCATAAGAAGAAGAGTAGAAGGTACCTCTCTGCACCAAAGGATCATAGCACAACGGCCAGGACTTTGGCCTCACCCCTACGCCCTCCAGGGCCAGCGTCCGAACTTCGAACAGCTTGGAGAAATACCGCTCGACTAGCATCAGCTGCCAACATCCCCCAAGTAGAGTGAGCAATGTACTGCAACCCACGAATTGCAGTAAGAAGGGGAATCCCCTAACCCCCGATGCGGAGGGCGGTTTCCTTCCGGAGGACAGCATCATTTCGAGAGATGGATGCCGTCGCCCTGCCATCATTCAACAGCGGCGCCTTACCTTTAATGTCATGCACATGGGGGCTTCGATAATTCCTGCTAGTAGGCCTTCCTCTCGACTGGGAAGAACTTCTCATTCTGATTCTTCCTCTTTTGCTGCCACCCTCTCCAGCCTGGTTCGCTGTGGAAGTCATTCCCTGAGGGTTGCGACAACGCGCACTCATGGCCACCTTTCTCCTTCTCAGTTGAACCACCATCCACGGGCCGAGGTTCTCCTTATTGGATCCATCGTCGCTTTCCAGGGTAGGGCGGAAATTCACACCATCAGATTCAACCTGCGAGTCCCGCAACGACGCGTTGGGGTCCCTAGGGACAGTCGGGGCGTCAGGCAACGCCCTCAAGGAGGAGGCCCCCTCAGGGCTCTTCATCAAAGTCTGCCCGTCGCCCATAACAATCGCTACAGAAGCATTCCCTGACGCCCTGCTCTTACATTGCTCCACAGAGTGACCCGCAAGCCCGCACGCGAAGCAAATTTTGGGAAGTCCCTCATACTCAAAAGGCTGGAAGGAGCGCCCCATAGGCCCTCGTAGCCACATGCCCGGCTTCAGTGGCTTCGACAAGTCTACCCTAATGCAAACCCGAGCAAAGGACGAGCGCTGCATGTCCGCCGTCCAGCCATCAAGAAGGATTTGATCGCCCACCGACTTCGCAATCCTCAGGATGTTCTCAACATCCCAATAGACCAGAGGAAGAGCCAGGAGTCTTACCCACACAGGGGCGCGCATCGCCGTAGATGCAATAGGGCAGAATTCAGGGGACCACAAGTCCAAACCCATGGCCATGCCAGCAACTTGCCATGGGCCTCCACACCATACAGCATTTCTGTCTTCCATTGAGTCAAAATGAAGACAGAAGCATCCCGAGGAGATGTCCATCTTTCAAAACGTGTAGAGAAAGATTGAGCCCATCTTTCAAATAGGTACTTCTCTAGCTTGCTTCTTTGCCCGCCTTTAGCTCCACTAATGGGTTTAACCTACTCTAAATTTAACAATATTTGAAAAGAAAAATTTAGTAGGTGCATTAAAAATTATTCATAAAATATATTATAGAAAAGAAAATTATTTTTTGTAATAGTTTTATTTGTAAAAAATTATTAAAAAATTTTGAAGATTTTTTTAATTAATCTATCATGGAAAGTGTATTAATTTATTTATTGAAGCACCTTTCTTAAAACAAAAATAGAATTAACTAGTTAATGTCAAAAATAACTTTTCACACTATGTTGTTTGGTGCGTGCCATGTGGCACCCATCAATTTGTTGTTCAACTTTATGTCGTATTTGGAAAATATTTCATATTTAGTTTTATTAAAAGTCTTTTTCCAAGAACAAAAATATTGATATTTTAAAAATGATTTTCACAAAAATTATTTTCAATCATATTAAACTCATTTTCAAAACGTCTTTGTTAAAACCTCTTACTAAATTTATAAGTCATAAGCAAATAGAGTGTTAACATGTTATAGAAATTCATCTTTCAAAATCATGTCTTTAAATTTATATATTTTGAGAAATATCTTATATTATTATAATTTTTTGTTAATATTTATACATTAAAATATTTATCATTATCAAGTGATAGAGATTATTGAATTCATTAGCCCAAATGTTGATATGTGATTTTTGTAATAATAGATAATTTAAATTGCTTATTTTGATAATCTAATTGGCTACTTAGTGAATAATTTTTAGGTTGAGGATTGTTTGATAAAAAATGGTCATTTTCAATTAATGCTTTAGCATAAGTCTTTTTTTATCTCCCTAAAAAGTTCTACTATTGACCAAAAAGCAAGTAGAATTCAAATAAAAATAACTCTTGAATCCATACTTTATCTCAACTAATTGCTGCTCCATGCTTAGCTAGCTCTAAATGGCTTCTCACAACTCTACTACTTTCTCTTTTCATTCCACATTCCCCTTTTAGCTGCACCAAAGATTTCCAATATCCATCTTGACTATTTTTCTTCTTTTCCCTACTAAGCCTCTCCAAGTTAAACCTTCTCATTTCCTTCATCTTCTCTCTCAACTCACTTAATCTACATGAGCTTCCTCTCTCTGCCTTATTTATTCTCACTTTTGTAACTCACTTAATACAAACAAATATCACCTTCACTCCCACCTTTGTTGATACGTGAGGAATTAATTTATGAAATTACAAAAATATTATTAAAAAACTTTAAATATATATATATATTAAAATTCATTACAAATTATTTAAACTTTTTAAAATTGTAAATTGATTGCCCTTGATTACTTTTGAGAAGCTCTTTTTAATTATTTGTCTTAATAAACTTTTTGAATTCATTTAGAATCATAACATACTTTGCAATACTATATTAATTGAATAATATTTTAGAATATAAATATCATATTTAATAAAGATGAATTTATTACATCCAAACATATATTATTCAATGTTTATCGACTTAATTTATAATTTATAGTATATATAAATATATATATATATTCAAATTTTGAGGTGTTGCAATCTTACCCTCCATAAAAATTGCTTTGAAATTTGTAAAAGTTTTTGCTATTAGCCGGTCATGTATGCTTCCACTTCCTATGTAGCTTTTCTTTCGGCTTGATATTATTATAAAACATTTATCATTACAATAGCTTTATTTCTTAACAGCTTCTCCATTTTTTTTAAGATCTTCACTTATATTTGTAAATAATTTTTCTTAAATTTTTATGTCTAGACCAATATAATGAACAACATAACAAGGATCTATAATGAATCTTCATAAAATTGAAGGATGAAATATATTATGAATTCTTGATATATAAAGAGTCAAAACAATCAAATATATCACTTGTCCAACTCTCTTTAGAACTTAGAGGGACCAATAAATTTAGATTTTAGCTCATTTTATTTTTGAATTCTTATAATATCTTTTGTTTAATTAATTTTAATAAATACATGATATCTTTCTTGAAATTTTATTAATCAATGCTTTCCATCAAAGTACTTTTTCTTTTTGTATTGAGCTATCTTTAATTGTTTTGAGTAATTCTTATCCTTTTGTGTCTTTCTTAATAATCTAAGGATCCAATAAAACTCTTTCTTTTCTTTTATTCCAACATGGAGTTAATAATTACTGTATAACATATATAGTCTGATATGATGCAATTTCAAAATTAAATTGATAACTATTATTATTAAAATAATTATTATTTATAAATGACTTTCTTAACCTCCTCCAAGATCTAATATACAAAGTCTTAAGTAAATCTTTTACAATGTTAAGGATTCTCTTTATTTTTTTTTATCTATTTGAGGATGAATGAGTACTAAGTTTTAAACCTACTTCAAAGTATTGATCCAATATCTTTCAAACATGCAAAGTAAAGTTGTGTTTCATATCTAATATAAAACCATTTAATATAATAATTTAGTTCATATAGATGTGAGCCAATATTTATTTTAAATAAGTTGTCTTAATAACAAGAAAATAAATATATTTTGTTAATCTATCTACAATCACTTATATTGAATCAAGACCTATTTGTGATTGAGATAACTCTATCACAATATTTATAATCACTTCTTCTTATTTCTATTTATGAATGGGTAAAGGTTACAATATTTTTCTTTGTTTTGTTATTCAACTTTGATTTAATGATAGATTTACAGGTGGAACCTAATTTTAAGAGAATGTCTAGCTTTTCTTTTGAGAATTAAACTATAATTATTAATAGAAATGAAAGGAAAAAGGGTTGAATAAAGGAAAATATTGAATTAAAAGGGGGCTTGTGTTCTAATGGAAGTTTAAAATAATGGTCAAAATAATTATAAAGAAAATTTAAAAAGAATTAATGTAAAGCATGGAAAAATTGAATTTGTATATTAGTCTCATTTTAGATAACTTACAATTAATATAATATATTTTGCTATTGGGATCTAACATATGTCATGACACAATCTTGTAGTACATTGTATTTTTCTTGAATATTTTTTGTCTATTAAGCTCATGATTTTTTGCTGAGTTTGTTTTGGCTAAAATTTTTTTCAAAATGAAGACTTATCTCAGAAAGATTGTTGGCTCATTATTTGTTCCTATGGTAATCAATTGCAAATATATTTAAACATGTTCAAGAAAAGAGATTATAATGAAACATGACTTATTGATGATTTTAAGATATAATAATCATAAATAGATTATAAAAGATCATTTAGTATATATGAATAAACTAATGAGAGTCTTTAATAATGAGAGGTATAATTATCACAGGAATTAAAGGGAGCAATGAGGGTGATATTAGCTTTAAAGTTTCTTGCTTTTGCTTATATTGTTGTGTTAGAATCTTGTACATAATTGATGCATGAGATGTTGTGATAATTATATGCATTCATTTGATATTTGATAAAATTATTATTTTTATTTCGAAGAACTACTTAAATAAAGTGAATCATGTATTTGTGAAACAAATTAAAATTGTTATGTTTTTGAGCAATCGTCTTTGTTTAAAAGAAATGATAAAATGGCTTTCAAAATAAACAATGTTTTTCTCTAAATAAATATTTTCTATTTCTCAAAACATAAGGATTAAATTTTTTTTAATAGTCATAAAGGGGCACTCAAGTATGGTACTACTTGTTTGATGCTCAAGATTTCGTGACTCGGCAAGCAAAGTGTCTATACAAAAACATGCAAAAACAATTTATGAATTCATCAACCAATTGAAAATGAGTATCTTTTCAACTTAAGATAAGAGTAGCTTTCATATTTAAGGCAACATTAAGTATCACACCATGTATAGGTTGAGTGGCCAATTTAGCATAAATGATGCATAAAATTAAAGCAATATCTTTGGTAATAATCTAAAGTTCCATTCTTTCACAAATTGTTACAACCCACTTCTTCATAATATGTCATCACAGTTATTAAAAATGTTGTCTTTTTTAGTTAAGCAACCTCAAAAAAACATCTTGATCACCAAAAATTGGCAACTACTTAGGCCGAGTTCAATAAGATTACCATACAACATTGTGCTAGCATTGTCAATTCTAGTGGGTTTCAGGCAAAACATCTTGTTTAGAAGATCTTGTTTGTCGACCCAAAATAGTGTAGCAAGTTTACCCATTGAATGTTTAAATTCTCCTTGGAGATGAGATACTCATTATCATAAATATTGTCTTTTTGTGAGAATTAATGAGCATCAAAGTCGAGTCTAATTTTATTGACAGGTTTCTGACTGAAATTGCATCGCCAACTTTATTTTATGCAACTTTTATCGGAGTTAAAATCTTCTAATCAACTAATCTATTTACCCTAACATGTTTTAGTTGCAAAATTGTGAGAAAATGTTGTGAAAGTACCTTAATCACTATAGGTGCCTTTCAATTTTTTGTAAAAGGTTGAAAAAAGGCCAAGTTTGAGGGAGTCCATATTGCAAAGGTTTGTATAAATGCAAACTATTTAGTTTTTAAGAATGTCACCAATATTTTCACTAGTTTTGACATCAATTGTAACAATGTTGGTCATGCATATGAAGAAGACGTTGAAATGCTTTCTTAATAACCAGCACAATTGTATTTTGATAGGTTATAATGCAAAAGTTGAAAACTGTCAAGCAATGAGTTGTGCATTTGCTGCATAAAATACTCCAAGGGGACCATTCTGTTTGAATCAAATAATCATTTATTGCTAGTTGGAACATCTTCTTCTTTTCTTGTCTCAAAGGAATCAAATAAATGCTTTATTTCGTTGGGCATATTTGTGTTGGGTGATGAGTTATTCTTAAACTTGGAAACAATGTGGGATGTTGTGGTATAAGAAGTTTGACTTGAAATTCCATTGAGTCTTTGTAGTTGCACTATACAATGCAACTATATACTATCAACCAAGGTGTTGCCATGTGTGATATAGTACTATTATGCAACTTTGGCTTTAAATAATTAAAGGCACAATTAGGTAAAACTCATTATCCTTGAATGCACAAATTTTATTTGTTTTTTTGTTAAATATAAAATTAATTATTCGTCCTAAATAATTAATTTAACAAAATATTTTAAATATTTGATCCTATAAATGTGGAACTTGGAAAATAATAAGATAAATTTAGCATTAATTAATCAAATAAATAAAAAAAGAAAATTAGAAACTATAAGATAATATATGAGATGATTCAAAAGATGAGGTGAAGAAGAAAGGAAGAATGGCAATGTGAGGGATAAGGAAGTGAACTCGTAGTAGTTGACTATGGTGGAATCATTGGCAATAAGGAAACATTGTGACCTCTTATGGTAGTGGCTAATGGAGCTTCTTTATTATAAGGAGGAGGCTACAATTTTAAGAAATGATGAGACAAATAAAAGAAGTGGAAGGAGTTGTAGATGAAGGCAATTATGATCTACAGAAGAGTTGGTATTTGGATGGAAGGCAAAATAGTGGAGATTTATTAATCAAAATTCTTCTTGATTAAGAAGGCTGTCTTAGTTGAAAGGCAGAGGCACATTTTAGTGTCTAGCCTTATTGGTTTATGTTGATTTCAATTTTTTTGGATTATAATAAAGCCATACTTGATGTCTCAAGTGCCAAACGGGCATGCCTTTGATGTATATGATATAATTGATATTGTTGTGGTTGTATATAAGGTTGACATGATAGGATTGTGTTGAGGAAGTTCAAATATTTTATAATTATGAACACATCTAACAAAATTAGCCAAAGTGTGAAGAAAATGCTTGATGACATGTCTCATGGTAGAGCTTGCTTCCAGAGTTACTTTAACTTAATTGATGAAGCTTATCTATGGTCTTGAGATCTTCATAAGCTTGTCGATTGGTTACCGAGGAGTGTCACAGTCCATTGTTACTTAAGTTTAAGGTGTTTATTATGAATGCTAATCATTAGTGGGAAGTTGTTAATGCTCATGAAATAGAGATAAGCTATCAAGGGATGTCCTTGAGGATTAACTTGTGGTTATCAAGATTGGAAGCAAGTATATAGCTCAACTTATACTAAGTTGAGGTCTATGTACAAAGTACTTCCCTTGATCAATTTTCTTGTTATAATTTTTCTTTAAAACCAATGAATGTAAATTGTTGTTGTTGATTTTAATATCATAAACATCTATTGTTACTTTTGGTAGACAATCTTGATCCATTTTAGTTGACATAGATATTTGATTTTCAATTTTTTGGTAGACCAATATGAGTACCTTTCTCTCTTTTTAATCTTGAAATTCTAATACAAGTTTTTAAAGTTGGTTTCTTTGTGTGACTACTTTGTGTCTTTTTGTCTTGCTAGTGCATATCTCTTTGACTTCTCCATACTTATACACTTGAGTCATGTTTTATAAGAAATTTTTTTTCCTCAATTTTGACTTGTTTCTATCAACAAGATGATTTGTTATTTTTGGAACACTTTTTTGATCTTCTATGCACTAATTCAATTGTATTTCCAATATAATTGACAATGTTGTATCGCATATGATTTGTGTTTTGCATTATCTCGAAGAACATAAATCTAAGACTTTTATTCTTGAATAAATTTCTTTTTTTATCTTTAAGTTAATATTTTCTATTCTTGGCTAATTCATTTGTTTTATCTCTTGTAGCTTTTAAAGTTGACATCTTAGATCATTCATTGATGTTGGATGGTCAAACATTTCATGGTATCACCTTAAAATGTTTACAATCTAAAAGTTTTTTTTTTCCTATTTAAGGAAAAAACAATGTGTTTAAGAGACTTTTCTTTTCAAGTAATAATGTTCCATTTGTTCCTTTAAAAAAATACAAGCAATAATAAAATCATAAGCTAAAGCAAAGTAGAAAATAATTTTATTATCTTTATTAACTTTCCCAATCAATAACCACCAAGATATTGTTTAAATTCTTTTTGTTTTTACCAAAATGTTATTTAAGACTCTTAAAATTAAAAATGTTTTCATGGATGCTTAGTGTTAACTTTTTCAAATCAATCTAAACTTTTCCTTAACATATTTAGTCCTTTTTTAAAAGTGGTCATTGCCAACATTTACAGCTTGCTTTGTTATAATGATCTTTGAAGCTATGATCCTTTCACTAATCCTTTTAACATCTATTATACCTTTTAAATTTTTATTCAAAATCATGACAATTCTATTTCTATTATGTGTCTAACCTAATTGTCAAAACTTAAATCCTAAGGTATTAAATTCTTTTGTTTTGTCTCATATATACTTAGCTTTTTACATTTGTCTTTTTTTGAATAATTATATTCAAAAATTCCATCATCTTTCTAACTAAAGTACTTATATTTTTATATTCTATGATAATTATTGTGTCTTGGACTGACTTTTTTATTCAATCGTCCAAGATAACTAAAGTACATGTATTATCAAATGAACTAAGCATGCCACACTAGAATACATATCATGTAGTGATGTGATCTCATGAGACCTCCAGAAATTTGAGAAAACACTAATGAATAATAACTATGACTAGAAATTCTCATAAAATTGAGTCCATACTTCAGAGCATGAACTTACCACATGTAAGAAGTTCAAAAAACAATGGAGATGATATTTTCTATAAAAATATAGATCAAAGAAAGAAAGCAACAACAGCAGAATAACAACATGAAGGAAAACCATGCATAATGAATAAGAGAAAGAAAACTAGAAATATAATGCCCGTGTCACTGAACTCTACAAATCCTTGATATGCATTCAAAACTTAACAAACCTTTCATTCACTACTTTAGATCTTAGTCATAACTTCTGAAGGGTTCTATCCACAATTTTTAAATTTGGATGCCTTCACCATTGTCTAACTCTTTTGTACAGGCTTCCAGTTCATCTCATTTAGTTTGCTACCTTTAATCATTTAAAGAGTATTAGTTCTATAATAATATTATGTAGTTCAAAACCAAGAAATTAGACATGAGCTTTGCAAGCATATATACACATGCTTACTACTTTATTAAATTCATTGCTATGGTCCATATTAATTATAAGTAGTTGGTATGTTAACATTGAAAAATTATGATATATAATTTATGTTAATTAGAGTAGTATAATTGACATTGGTTCTTGGAAATATTAATGTTGGGTGCATATTGATAGAAAATCATAAACAACTATTATATAGAGGAATCAAATTATTTTATGCTACAATTTTTCTTTTGAAATTATAAATTTAAAGAGGTATTTAGAAATAATGTTTGATGAAAACAATCCCTTTGATGAGGAATGCATTCAAGCTTTTAAAATAGAGCATCAACAAAGTTGTTTCGATGGCTCAAAGGAAGAAAGAAGTATACTATGTTATGATGCTAAGGTCATATCTTGAGGTCATTTGGTCAAACAGTGGTTGATCTCTATTCCACATGGATTAGCCAACTTTTCTTCTTTGTTGTAGTTTTATTACATATATGTTTTACTTTTGAGTGCTCATATTTTTCAAGGAACAATAGAAAAGTGGAGGTTATATGTTCTGAGTTTCTAGTCATTCTTACATATGGATTATAGCTTAAACAAATAAAATTATATAAATGTAGTCCTCTCTAAATTCTATTTTGATTTTCAACTAAATAGTGATGTTTTGAAAGAACTTTTGGTTACAGATCAGATCATATGTATTTTGCTTTGCATAATATGTCAAAATGTTTCTTTGGATTAGTCTACAAACTTCGATATTTGAAGTTAAGAATTTTAAGCTATGAAATTTGATTCTTTGATTTTTAAAAATTGTTTGATGCACTCAAACAGGCATAGTTTTCTTAAATTTATATTTCAGTTTATGGTTTACCTTCTTTTCCAATGGTTGAATTTGGTTAAATGTGTTTGTTATAGATAGCATTTTGAGTAATAGTTGTTTTACTTACTATTCCTTATCGATAAAATGTTTTGCTAACAGGTACAGTTTTTGCATATGGACAAACAAGTAGTGGTTCAAAATATACCATGAAAGGATCTACCAATTAACAACGAATCGTACCGCTTTTCGTTCATGTGTTATTAAGAATTATCAGGAGGTGGTTTACCTCTACAACTATAAATCCTTCCAACCTTTTTTTGTGAATACTTTTTCATAATTTATTGTCATTATTTTTTATATTTTTCTCGTGTGTTCCATTTAGGGGATTATTTTTTATCTTAATTTTTGGCTTTTTTATACTTGTCTTTTTGAACCAATGAAATAGTTTAACATCCATGTCCTCGTTTGCTGCATGGAAGTCCTTTATTTTTAAAAATGTTTTTCATCATTCACACATAGATCTTCTTGTAATTATTAGCTTAATGTTTCATTTGTAAAAGTAATAAAAGTTTATTTATAAATTAGTTTAATCTTGTACTGTCTAAATAGCATTTTAGCTTTATTTTTTTTGTCATTTAGAAAGTGGATAGAGAGTTCCTTATTTGAGTGTCTTATACAATGAGGAGATCAAAGACTTGTTGGCTCCTGGGCATCAAAAGTTGCCAATTCACAAATCAGGTATATTTCCAATTTGTTCAATATGGTTCTATGTTGCATCACTATGAACTTTTTTATTTTTATTTGAATTATAAGTTCTACCTTATTTATGAAGAGAGGCATATATGTTGCTGGTTTAAAAGTGGAGATTGTTACCTCCCACAAGCAAGTCCTTCAACTCATGGAAATTTGTGAATGTAATGCCAAAACGCATTTCCTCATTTTAGTTATATCGTAGTAGCATTGAAACTTAAGGGCACAATTTCTTTTGCTTTACAGTTCCTCGACACTTTTAGGAGACAATCATGAACCTTTACAGCAGTTGCTCCCTTACAATTTTTTGCATAGCTTGTATATTTGTTTGTTATCGTTCTTTCTGTCAAACTTTTTTTTAAGTATCTCAACTAATTAAATTTAATTTTGGATTGCTGAAAGTAGTGAGAGAAGTGGAGAAGGTGATTAAATTATCTGTTTTGATGTTGTTCGTGTATCTGTTCTGGATTGGCTTTTTTGTGACAAATTAGTCATTTTTTTAATTTATTTTTCATCTCTTATGCTTCTTTTTGGAATAATTCTTGATGGCCTATGTAACTTTTTCTTTTTCTTTTTGATAGAATTTGGTGGCTCTTGCTGGATCAGAACACGCTATTATAGTCTGTTCAGAAGGTGTGCACTTGGGAGTATGCTGAAAATATAAATAAGCACTTGATAACCCTTGGTACCATAATTAAAAAAACTAAGCAATGGTTTTAAAAGCCAAGGGTATGTTGAATCATTATATTTTTACTTGTCAATGACATGGCTCACTTGTTGTTTATCATTGAAGATTATTATCTAGTTGTGATGTACCATATCGAGACAGCAACTTAACTCACATTTTGCAGCCATCTCTTTGTGGAAATGAGAATACTACCATGATTTGTAACATCACCCTCTAACAAGTTCCTTATTAAATTTATTAGATTTAAATTTATTGAGGAATTTACTGCATGATTTCCATACAGCCCATGCAATTGACCTGATAATAGTTAAAATAATAAGGATGTGGGCTATTAAGATCATGAAAGATGCCCTAACACAGTAGACGTAAAATAAATTAATTAGCACCTTATAAGCTTTGGCTAAAAGTATTGTCATGGTTAAGCCACTAACTTATGTAGCCTTTAATCATTTTATGCTACCCTTATCAAGTTCTATGTGTTGAAGGGACAAAAATTAGTAGCACATATACAATGAACTCATGTTGAATTTAATGAAATACTTGATTTGTCTGCAAGGTATTTTCATCTTGAGCCCTCATTAGCAGACCTTTTTTTTTCAGAATAGCAATGGTGGAAGTGAAAGTGTGAAAATGACAAGAAGCAAAGAAACAAGGTGAAGTGAGTGGAGGATCTTTTTCATAAAAAGATTGAATTCTCTAAGAATCAACTCAAGTGGTTTTGAATTCATGAACTTCTAATTCCTAGAATTCCCTAAATGTTTGAAGCTTTTACTTTTTAAAAGTTATGATTTATTTCATGCATCCTCATCATCCATTTTTATAAAGGTTTGTGTATAATATTTATTTTATAAAACCAAAAAGATGTGATTTTGATCAAAAATTTAAAATTTTGCACCTATCCTAGTCCATCTACTCATGTGTTCCCCCTGCATCTATAACACCTGTGTTAGTGGGATGTCTAGGATTTTTTCATCATTTTATCTTTCCTATGATTTTTTTCCTCAATTTTTGATTCAATGAGTTTGAAATCGATCATCTGATTAGTACCTTGAATACTTGAAAATTAGTTGGAGCTTCCAAATCCTTTTGATTGTTTACATTTGGATTTGGTTCATGCTTCATAGTTGCTGGAAATTGATAGCAAATTACTCTGAAGCTATAACTTTATTCGTTTAATGATAAGCACTTTATGAAGTGCCATTTCTTTAATTGCATATTTCCTACATTTTTGACAAATAATTTATACTACTTTTCATAATAATAAAAACATTATGGACGTTTTTGTTACGAACTTCATAATGATCTTTCTCCATTTCAAAAATTATTTTTAAGATAATTTTTATTTCCTAAATATCGATACAACTTAAAATGAGTTTTGTATGTCACAGTAGCTTGGACTACATACCGTCCCCTTTCTTAAGATTGTAAGTGTTTGTATCTCATCTTGCTTAAATCATTGTTATTCTTATATGGTCCCACTTTAATCTATGTCCATTTGTTGACGTTATACTTGACAGCATTCCATCCTTTTGTGTTGCACTATTTTTTCAAGCCTTTTTGTTCTTTCACTCCATGCTTCATTTTTTCTTCTCATAATCTTTATCTTTTGATGTCTCTATCATTTTCATAACGCCTCTTTGGTGGACAAGCTCACTTCTTTATTCAACACTAGCTACCATTGTTCGATTTAGTTCATCCTTGCCCTCATCAAACATCCTTTGATTTTCTTGGTATTGTACCATGCATCATTTCTTTGCCTCTCAAAACCTTATCTCATTGTCTTGTTATTCGTTTGTCCTCTATACAATGCTCTTTCCCATGTCCAGCTTCCTACTAAAACCTTCATCTCAGGATGAAGGCTAGGACTGACCTTTCTAAATGAACAAATTAGGCACAAGTTGTGCTCACTCTCTGCATCCACAAGCATGACACTAGCATCCACTACAGTTGCCCTTCATGTTGTAATCACTTCAACTACCTCCCCTCTTATACATACAACACTTATGTTTGCTGCACCCCTCTTAATTTCTCCCTTAACAAATTATTACATGAAACTTTATTCCAAAGCCATCTGCAATTGTCTAAAAGTATTAATTCATTTTCCAAGCAAACCTTCTATGGCAACTTAACTTTAACTATGCCAGCATGGTTTTGTTGACATCTTCTTACAGTTGGCATTGTATTTAAATACTAGTTCTTAGCATAAATGCATCTTGTTGAGGCCCTGGCATGGAAAGCTAGAGTAGGACACTATTGACATGTGGGGAATGGATTCTCATAACTTCATCAAGTTGGTGGTGATTGTACTCGACATGGCTCCATGCCATTCACCACCACGCAACATCTCGTTATAGATACCATTGGTTATGTTGAGGGATCATCTAATCTTGAGTTTGTCATATGGTGATAGTCATTAGCTATATGATTTGTCCTTTGAAGTTGATTGTGACTCAATCTTACACAGTTAAGCCCATCGTCCCTTAAAAAGTGGTGGTTCCTCTTCCCTTCGTTTGCTCGAGAATTATTGATTCTCCTCTCTAGCCTAATGAATAAACCTTAAAACTTTCACTGTTTGAATGTTAGATGTAGGCATGATAGCACATAGATCATTGAATGTAAAGATCAACTTAAGTCCTTTAAGTATACGATTATGGCATTACTTGGGATCAAACTTGATGATGTTGAATTCTATAGCATTTTTCATAATTTAAGGCTTTTTCATAATAAAGGTTATTATCATAATTCTAATTTTTACTTTGGCGGTTAGATCTTAGGCCTCTTGCTCGAGGTTTTTTTATTACTTATTCTTACGATGACCTGGAATTTAAGATAACCTCTTGGTATGAATAGAGGTTTTACCCCTTTTAATTGGAGCTAATAGGAAGGAATCAAATGAGAAATATGGAAATTCTTCTTATAAATATTATGGTGGATGATGTTCCTTGCTTCGGCCCCACCTTTATTTTGTTCAAAAATTGTTTAAGCAATCCAATCCATTCTAAGCTTTCTTGAGCTCTGCCAAATAAGGATTGATGATGGGCTTCCCAAATTTCTTTGTGTGGTTCTCTTTAAACCCCTTCTCTGATTACTTAACTTGCATAATTTGTTATATGTCTAAATCTAAGGGGAATCTTCTTAAAGTTCAAGAATTTTTTAACAAACTATTGAAATTTAAACATGTTATGGTATTACCAAAGGATTTTACCTTGTTAGATGGCCCTCAACATTACTTATTCAAGCTCAACTTGATCAAATTGTTTTGCAAGTTCTAAAAAAGATCTAGATCCCTTCAAGAAATGATTGATTTTTTCTCTTACACAAGAGCATCTTCTCCTTGCATGATTGGTTGCTTTATAAGGAAAGACAATCTCAAGTTGATATCCTTAGCTTTAACAAGTTTATCTCTTGTGGGTTGCTCAACATGTTTTGTTGGTTGCATGTTGAAGAAAACAACTTGAAATTAATTTAAGGTGATTAAAATATAGGATAAAATCTAATTCTCATGGAATGACTTTTTTTATTGGTGTTTCGATGATTGAATACATCCATTTGTTGTTGACATCCTCATTAACTACTTTGGGCTCTAATTTACCCTTCATGCTCAATTGTGTTGATGATCTTCGATCAATGGGCTTTTGAAACATTGATCTTCATGGGATTCTTGAAACTATTAATCCTTTTTTTGAATTTGTAGCAATCTAATCAGTTGGGTTCATTGTTGAGTTCTTCATGAATAGTTTCGATGTCATTTGGAGGAATTTCATTATGGTTGTAACTTAGGCCTTTCTTACAACAAGGTTTGCACCAATATTTGTGCTATAAATGTGATGCACATTGTAAAGGCAATTGTTGCCCAATCAATCTTAGAGGATAGACCAATCTCTATTTTGTATTTTGTTTATAAGATCATTACCAAAATTTTGGCCAATAGATTCCTCCTCATCCTTCCTAACATGATCTTATAGGTGTAAGTAGCTTTTGTCAAAGGTAATACCTTCATGATAACATGAAGTTTGTTATAAAACTTGCCTAGAAAGTTTGTGCCAAATAACTGAAAATGGTCTTTTTATATATGTTGTGAAGGGTCACCATTTTTTCCTTTGCAATTGTTTGAGTTCATTGCATTGTAAGTGATTCTTGCACTGTTGGTTATGTATATACCATTCAATTTTAATTTATTTATTTATCTTTTTGTTTAATCCTCTAATCATGCAATAATTTTATTTGTTCTTTACAATTTCTATGCTTATCATGCACCTATAAGAACTTGGCTTCATATTTTGTCAATTTTTTCATTTCCTCTTATTCATTTTGCATTTCTATATTCTATCTTTAAAGATATTATTTTATTATTATTAATTAATTAATGATTTTTTGGTTACAGGCAAGGTTGCAAGTGACAAGATGTCCTAGGCCTTTTCAAAAGAAAAAGACTAATGAGGTAACGCTTGTTGATGCATCCATTACAATAATTTGAGCCTTCATTTATGTTATCTTCTTTATGATTTATTTATTCTAGATTGTAATATTTCCAAGATTATGTAATAAATTCTAATAATTATTTTACATCATTTCATTTGCCCTTCTTTTTAAGAAAAAGAAATGCCTTGCATTTATCATATAAGAACATGAGAATATAAGAGGGATTTCTTTGGATATCAATTTGTGCTTCCATGTGAAGTATCACATTCTTATTGGAAATAACTAGCCCATTGCAGCTAATTGGGTTCTTTATTGTCTCGTACTTGATAAGCAAAGCGTGTGTTGAGTTTATCTTAGGTCGCTTTTAATTTTGCATGACGTGCCATATCTTGAAATAGTATGATTAAAAAACACACATTAATTTTAGGAGACATTTGGTTAAGTATTATTTATATAGTATTGATATTTGAATAATTGTGTTATATAGATGTTAATGTTACCTAAAATTTATCAATTATTTTTTATTGTTTAGCTGAACATTATCTAAATAATCAATTATTATTATTATTATTAATATGAAGTTGTTCATCATCTAGAAGTCACTTATATTTTCAAAATGCAATTACAATTTTAAATAATATTATTTAAAGATGTAATAAGATATTGCACCTACTATATTTAAATAATATTATAGTGTATGCCAATATAGCTTAAACAAATGCCCTTTTGATATTTTATTTTGTCATTAGCTCTTGACAATATCATCTCAATTTTACTTCTTACATGTCATGTAGCTTTATTCTTTAGTAACGATCTACTACCCATATTTGTTCTAGCATCCAATTTATGAGTTACTAATGTATATGTTTTATGTCAACACTTATATTGATTTGTTTAGTTATCATTATGAATTTATTAAGTTAAATCAATACATAATAAGTTGTTATCCTTGCGTAATGATTGTGAAGCCAACATCAAGCCCAAGAAAGGTCCCCTTTTGCCAATTGCTTCTTTTTTATAGAGAAAATAAAGATCATTAAAGGATAGACTCTCAAGAGTTTTTTAAGTCATTAAAGCCATTCTTGTATTTTTCTAATTATCCTTCTCAAGGATAAGGACCACCATTTTCATATTTTCTCAATAATGTTTCCCTTATTTTCCAATGAATTTGAGGCTGTAGCCTTGGATGTGTTTATTGAGATACTTGTATTTGTTTAATGGCCATTTTAGAATTCTTATATATTTTAAGGGAGGTTATACTATTTATTAGATTAGAATAGCCAAATTATCCAACTAGTTCAATTTAAACACATCAATGTTTAGAAAAAACTAATCATATTATAGCCAATTGTGATCTTTTTTTAATATTTTTAGTATTTTAATTGTCAATTAAGATCAAAATAAACTTAAATGGACTTAGCTACTACTAATAAGCTTATGAAAATTTATCCAAGTCACTAATTCAATTATATTTAAAATAGATTTTGATTGAGTTGGTCTTGGGATTAATTAGAGACCTTAACTAATTTAACACCATTACTTTGTCCCTTGTAATTGTTTAGGCCTCCTAAACCATATGCTTCTACTTAGATAGTGTGTTTTACCCTTGTTGATTTTTAGGACGGATTTTCCTTATACTAAGATTATGTTATAAAAAAATCCTTCAGCTATTATCTTTTTGGATTAATTCTTAAGTCCAGTTTGACCAATTTTCCATTACCTCAAGTGTAGTTAAATCTTTGTTATGTTTTAAGTAGCATCAAAGAAATTCTAAAAGACTACTTGAATATCTTTCAAGCATTATCTATAAAAATAATAGATGGATTGAAGGGCATAAGGAGATTATGCCCTTTCCTTAAGCCAAGACCATTTCAACCCTTATTGTGAAGCAATTGGTTATGTTTAACCTACATTTACAAGTGGTTGTTGCAACTCTTATAACAACAAATGGAGTTCTCTTGGGCCATCCTCATAATGATTGTTGAATATCTTTAAGCATTGCATGCTAATGTTCCACTCGATCACCATTTCTCCATTAACAATACCTTGAGTGAAATCCAACTGCCAATCAAGCCATTGACTACCCTCTCTATCACAAGTGATTTTTATTTTGATACAATCATGGTTAGTCCCTTTCTCTTTTTGGCATGAACATCTAGTTATTACCTAATGGATACATTAGTTTTTTAATTCATCTTTAATTATTGCTAAAAGTATGACTAATTCCATCATTTTATGACCTACCTTAGTAACAAACTATTGAGTAATTTGGTTTCTAGAAAGTTTTTCTCATTTTAGGCTTATATTTATAGACTAAAATTTTCTTTTTTGTGGCTATTTATCATTATATTCATTCATTTAGAAGACTGCTAAGAGTTTTTCCTTGCACTACTGATTCCACATTTAAATCTAATGATCACACCCTATGGTCATTGGTCTTAATTGGCATGCATATTAAAACAATTTTGAAAAATTGCATCAAAAGAAGTAATGTTGTCTTCTTTAGAATTTTGATACAAACATAGTTATAGTCATTTTGTTTTTGGCTACTATTCCATATTTGATTTTAGCATTCTTTAGGTTTCTAATCATTCTAATTTCATTGGCAAGATTTGTTGATTAATTTCTACATTGAAAATTTTCCTTTTTCCTTTCATAAAGGGTTGGATGTTATGGATACTGACTATTTCTTTGTTGATTTCTTCCTTGTTGGACAATGTGGATTATAAGCTTTCATGGTCAAGTCAATTTGGAGTTGTGCTTGTTGTCATTGAGAAATTTTCTTCTTTATTAACATGGAGGAGCATGTTCTTATTGGATTGTTTAGAGATGCAAATTTAGTTAAATTGTCTTTTAAAGTGCCCATATGTTTCAAAGGTTTAGAAAAGTAATTCCATTTATTTGTTGAGAATATGTACACTATCCCTTTAATCTCATATAAAAAAGACTAATTTCTAAAAAATGCTAATTATCACATGACCATTGATTTTTTTTCTATATTTAAGTATTTTCAATATTGATTAAAGTAAATAAAATTAAATGAACTTTAGTGGCATATTTTTCTTACAGGGAATTCTTATTTGGCCTTTATTTATTTGACTTTCTTTAAAATACACTATTATTGGGCAAACTTTTGGATTATATAGAAGCCCAAATCGTTAAGCACCTCTATGCACTAGCAATGCAAATGCCTTCAACTACATAGAGTTCTATTCTCATTCCTTTCTTCTTCTAATTTCAATTCCAAAGATGGACAATAATAAAAAATTATAGTGAAGAACGGTGTACAAATAAAAAATCATAGTGAAGAACTATGTACAACATCTTTTTAAAGGTCACAACAATATATAGTTTCACCTTTTACAACTTAATCATAATTTCTTGATGCTTAAGGAACATCCTTTCTTTAAATGACAAATTGCATGTAGGACTTTGAAATTTGGCCAAATTTTCAAGTTTTTTAGGTTTTAATATTAGCCTCTAAGCTCATAATTTTTTTAAATGTTATAACTAGATTCTTGACTCTTTCTTCCCACTAAATATCATTCAGATATTCTAGTATAAGTCTTAGATGCTTGTATAATTGTTCAGTAGATCTAAATAGGAAAGTGTAGTTCAAGAATAAAAAATTAGACTAGTATCTTCTAGCTTGTTAAGCCAAACTTGTAAACTAATATCCACAAAAACATTTTGTTTTAGGTTACAAGTCCTTAATGTAATTTTTTAGCCAACCTTTTCTCTTCTCAAATTATCTTTTTCTTATGTCTGTTTTTTTCTATTTTTCTTTTCATATAAAACAATATCTCCTTAAAGGTTAAACATTTCCAAACCATCAAAACCAAGTTTCTCTAATTTTATTCTCAATTACTAAAACACCAGCCAACCTTCTTTTAAATATACTTATTTGTACTCATATTCCTATGTGTAGTCACTCATTCTTCATAATATTTATTCTATTTATGATAAATTTAACTATCTTGCATTGAGACCATAAAACAATACAATCGTATGGCAACCATATTGACATACCTTAAATCTTAAATAAGACGTTTTTTCTCACTAGACAATTTATTATTTGTTGCAGTTATTCATCAAACTATAAGCAATTTTAAAAAAATAGATGGTATTAGTATAATATCTTTGTTGATGTGTTTGGGGAGCATTTTTGTTCTTAAAACTATGGGTTTGTTAGCTTATGCTTTGTGAAGCTGGTTGAAAAACATGCTCAAATCGTAATGCATTTTGCGAAATATTTTTGAAGGTTGGTGTTAGGGCCAGTGTTATCCTTTTATTTTTGCAATAAAAAAATGGACATACTTGCCTTTTTTTGTCATGTTATTGAAAAATGTTATGGAAAGATTAGTCTTTACACATAATATATTAAAACCTATTACAAGAATAATTTTTCAACCACATTTCATCAAAAAAATTTAAAATTTCTTTTAAAATAAGCTTTTTTGTTCCTTTGTTAAATGGTAATAACCACAACAAACAAACCCGATACCTTTCTGACAAGCCTTCTAAAATGTGTCCCTATTAGAGTTACCTTCTAAGTTAAATGATGAAGCTGACAGTGTGGAGCCAATTAAAAAGGAAGAATTTGCATTCAACTTCCATTTAGCTATCCTATCTAGGAAATTTGCACATTGAATGGGGATACGCAACTTTTAGGAAGCTGTTTACTTGAGATTGCAGATTGTGTTGATAAGGCTGAGGACTTTTTTCTTCCTGATGAGCATGCTTTGCTAAATGTTGCCTGTTGGAAGAAAACTCATCAAAATAAAAATAGCCTAAATTCAGTATGTATTCTACCTTCCCCCACACAATCACCCTATCTCTCCTTTCTCTTATTCAGATGTCTAGAAGCTTTGCAAATAATGGTTTTTATTACATTTTATTAAGAGGAGCATCTTCAGGAAAGCTGCTCGATTTCGTGAGCTTTCCATAAATAGTGATAACAAGGTGTCTATCTTTCTATTGCCTCCCTTGTAAGCTGTTTCTTATGCCCTATTGTGAACAAATAGCAATGTGTCTCTTTTTTGATGATTTTTAAGTATGTGAACATCAAATATCTCCAAAATAACTATAAAAAATTACAATCAATTCCTAAAAAAAATTACTACTTTGTCAACATGTTATTTAAAGGAATTTGTGTCTCCAGATCATTACATTCTTACTAAAAAAGAAACTGGAGCAATTTTGGTCATCAAACAGCTCAATGAGCAGGTTCTTACCAATCAAAATGTTCCATTGAACATAGTTTTTTTTATTATTATTGTATTAAAGTATTCTTCCTACATAGACTGAATCATTAGAAATGGAGAAGACTTCACTACAAATGAACATGGACAATGTTGTTAATTTGGCAACTGAATTAGAATGCTTTCTTTTGGGAGAAGAGTGAAGTTGTATGTTTTTTGTTACAGTTCTATTTGATGTAGTAGGTGCATTGTTTAATGAATATCTTGATTTATTTATGAGTTTATGCTTGGCTTTATGATTGGACTCTGTTTCATAACACAAGTGCTACAACAACTGCGTAATTAATTAAAGTCTTTAAAATATTAGCGATAGTCCTATTCAATCAAATCCCTTTTTATTTTATAATTTTTTCTTTTCTTTATGGAACTAATTTAGTCTAATATATTCTAAAAATATAGATCTAATAAATAAATTAATGATTCCCTTTTTGAACTTTGAAATCCATTTTAATTATTTGAAAGTTGATTGTCAATGTTTGGGATAGTTTATTACTACAAATGCAGTGATGTTAGATCTATGTGATTTCTCCTAATCATAATTTCTCTTGCAGTTACTAGTAATCTTTGATAAACTTAACATAAATAGCATTAATAATGACACTTTTTCTTGTACTTATTATATAAATATTAAAAACTATTATGTGCAAATGCAAACTGATTATAGAAACCATACATATAAATAAAAACAATGACATAAAACAATAAAATATGATTTTAAACTATCAAATAATTGACATTAAATAAATAAACTAGGAGGATGTTCAATAAAACATGTAAAATAATTTGGAGCATCTACTACACTAGGAAAGAAATTAAAGCGTGTCAGAACATGGTAAAGGCTTCGGACATCTTTAACCTTCTTTGATGGTTACAATGTAGAAGCAAAGCAATGGTTGGCATCAACAAGTAGAAAATAGACAAATGGCTTAAGGGTAGAGCTTGCTTAGCATCTTGTTTTATTCTTAAATCCCTCTATATATGTCTGGATGTATCTCTCCTTATTATTTCCTTTATTTTTAATCCTCAACCACATATCTATAGACATTGAAATTTCTTTTTCTACTTGAAGATAGTGCACTGCCAACTTCCAGTACAAATTAACCACAAGTTTATGTTCAAATGGTGCTGGTTGCTACATAGATGAAGTTTTTTATTTTAAATACATTTCAAGAGAACTGTGTGTTGCATAATAATGACACTTCAGCTTGAACTTCATTTCATTTAGATTGTTTACTTTGTTCTAGAGGTTATTTTCTTATAGGAGAATAACATTTTGGTGATGTTAATTTTGACATTTCATTCAATCTTTTTCAATTGAAAATTTTAAATAAAATTTTTTTAGTTGTATGATTTGTAAAATAATTGAACTCAATTAATGTTTTTTAAATTGTTTTCAATGCACTATTATTAACTCCCTTGATTTTGTGGTTCTCTTTTAGCTACAACGAGAAGTCAGGTATGCCCAAGAAGTTACAAGAGTAGTCTATGATGAATTGGTTTTCAATCCTCTCTCCATGAATTTTTAGATGCATTGTTCACTCTTCTTTTGTTAGGTAAATGACATTTCCTTTTTATTATTTCTTTTTTATAATGAAACTTTGAAATCTTCATTTCGGAAAAACGTTTATGTTAGCTATTCTAATTTGCTTGGCTTTCAAAATCTCTTTTGGGGTTCTCTTCGATGTGAAAAAAGGAAAGAAATAACAATTAGCTTGTCATATTTTAGGAGTTAGTCAGTGACTTAACTTAGATGCTTTTTGATTAAGTTGGAGAACTTTCTTTGCACTTTGGCCTTTTAAAAGATTCATTTGAAAATCAATTAGCCAGTCCCAAAGACTTCATGCAACTTGTATCCTTCTTTTCCATAATAATACTAGTAATTCTTGCATCTTTTTATGCTTATTTGTGATCTGTGTAATAGATATGGCATATATTGTTTTCTCTTTAGTGATTTATCTAATTTTTTCAACATTGAAATGATTAATTTTGGCATGTATTTTCAAGAAAATGTTGGTTTTGGTTGAATCATGGCAACCATTGCAATTGTTGTCCTATTCGTGGTTGTTTTCAAAAAAAAATATATGTTAGAAGTGAAGTACCTTACTGGGTGATATTTCAAGAGAAGTTCTGTAGTAGATACGGAAGCTGGTGAATATATTTGTTTTACTTAAAAACTATGTCATTTTATCATCCCTAACTTGGTATTATGACAATCTATTTTGGGGATGCGCCTTTGCAAGGAAATATTTATAATAGGTTTGCATTAATCAAATTGTATTTTGACTTAAGTTACTTTTTTCTTGTTATCCCTTTAGCTACTAAGGGTGATTTCATAAATCATCAAGATACTTCACAATTATGAGTATGCGTCGCTTGTATGGTAATGGAGATGCGCGTCCTCCTTTTGCATCAACTCTTGCACCTTAATAAAGGAAAGGCTTCTTATATTATCTTGTACTTCTACCTCCAACTTGTTGAATGAAGTTTTTTTTCTTTTTGCTTAGGAAGATTGGAGACTTGTCTAATTTTTGTGATTAACATTAATATAATGTCAGTGGTTGCCTTTTGGTTTAATGTAATTGAAAACTATATAAACCTTTTCTTCCAACAATTTCTAGTGCATCACATAGCAAGGTTCCATGACCATTGTAGTCCAATTCTTTGCAATGATGGCACTTACCATAGCTAAATTAATCTACTTGATCCATACACAACCCATACTAGTTATTGAATTTAGTCACTATATGGGGAATTTCATAGGATTTTCCTTGAATAAATCAAGGGCAATCGTGCAAGAGAGGTGGGTGGGGGAGAGAGAGATTGAGAGAGAGAAAGTAGAACAAAAATTGGTAATTGAAGGTTATGCTTCCTTACTTCTATTGCTTGGTTTGAAAACACAAGCATATGAAAATCACTAATGATTCCATAGAATACTACCTAGTATATATTATAGTACAAGTCTTATTACTTTTATAAAGAAAAAACTCAAATTAAAGTGGTGCTAAATTTATTTAAAAATCTTATCATATCATATAATTAATGGGATGCTTCTACTTAGTTTAAAAATAGTGTTACTCTTATTTGGTTTTTGCTCTTATGATTAATTTGGAAAATGTCTTATAAAATTTCTTGAGAATTCTTTTTTTTAAGATTGGCACTTGGATTGTAGAAATACCTCAAGACCTAGTTCTCATATCTTTGCTAGATTTCCTAAAGGCTTTCTCTTAGAGGTTTTGTATCACCTCTGTTTAAGTTTTGTAGTTTTGCTTCCCATGATAAATTGAAATACTTCTTTTCGCTTCTTATGAAATCTCCAATCTTAGAGTGCAATTCTTGAGGAAATCTTTGAGAAGCATTGGTGGAACTTTTTGCTTGTTACTTATGTGTTTTAAACTTTCAAGTTCATCATCACAAGTGGCTCTATGCTTGAGCTCATTATCTCAAGTTTGGGGAAATCTTTATTGGGTGTCTACTCTCTCAAGGTTTCTTTGTATCCCATCCTCATGGGTTAATACCTTTGGTGGCTTGCAAAACTTTTCTTCAAGGTCATTTAAACATATGAAAAATGTCGTTGGGACGTGTCAAGATTGTCTTATTTACTTTTGTTGTTGTTATCTTGATCATTTGTCCTTTTTTTCAAGGATTTAAGTCTCTTTGAATATTTTTTATGTAGAAATGGATTTGTTGGAGAGAATTTTGGTTATTTTAAAATAGAGAAAGTGAGATAACGAAACTCATATTTTTCTTGTTCCAAATTATTCTTAATTAGTAGCTTATGGCATTTGTGCATTTCAAATGATGTAATGTGGGAGTTATGTCCCTCATCTAGGAGTGGTTCAATAATTCTCAAAAATCATATACTTTGACAGTTGAATTTTTGTTCCAATGACAAGGTCATACATAGGGGATAATACGTCATGAAATTTCTTATCAATTATTGAATGCCCATTTAATTTTAAGTTCTCAAGATTTATTAGTATTGATTTCTCTTTATGGCAATAGGCTTAGCCAATAAATGTTATCGGTGATTTTCTTTATGATTCAAAATAATATATATCAAATTGGTTTTGACTTTCTTAGCCACTTAATTATTCTTTTGTTATATAAAACCATGCTAGGTCTCCTAAAATTCTCTTATTGATGATGCATATCATTTCTCTTTTTGTACTATTTCATGAGCTTCATCCAAATATTCATAACAATTTGAATTTTTTAAATATTCTTGATAATCTTTTATACCTTTTATTTGTTTTTATTGGATGGGTTTATTAAGAAATCTAACTTGAGTGGGTTTTATGGTAGATATACTAGACACACCTTAAACGGGCTCCAAACAATTGATTTGTGGATGTGTTCATTTTGTGCATATCATGTCTCTTTTTTGTACTAAATTTCAAAGAGCTTCAACTACATTTTCAAGTGGTTTGAACTATTAAAATATTCTTGATAATCTTTTATACCCTCTATTATATTAATACTATGACTCTATTTGTTGGGGTTATTCCAAAATCCAAGTTGAATGGTATATGGTAGATATATTAGACACACCACAAGAGCTCTAAATAATTGAACCTTGGATTGTTTGATTTAATGAAAATTGGGCACACAACAGATTATGATCTAATGTATTTGAGTGGCAGGAGTTATATCCTTTCATTGGATTCATGTTTACTACGTTAATGACCTTTGTCTTGTTATCAATTTTCTTATAAAATGAGTATTTCAATTCCATACAGTGTTTATTGGTAACTCAAGATGCATCCATACCTTCATTAAGAAAAATGTGTTACGTTTCACCCTTGATATCCTATTTGCACTCTATTGTCTTAGAATGGTTTTCTTAATCACAATAAGAAATGCTAAAACCATCTTATCACCGATAAGCCTCAGAAAATCCATCAAGATTGTCTTCTACGGTTGATTAGGTATCAGTGCTGGAATGTATAGACCTTACTTTATATCGGTTGGTTTTGTAATGCTTTAGAATTTATTCTCTTGAATGAACTTCTCTATGTCAGATTTCATACTTGGATATTTATTATCTTTTTAGGTTCAAAATAAGCTTGTTAAAAATTATTTTGTCCAATGTATTTGCTTGAAATAATATGATTAAATATGATTTTGTATGTTATATGAGATTAATTGTGTAGTTTTATGTAGGCATTTTGATTAGTGACAAGTGTGTGACATTTTTATGTTAATAATGAATGACTTAGATTTTAAAAATGTAGATTTGGAAAGGTCTCAATAATACAAATCCTAGGCTATTATTTTATTGGAATTGGAGGTTTTTGGGGGTTAAGGGCTAAACTCAGTATATGAAATTAAATTAAATAATAATGTAATGCTAAATGAAAAATAGTTTCTTTTAAATTATATGGTAAGAGTCCTATTCTCCTCTACTTGATGTTGTTTTCATCCTTATTGAATAAGGTCAGGAGTTGTGGTACAATTGGGTGCAAAAGAAAAAAACAAAATAACAGCTTAAGAGAAACAATGAGGGAGAGATTGGCCTAGAATTAGAGAAAGGTGGAGATTGTGATGAGAATTTATAAAGGAGAATCTATGAGGAGTTTCAAGGAGGAGCTTGCTAAGATGTAGAAAGCTTTTGTGTGTGTGTAGTTCAAAATCTTTTCTTATCTTTTTGATTTGGGACTATTTATTTTTGTACAAATCCATCTAGCAATCTTTTAGGATTTATTCATTGCTTGGTGATTCCAACATTAAACCATTGTTTGATTATCACTTTCTACATTCTTTAGTTTTAACTATTACATTGGCATTCATTTTTCATCATAATTTTGGAAGTTGAACTTGGCCTCAACTTTTAAGAGTATTTGTTGTTGTTTAAATTTTGAGGGCCTAGATTGACATAAACCAACTTCTTTGATATCCTCCATTAGGCTTAGACAACCATATCCTTCCCCTCTTGGAATTGGTTTCGTTCAACTTCGGTGGTGATGTATTTTTTGGGTTCTATATTATGATGCTTTTATCATGATAAGTTATTGCTTTATAACCATATATGCAAAGCTTTGAGCAGTTTGTATTAGCTATGCTACTATTATTCCAAAGATTGGTTGGAATCTCCATCATGTATAGTTTTTTACTCATTTCCTTTCGTGAACTTTTAGTCTTGGCCATATATGTCCAATTTGGTGCTTTAATACCAAATGATTCATCCACAACTTGTACACTGTCAAATACAGTTGAAAAATAAATAGACTGAATAGAATGCCTTGAGCGATGTTGTGCTATCTTAATTTGCTTAACTAGATTTTGTTAAATACTAAAATGTCTTTTGTTCATAGGATGCCATTGAGAGCTCAACCAAGAAAGAAGATAGAATTTGATGGGTCAGTTTCCTATAGAATTTGTATGTCATTTTCCTTGCTCTCGACAAAAGCTTAAGTTGGGAAATTAATTGCATATAATTGAAGCATGCTTGCCCTACCTTGACATTCCCAATCGACTACTTTTAGATTAGTCTCTTTCTTATTTTTTTAGCTTAAGCTTTACTAATAGGTTTGATGGAAATGACTTGATTTTAAGAAACTTGTCTTTTGTATGTTCAAATGATTTGTCATCAAATTTGATGCCTCTAGATTGCCTAAAGAGTACTCTACCAAAGAGCCCCACCTCTTCTACATAATATATATGTTTATTATATCTTATTGTTCTTATGATATTTAACTATTGTATTTCATTGTGATTCATATCTTACTTTTTTGACTTGCAAATTATCATCACATCTATATCCACTTGTTACTCTCTTCATATGGGCTATATGACAAACCTTACATTTTGATCATTACAATTGTTAAAGAAAAAATCTAACATGTTGATCATTGCATTTGTATTATCCTTAAACAAAAAACCAATTTATATTAGTTTGAATACCTACTCAATTCTCCCTTTGTGAGATAATAATTTGGTTCCTGTAAACTGCTTAATTTCATATTATATTACATTATGCTTTTGGAGTCTTAAGACCATTTGCATGGAGTGTGTGGCACAATTTAAGTCCCTCATTTTAGGCCATGACTATGTCAATAGGTTTGTGATCAAGAAAATTGAGGAATTCAAGTTTGAGAAGGTATGATATGATGATCTTGATTTTATTTCTCCAGTGAAAATACACCATAATTACACATCTAAACAAATCACTCAAATGTAGAATCTATTGGGTAACCAACTATGTCAACATCAAAAACAAATTCATGAGCTCAAGTGTTGCTTTGAAAATAGGGAGAAGATTACTGCAGTTTGCTAAATCAAGTCTTTCCATTTCTATTTTTTTAGGATATTGTTTCTATTCTACTTTTGATCTATTTCAATGCTGTAGGAACAAGGCCTTCAGGATGATATGGAGAAGGAAGAACTCCTTTCTCAAATTTACCCTCTTAAAAAAGAAGTGTCATGCTTATCATCTTCTTCTCTTGCTAGAGAGAGAATCTCTGAGAAAAGAACTTGATAAGACAAAATTAAAATTCAAGGATATTCAAAGCAAACTAAAGAATACAATCTAAGACAATGTAAAGCTTGAGGTAATTATTATTGTCATAGATGTGTAAATTTGAGTTTTTAATATTTTCTTCATTAAATGTGACCATTTCCTTTCTTAGAGTAAAAAAGCTCTGATTGAACGAGAAGTTAAGAGCTTGCAAGGTCAACAAGCTTTACTAGAATGCAATATGTTGAAGCATGAGCCCAATGCTGTATCCTAAAAAAATTTGCAAGTATATATCAGATATTGAAGTCCACTTTTGTTTTATTTATACTAGGCCCTACGCCATTGCTAGTTAATTTATCTGCTAGTTAGTAACCAGCAACAATGCAAGAAGTAATATTTAAGCATATGAGATGCAACTAGAAGAACAATAGTTTGTTTCTTAACGTTTTAATATGCTTCACCAAATCACAAACTTTAGTGAGCTAGGCCATAGCATATCGTCAATGTTTTTGAACTCCAAAGCTTATTTTCTCTATTATATTTGTCTGTTTAATTTATACTCGTGGTTAATATTCAATCCCTTATATTAAGTGAATAGATTTTATTTGGTTTGGTACATTATGTTTATCGCATTTATTGTTTTATGTTGAGTATCAAAAGCTTGTATTCAGTGCGTTTGAGATGGAGACTGATATCGCTTCAATGAATGAGGCATTGGAAATTACAATTGGAGAAAAGGATGAAGCAGGTGTTAAAAATGAAATTTTAGAAACTAAATTGGATGTTATGTCCAGCAAATTGAGTATTGCATTAGTTGATGTAGAAGTGCTGAAGGAGGAGCTTGTTAGAACCGTATAAATCCTTGTAAATGTAGAATAATTTGTTTTTGAACTAGTATTAGTTTCTTATCAATTCTTCTAAGCTTCTCTGTCATTGTACTTCAACCATCTATTGGTTTTGATATCCTATTTTAGAACTTGAAGTTGTTTTATCTTGCAGGAATGAACTTTATATGATTCAAAAGCTACATCTAGAAGTTTAGAAGATTCTCTTAGCTATCTATCAAGACAAAAGGAAGACATTGTCTTGGTGCTACAATTATTTCAATAATGCATATGGCATTAAAACTATTATTTCTTTCACTACATTTTTTTTAATTCATATACTCATTTGTTGATTGGATTGACAACTTAAAGAAGCTCTTTTAGGACTTGAGGTCATAAAATGCTCTGTAGACTCTAAAGTGAAAACTCTGACTGAGAAACTCAATATCAAATGATGAAAGTGGTCGCCTTACAAAGAAAAATCTCTGAAAGTGAACCCATGATATGTAGCCTCAAAATTTTGTATGAATTTTTCTCAAATTTTCAACAGTCTTAAGGGAAATGAAGTACACTAATTTAGTAAAACTATGTCCACTATATTAAGTGCAGTGAAAGCATCTTGTTTTTGCAAATGATTATTTTTTGTTCACATTTTCTATTATTTTAAAATTTTTTCATCGAACTAGTTAGGATTGATGTTAATCACTACCTTGATTTTTATGGTCATAATTATATGTTATGATATTGATGATCTCCTCAAAAGTATATAACTCTTTAAGGTTCATTTTTTGCATTATTCTTGCAGAATCTGAGCATGCTATATGTTTAATATGTGTACTATTAGCAATGGAATGTATCAAGAGCACGTGCATGAGCAAGTCTAGTGGAAGTACATGTGGGATGGTTCAAGTTATTTGTAGGAGAACAGAGAGATAGAAAACAAGGGAGGGAGAAAGGAAGAAATTTATGGGCACACGTTTGATTTTTCCTAGTTTGACTTTCTTTTAAGATTGCGTTAGATGGGTCAAGCCATTCAATTATCATCATGTTGATAGTTTGAGGACATCTTCTAGAATATTATTTCATGCTACTATAAGAAGCTGAAAGAAACACATGTTCATAAAACAAGCAGATTTTAGCATTAAAATAAGCCATGAAATATTGATTGCTATCTTTGTTGTGAATGAAACATCGCACACTTTGATTGACAACCACTCCAATACTTGTAGAACCTAAGAAGTTTCGAAAGGCATGACGCATTAAGCACATGATTTATGCATAGCAATTCAACATTGTGATCACATATTAGAAAGGAGCTCAAAATAAGTTTGTTGGCTTTCTTTTGAAACATGCAATAAGCAACTTTTGTTTCAGTTTTGTGAAGTGGGACTATCTAAAGATGCACAAGGAGTATGTGTTGGGGGATAATGAGAATATTTACATTAATGAGGATTGATCAAATGTGAAACTGTTGAAAGCTATCTAATTTTCACTTAGGTGAAGGCATTCTCTATTAAGGGAAACAACTTTGCATGCCTTGTAATAGGGATTACTTGATATTGGTTCAAGAGACTCGTACTTCAATGGTGTTGGTTACTTTTGAATGAAAAAATAACTATCCTTATTCGACAAATTAGACATGTATTGTTCTCATAAGAAATCAAAATTTGAGAAATTTGTGGAATCATATGTGGTTTATAGTATCATAAAGAGGACCATCTGACAACTCTTATGAGGGTATCATTTATGATATTTTAAAGTATAGGATGAAAGTTTCTTCTACGTCTATTTTCTTTGAACATATTATGGCATGTTTCTACTAGTTGAACACTATTCAATATGTAATTTGGCATTTAGTCCTTAAAGCCTATTTAATGCAGAGTTCAAATTGACGTAATTAAAAATATCGAGGGATTAGTGCAACATAGGGCACAATAGTTTCAATAAGATTTGAAGGATACAATTTAAAATTGATGAAAAAGCCACAAAACAGTAATAGGGAAAGGTATAATGCGCACTGAGTGGAATATGGTTTCAAGGTTATGGACATTATATGGCTTCATATCAATTAGAAAATTTAAAGGGCAAGGGAAGGAATCTCAAAGCCAATGTCGAATGACCCATTTTGTCTTTGAGAAGGCTAAGGAAAATGTTTGCTTGCGTATTCTTTCTCCATATATGGAGATCGATTTAGAAGTTTGTTTTGGGAGATCAAATAGTTGTGGTCAAACCTTCCCACATTGCATTTGAATGCAGTCTAGTGGTGCAACCTCTTAACATTGTGTTGGAGTACAGTGCAATCCCATTTTAGAAATTTCATGACTAGAACAAGTTGCATAGACTAATGAATTTTGAAAGGATGTGACTAGCCGAATAGCTCGAAGGATGTCATAGATGTGGTTTAGGAAGATGTTCTAGTGAGGGACGAAGGAGCTAAAAGAACAATTTGTGAGTATAGTTTTTGGAGCAAAGAATCATATTTTTCTCATTTATTCATTATTGAGAAAAAAAAATAATTTATTCTGGATTATTCTTTCTAGTCCTAATTTAAAAAGAAAGCTTTCTCAACAATAACATCAAAAAAATATAATTTGGTAGTACCTTATCTAAATTTTCTCTACAATCATAAATTTTTGTGTCAAATTTAATAAAGAGTTATAGCTTTTAGTGTAACTAAAAATACTAGTTAAGTTTAGAAGCACCTTATAGGATTAAACACGTTTTTGTTAGTGTGGAATAAGCTAAAGAATAATAATTCTTAACATGATACGTTATGTTGTGATATTATGGTGTCAAATTGATACCACCTATAGTATTATGTAGTTCAAGGAAAAACTAAGCTAAAGCTAATTTGACTATAACATCCTTGTTAAAAAATGTGAGTGATCATTAGATGATTTTTTACATAGAGAATTATTAGTTAAGGAGTTACTCCTAGTATATTTCTATGTAGATAAGTGTATGAATATTCTTACATTTGGAAGATTGAAAACCTATCAAAGCTAAATATATAGAAACATAGTTTTATAATGTAAATATTTTATTTAAAGACTAAATTTTGTTTGACTAATATAAGAGAACAAAAAAGGGACCCTACCTTTATAAAATATGATTATCTCCTAACATTGTGGTGTTCGAATGATACTTTTTATAATACAATGTGGTACGAGTTGAATCAAGCAAAACTAGGTGGGCCTCTAACACCAAGGATTAAAGATGATAATGAATGATTATTGTGTGATGTCTAAAGGTGGAATCTCTAAGATAAACATGCTTCTTAGCTTCTTTTAGGTGCAAGGAGGCAATAATTGTTATTCTCACAAAGAAATGAAGAGAAAAATTCTAAATTACATATGTAATGCCAAGGTTTTAAGATATTGAGATACGATTTAGGATAAAATATTGTTTTATTGAAACGAAACTATGAAAGAGAAATAATATCTTATAGTGAAGTTAGGTTATAACAACAAAATATTAGAACATGACAAAATCTTGGGTCTTAGTTGGGTCACAATTTTAGTTCATATTTACTGTTGTCAACCTACAAGCGATATTTATGAAGCAAGTTGTCGTTATGGTAATGCTCATACAATATTCCATGTTAACAATGCAACGAGTGTGCACTAGTTAACTTTGTAAGTGATGTTCTAAGGGTTATTGAAGTCAAAAATCTTATGAAATATATTGAAAGGAATCAGTCCCTGCCAACAAGCCAACGAGGAATTTATCTTTCCCTACTACTTCTTTTCTCTAGGAAAGTGTTGCATTACCATTCTTTTACTCATGGGGGAATTCTAGGAATAAAATATACCAACACTTGAAGCCTATGAAGCCTTAATTGCATGAGCAGTGCCACTATTTTACTTTGAGTAAAACATCAAAAATCCCAAAAACCATTTTATTCTTCTCTTCAATTAGATGAAACAAATCTAGTATGAACAAGTTTGAGTATAGATGCATTATATACTTCACTTAGATGTCATTTTAACCTAACCAAAGTGTGATGACGAACTTTTCATGAGTGGAAATACTTGTCAAGATATCATACCCACCTATGATAGGAATCTTTTGCATAACATTTTATGTATAAGACTTGACCTTAAATATATAGTTGGTTTTGTTACCCATATCGAAAACATTGGCAAAGGGTTGAATAAGTTGTTATGTATATGAAGGAATGTCATAGTGCTCTAATGATACATAAATTGTAGCTTAAAATGTAATATTGATATTTAAAAGAGTACCTTGGATACATATACTAGTTGTTTAGTAGCACTTAGCCAAATTCCTCAACTTCTGAATATGTGGCTCTCTCCACAGCCAAATTCGAGACCTCATCTTCTGAAAGGCATGTAAAGAGACTATGTGCTTTAAAAAATCTTCTAAGAGAAAAGGAAAAGTATGATATTTTTTTATGTTCAATGATTGTGGAAATGGAATTCGTCTTGTAAAGAACTTTGCACATACAATTGAAGTTTCTTGACATCAGGCTATTTATTGATGGGGTATTATCAATATTCTTAGTATAGACATTTTAATAGATATTCTAACAAAGTTAGCACTATTAACAAACTAATAATATGCCTTATTCTATTGAGTTTTCATGAAAAATGATGAGAAGAAAAGTTGCACAAAAAGAGTTAAAAACTTGAAGAGACTACCTGTGTAGATGTCCAAGACTCAATTATCCCATTAAAAGATTATAAAGATGTTGAGTCTGATTAAGTCCATTGCAGATGCGTATGAAGTTAAGCAGATCATATGTATTATGTTGTATATGAACCTATAGAATTTGAAAATCATAAGTCAAAGCAATGTGAACTATACAAATCTACTGGAAAATAGATGCTTGAGAGTTGAATCATATTTTTCTCATAATTCGACAATAAGAATAGAGGGGTAATTGATGTACAATGTAGATGAAGCATTTATTGTCCTTATTTTTTATGTGAAAGTGGATGGTGGTGCGAGGCTCAGAGGCTTATAAGGGGTCGAATAAGCTATCAGTATTTTGGTGAAATCAAACGTAATATTTTAAGTGACTTGCAATCTATATTCTACATTACAAGCTACCATGACATTAAGGGTGTTACTCAGTTGTTGGGAGCGAAAGCTTAGAGTAGAAGTGATAAAAGTGATGTTTCTTTTTTTAACTATATATTTGAGTTCCAATAAAGATATTTGTAAGAATGGAAATGAGTTTTTTCTTTTGAATTTGGGATTTTCTTGTGAAATTTTCCTTTTTACTATTCATGCATGTTTTTCATTATTGTAATTTGTAAAGTTGGTTGTTATCACATCAATATGGTGAAAAAATAGTAGATTAGTGAATCATCAATTTTAGGAGTTAGCTATTATTTGTAAAGTTTTGTCACAAGTTTTGCATAAGTGTTGCTTTGAAGAAGCTCCTTTTCTTAGGTGACCTCGATACAGCTTTGAAGATGCTTGTTAATTCCACCTTTACTCTCTATCTCTCTCGATCTCCTATTTGGCCATATCCCCCCTCTTCTCTCTCACTTTAAGCCATTCCTTCTTTTTTCTCAATTTATTTTTCAATCCAATTGTTTAGTAAGTCTTTCTAAACAAAGCTAATGACAAATGTTGATTGAAAACCCTTGCCATCCCTTCCACCCCAACACGACAAAAAGGCATATTCTACAAATAGTTAAATAGATTGTGATTTGTTCAAATCAATCTTATATTTCCCCAACCATAGAGAAAAAGGGGGGTTGTGTTTCAAATGCATAAGTAATGTTTTCTGTTTCTAGTTAAACATTCCATCTGAAATGAAAGTTCCCTATTCTTTTGAGACTACTTTAGATTTAATTCAAGTATGAATCATGTATCTTTCAGTTTTTTTTATAATTTTGATATGATATTTCCTCTATTTTTTTCTTATTTGACTTACCTTGAATAACTGATTCCTCAACTATTATTAGTGTGGATGCACGCTCTTGTAGGAAGCTTCAGCAAACAATAAATAAATCAACGACTTGCGGGCAAATCTTTGGTCAACTTACACAAAACTGGATTGCTGTTGTGGGAGGTTGAAAGAGACTGTACATGAGATGAAGCTCATGGACAAAATATAACAAAGCTTCAACTATGTTAAAAAACCAATTGTGCACTTACACGTAGTATATTTTTGACTTGACCAAAAAACTTGCAGAGGAAGATTGAGCCCTTCATTCAAATAGGTACTTTTTCTGGCTTGCTTGTTTGCCCACCTTTAGGTCCACAATGGAGTTTAACCTACTCTAAATTTAACAATATTTGAAACAATTTTTATTGGCAGGTCCATTAAAAATTATTCATGAAATATATTTTACAAAAGAAAATTATTTTTGTAAGATTTTTATTTCTAAATAATTATTTAAAAATTTTGAAGATTTTTTTGATTAATTTATCATGCAAAGTGTATTCATTTATTTATTTCAGTACCTTCTTAAAAAAATGGAATTAAAAGATTAATGTCAAAAATAACTTTTCACACAATGGTGTTTGGTGGGTGCCATGTGGCACCCTTTAATTTGCTTCTCAACTTTAGGTTGTATTCACAAAATATTTCTTATTTTTTTAAAAGACTTTTACCAAACACAAAAAATTGATATATTAAAAATAATTTTTACAAATATTTATTTTCTCTCATATTAAAGTCATTTTCAAAACCGCTTTGTTAAATCCTCTTTTTAAATTTATAAGTCATTTGCTAATAGAGTATTAACATAATATAGAAATTCATATTTCAAAATCATGTCTATTTAAATTAATATATTTTGAGGAATGTGTTACATTATTATAATTTTTTATTAATATTTTTTACATTAAAATATTTATCATTATCAAGTGATAGCGATTATTGAATTCATTCGCTCAAATGATGATATGTGATTTTGTTAATAATAGATAATTTAAATTGCTTATTTTTATTATCTAATTGCCTACTTCATGAATGATTTAAGGTTGAAAATTGATTGATAAAAAAAGATCATTTTCATTTAAAGATGCCAGACTAAGCATTGTATAAGTTTTTTCTCTCCCTAACAAAGTTCTACTATTACTTACAAACAAAGTTGAATTCAAATAAAAATAACTCTAGAATCGATACTTTAACTAATTCTTTCTCCCTGCTTCGTTAGTTGTAAATGGCTTCTTACTAATCTACTACTTTCTCTTTTCATTCTACACTTGCCTTTTAATAGCACCAAAGCTTTCCAATATCCATCTTGATTCTTTTTCTACTTTTCTCTACTAAGCTTCTCCAAGTCAAACCTTCTCATTTCCTTCATCTTCTTTCTCAACTCACTTTTCTTAATCTATTTGAGCTTCCTCTCTCTACCATATTTATTCTCTCTTCTGCAACTCGCTTAATACAATCAAATATCACCTTCAATCCCATCAATGTTGAGCTGTGAGGAATTAATTTATGAAATTACAAAAATATTATTCCAAAATTTTAAATATATGTATATATATATATATCTTAAAATTCAATACTAATTATTTAAACTTTTGAGAATTATTAACTCATTGCCTTGGATTACTTTTGATAAGCTTTTTTCAATTATTTGTCTTAATAAACTTTTTGAATTCATATGAAATCATGACATACTTTTTAATATTACATTAGTTTAATAATATTTTAAAATATAAATATCATATTTAAAATAAATGACTTTATTGCATCAAACATTAATTATTGAAACTTTATTGTCTTAATTTGTCATTTATAATATATATATATTTTTTGAGCTGTTGCAATCTTACACTCCATAAAAATTATCGTGAAATTTAGAAAAGTTTTGGCTGTTAGTCGATCATTTAAGCTTCCACTTTCCAACTTTTTCCTTGGCATTTTTATAAAACATTTATTATTAGAATGGCTTTATTTCTCTGCAGCTTCCCCATTTCTTTGTAGATCTTAACATATATTTCTAAATAAGTTTGATTAAATTTTGATATTTTAACCATTATAATTAACAACATAATAAGGATCTAGAATGCATCTTCATAAAAATAAAAGATGAAATACATTATGATTTCTTGATGTATAAAATGTTAATTTAATCAAATATATCACTTGTCCAACTCTCTTTATAACTTAGAGGGACAAATAAATTTAGATTTTAATTAATTTTATTTTTGAATTCTTATAATATCTTTCATTTAACTAATTTTAGTAAATACATGATCTCTTTCTTGAAATTTTATTAATCAATGCTTTGCATCAAAGTACTTTTTCTTCTTATCTTGAGCTATCTTTAATTGATCTTGATTAATTCTTATCCTTTTGTGGCTTTATCATTAAACTTAAGATCCAATAAAGCTCTTTCTTTTCTTTTATTATGACATAGAGATAACAAAAACTTCATTTCATATATAGCCTCATATGATGCAACCTCAAAATTATATTGATAACCATTATTATTAAAAAAACTATTAAAGATAAACGTATTTCTTAACTTCCCCCAAGATCTAACATACAAAGTGTTAAGTAAATCTTTTAGAACCTTAATTATTCCCTTTATTTATTTATCTGTTTGAGGATAAATGACTATTAAATTTTAAACTTGTTTCAAAGTCTAGTTCCATTATCTTTAAAACATGTGAAGTAAAGTTAGGTTTCATATAAATATGAGCCGACATTTATGTTAGATAAGTTGTCTTAATAACTAGAAAATAAATATATTTTTTAATTTATCTACAATCACTTATATTGAATTAAGACCTATTGGTGATTTAGATAACTCTATCATAATATCTGTAATTACTTCTTCTCATTTCGATTTATGAATGCGTGAAGGTTTCAATATTTCTCTTTGCTTTTTTATTCATCTTTGATTTATTGATAAATTAAAATTCTTAAAATGCTTCAACACATTTCTTTTATTCCAAGCCACCTATCACATGCTCACATGTTAGCCACCTACGACGTGAATAATAGGTTAATGAGTGTGTATATGGCCTTTAACATGCTGAAGCAACACCCACTTGCATGTAGCAGTTCATGTTTGCATAAATGGTCTTATTGTGTTGTAGAATTTGTAGAATTTTTTTGTTTGGACAAAATTACTTGTTTCTTTTAGAAATTTAAATATTATTTATTTTATAATAAAATATTATATCCAAATATCTATATAAATGTATAAGAGTGATATCGAAAATATTTTAAGATTCTTTAAATTTCAAAACCTTGTGAATTTAAAGCTACTTGAAAGAAACTTCTTGAGAAATTAATCTCCTAATTACAAAAATCCTCATCTCCTTCATTTCCTCCATAGGTGCCCACTATTCTTATGCTTCAATTTCATTTTTCCAATTTAAAAAAAGAAGTTATACTATCAAAAGGTTTAACATGAAAATACGTTGCAAGCAGGTCAATAATTCTTAAAAATATTATACTTAATTTCATGTAAATAATGTATTTATTTTTTTTTATAAAAAATTATAAATGGCAAGTCTAAGTCATGAACAAAGTAATTATTTTCACAATGCTTTTGTTCTTTGATTGTTTACATAATTACCTTTTTATTCTGCATCAACCCATAGCATAGATATTGTAAACATGCATCATTATACAAAAGATATGCATTTATACATTCTAGAAGTGTCATTTTGCAACTAAATTAAATATTTTTAAATATCTAAAAATTATTTTCATAAACTGAGTATCATTTATATTTAATTGTTTTTCAAGACAATCTAGTGATGGAGTGGTTATATTTGATAATCTTTTCATAAATTATCTATAATGACTTAAATAATGAACAAAATTCTTTTTGTTTTATATTAGTATGAGTCTTGGTCAATTCATGACTACTGAAACAACATATTTCAAAATTCACACTTAGAGTATTTAGTATATAATTAGTTCTCTCTCATGATTTGTAGCACTGTAATTAAATATATAATATGTTCATATAAAAATTTTGAATAAATCAAAATATCATCTATGAATACTATTATAAACTAATCTAAATATTATAAAATATTGTGTTCATGAAATCTATGAGTGTCGATGATACAATAATTTTACTAAATAATAACTTTAAAAATATAAAATATTCTTGTCTTGTTTAAAAAATAACTTTAAAAATATCTCCATATTTTATTTTCCATTGGAGATAAGAAAATCATTGTCCAATCTTAAAAAAATCGTTAATTCTTAGAGTTCATCAAATAGACTATCAATTTTTAGTAAAGGATTTTTATTCAACTAAAATCTTTTAGCCAATTAATTTTATTTCTCATGTTATTTAAGTTAATTAAATCATAATTTGTATGATAAGAATAAACTTTTGAAAGCTTTTAATGCATTGTAGTTTAAAATATATGACAAAATGGTTTTAGTTTTAAAAATTAAGTAATGATGATTTTGGTAAATAATTAATATATTTAAACTAACTCTATTAGATCAATTATTCAAGAATCTAAGACAAGCATCCCCCATTGATGACCATAATATTTTTCTCATATTTTTTATTTCTCTCTTCTTGTTTGTACACTTGTTCATTATATATATATATATCTTACCTGTTCATAATTTTGTGTATATGTATTAGATAATCATTAGTTTTATAAGATTAGATGTAATAGTTAAAATTAAATTTGAATCATGTTATATTGATGACGTTACAAGTATTGTTTGAGATAATTATATGAAAAGTTTAAAATTTAACAAATTTACATAATTGAGTTGGATGATGAATAGAATATCTTTTTGCTCAATTTCTTTTCCAATTGAATGGTATACCACTTTAGCTTTATTTGATAAAGTCCAGTTTTACATAAAAAGGGAAAATATAATTTGAATTCTACATAACAAAATATAAGTGACATAATAATATATCACAACTTATAACATGATAACTAATACACAATATCATCGATTTCAAAAAAACTGATTTGTCATTAACAATAAAAAAATATTTGAGTCGATGGCAAAGTTAGCTAACTTAATCTCGTAATATTAGGTTGGTATTAAAAAATATCATTTGAATAATATAAAAGTGGTAGTTAGAATTCTCCTGCATGACCACTCGTGATGTCTTACATTTCTTTTCCAAAAAACATTGGTTCACAGATGGTACATTTGTTTTATGTTGATTCGTTTAAATGATTTAATAAATGAATAAAAACATTTTTATTAAAGAAATAAAAAATTGTCAATGACAAATTTTTTATATTTTTAAGATTATTTTTTTTAAAACATTCACATCAAACATAGGAAAGATACCAATAATATTTGCAATCACAAAGTCAAATCATGTATTATAATATTGAATTTGTGGTAAAATGATGCAAGCACATAATAATTCATTTATTATTAGTGGATATTCTTCAAATGGATTATAAAAATGGAATTTATTTTTGTATGAGTTGAATTAGTAAATAATTAATAAAAATATTTCAAGATTTTCTTAATTAATCTATCATGTAAAATTTAAAAGATGATATTTTGAGTTTGTTATTAAAAGAATGTAATTAGATGGGAGAGAATATTAAAAAAAGCATATTATAATATGGCTTTTTGCGTATAGGGTGGGTCTTATGTTTGCCCTTTTTTTTAAACTTTTTTAAGCTAAAAATGATTCGTGTTCTAATAAAAACTTTTCATTTAATTTTTATCCATTCTAAAATAAATTTTATTATTCAAAATACTTATATAGAACCATATATTCAGATAGACAAATCATATTTAAATATAGTATTAACCAATTATAATTTAATAGTAATGCAATTACAAGGAAGCACAATTACAAGGAAGGCTGAATAATATTCTCAAAATGGGTCCATGGACGGGATAATAATAAAGAATTGATGATTATTGATATCATTCTCCAAATAATAAAATTGTTGCTCACCACCACAATCAAGTAGCCTTCAGACTTATTGAGTTGACAACACATGTGGCATGTTCTTTTCATTATTGACACACTCTTATAGATGAATACTATTCTCAAGCCAACAATCTCCAGACATGTGTCTCTAACAAGTAAGCAAATCATGGTATAATTAAAAAACTTTTTCAGTAAAATAAAAATAGCGAAAAATAATAAGAACATATTAAATTTTTAGATGATTTAATTTCTTATTCTAAAATTTATATCTACCCCTCAGACATTTTTCTTGGGCATATCACTTCTCCTTTCTTTTATCGTAAGTGTTGGCAAAGAAGCCTTACAATAGTTTTCTTCCCAAAGAAAAAAAATTTAAGCCTTAAATTCCCTTCACAAAAAGTCCAAAAGTAAACACCTTCCAACACAAGGTTAAAAGTGGAAAATGTTTCTATAAATAATTCTTAAAATAGGCTCTCTCTCTTCTCACATAAGGCTCAAAGCAAACTCCTCTAAATCCTAGTTGGATTAAGCCAAATTCAGCAATATCAATAAAAAGATTTTACATAAACTATCTAAAAATTAATCGAGCGAAACATATATATATATGTATATATACTTTAATCAATGATGCAAGCAAGGTTTTACCATCTGTTTATATAACTAATGTGGTTGTTTGTAATTCTTAAAAACTATCAAATTTAGCTTACCAACATCCAAAGTCTTCTAAGATATCTTCATATTCATGCTTAATGCCTTCAACCTTGTTAGCAATGCTTCAATGAGAAAATATAAACAACCAATTAGCCAAGCTAGATTTTACCTCCCATTATTGAAGCTACTTTATCAAGTTAATCATTCAAAAATCTATAATAATCATTCCCATATTTCATATGAATATTTTTCATCTAATTTGTACACTTGTTCTTTCAGAATTTTTGAATGATATATATCAATGAACATGTATAGATCTTTCAATAATAATTTATCTAATATAAATTATGTGTCCATATATATGTACCTATATATGTATACATACATACATACATACATATACATATATATATATATATATATATATATATAGATAATATTTGTTATTTCTTATAAGATTGATTAAAAAAATTATGATTGAATCTGAATTATTTTGGAGTGATTAAAATTTTGATATCATTTATGATAATTATTTCAAGAGTTTCAAGTGTAATGATTAATACGTTTCTTAGTTGAAAAGAATATTCCTTTGGCTAGTTTATTTCCTAATTGAGTGGTATACCTTTTAGTTGTCTAAGATAAAGACCAATTTAGACAATAATAAAAGATAAAATAATTTAATAATCACAAGTGATGAAGAGGAGATTACACTTGTGACTCTAATAAGTGAGATAAGATCATATTTATAATGATGTCAAACAAAAGAAATAAGTCTCATCTTTTGGATGGCTTCTCAGTTGAGTTTGTACATGGTTTTTGGAAGATCACACAGATGGACATTATTATAGTGGTGAAATAATTCTTTAAAGATAGCTTTATATCAAAATGTTGAAAGGACACATAGGACATATTCATCCTTAAAGTTTAAGGAGCATCAAAACCAAAGAAGTTTAGGCTCATTAGCCTTTGCAATTTGATTAAAAATGTAGTGACAAAACTTTTGGTGGTTAGACATAGGGTAATGCTTCCTGATATCTTTGTCAGGGAGTAAGTTGCTTTTGTGTTATGTCGTGCTATATTTGATAATATTTATTTTTGAATGAGAAAACAAAAACTATTTCCACCTTTTTTCATTCAAAGAAGGTTTGATGGCAATAAAATTACACATGGATTAGTCTTATTATGGAAAATTAGAAATTTGAAATTGATATGCTTAGGCATTTGTAGTTCCATATACTTTGTTGTGGCTGGATTAAGGCTTATATCACCTCACAAAGATTTTGGATTATGTTTAACAATTTTTATCTATCATTGATGCAAGTAACTGGGGGTTTTAGATAGGGATATGCTTAAGAATTGATAAGAAAGTTGGAAATTAGATATGGATCACGCTTATGATAAGAAAAATTCCGAATTTTTGTTGGATATGCTTAAACATTTGTAGTTCCTTACACTTTTCTATGGTTGGATTAAGCCTTATATCACTACAAAAGATTTTTAAATATGTTTAATATTTTCTATCTGTCATTGATCAAAGTAACTAAGATAGGGAAGTCCTCTCAATCCATACAACTTTACTGCAGTGTCTAAGTATCTCTTATGGCTTATTAGTATTAGTTTGATCATGTTGTCTCGATTGAGCTTAGGAATTTCCCTTCTTCATTGATGATTATATGTTGTTGATCAATCTAAACAAATTTAGAGTTTTATTTAGTAAGGGATGAAGTACAAGTGTAGAAATTTGCTTTCTTTAAATTTTCATATGCTTAATTAAAATATCTAGGAAACTAATCATAGCAACGAACTTTAGTGAAAAAAATTGAAATTCATTAATAATAAAGTAGAAAATTGTGTGTCAAGGTGGATAATGAAACCATTATTAATGGTGGGCTACAATATCATGATGAACTCAATGTTAACTAGTATTTTTACTTATTGCTTAGTTTACACCTTAAAACATATTGTTGTGTCATTGTTTGTGGAGTTGTTCAAATGATAATAGTACAATAAACTATGCATATTGAGAAATATAGTTCTTAAGGAATGTGTCAGACTTGGAGTTTGTAGTTTTTTGACCTAGTAGTCAAGGCTGATTGCAAAACATGATAGGTGTGGTGTTACTCGTGAAGATAATTTACGACTTTAGTTCTTTGGATCAAAATAGATAATGATAATAATACATTTCATATGCCTTGTATTGCATCTCATAAATGTATGACACTCAAAATTGGAGCCCCCTGTACCATAAGCAATATGGTTTGAGGAATTGTTGCAAGTAATTTTGTTTCCTTTTTTTTGTTAATTTGCTTGGCATCCATCCAATTATTACTAAAACGACCTATTTTAACATGGATGTGGAGCATTTGATATTGTAATAGAGCTAGTCAAGGAGCATAAGGTGTCAGATTTCAAGAAGATTTATAAGTAATTGGCATCTGATTTGGAATTTTACATTCTACATTATCCTTAGGTAAAATCAAATGAAATTAATGTTCTATACTTCACATTTGGTGAGGATATGGTGTTGGAGTTAGAGACTATATACAATGACATGTATATGTACATCAAGGGAGGAGGTCGTGTGGGTTTGGAAAGAGATGGTGCAACGTTAAGTAAATATTTTCCTTCAGAGATTAACATTAAATCTACCTCCTACTTACACTTGGCTTCATGCAAGAGAGATTAAAACATCTAAACTTTGTCCTTAGTGATGTCATGCTAATGAAGATGTGAAACATTATTTTTGAGAGTGGTATATCAAGAAAGAACTCTTGTTTAATAGCTTCATAAATGACTAATTAATGTTTGGGGAAATTAAGTACTGGCATATGACTTCTATTATTTAGTTCCTCAATTGGATGTCAACGAATGTGTAGGTGGCTACAACTTCTCATGTAGTCAAATGTACTCCTTTATCTTTATTGTACCTTTGGAATAACAAGAATTTGTATGCACAAGCAAAAAAAGGTCCTTAATATAGTTGCACATCAAAGGCGAAACCGCATTATAGTTGCTACTTTGTACAACTCTTTGATCATGTCCAATGGGAGCAGGTATGCATGATGACATAAATCTTAGATTTGGTATTATTAGATGGGATTACATAGGTAGATCTATTACTATTCTCAAAAAAACTTTGGTTTCATATCCAACTACTACCATAGACATTGTTGCTATTCTAAAGGCAATGGAAATTTTGAAAGCCCTACTTCTTAATGTCCAAGGAACAATGATTGAATCAAATTACGTTATAGTAATTATTGTAGTTAATCAATTACTTTTGACAATAGCAAATAATTGCTCCTATAATAGTTCTTATCCACCAAAAAGTGTGAAGGAAATAATTTTAAAGACTAAGTTTCTCACCATGTTTTTTTATATGATTTTATTTGAGACCTAGTAATACCTCTCCTAAATCACATCTATTTTTTGTTTTTAATGATTTTATATACGAACTTTGTTAAAGATAGTTTGTTGTAGACTTTGGCTATTACTTTACCAAGGACCCCAATGACTTTGATTTCATATACAATATTAATAGAGTCCAAATAGTGACATCTAGCAATCCCTTATTAGCATCATTTATGGATAAGACTACGGTGGTATTTGATAATCTTCAAGCCCCTAACTCAAAATCTTTATTAATTAAAACAACATAAGCAAATTCTTTTGCAATGATTTTTTTCATAAATTAAAGAATTTTAACTCTAACTATGACATAAGTATGCTCATGATTGTCCCTCTTAATCTTTACTTCCATCTCAAAGGCCACCTTAAAAAGATAAAAATACAACTATAATATAACATTACAATGTATCCAAGGCATCAGCTTGCCTTAAGCAATTTAATTTCTACAAAGTAATGATGCTGGAGGCATTACCAAGCTAGATATGGTCGAACAACATCATTGACAAAAAGATTAAGGTGGACTGTGTACACAAAAAGGTAGACTGATCAACCCAAACAACAGTATTACTATGAGCTTTTTAACTACAACCTAAACATAAGCTATTGGAGCTAAGATTATTTTGGCTACTGAAACAAGACTTTCCCTCCAAAGGATCAACATTAGGTGATTTAGATTATACTTTTTCAAATTATTAGACTTATGGAGCCTATATTGTTATCTATTATCAATACCTCACCACACAAGATTGGGAAATTTGCTCACTTATTGCCTTCCTTGGATGTGGTAGCCATGTCTCAAGCTACCTCTTTAGAATCAAACCCTAATTCTCCATCAACCATTGCCACCATGGTAGGCCCCTATGTTATCATCATAAGTTGATATTGTGAAAATTTGAATGATGCATCACATACAGAGATGTTGTGTGATAAATTAACTTATCATGTAAAGTTAAGGAGTCGGTGAAAGCCCACATCGACCTTCTACTTAATAAATGCATCCCATCAAGAAGTTAGGATTTGATGCATGTATTTGCTCTAAAATTATATGGTTTTCAAAGTAGCATGTGCCTTCACAAAAACTACAACTATTTTAATAAGTTGTTCACTATTTCATAGTTTAAAATTGTTAATACTTACACATGCATGGATTAATCCTTCAGATAAGCAGATGAATTCTGATATATCAACTAGGTTGAAACACAAAGATAAAGGACTAGGTAGCACCTAATGTCATAGTTGACATGTTGTCAGGTCTGGTGAGACATCACAAAGGAATAATGAATGTGTTCATGTTTTGATGCCATTCATCAAGTTTTGAAACATTGCCACTCATTAATTGGATTCTTCAATGACAACCCTCCTTGGTGGTGAATGACGATAAAATTGCATTGTTTTAATGACTATGCCAACACTAGAGCAGGGATGATCACAAGTTCAATTGCATTACAAAACAAACAAAGTTCCAAGACATGAGAAGTGTGGCGTAAACAACATAATTGAGTGAGAACATACAAATTCAAAAGAAAAGAAGGAAACCTATGAATCTTCCTCCTTAAAAAATTTTGGTTACCTGACAAAGCCCTACAAATAATAATTGACAACACAAGAGGTAGCCAAGCCATAAGAAGCACCACCACAAAAAAATAACTCTTGTGCAAAAGTGGTCAAAATCAAATCTAATCCCACTAGCTCGAAGGATACAAAGATTTTAAAAAAAGCACAATGGGCCTAATTATGGATGAAGTTCTTGGCTAACATACACATGGCATGACGACCACCAAGATCTAAAAAAATAGCATAGTAATACAAATGATCTATTATGGCTTACACCATTCAACAAACCATCTAAATGGCTAAAAGGTGTCGCACCTTGCAAAACGAGGTTGTTGAGCAAGAATCATGTAATTATAAAATTCTTTGCCAAGATCCAAGACAAGATAGAAAGCACAATAGGTGCTCTAAATTTTTCTAGCCATGAAGCAACACCATGTTAGTCACTTCAAATAGTTGTAATTTCAAACCTAATATGTCACACTTGTATGGCCCCACCATGCTGCATGCATAAGAATAGATTGCATGAGCTGAGGCTTTCCACCATGCATCATACCCTGTAGAGGTAATAGCACACTCCACCAACACATGGCCATGTGTAACTTGCACCATAGAAGTTTCACTGTGACATTCGCAAATATCACACAAAATAAAGCTCCAAGTAGTAAGAAAAGTGTGACAATTTAACATTATGCCATTTCAAGTCCCTATTAGAGTGACACCTCATTCTTGCTTCACCTATCCTGAGATATCGCAATGGTGAGAAAAAGCCATGCAATTAAAGCACAAAATATAGCATGTGAAGAATTCCAACACACGGGACACTGGGATGTTGCCATACTCAAACAACAAGATGGCAAGAACTACGATGACAAAGTCATTTCTAAAAGTAGGTGGTACTACCAAACTTTCACTACAAAGTGAGCAAAATTGTACTTCACAAAGCACCATGCAAACAAAAAAGAATGACACTTTGAACATCCACAAAGACAAGTCTCTTAATTAGGCATCACCTTATACAAGAACCAACATATGACAGTGCTAAAAATCCCAAAAAATGTTACACCTCCAGTCACATGCACAGCATGTCACAAACCATGGTCAAGAACTATGAGCAATTGCACATTCCTAAGAATGAAGAATAAGATGCACAAACCCTTGTGCACGTTGCATCATCCAACTTATTCTACAACATAGATGGCACTGTACCACAAATTAACACTTTCAAATTGCATATTGTGAAAATTCTATTAATGTGAAAGGCACATTTTCTAATAGGACATCTCCTCATTAATGCACCAGTATTTGATGATTGAAACATCCTAAACGAAGTTGCACTTTATGGGCCCCAAAAGACACATGCATTGGATGTAATAAGGAGTGCATGTACATGCTAGTACATGTGCAAATAGTGCATTATCGATGTTGTAGTTCACCCTGTGTTTTGACACATGCAAGTACAGCAACATGAGGCCAAGGTTACAACCAAGCTTGCGCAAACCCTATTACATAATGCACCATCCAATTGTCACTTTGCTACTAGCTGCATTATGTTGCATATTTCCTTTAATGGATTGTATGTTATGTAAATTCTATTAATGAAGAAGTAAAGTCCCCTAATAAACCATCACCTTATCAAAGTTTTAGTAGCCTGTAATTATAAATTCTTTTTAGAAAAAATTTACAATTTGTGGGCCTTATTAGTCATGCACACAGGATGTTGGGCACATATAAATCTCATTTTTCAAGTGATAAAGATCTCTACATTTTTAGATAAGTTTTATGTTACACAATAAAATAATAAGTAACTAAAACATGTTGCATTTAATTAATTTTTTAAGAAGTTAAATTATCAAACACAAATTAGAATAACCAATTGTGTGCAGGATAATGTCGCATTGTGCTAGATCGAACATGTTGGAATAATAATGAATTGAGTCAGACGTAGACCCACCGGGCGACAACCCAATTCTCTAGAAGTTCATCTGTCACCACAGCAAATTGGACGCGGATGAGTTGGAAAGATCACTACGAATTTTTCTTCTCTTTTTATTATTCAAACGACCAATACAGAGGATCTACATCACTGTATGTGAATGGCCTCTTTCTCCTAAAGAGTCTCAAATGAGCCTTTGGAGGATCTCTAAGAATTCCTTCTTCCATGTAAATGATTCAGTCATGTTTGAGTTTGGTAAGTCCCCACCACCACCACCACCACCACTCTAGATATATTGTTGCTCCAATGATCATCAAGACCTAGACCTCTTTACTTAACCTAATGGGGAAGAATGCGAGATGGTTGAAATTTTTTATGCTCAGGCAAAAGATATTGTTGCCTCCTTTGATCGTGGATTTAACGGTACGTCAATATTAGTTTTCCTTGTGTATTATTTTAGTAAAATTTAATTAGGAATGCTTGAGGAAGTCTATACGTGGATATTGTCGACACGAAGATGCCTGATTGCAGCACCAGGGACATTTTTTTGTACCCTATGATTTTAAAGTTGAGTGCAGGAGATACGGGTACCAACACCTACATAAGCATTTTGAAATGCTATCTCAATTTTTTTTGTTAAAAATTGATCCACATTTTTGAAAGCTTAATTCCTTTTTATCTTTTTTTTCAAAGATTTGAATTTTTTACCATAAACGTTGACTGAGGTAAATTGTTGTGAGCTGCAATTCATGGATGTGAAAGGACAATGTTAGTCTTATTTTTTAATTTTCCACAAAAAAAAATTTTCTGATTTTTTTGTGTAATATGAAACGATGTATCACTTTTTAGGGCATGGAAGGCATTCAAAGCATAGGTAGAAAAAGAGAAGCAACCAACAGCTATGACATACCAAGCCCAAGGTGGATGTAAGAATTTATAAGTGAGTGGCATATCCTAAGTTTGGAAGGCACTACGTCTTTATAACCTAGGCATAACGGAAGGAGATTTAATCTCAAACTATATGATTTATGTTTAGGTTCAAGGTTAAATGACTTGATTTTGCATTGCAATAAGAATTATTATTTATATAGATAAAATAAAATGATAAATTGACAATAGAAGCATAATTAACTTCATGAAATCAAAAGGAAAGTATACATATTATTAATATAATAGTATTTGAAATAATAATACATTATTAATTATCTAAATCTAAATGATAAAAAGACAATCAATAAAACTAAACTTTTAAATATTCATCCCAATAGAGGGTCTAGTGTTGGACGCGTGTGACTTTTAATGAGATTGTTTTAAAATTTAATATAGAAATAATGTCTAACTTTACAAAGCAAACTAATAGGTGAAATCCCTTGATAAAGCTTGAGCAATTAAGATTGCGGTGTAGATATACACAAGGGAATGTCAATGGTTTATGGAATACATAATAAAAATTTCTACATGAATATTGTCTCATAGCTCATAAGAAGTGAAATGAAACATAAAACTAGTATATAAAGAATATTAGCATGATGTTCATAAATAAAAAAATAAGACATGGTTCAATGTTCGAATGTTACTTCCAATTACTTAAATGTTTTAGACTTGTCAATTGAACTAATGCCAAAAATATAAATGCCCACATGAGTTATGAATATCAACATTACGAATAACAATATTTCAACTTATCAAATCAATTGTTTGAATTTCAAATATACTTATGACACAAAAAATAGAGTGAGTATGCATGAATATTCTAATATATTGACATAATACATACACTTATATATAAGTTATAATGTACATCACAATTTACTTACCATTACTCTTATATAATATAATTACTTTGTGGATATATTGTGGCCACCTTAATAACAATATTTCAACTTATCAAATCAATTGTTTGAATTTCAAATATACTTATGACACAAAAAATAGAGTGAGTATGCATGAATATTCTAATATATTGACATAATACATACACTTATATATAAGTTATAATGTACATCACAATTTACTTACCATTACTCTTATATAATATAATTACTTTGTGGATATATTGTGGCCACCTTAAAAAAGGAAGAAGGTTATAGCCAAACTAAAATGAAAATGAGGTTAACACTAACTTGAAACAATAGAGTTGTTTATCTGTGAGCTTGTTGACCTCATTATCCAACCATATAATAAAAAATTTATCATTAATTATTGCATTCAACATTTAATTTCACTTATATATAATCAATCATAGATTTATAAATAATGATGTAATAATATTATGCAACATCACCTTTAGAGGAATATGTATTGTAGATATCACATGAGTCGCCAATGTTTATGAAAAGGAATTATGTTTAATAGTAAATATGCTCAATTAATTTCTTATGAATAAAATTATCATATAAATAACAAACTTGTTATAACATGTTACGTGTTTTCTTATTGAGATCATGCAACAATTTCAAGAAATGTACTTGTTATAGGTATATAAAGCTTTTGTTATTTAATGAAAATGAATTACATATAAAAATTGATTTAACTTAAACTAAGAAATCAATATCAGTTCCTCAAGTTGAAGGCTGCATTCTTCTAATTGTTAGGTGTCACTTATTGAAGAATATACATGTTGGGTTTGAACTTCTTTTAAGTGTGCAATGCTGCCTCAACTAGTGTTGATTTGTATTATTGAAAAGTCATGTCTAGATGAAAAATATGTTGTACACATTTAAACAATATTAAATTTAATGATTCAATTTATTGTTCTTGTTTTTGTGATTTATTCAATTGATTTAAACAAAGAAACTTATTCATGATATGCTCCTTCTTGCCTCCATAACAATTTGTATCATGCATATATTAACCATTCCTACAATTGGCTCCACATTAGTCCATTGGGCTATTATTGCATTTTGAATATTTCTTGTGTTATTTGTGTGAACGTTACATGTCTTCTCTCATGTTTTTCTTTATTTGAGAAGAAATAAAAGGTTAAATCACCGTGGTATCATTATGTGTCGTATCTTGATAATATTAGAAAAATCCATGACTTTAACAACAAGCTGGAAATCAAGGCCAAGTAATTTGACTTCCAATTATTAAAATACAAAAGATATATGTTAGAGAAGAATTAGCAATCAGAGCAAACAAGTCTTATTTAATTAAAAAAATATACACATCATTACACTAAATTTGATAATAAGCACTTATAATGTGAACAATATAATGTTATTAATAGAACAAATTATGAAGATGACTAGATAAGTAATTAAGCTAATATAATAAAACAACAAAATATACCAATATCAAATGATAGTTTATTAGTAATACTTAATTGATAATTTACTAATCAAATAAATTTGGTCTAAAAAAATATATAAATCAATGTTTGAGGTTCTAACCAATTAGTAGATGAAACTTCATGTCACAACATGCATGACAAGGTGTTGGAGAATGAAGGCTCTACCATATGCAATTGAATAAGATTAAAAACCAAAAGTACAGAATATTTTATCATGTATGATATTCATGAACAATGAAAGTAAAGATGTGCATCAACTCTTAAATTCTTTTTAAAACTATTTATTTTGATAAATCATTTTAATCAACTTTATTTAATATAACATAATGTTCAAAAAATTTATGTGCATCAATATAATCCAATACGTAATAATCAAACTTGCCAAATAGAAAACATTTACAAACATACACATGATATAGCTATTTTGCATCATGATCCACTATATTCATGCAAAGAATAATATATGTATATTCATATATGGAGTCGTACATCCTGCCATCCAATCACAATAGATCATAGGAAATATAATTATCATGTTGGTTTGGGTTAGAAGTATGTTCACCACTATCCTGAAATAGAACAGCCATAACTTCTTGGGCCTTTTGATTGGATTAACCAGCCTTAATAAAACATAAGCATACCATTAACCATTATGTCCCACATACAATCATGGCCATATGATAAATGGTGAAGTTATTTCAAATGATGTGCTATTACTATGCATCATGAGTTTGATATAAATCATTAATATTGTAAATAAATAACTATAATGTCAAATGCATTGAATATGGACAACAAGTCATAAGTGAATAAAGTAAGAACATAAACAAACAATATGTCATGACATATCATTTACTATCCTTGGAGATGATACACCAATCACAAGTATACATATCAGATAAAAATTTTCATCTAAATTTTCTTTATACTTAAGATAAATGATTACAACAAAAGAAAGCCTTACAAGAATTTTAATATTTTTTAGAACGTATATGCTAAACTTTATTTATAATGTGTCATTGAATTAAAGAGGGTGTTTAAAACAAAAGCCATAATTTTTCTCTAATAGGTAAAACTCGCATATTGCGAAATGCGCTATCCTAAACAACACTATAATTTGCAAATCAATTTGCACAAATTTTGATGTGAACTACATATGTGTGACATCTAGTTAACAACATGTTTACTTGCTTGGATAATAGTAATAGTAATTTGGTACCAATTGCTAAAATAATTATTGTACCTAAATAAATAAAAATTTATTAAACAATCATGAAGAGATGATTGTTAATTTTTTTGAGATATAGAGATCAATGAAAGAGCAAGCATTTCACCAAGAAGTTTTATGTCTAGACCTTGGATTTAGGAAAAAAATATGGTTATGGGGCTGCAAGAGGACAATTAAATATGTAGTTGTTAAAAGTAAAAGAGGGTGTCCAACTTTTACAAGTAGAGTTATAACCTTAAACATAAGAGAGTGGTAGTCATTGGGGAGTAGAGAAGTTGATCCCTATTATTATTAATTTGAGGGATGGTCTTGTTGGGATCCTTTAAAACCTATTCGTTATTCATGTATATAATTTATACATGTTTGAATTAATTTATATGCTTATAATGTTTTTAACAATGCATGTAATTATATAAAAATTGACTAAAACATAAAGATTGAGAAACTATTGAAATCTTGTTTCATGTGTTGTACATGAATTGTTTAGTATAATACTTAATGTATAGTGTGCCACCCCTAAACATATGATGTATAGGGTGTATAAGGACTAGATAGAGAATTATAAGTAATATGTCAAGGGTATAAAGAAAAAACAAAGAATTACATACAATACAAGAATTGTTATATACAATGCATCGAGTTTATAAGGGCCAACAAGAGAATTGCATAAAATACATAAATTATTATGTATGATAGGTTGATTTGATGTACATTATAGGAAGAATAAGAACTACACATAGTAGAGTGTAATGCCTCATATGGACATACTCTATGTCGAGGTGATGTATAGCACTTCAACTAGATGTAAGTTTCTTGAAAATAATTAAAAATTTTCTATGAAATTTTGGATAATTAATTGACTGTTGAGAAACAAAGTTTTAAAGGACTTATTAGGAGAAGATATTTATGATTTAATGTTTATATTTATTGGGAAAGTTTTTGAGAATTAAATACAAGATGAATTGAATAAGTTTTGGGATATTATTTTTATATATATGAATTGAAATTTTGTTCAATTTATTTAAGAATATGACTTGAAATTTTAGTTAGTGCAACATGGAGTTTGGAAATCAAAAGATTTGTGAGGAAGAAGAGAACCATTATAATAAACAAATGGTCGTAGTAGCTCAAGCGAAAGGAGATTAATTGAAGGGAGAGTATATCAGTGATACAGTTTAGGAAGGTTGTTATGCAAGCTAAAAATGAGAAGAATGTGAGAATGAATCATGAAAATTGTCTTATGGAGCAATTCCTAAGCTTACGTTCACCACACCTTGTTGGCACTATAGATACTTTCTAAGTAGAGAACTGCTTAGATAAGATTGAAATGTTGTTTAATAGTATGGCATGTGTGGACCACAAGAGAGTTCTTTTGGTGGTATTAGTATTAAATAGTGTTGCTAGGCATTGGTGATAAGGCAATATAGAATCTAATTTGGAGGAAGTGGACATTTTATAATATCTCGAAGAGAATTTTATCAAGCTTTTTTTTGGAATTTTATATCCATGAGTTACCTGCAGAAAATATCAGAGAAGAGATTGGTCATGTATGCTTTGGAATTGTTGGGTATAGAGAAAGAGATGTAAATTATTTTGGAAAGGTCTATGAAAGAATTAATTGTTTATTTTATTTTTCTTAATTAACACTTTTATGAACATGTTAGGAATATTTTATGGCTTTCTAAGTTTGCAAATTAGTTTTAACATGCATGGCATGACATACGTCACTAATTTGAATTATATTAGAAAAAAATAAGGGATATTTTATTTAAGTAAATAAGATATATTTTTTAAGGGTATCAAAAGGAGATTATAAAGTTAAACGAAGATTTGTCTTAACAATAAGGATCTTACATTAAAAGAAGAAGTCATTTTGTTACCAAATGGTTTTATCAAATTTTGAAGTATCCTTCACTGGTGGAATTTAATGATAGAACTAATGATGTGTTATACATCACTCCTAGGTATTGTTTAGAGGTGAAACCTAATTTTAAAAGAATATCTAGCTTTTGTTTTGAGGATTATAGTATAACTATTAATAGAAATGAAAGGGAAAAGGGTTGAATAAAGGAAAATATTGAATTAAAAGGGTGTTTGTGTTCTAATGAAAGTTTAAAATAAGGGTCAAAATAATAAGCAACTTTAAAAGGATTTAATGTAAAGTATGGAGACATTGCATTGATATATTAGTCTCATTTGAGATAACTTAGAATTGATATAATATATTTTTATATTGGGGTTTAACATACGTCATGACCTAATCATGTAGTTCCTTGTATTTTGTTAGATATTTTTTGTCTATTGAGCTCGTGATTTTTGGCATAGTTTGTTTTGGCTAAAAAATTTTACAAAAAGAAGACATATCATTGGAAGATTGTTGGCTCATTATTTGTTCCTATGGTAATCATACAACAATTGCAAGTATATTTAAACATGTTAAAAGAAAGAGATTATAATGAAACATGACGTATTGATGATTTTGAGATATAATAAACATAAACAGTTTATAAAAATTTATTTATCATATATGAATAAACTAATGAGAGTCTTTAAAAATTAGAGGCATACTTATCACAAGAATATAAGGGAGTAATGATGGTAATATTAGCTTTATATTTTCTTAACTTTGCTTATATGGTTGTGTAAGAATTTGGTTGATATTTGATGCATGAGATGTTGTGATAATTATATTTATTAATTTGGTATTTTATAGAATTATTATTTTTATTTTCGTTGTAAAGACTACTTAAATTATGTAAATTATGTCTTTGTTAAAGGGATTTAAATTGTTATTTTTTTGAGCAATCGTCTTGGTTTAAAAAAATGATAAAACGGTTTTAAAAATAAAAAATTTTTTTTCTAAATAAAGATTTTCTTTTTTTAAAAAAAAGAATTAAAATTTTTTATAGTCATAAAGGGGAACTTAAGTATGGTACTACCTTTTACATGCATAAGATTGCATGAGTGTGCAAGCAAAGTGTCTATACAAAAACATGAAAAAAAATTATGATTCATCAACCAATTGGAAATGAGTATCTTTTCATCTTAAGATAGGAGTGGTTTTTTTCAGTCAAGCACATTAAGCATCACACCATGTATAGGTCAAGTGGTTAATTTACCATAAACGATGCATAAAATTAATGCAACATTTTTCTTATAATCTAAAGTTCTATTCTTTCACTATTTGTGAAAATGCACTTTTTCACAATATGTAGTCACAGTTAGTAAAAATGTCGTCTTTTGTAGTTATGTAACCTCAAAAAAAACATCTTTATTATCAAAAATTTTTAAGTACTTAGGCTAAGTTGATTACGATTATCATAAAACGTTGTGCTAGCATGGTCAATTCAAGTGGGTTTCAGGCAAAACATCTTGTTTAGAAGATTTTTTTTGTAGGCACATAATAGGGTAGCAAGTTTGCCCATTAAAAGTGTAAATTCTTCTTGGAGGTAAGATATTCATTATCATAAATATTTTCTTTTCAAGAGAATTAATTAGCATCAAGGCTGAGTCTAATTTTATTGGAAGGTTTGTGACTAAAATTGCATCCCGAACTTTATTTGCTACAACTTTTGTTGGAGTTAAGATCTTCTAATCAACTGAGCTATTTACCCTAACTTGTTTAAGTTATGAAATTGTGAGAAAATGTTGTGAAAGTACCTTACTTAGTATACATGATTTAGGATTCTTGTAAAAGGTTGAAAAAAGGCTAAGTTTGAGGGAGTTCATATTGTGAAGGTTTGTATAAATGCAAACTATTTAGTTTTTAAGAGGTTCACCATTATATTCACTTATTCTGACATCAATTGTAAAAATGTTGATCATACATAAGAAGAAGATGTTGAAATGCTTTCTTAATATCATGCACAATGGTATTTTGATAGTTTATAATGAAAAAGTTGACAACTATCAAGCAATGAGTTGTGCATTCATTGCATAAAATACTCCAAAGGACCATTCACTTTAAATCAAATTATCATTTGTTGCTAGTTGTAACAACTTCAAATTTTCTTGTCTCATAAGAATCATATAAATCCTTTATTTCCTTGGGCATATTTGCATTGGGTGATGAGTTAGACTTACTCTTGGAAACAATGAGGTATGTTGTGGTATTAGAAGTTTCACTTGAAAGTCCATTGAGTTTTTGTAGTTGTTCTATACAATGCAACTTATATGCAATCAACCATGGTGTTGCTATATGTGATATAGTACTATCATGCATCTTTTGGTGTAAATAATTAGAGGCACAATTGGGTAAATCTAATCATCCTGGAATGCACAATTCTAATTTGAACACCCAATGATTTGCAAAGTTACTCGAGCCATGTTTGACCTGAGCTACTTAAGTAAGACATTCATGTAAAATACATATTCAAATTACATGAATAACGCCATTAGTTGTTTTCTTACCAAATATCGAATTAATTGTTAGGCCTAAATAATTAATTTAATAATTTATTTTAAATTTTAGTCCTTGTAAGTATGGAACTTGGAAAATAATGCCTTAGATTTCTTTTTTTTCCTCACTAAAAGTTTAGCATTAATTAATCAATTAACTAAAAAAGGAGAATTAGAAACCATAAGATAATATAAGAGTTGATTCACAAGTTCAAGTTAAGAAGAAAAGGAAAAATAGCAAGGCAAAGGAAGGAAGTGAACTCATAGTAGTCAACTATGGTCGAATCGATGGCAATGAGAAAACATTGTGACCTCTTATTGTTGTGGCTAATGGAGCTCCTTTGTTGCAGGGAGGAGGCTACGATTTTATGAAATGATGAAACAAATAAAGAAAGTGGAAAGAGTTTTAGATGAAGGCAATTATAATCTGTAGAAGAGTGGGTATTTGGATGGAAGGCAAATTAGTAGATATTTATTCACCAAAATTTTTCTTGAACAAGATGGCATTCTTAGTTGGATGGTAAAGGCACATTGTAGTCCTAGAATTATTTGTTGAGGTTTATTTCAATTTTTTTGTATTATAATAAAGCCATACTTGATGTCTCAAGTGCCAAATGGGCATGCCTTTGATGTATACAATATAATTGATATTGTTGAGGTTTTATATAAGGTTAACATGATAGGATTGTGTTGAGGAAGTTCCAATAATTTATAATTATGAATGCATCTTACAAAATTTGCCAAAGTGTGAAGAAAATGCATGATGACTTGTCTCAGGGTAGAGGTTGCTTTGAGAGATTATTGAACTTAATTTATGAAGCTTCTCTATGATCTTGAGATCCTTCTAAGCTTGTCTATTGGTTAGCAAGACTGTTAGAGTCCATTGATGCTTTAGTTGAAGGTATTGATTATGAATGATAATCATTAGTCGAAAGTTGTTGATACTCGTGTGATAGAGATACGCTATCAAGGGATGTCCTTGTGGATTAACGTGTGGTTATCAATATAGGAAGTAGGTATCTGGCTCAACTTATTTTATGTCGAGGTCTAGGTGCATTGTATTTCCCTTGATCAATTTTCTTGATCAAATTTTTGTTGAAAAGCCAATGAAGGTACCTTGTTCATGTCAATTTTAATATAATCATTGTCTATTAGTACTTTTTGATAGACAATCTTGATCCATTTTTGTTGACATAGATATTTGGTTTTCCTTTTTTTTGGCAGGTCAATATATGTATCTTTCTCTCTTTTTAATCTTCAAATTCTTATACAAGTTTTTAAAGTAGGTTTCTTTGTATCATTGCTTTATTACTTTTTGTCTTGCTAGTACATATCTCTTTTAATTCTCCATACTTATACACATAAGTCATGTTATATAAGAAACTTTTTTAACCTCAACTTCTATTTCTTATTCTTGCCAAATGATGATTTGAAACTTTGGGCACACTTTTTAGATCTTCTATGCACTAACTCAGTTGTATTACCAATATAATTGACAATGTGATCTTGCATATGATTTGTGTTTTTCTTTATCTCCTAGAACATAAATCTAAGACTTTTATTCTTGAATAAATTTCTTTTTTTATCTTTAAGTTAATATTTAATATTCTTGGGTAATTTATTTGTTTTATCTCTTACACTTTTTAAAGTGGTCATCATAGATCACTAATTGATGTTGAATGGTCAAACATTTTATGGTATCACCTTAAAATCATTACAATCTACAAGTTATTTTTTTTCTCTTTAGGAAACAATCAATGAGTTTAAGAGACTTTTCTTTTCAAGTAATTAATGCTCCTTTTGTTTCTTAAGAAAATACAAGCAATCATAAAACGAAATGCTAAAGTGAACTAGAAAATAATTTTATTATCTTTATCAACTTTCCCAATCCATAACCACCATGATATTGTTTAATTTTTTTTTGTTTTATCAATATTTTATATAGGTCTCTTAAAATTAAAAATTGTTTCATGGATGCTTAGTGTTAACCTTTCCAAATCAATCTAAACTTTTCCTTAACATATTTAGTCCCTTTTTAGGAGTGGTCATTGCCAACATTTATAGCTTGCTTTGTTATAATGATCTTTGAAGGTACGATCCTTTCACTAATCCTCATAACATCTATTAGACCTTTTAAATTTTTATTAAAAATTATGACAATTCTAATTCTATCATGTTTCTAACCTAATTGTCAAATCTTAAATTCTAAAGTATTAAATTCTTTTGCCTTGTCACATATCTACTTTACTTTTTGTACACACAATATTTATCTTTCATTGAATAATTATATTCAAAAATTCCATTAGCTTTCTAAGTAAAGTGCATATACTTCAATATCCTATAATAATTCTTGTGTCTTGGATTGACTTTTTTGTTTATTCATCAAAGACAATACGGTAGCTCTTGCTTATTTGAGACAACATCCGGATGTGTAGAGCTCGTGCTCATTGGTCACTTTATTCATACAATACAATGCATTCCTTCAAAGGGATGCATTAACATAAATGCAATTCTGTTTGAGCTTCATGTCATTTTTTTTGTTAGTTTTACGCAAGTTCATAATTGCAAAACATAGCCCTTCGCTTCGTTTCAATAGAGTCTGCATTAGGAAGAAACCCATTGAACTAGTAGACAGTTTTAGAAGGTGCAATTCTATTGTTTTGATTGCCTGATCTGTTGAATTGATACGTTGAAAGTGTGGTAGAGTAGTTCTTTGGATGGCATGGACTTTATCCATGAAATTAAGGTTCAATGGTATTGGACAATCTACTTAAATTTTAGTTACATTCCACTCCATGTCCAAAAATGTGACTAGTCAATCGAAAAGGATTTTTAAAGAAGATACCAAACAATTAGATTTAAATGGCATTTTTTCAGCAAGGAAAGAAACCATGGGCCATCCATAAAATGAACTAAGCATGCCACACTAGAATCCATATAGTGTAGTGAGGTGATCACCCGAGATCTCAAGAAATTCAAGAAAACATCAGTGAACAATAATTATGACTAGAAATTTTCATAGAAGAAAGTCCATAGTTCAGAGCATGAATTTACCACATGTAAGAAGTTCTAAAAACAATGGAGATGATCTTTTTTATAAAAATACAAATCAAAGAAAGAAAGCAGCAAAAATGGAATAGCAACCTGAAGGAAAACCATCCAAAATGAACGAGAGAAAGAAAACTAGAAATATATTGCTAAAGTCATTGAACTTCACAAATCCTTGATATGCACTCAAAACTTCACAAACCTTGGATTCACTACTTCAGATCTTAGTCATAGGTTCTGAAGAGTTCTATCCATAGTATCTAGACTTGGTTGCCTTGGTCATTGTCTAACTCCTTTGTTTAGGCATCCAATTCATCTCATTTATTTTGCTACCTTTAATCATTTAAAGTGTATCAATTCAGTAATAATATTATGTAGTTTCAATTCAAGAAATTGGATGTGAGCTCAACAAGCATATATACACATGATTACTAGTTTCCTAAATTATTTGCTATGGTACATATTACTTATAAGTGTTTGGTATGTTAACATTGGAAAAATGAGATATATAATTTACTTTAATCATAGAGGAGTATATTTGACATTGGTTGTTGGAAATATTAATGTCAGGTGTGTAGGGAAAAAAAATCATAAACAACTATGACTTGGAGGAATCAAATTATTTGAAGCTGCAAGTTTTCTTTCGAGATTATAAAATCAAAGAACTATTTAGAAACAATGTTTGATGAAAGCAATTACTTTGATGAGGGACATGGTCAAGCTTTTAAAATAGAGCCTTGGGAAAGTTGTTTGGATGACTTAAGGGTAGAACAAAGTATACTACGTTTTGATGTTAAAGTCATATCTTAATGTTACTTGGTCAAACAATGGTTGCTCTTTATTTGACATGGATTAGCCAACTTTTCCTCTTTCTAGTTTTATTACATATGTGTTTTACTTTTGAGTGCTCATATTTTTAAAGGCACCACAAAAAAGTGGAGGAAATTTGTTCTGATTGCTGGTCATTCTTGAATATGGACTATAGCTTAAACTAATAAAATTATATAAACGATGTCCTCCGTAAAGTCTATTTTTATTTTCAATTGAATAATGATGTTTTGGGAGAACTTTTGTTTACAGATCTGATCATATGTACTTTGGATTAGCCTACAAACTTTGGCATTATTTTATGTGAACTTAAGAATTTTAAGCCAAAGAATTCAATTCTTTGATTTTTATATAAGTTCCTCTTGCTTGATGCACTCAAATAGGTATAGTTTTCTTAAACTTATATTTTAGTTTATGGTTTATCTTCTCTTCTAGTGATTGGATTTGGTTAAGTGTACATGTTGTAGATAGCATTTTGTGTAATAATTATTTTAAATGCTATTTCTTATCGATAAAATGTTTTGCTAACAGGTATAGTTTTTGCATATAGACAGACAAGCAGTGTTAAGACATATACCAAGAGAGAATCTGCTAGTCAACTGGGAATCATATTGCTTCCTGTTCATTAGTTATTCAAAATTATTAAGATGTGGTTTACCTCTAGAACTATTAATCTTTCTAGCCTTATTTTATCAATATTTTTTCCTAATTTATTGTTATTATTTTTTATATTTTTCTTATGTGTTCCTTTTAGAGTATTATTTTTTATCTTAATTTTTGGCTTTTATTGTACTTGCCTTTATGAAATAATAAAATTGTTTAACATCCATGTCCTCATTTACTTCATAGAAGCCTCTGATTATTAAAATTATTTTTCAACTACCAGACATAGTTCTGCTTGTAATTATTAGCTTAATGTTTCATCCCTAAAAGGAGTCAAAGTTTATGTAAAAATTAGTTTAATCTTGTGCTGCCTACATAACTATTTAGCTTTGTTTTTTTATCATTCAGTAAGTGGATAGAGAGTTCTTTTTTTGAGTGCCTTGCATTGAGATATAATGTGAAAAGATCATTGACTTGGTTGCTCCAGGGCATCAAAAGTTGCAAATTCATGAATCACTTGAGGTATATTTCCAATTTGTTCCATATGGTTCTATGTTGTATGACTATGAACTTTTTTATTTCTATTTGAATTATAAGTTCTACCTTATTTATGAAGAGGGGCATATATGTTGCTGGTTTGAAAGAGGAGATTGTTACCTCCCCCCGTTAAGTTCTTCAACTCATGGAATTTTGTGAATGTAAGGCCAAAACGTCATTTCCTCCTTTTCAATTATATCATAGTAGCATTGCAACTTAAGGGCACAATTTTTTTGTTTTATAGTTTATCGACACGGTTGGGAGACAAACATGAACCTTTACAGTAGCCGCTCCCATACAATTTTTGGCATGGCAAGTATATTTGTTTGTGATCGTGCTTTCTGTTGAACTTTTTTTAGTATCTCAACTAATTAAATTTAATTTTTGATTGTTGAAAGTAAGAAGAGAGGTGGAGAAGGTTATTCAATTAATTGTTTTGATTGTTTTTATGTATCTGTTCTGGTATGTTGTTTTAGCGACAAAATAATCATGCTTTTGTTTTGTTTGTTTGTCATCTCTTATGCTTCTTTTTGGAATAATTCTTGATTGTTTGTGTAAAATTTTCCTTTAATTTTTTATAGAATTTGGTGGATCTTGCTAGATAAGAATGTTTTGTTAAAACTAGTGCAGAAGATGTGTGCTTGAGAGAAGGTTGATATATAAATAAGTGATTGATGACCATTGGTACCATAATTAAAAAAACTAAGAGATGGTGTTGAAAGCCAAGGGTATGTTGCATCATTATATTTTTACTTGTCAATTATATGGCTCGTGTGTTGTCTTTCACGAAAGAATGTGATCTAGTTGTCATGTACCATATCGAGACAACAAGTTAACTCACATTTTGTAGCCTTCTCTTTTTGGAAACGTAAATACTTCTATGATTTGTAATATCACCCTCTCACATGTTCCTTATTCAATTTATTATATTTAAATTTATTAAGGAATTTACTGCATCAATTCCCATATAGTACCTTGAATATTAAAAAATTAATTGGAGGTTCCAAATACTTTTGATTTCTACTTTTGGATTTTGTTTATGCTTCATAGTTTTTTGAAATTGATAACAAATTACTCTGAAGCTATAACTTTGTTTGTTCAATGATAAGAACTTTATCAAGTGCCATTTCTTTTTTGGCTTATTTCCTACATTTTTTGATAAATAATTTATATTAATTTTAATAATAACAAAAACATTCTGAAAGTGCTAGTTACTAACTTCATAATGATGTTTCTCCATTTTAAAAGTTATTTTTAAGATAATTATTTTTTCCCAAATATCGATACAACTAAAAATGAGTTTGGCTCAAAGTGCATACCTCCCCCTTCCTTAAAATTGTTAGTGTTAGTACCTCATCTTGCTTAAATCATTGTTATTCTTAAATGTCCCACTTTGCAATCCATGTCCATTTGTTGACATTATACTTGCATAGCATTCCATCCTTTCGTGTTGTACCATTTTTTCATGCCTTTTTGTTCTTTCACTCTATGCTTCCTTTCTATGTTCTCATCACCTTTTTCTTTTGATGTCTCTATCATGTTCGCAGTGCCTCCTCATTAAGTATTGTACCATGCATCATTTCTTTGCCTCTCAAAACCATATCTCATTGTCTTGTTATTCCTTTGTCCTTTATACCATGCTCTTTCCCACTGTCTAAATTTCTACTAACAACTTCATCTCAAGATGAATGCTAGTACTCACCTTTCTAAATCAACGAATTAGGCACAAGTTGTGCCCACTCTCTCCTCCTACAAGCATGGCACTAGGATCCACTTCTGCTACCCTTCATGTTGCAATCACTTCAGCTACCTCCCCTATCATACGTACAACACTCATGTTTCCCCTACCCCTTCAAACCTCCCTCTCAACAAATTATTACATGAAACATTTTTCCAAAGCCATCCGCAATTGTCTAAAAGTCCTAATTCATTTTCCAAGCAAACCTTGTGTAGCAACTTAACTTTAACTCTGCTAAAATGGTGGTGTTGACATCTTCATAGAGTTGGCATTTGAATATGAGGCGAATGGTTTAGTTCCTTTGTTAGGTATTGTACTAAAATACTAGTTCTTAGCATACATGCATCTTTTTGAGGCCATGGCATGGAATGCTAGAGCAAGACACCATTGATATACGGGGAATGGATTCTCCTACCTTCATTAAGTTGGTTGTGATTGTACTAGACATGACTCCATGCCATTGGCTACCATACAACATCTTGTTGTAGATACCATTAATTGTGTTGAGGGATCATCTAACTTGGACTTTGTCATATCGTGATCACCATTAGTTATAAGATTTGTCCTTTAAAGTCGATTGTGACTAAATCTAACACAGTTAAGCCCATCATCCCTCAAAAGAGGTGGTTCCTCTTCCCTTCATTTGCTCGAGAATTATTTATTCTTGTCTCTAGCCCATTGAATAAACCCTCAAACATTATTTGTTTGAATGTTAGATGTTGGCATGATAGCTCCTAGATCTATCAATATAGAGATAAACTTAAGCCCTTTAAGTATATGATTATGGCTTTTATTAGGACCAAATTTGTTGATGTTAAATTCTACAACATTTTTCATAATTTAACGCTATTTCATAATAAAGGTTTTTATTATAGCTATAATTATTACTTAGGTGGTTGAATCTTAGGCCTCTTGATCGAGGTTTTTTTTATTACTTATTATGGAGCACCAAGGGATTTTAACTTGTTAGATGGCCCTGAACATTACTTATCCAAGCTCAACTTTATTAAATTGTTTTGCAAGTTCTGAAAGGGGTCTAGATCCCTCGAAGAAAAGATTGATTTTTTCTTTTCCACAAGAGCATCTTCTACTTGCATGATTGGTTGCTTCATTAGGAAACATAATGCCAACTTTACATCCTTATATTTAAGAAGTTTATCTCATGTGGACTTCTCAACATGTAATGTTTTTTTGGTTGCATGTTGAAGAAAACAACCTGAACTTATTTTATGGTGTTTAAAATGTAGGAAGCAATCTAATTCTCTTGGAATGACTTTTTTTATTGGTGTCCTAATGAATACAGCCTTTTGTTTTTGACATCCTCATAGACTAATTTGGGCTCTAATTTACCTTTTGTGCTCAATTGGGTTGATGATTAAATATCAATAGGCTTTTCAAGCATTGATCTTCATGGATCTTGAAACTATCAATCCTTTTTTGAATTTGAAGCTATCTGATTAGTTGGGTTCATTGTTGAGTTTTCTTGGATTATTTGAATGTCATTTGGAGGAATTTCATTAAGGTTGTCACTCAAGCCTTTGTTACAACAAGGTTTGCAGCAAAATTTGTTTTATAGATGTCAAGCTTATTGTAAAGGCAATTATTGCCCAATAAATCTTAGAGGATAGAAAAATCTATTTTTATTATTTTATTTATAAGATCATTACCAAAATTTTGGCTAATAGATTCCTCCCCATCATTCCCAACATGATCCAATAAGTGTAATTAGCTTTTATCAAAGGTAATAGCTTCATGATAACATGAAGTTGGTTATAAAACTTGTTTAGAAAGTTAGTGCCAAATAACCTAAAATGGTCTTTTTATAAATGTTGATACATCCAAGTCTTTTGGTTCAATTAACTAGAACAACTTCTTTTACAAAAGACTAGAAATTATAAGTTTTTCTCCAAGCTTCTTGCTTAGGTGAACATGTGCGTCTCTAATATATGTTTCTTTTTTTTTGGGTTATTTAGTAAGTGTAGAGGCTTTGTCGATGTTGTCTTATTTCTTTCTGTCTTTTGTATCATTTTGTATGCTTTCTAATGTGTTGTTAATGTACTGTTGATGACACATTTAGGGAGAATAAATTTATCCCACTTAAAAGTAGAAACACTTACATCACTTGTCTTGTCTTTATGACTTTATTGATGAACACATTCTCATTTGGAAAAAGGAATTGCAAATGCTATTGTAAGGTACAATATCTGATATCGTACTGCACAACCCATGCCTAATATATTTGTTGGACAACATATCGTACTATCTATTTTTATTAAGTAATCAGGGAATTGATTGTGTAAGTTTGGTTCAATCCTTATATTTGTATGATGATAAGAAATCTCTGACAACAAGTTATATTGGTCTAATTCACCTTTCCCAGTTGTATGATCCATAACATATTTCCACAACACCATAATGTTGATTGTAATAGGCCAATAAAAGAGTCATACAAGTACAAAGCATGAAAACATAGGAATGCATTGGTGTATCAGTTCTATATGTACATTGTTGTAATACAATCCATACTCATACAAATAAAGACGGTTGGATGAGCAATTGAACAAGACAATCTGTTTATTAAGTGGTACATAGCATATTGTATTCTTTTATTTTCATTTTGCATTAGTGTGATCAATAACATCTACTCATGTTTCATATTGGTATGGTCATCTTGTTGTACTAATATGATAACCTTAAATCATCAAATTGACTCGAGCTCTCAAAATTTTCAAATGCAAAGGATTTTTCGGTAAACTGTCGCAATATGTGTACATATGATCAGACCAATACAATTTTTTTTATCATTTTCTCTTTTCACACTTAGGCCCAAAAGCTTCCCAACTCCAGCTGCTAGGGTCATACTAGTGCGATCTAAACGATTGTCTCATATGATCATTACACTAAAAAATTGTAATGATCTCCAGCAATTTCAACTTCTCAAGGAACTCATATGCAACCCTTTCTTAATATTCAAATTAAATAATACATGTTTTAACAGAAGAGTGTGGGCCAGATCTTTATCTTTCTATGTTATATCAACAAAACAAAATTGAAAATCCCTTTCTTTCTTGTTGTCTTCCTTTTTCTTTTTCAATCTTTTTTTTTAAATAACATTATTTTTTTCTTTCCTTCTTTCTCTTCAACTCTTCCCTTTCTCTTTTTGTGCTTTTTCTCTCTTTCTTCACTCCCAAAGTTTTCCAAACATATGCACTAAGTCTTTGGCATGAGAGAAGTAGAGGACTAAAATGATTTCTTTTTTTAATGTTTTCTTTGAAAATTCACAAAAAATTCAATTCATTTCTTAAAACTACAAACAACATATTGCTAGATTCCCCATAATGATACCTTCGCAACTATATACTCAAATATAAATTATGACACAAGGTTATTGGCACCTTTTATGAGATGATCAAAATTAAATATATGTTTGAATTTTTTATTTGCATTTCCTACATTTGATATATTTTTGAGAGGTTATAGGAGTTTAATTAGACGAGTTGTCACTAGAAAAATAATTGAAAGAGATCCAAACTTGAGCTCACAAGTGTTTGGAATTAAGTTGAAAATCTCAATGCTATTTAAAGACACATATTTGGAGCTTCGCAATAGTTTGCATTCTATGCAGTTAGTAGGGAAACTAATCCTCTTCCAATGAGAATGGAATAAGAATGTGTTGGTGATCTAGGAACCTCAATGAGAATAGTGCATTAAACTTTATTTTCTTGAATTCCAATCGTACTGTTTATATGCTTGTGTGACCATGGGAGAATGTCCCAATCAATGTGAATTTGAAAGGAGCAACTTTCTTCTTCATCTCATCTACTTCAAACACCACTTTAGTTCCTCTTTATACAACGATGCTGGTTTGATTTTGATCAATGAAGCAGTCCTGCCTCCGCTAGTGCCTCGATTGAAGAGCAAATTGGAGAAGGCAACCATCCTTGACTCACCATGGGAGCACTTTCTTAAGGCCAAGCAGCCAAAGAGCATGTTACTAAAAAGCAATGATAAAAGAGGGAAGAAATACTTTTCATAATACAAGCTTTTACAATCCAGAACACTACTTAATGTTTCGATGTCATCCAAGTTGCACCAGCAAAGTCGCAAAGTTGTTATGCAAATTTGCCATGGGATTCGTTTAATTTAGTCTTATGTGTGAATAATTTTGTGTTTTGAAAATACTCAAAAGGCATATGGTTCCTCAATATATAAAGTAGTTTTTAATTTTTTAGTTGTTAAATTATCTTTCGCTTTATGAAAATACTTGCAAAATTATATAGACAATAGAGATTTTTTTGACTAATTGTAAAGGTTAGTTTAGGAAAAGAAAAGTATTTACACAAACTAAGTAGAGGGACATAGTTGCTATTTTCTTTAAAGTAGTCGATAAAACAAGAACAAACTTTGCTATAATTGATTTTGTGGGTTGTATAGAACTTGTAAATATCATATTACTTCTGTTTCTTAAGGATAATGTTGACAAGAAGCCCTTTTCTTTTCGATTTTAGATGAAGACAGCAATGCTAAATGCTATTAATGAACAAATCAATCAGCAACCTATATAGTTTAACGTATATCACTATGAGGTTTTTCATATTTTGTCTCACTTTCTTAATCCCTTGAATAGTTACTATGGTATGCTTTACAATGACCAGTTGCAACCATGCTATTCTTTCAAGTCTAACTAATTACACAAGGACTTATAGTGAAGTGGTGGGGCTTATTGTGTTTGGCCTGAATTTAGTGAAAGGAACTTCATAAATAATTTTCCAATGATGACATATCATTTTTCTATTGGCTTGTGCTATTTTAATTTTATGATATTTCTATGAGATGTTTTCAGTTTTTAGATGAAATATTTGTCAATTATTAACTTATTAATGTAGGTTATTTATCATATTTTTTTTGGTAGATCCATGCATATGAGACAAAAAGCAATCTCTTATTTATTTTGCATTGTTATATTTTATCTTTAAAGATATATTATTATTATTATTGTTATTTAATGCTTTCTTGGTTAGGAGCAAGAAGGTGAGTGACTTGGTGTCCTGGGCCTTTTTAATAGAAAATGACTGATGAGGTATGCTTGTTGATGCATCCATTGTAATTCATTTAGCCTTCATTTATGTTGTCTTCATTATGATTTTTTTATTCTCGATTGTAATATTTCTAATATTATGCAATAAATTCTATTAATTCTTTGACATCCTTTGATTTCCCCTTTTTTGTAAGAAAATGTTATGTCTTGCATTTACCATTTAAGAACACGAGAATATAATAGGGATTTCTTTGGACATCAATTTGCGCTTCCATGTAATGTATGATATGTTTATCAGAAATAACTATTCCATTGTAGCTAATTGGCCTCTTTATTGTCATGTACTTGATAAGCAAAGTGTGTGCTGAGTTTATCTTAAGTTGCTTTTAATTTGGCATATGGTGCCATATCATTAAATAGTTTGACAGAAAAACACACATTAATTTTAGGAGACATTTGGTTAAGTATTATTAGATAGTATTGACATTTAAGTCATAGTATTATATAGATGTTAATGTTACCTAAAATTTATCAATATTTTGTTATTGTTTTGTTGAATGTTATCTAAATAATCTACTATTCTTATTATTAATATGAAGTTGTTCGTCATCTAGAAGTTGCTTATATTTGTGAAATACAATTATAAATAATGTTATTTAAAGATGTGGTCAAATAATGCACCTAACATAATTAAATAATATTATGGTGTATGCCATTATAGTTTAACTAAATGCCCTTTTGATATTTTATTTTGCCATTAGCTCTTGCCAATATCATCTCAACTTTGCTTCTTGCATGTGAAGTAGCTTTATTTTTTAGTAATGATCTACTACCCACATTGGTTCTAATTTCCACTTTATGAGTTACTAATGTATATGCTTTATGTCAACACTTATATTGATTGGTTTCATTCTCATTATCCATTTAATCAGTGAAATAAATATATAATAAGTCGTTATCCATGCGTAATGATGGTGAAGCCAACATCAAGCCTAAGAATGCTCCCCTTTTGCCAATTTCCTCTTATTTATAAAAAAGATCATTAGAGCATACAGTCTCAAGAGTTTTTTTTAAGACATTAAAGCCATTGTTGTATTATTCTAATTATCCTTCTCAAGAATGGAGGCTGTAGCCCTTTGGTGTGTTTATTGAGATACTTGTATTTGTTTAATGGCCATTTAAGAAATCTTATATATTTTAAGGCAGGCTATACGATTTATGAGATTAGAAAAGCCAAATTATCCATCATATTCAATTTAAACAAATCAATGTTTAGAAATAACTAAACAAGTTATAGACATTTGTGGCCTTAATTTTATATTTTTAGTATTTTAATTTTCAATTAAGAACTAAATAAACTAAATGAACTTAGTTAGTACTAATAATCTTATGATAATTTATCCAAGTCATTATTAATTTAAATTTATGTAAAATAGACTTTGATTGAGTTGGTCTTGGGATTATTTAGAGACCTTAACTCATTCAACACAATTACATAGTCCATTGTAATTTTTTAGGCCTCTTAAACCATATGTTTCTACTAAGATAATGTGTTTTAACTTAGTTGACGTGTGGGATTATTTTTCCTTATTCTAAGATTTTCTTATAAAAATTCCTTCGTCTATTATCTTTTTGGATTAATTCTTAAGTCCAGTTTGACCAATTTTCCTTTGCCTCAAATGTAGTTAAATCTTTCTTAAGTATTGACTAGTATTAAAGAAATTCTAAAAGACTACTTGAATATCTTTCCAGCGTTATCTATAAAAATAATAGAAGGATTGAAGGTTACTAGGAGAATATGCCCTTTTCTTAAACCAAGGCTTCTTCAACCCTAATTTTGAAGCAATTGGTTTTGTTTAAACCCAACATTTAGAATTGGCTGTTGCAACTCTTATAACAACAAATGGAGTGCTTGTGGGCCATCCTCATAATGATTGTTGATTATCTTTGAGCATTGCAAGCTAATGTTCCACTCGGTCACCATCTCTCCAATAACAATACCTTGATTGAAATCCATCAACGAATCAAGCCTTTGACAACCTTCTCTATCACAAGCGATTTGTATTCTGATTCAGTTAGGGTTAGTCCCTATCTCTTTTCAACCTAAACATCTAGTTATTACTTAATGGATCGAATGGATCGATTTGTTTTTTCTTTATTCTTCTTTAAGCATTACTGAAAGTATGACTCTAATTCCATTATTTCATTACCTTGCCTTAGTGTCGAGGTACTGACTAGTTTTGTCTCTAGAAAGGTTTTTGCACATTTAAGGTTTATATTTATAGACTAAAATTTCTTTTGTGCATTTATTGATCACTATATTTCTCCATTTAGAAGTCTATTAGGAGTTTTTCCTTGCCCTACTGATTCCACTTTGAAATTTGATGATCACTCCCTGTTGTAATTGGTCTCGATTGTCTTGTGTATTAAAACAATTTCGAAAAATTGCATCAAATGAAGTAATATTTTCTTCATCAGAATTTTGATACTAACACAATTATAGTCATTTTGTTTTTGGCTACTCTCACAAAGTTGATTTTCGCATTCTTTAGGTTTATATCTGTTGCAACTCCATCAGTAAGATTTGTTGATCAATTACTACGTGGGAAACTTTCCCTTTTCCTTTCATAATGGGTTGCATGTTATAGATACTGACTATTTCTTTGTCGATTTCTTCCATGTTAGATCAAGGTGGTTTATGAGCTTTCATGGTCAAGTCAACTTGGAGTTGTGCTTGTTGTCATTGAGAAATGTCTTTTTTATTAATAGGGAGGAGCATGCACTTGTTGGATTTTTTATAGATGCAAATTTATTTAAATTCTCCTTCAAAGTTCCCATATATTTCAAAGGTTTAGAAAAGTAATTCCATTTGTTTGATGAGAATATATAGATTATCCCTTTAATCTCATGTAAAAAGAATAATTTCTAAAAAATACTAATTATCACATGACCATTGACGTTTTTTTCTATATTTTATTATTTTGAATATTGATTAAAGTAAATAAAATTAAACAAACTTTAGTTGCATCTTATTTTGTAAAGGCAATTCTATTTATCCTTTATGTATTTGACTTTGCTTAAAATGCAATATTATTGAGTTAACTCGTGGATTATATAGAAACCCAAAACATTAAGCACCTCTATTCACTAGCAATGCAAATGCCTTCAACTACATAAAGTTGTTTTCTCATTCCTTTCTTTTCCTAATTTCCATTCTAAAGATGGAGAATAGTCAAAACTTATAATGGACTCAGAGAAGAACTGCGTACAACATCTTTTTAAAGGTCAAAAGCTATATATAGTTTCAGCTTATACAACTCAATCAAGATTTCTTGATGCTTAAGAAACATCCTTTCTTTAAATGACAAATTGAATGTAGACTTTTGAGATTTGGCCAAAATTTAAAGTTTTCTTGGTTTCAAAATTAGCCACTAAGCTTATAAAACTTTTTAGATGTTACATCTAGATTCTTGACTCTTTTTCCCACTAAATATCATTCAAATATTCTTATATAAGTCTTAGATGTTTGTATAATTATAAAGTAGATCTCAATAGGAAAGCATAGTTTAAGAATAAAATATTTTACTAGTTATCGTCTAGCTAGTTAAGCCAAACATGCAAACTAACATGCACAAAAACATTTGCTTTTAGGTTACAAGTCATTAATGTAATTTTTTCAGCCAACCTCTTCACTTTTTAAATTATCTTTTTCTAAAGTGTTGTTTTGTTTCTCTCTTCTATTCATATCAAAAAAACTTTAATAGCACATCTTCTAAAAGGTTAAATATTTCAAAACCATCAAAACCTACTTTCTCTAAGCTTATTCTTAATTACTAAAACACCAACCAACCTTCCCTTAAATGTACTTATTTGTTATCAAATTCTGAAGTGTAGTCACTCGTTCTTCATAGTATTTGTTCGATTTATGATAAATTTAACTATCTTGCATTGATTCCATGTAACAATACAATCTTATAGCAATGACATATATATACCTTAAATCTTAAATAAGACATCTTTTTCACTAGGCAATTTATTAATTGTGGTAGTTATTCATCAAGCTATAAGCATTTTTAACATAATAGAAGGTAATAGTATAATATCTTTGTTGATGTTTTTGGGGAGCATTTTTGTTCATAAAAGAATGGATTTGTTAGCTTATGCTTTGTGAAGCTGGGTAAAAAACATGCTCAAATTAGAATGGATGTTGCAAAATATTTTTGAAGGTTGGTGTTAAGGCTAGTGTTATCTACTTTTTAAAGTAAAAAAATGGACATATTTGTCTTTTTTTCTCATGTTATTTAAAAATGTTATGGAAAGATCAAATCTTTACACATAATATATTCAAACCTATTACAAGAATAATTTTTCAACCACATTTCATCAAACAAAATTAAAATCTCATTTAAAAGACACTTCTTTTGTTCCTTTCATAAATCGCAATAAAACAAGCCCAATACTGTTTTGAGAAGATTTCTAAAATATGTCCCTACTAGAGTTACCTTTTAAGTTAAATAAGGAAGCTAACAGTGTAGAGCCAATTAAAAACAAGCTAGAATTTGCATTCTACTTCCATTTAGCTATCCAATGTAAGAAATTTGTACATTTAATGAGGTTACACTACCTTTGGGAAGCTCTTTACCAGAGATTGCTGATGGCGTTGATAAGGCCGAGGACTTTTTTCTTCCTAATGAGTGTGTTTTGCTAAATGTTACCTATTAGATGAAAACTCATCAAAATAGAGATAGCATAAATTCAATATTTATTCTGCCTTCCCCCACACAAACACCTTCTCTCTCTTTTCTCTCTTTTGGATGTCTAGAAGTTTTGCAAATAAAGGTTTTTTTATTACTTTTTAGGAAGAGGAGCAACCTTTAGCAAAGCTACTCGAATTTTGTGACATTTCCTCAAATAGTGATAGCAAGGTGTCTATCCTTTTATTACCTCCCTAGTAAGCTATTTCTTATGCCTTTGTGAACAAATAGCAAGGTGTCTCTTTTTTGATGGTTTTTAAGGATTTGAACATCTAATTTCTCCAAAATAACTATATTGAATCAAAATCAATTCCAATAAAAAAAATTACTACTTTGTCAACATGTCATTTGAAGGAATTTTGTCTTTGGATCATTGCAATCTTACTAAACTAGAAACCGAAGCAATTTTGGTCATTAGAACCACTCGAGAAGCAGGTTCTTACCAATGAAAATGTTCCATTGAAAATAGTTTTTTAATTATTGTTGTATTAAAGTATTCTTCCTTTGTAGATTGAATCTTTAGAAATGGAGAAGACTTCATTATAGATGAACTTGGAAAATGTTGTTACTTTGGCAGCTGAACAAAATGCTTTCTTTAGGAAGAAGAGTGAAGATGTACATTTTTTTTCTGTAGTTCTATTTGATGAAGTTGGCACATTGTTTAATGAATATCTTCATTTATTTATGTGTTTATGCTTTGCTTTATGCTTGGACTCTCGTTCACATCACAAGTGCTAAGTAAACTGCTTAATTAACTGAAGTTTCTAACATATTAGTGATAGTCTTATTCAATCAAATGCCTTTTTATTTTATATGTTTAGCTTGTATTTAAGGAACTAATTTAGTCTAATATGTTCTCGGAATACAGAACTAATAACTAAGTTAAGAATTCCTTTTATGAAGTTTGGAATCCATTTTAGTTATTTGAAAGTTGAATATTAATGTTTGTGATAGGTTATTACTACAAATGTAGTGATGTCAGATCTATATCATTTCTTCTAAGCATATTTTGTCTTGTAGTCACTAGTAATCTTCGGTAAACATAACTTAAATAGCACTTACAATGATACAATATAATTTAGTTATTACATAAACATTAAAATCTATTATGTGCAAATGTGAATTAATTGTAGAAACCACACTTATAAATAAGAACAATGACATAAAACCTCTAAATATGATCTTAAACTATCAAATTATTGACATTAAATAAATCAACTAGGAAGACGTTCAATAAACATGTTAAATAATTTGGAGCATCCACAACTTTTGCTAGGGAAATGATCTTTCTTTTTTATTATTTCTTTCTTATATTGGAACTTTGAAATCTTCATTTTGGAGAAACTTTTTTTTTGCTTGCTATTCTGATCTGCTTGGCTTTCAAAACCTCTTTTGGGTTCTCTTTGGAGTGAAACGAAGAAAGAAATAACAATTAGTTTGTCATATATTTATAAGTTGGAGAAATTACTTTGCACTTTGGCCTTTTAAAAGATTCATTTGAAAAACTTTTAGCCATTCCTAAAGACTTCATCTAGCTTTTCTCCTTTTTTTTGAAATAATACTAGTAATTCTTACATCATTTTGTGCATATTTATGATCTATGTAATAGCTATGGCATGTATTGTTGTTCAATTTGGTGCTTGATCTAATTTTTTCACCGTTGAAATGAAGAATTTTTGCATGTCTTTTCAAGCAAAAGTTGGCTTTGGTTGAATCAAGGCCATCATTGCAATTATTGTCCTTTTCATGGTTGTTTTCAAAAAAACAAATATGTTAAAAGTGAAGTATGTTTCTAGGCAACCTTTGAAGAGAAGTTGTGCAGTAGATATGGAAGCTGGTTAATATATTTTTTTACTCAAAAACTATGTCATGTTATCATTCCTAACTTGGTATTTTTGATATAATCTATTTTGGGGATGTGCCTTTGCAAGGAAATATTTACGACATGGTTGCATTAATCAATTTGTATTTTGACTTAAGTTACATTTTTCTTGTTATCCCTTTAGCTATTAAGGGTGATTTCATAAATCATCAAGATACTTCACAATTATGAGTAAGGGTTGCTTGTATAGTAATGGAGATGTGAGTTAGCTTTTTAGATCAATTCTCACACCTTATTTGAAAGGGAAAGGCTTCTTATATTAGCATGTACTCCTTCCTCCAACTTGTGTAATGAAGTTTTTTCTCTTTTTTACTTCAAATGATTGGATACTTGTCTAATTGTTGTGATTAACATCAATGTAATTTCAATGGTTACCTTTTGGTTTAATGTAAAAGAAAACTATATAAAACCTTCTTCCAACAATTTCTATTGTGTCACACAGCATGATTCAATGACCCTTCTAGTCCAATTCTTTGCAAAGATGGCACTTACCATAGCTAAATTAATGTACTTGATCCATCCATAACCCATACTTGTTAATAAATTTAGTCACTATAAGGGGAAATTCATAGGATTTCCATTGAATAAATCAAAAGTAATCATGCAAGAGAGGTGGGTGGGGGAGAGAGATTGAGAGAGAAGGAGAGAGAGTAAAATGAAGATTGTTTGTTGAAGGTTATGCTTCCTTACATCTATTGCTTGGTTTTAAAACACAAGCATATGAAAATCACTAATGATTCCATAGAATACTACCTAGTATATTTTATGGTACAACTCTTTTTATTTGTATGAGAAAAAACATAAAATTAGAATGGTGCTAAATTTTTAAAAAAATCTTATCATATCTTATAATATATGGGATGCTTCTACTTCGTTTAAAAATATACTGTTACTCATTCTCATTTGGTTATTGCTCTCATGGATAATTTGAAAAACATCTTATAAAATTTTTTGAGTCTGCTTCTTTTAGATTCGCACTTGGATTGCCAAAATGCCTCAAGACCTAGTCTTGAAACCTTTGCTAGATTTCCTAAAGGCTTACTTTTAGTGTTTTTGTTTCCCCTATATTTAAGTTTTGTAGTTTCGCTTCTCATGTAAAATTGATCAACTTCTTTGCTCTTCTTATGAGATCCCCAATCTTAGAGTGCAATTCTTAAGGAAATCCTTAAGAACCATCGGTGGAACTTTATGCTTATTACTTCATTTGTCTTAAACTTTCAAGCTCATCCCCTCAAAAGTATATAATTTTTTAAGGTTATTTTTTGACATTATTCTTCACAATCTGAGTATGCTATATGTTGAATATGAATACTATTAATGCTTGAATGTGGTCAAGAGCAGCAAGTCTAGTGGAACTAGATGTGGGATGGTTTAGGTTATTTGTAGGACAACAGAGAGATAGAGAACAAGGGAGGAAGAAAGATGAAATTGACAAGAGAGAACAAAAATTGTTCATGCAAAAAACCCGTGAATGAAGAAAAACTAGTTTCTCTAACAAGTCATTCCAAAGGTGGAAACTCATCTTAAACTAGTACAAATTCAGGCATATGATGTTGATTTATTTTATGCACAAGGCTAGAAAAGGAAAATGAAGAATTGATGCAATTTTGGTGCAAATCATATGAGAATGTTCAAAACCAAATAATGTTACTGAGGCAAGGAGCTTCATGGGGTACTATAAGCTTCATAATTCATTAAAAACTTCAATGAGATTGTCATACCATTGCAGGTACTAACAAAAGTGAAATTGAAGTTTAAGCAAAACAATCACACTCTTCCCCCTGTTAAAGAAAAAATTATGAGCACAAATTTTATTTTTCTTAGTTTATGACTTTCTTTTAAGATTGCATTAGATGTGTCAAGCAATCCAATTAGCATTGTGTTGATGGTTTGAGGACATCCTCTAGAATATTATTTCATGTTGCTACAAGAACCTCAAGGAAACTCATGGTCTTACAAACAAGAGATTTTAGCATTACATCAAGCCATGAAACATTGGTTGCCATCTTTGTTGGGAATGAAACATCGCACACATTGATAGAAAACTGCTACAATACTTGTGGAACCTAGCAAGTTTCAAAAGGCATGACACATTAAGCACATGACCTATCCATAACAACTCAACATTGTCATCATATATAGGAAAGAAGCTTGAAATATGTTGGTTGGCTTTCTATTTAAACATGTAGTAAGAAACTTTCGTTTAAGTTTTGCGAAGAGGGTCTAACTAAAGATGCACAAGGAGTACGTGTTCAGATATAAAGAGGATATTGACATTAATAGGGATTGATCAAATGTGAAAACAATGAAAGCTATATAATTTTCACATAAGTGAAGGTCTGGTCTTTTAAGGTATACAACTTTGCATTTCTTGTAATGGAGATTAGTTGAGAATAGTTCAAGAGACTCATACTTCAATGGTGGTCGGTTGCTTTTGAATGAAAAATAAATACTATCCTGATCTGACAAATTGATCATGTATTGTTCTCATAAGAAATCAGAATTTGAGAATTTTGTGCAATGATATGTTGTTTATAGTATCATAAATAGAACCATCTGACAACACTTATGAGGGTACCATTCACGATATTTTAAAGTATAACATGAAAGTGCCTTTTATGTTTACTTTTCATTCAACATATTAGGCCATGTTTCTACTGGTTGAAGACTATTTAATATGTAATTTAGGATTTAGTCCTTAAAGCACACTCAATGCAGAGTTCTAAACTGACAAAATTAAATGTATCAAAGGATTATTACAACACAGTGCACAATATTTTCATTAAGATTTGAATGATACAATTAAAATTGATGGAAAAGGCACAAAATAATAAGAGGAAATTGCATAATAAGCACTGAGTGGAATATGGTTTCAAGATTAGGGACATCGTATGGCTTCATATCGATTAGAACATTTAAAGGGTGAGGGAAGGATCCTCAAAGGCAACGTGGGACGATCCATTTTTCGTTTAAGAAGGTTAAGGACAACGTTTGCTTGCGTATTCTTTCTTCATATATGGAGATTGATTTAGAAGTTTTTTTGGGAGATCAAATAGTTGTGGTCAAACCTTCCAACATCGCATTTGAATGCGATCTAGTGGGGCAACCTCTTAACATTGTGTTGGAGTGTAGGGCAATCCCATTTTAGAAATGTCATTTCATGACTGGAACTAGTTGCTGAGATTATTGAATTATGAATGGTTGTGACTAGTCGAAGAGCTCGAAGGATGTCACAGATGTGGCCTAGGGGGATGTTCTAGTGAGGAACGAAGGAACAGAAAGTAGAATTTGTGATGATAGTATTTGGAGCAAAGAATAATATTTTTCTCATTATTCATTATTGAGAATACAAAATAATTTATTGTGTATTATTCTTTCTAGTCCTAATTTAAAAAAAATGCTTTCTAAATAATAATACCAAAAAATATTATTGGTAGTATCGTATCGAAAATTTTCTCTATACTCATAAATTTTAGTGTCAAATTTAATAAAGAATTATAGCTTTTATTGTAACTAAAAATACTAATAAAGTTTAGAATAATGTAGATTTTTATGCTCCTTATGGTATAAAACTCGTTTTGGTTAGTATGAAATAAGCCAAATAATAAGAATATCTGAACATGATACATTATGCTGTAATATTATGGTATCAAATTGATACCTCCTATAATACTATGTAGTTTAAAGAAAAACAAGCTAAAGCAAATGAGCTTATAACAACCTTGATAAAAAAAATTTTGGTGATCATTAGATGATATTTTAAATAGTCAATTATTAGACAAGGAGTTACTCTCAGTATATTTTAGGTGGATAAGTGTATGAATATTCTTACATTTGGAAGATAGAAAATGTTTCAAAGTTATATACATAGAATCACAGTTTTATAATGAAAAAATGTCTTTTAAAGACAAAATTTTTTTTGAGTAATGGAAGAGAACCAAAAAGGGACACTACCTTTATAAAAATATGTTTGTCTCCTCATATTGTGGTGCTGCAAATATACGTTTTATAATACAATGTGAAACGAGTTGAATCAAGCAAAACATGGTGGGCTTATGACACCAATGGTTAAAGTTGAAAATGAATGATTATTGAGTGATGTCTAAAAGGTGGAATCTCTGAGCAAAACATGTTTCCTTACTTCTTTTAGGTGCAAGGAGACAATAGTTCTTATTATCACATAAAAAATCAAGAGAAAAATTCTAAATTACATACATAATGCCAAGGTTCTAATATATTGAGAGACTATTTAGGATAAAAAAAATTTTTATTGATATGAAACAATGAAAGAAAAATAATATCTTAAAGTAGTAAGGTTACATTATAACAAAAAATACAACATGACAAAATCTTGGGTCTTTGTTGGGTTACAATTTTAATTCATATTTATCATTGTCTACCTATAAGCAATATTCATGGAGCCAGTTACAATTATGGTTATGCTCTTATATTATTCCATGTTAACAATTCCATGAGTGCACTAATTAACTTTGTAATTGTTGTTCTAAGGGTTATTGAAGTCAAAAGGCATATGAAAATTATTGAAAAGAATCAGTCCTAGCCAACTAACCAATAAGAATTATACCTTTCCTTGCAACTCCCTTTCTTTAGGAAAGTGTAGCGTTACCCTTCCTTTACTAAAGGTGGAATTCTTCGAATAAAATATCACCAACACTTGAAGCCTATGAAGCCTCCATTGCATGAGCTTTGCCACTATTTTACTTTGAGCAAAACATCAAAAAACTCCATGAAACCATTTTGTTCTTCTTTCAATTAGCTGATACAAATCTGGTATGAAAAAGTTGGAGTATAAATGAATTATATACTTCACTTAGAAGTCATTTTAAATTAAGCAAAGAGTGATCAAGGAATTTTCCTGAGTGAAAATACTTGTCTAAGATATCATACCCACCTATGATAGGAATCTTATGCGTATCATTTTTTGTATAAGGCTTGTCCATAAATATATAGTTGGTGTTATCACCAATATGGAAAACATTGGCAAAGGATTGATTAAATTCTTATGTATAAGAAGAAACATCATAGTACTGTTATGTTACATAAATTGTAGCTTAAGAGGTGATATTGATATTTATAACAGTACCTTAGGATACATATTGTAGTTGTGTCGCAGTACATAGCCAAATGCCTCAACTTCAGAATATGTGGCTCTCTCCACAGCCAAATTCAAAAGCTCAACTTCTAAAAGGCATATAAAGAGACTACATGATTTAAAAATCTTTTAAGAGAAAAGGTAGAATATGATTCTTATTATATTCAATGACTATTAAAATGCAATTTGTCTTATAAAAAAATTGCTCATACAATTGGAGTTTCTTAGCATCAGGCTATTGATTAATAGTGTATTATCAATATTCTTAGTATAGATAGTTAAATGGACATGATAACAAACTTAGTATTATTAACAAGATTAGAATATGCATTACAATATTAAGTTTTCAAGAAAAATGATGAGAAAGAAAGATACACAAAAAGAGTTAAAAATTTGAAGAGATTACATGTGTAGATGTCCAAGACTCAATTATCCCACTAAAAGATTATTAAGATGTTGAGTCTGATTAAGACCACTATAGATGCATATGAAGTTGAGTAGATCATATATAATAATTTGTATATGAACCTATAGGATTTCAAAATCACAAGTCAAAGAAATGTGAACTATAAAAATCTTTTGGAAAATAGATGCTAGAAAGCTGAATCATAATCTTTCTTACAAATCGACAATTAAAACTAAAGGGTAATTGATGTAGACATGCAGATCAAACATCTATTGTCCTTTTTTTGATAGATGGTGGTGTGTGGCTCAGAGACCTATAATGGGTCAAATAAGCTGCCAGAGTTTTGGTGAAATCAAATGAAATATTTTAATTGACTTACAATCTAATTCTACTTTGTAAGCTGCCATGACATTGAGGATGTGAGTCACTTGTTGGGAGGAAAAGCTTGGAGCAGAAGTGATAAAAGTGGTGTTTCCTTTTACAACTATTTATTTGAAATCTAATGAAGATTTTTGTAAGTATGAAAATGAGTTTTTCCTTTTGAATTTGGGATTTTCACGTGAAATTGTCTTTTTTACTATTCATGTATGTTTTTTGTTATTGTGATTAGTAAAGTTGATTTTCATCACTTCAATAAGATGAAACAAATGGTAGAACAGTGAATCATCAATTTGAGGAGTTAGCTATTATTTATAAAATTTCATCAGGAGTTTTGAAGAAGTGTTGCTTTGAACAAGGTCCTTTTTTAGGCAACCCAATCACTGCTTTGAGCATGCTCATTAATTCCTTCTTTACTCCTTCTCTCTCTCCTGTTTGCCCATCTCTCCCCTCTTCTCTCTCACTTTAAACCATTCCTTCCTTTTCTCAATTCATATTTCAATCCAGTTGTTTAGTAAGTCTTTTTGAACAAAGCTAATTGCAAATGTCGATTGAAAACCTAAGCATCCCTTCCACCCCAACCCAACAAAAAGGCATATTCAATAAAGAGTTAAATAGATGGTGGTTTGTTCATGTTAATCTTAAATGCAACTTATTTGCCATTCTTCTTTACTAAGAAATTGCTAAGGTTATATTGCCCCAACCTTATAAAAAAAAGGGTGGTTGTGTTTCAAATGCAAAAGTAATGCTTTTAGCTTCTAATTTAAATTGTATCTAAAATAAATGTTCCGTCTTCTTTTGAGACTGCTTTAGATTTATCAGAAGTACGAATCATGTATCCATTAGTTGTGCTTTTATAATTTTGATATGAGATTTCCTCGATTTCTTTTCATATTTGACTTACTATGAATAACTGATTCCTCAACTACTATTAGTGTGGATGCCCGCTCTTGTAGGAAGCTTCAGCAAGCAAGAGAACGACTTACGGGCAAAGCTATTTCAATGCAGGTGAAATTGGATTGCCAACATGGAAGGTTGAAAGAGGCTATTGATGAGATGAAGCTCATGGACAAAATATAACGAAGCTTCTACTATATTAAAAAACCAACTTTGTGCTTACGTGCAGTATATTCTTGACTTGACCAAAAAAAACATGCAGAGAAAGATTGAGCCCTTCTTTCAAATAGTTACTTTTCTGGCTTGCTTCTTTGCCTGCCTTTAACTCCACAAACGGGTTTAAACAACTCTGAATTTAACATTATTTGAAACAGTTTTTATTGGTGGGTCCATTAAAAATTATTCATAAAATATATTATAGAAAAGAAAATTACTTTTGTAAGATTTTGTTTTGTAAATAATTATTTGAAAAATTTGAAGATTTTTTTATTAATCTATCATGCAAAGTGTATTAATTTATTTATTGAAGGACTTTTCTTAAAACAAAAATGGAATTAAAAGGTTAATGTCAAAAATGACTTTTCACACTATGGTATTGGGTGGGTGCCATGTAGCACCCTTCAATTTGCTTTTCAACTTTAGGTTGTATTCGCAAATATTTCTTATTTTGTTTTTTGAAAGCCTTTTACCAAACACAAAAACACTGATATTTTAAAAATAATTTCCACAAAAATTTATTTTCTCTGATATTAAAATCATTTTGAAAATATCCTTGTTAAATCACCTCTCTAAATTTATAAGTCTTAATCTAATGGAGTGTTAACATAATATAGAAATTCATTTTTCAAAATCATTTCCAATTAAACTCATATATTTTGAGGAATGCCTTATATTATTATAATTTTTTATTAACATTTTTTTTCATTAAAAAATTTATCTTTATAAAGTGATAAAGATTATTGAATTTATTAGCCAAAATGATGACATGTGATTTTGTTAATAATACATAATTTAAATTGCTTATTTCTATTATCTAATTAGCTACTTAGTGAATTTTTTTTTACGTTGAAAATTGATCGATAAAAAATGGTCATTTTCATTTAATGAAGTGAAACTAAACTTTGGCATAAGTTTTTTCTCTCCCTAACATAGTTCTACTATTGCATAAAAACCAAGTTGAATTCAAATAAAAATAGCCCTTGAATACATACTTTACCTAAACTAATTCTTGCTCCCTACTTTCTTAGCTATAAATGGCTTCTCACAACTCTACTACTTTTTCTTTCCATTCCACACTCCCCTTTTAGCAGCACAAAAGCTTTCCAATATCCATCTTTATTCTTTATCTTCTTTTCCCTGCTAAGCTTCTCCAAGTTAAACCTTCTCATTTCCTTCATCTGCTAAATTCTTGAGAAATTAAATATTTAAAAATATAAAAAATAATTAGAGAATTTAATAATACTCATCGAGACATGCCCACCAACATTTGTTTTGTTTTTATTATTCTCGTTTAGAATTACTATGAATTACAAAAGTAAATAAGGATAAATAATAAAAAATAGTTATTTAAATAATAAAAAATATATTAAAGTTTAAATGAGGTAAATTGAAACAATATAATATAACCAAATAAAAGTGATGTAGAGGCACATGAGAGAGCATTTAAATAAAATTTTAATCTTGATTAATTAGGCTTTCAAAATTACATTTTTTTAATTTAAATCAACGACCAATGGGTCAAATGAAGCTTAAATTTGGGTATACTTATTATTTATTTACATAACTTCAGATTTTCAAAGATTCATCACTTTTCAGATAGTGATATAGCCAAAACAAAGTGAAACATTTGAAGAAATATGTTAAAGTTTACAAAAGTGTTGCTCTCAATATTGCTAATAAGATATATAACGACTTTCTTTTTCAACAGATCAATTATGAATAAAAAAACCTTGAAAATGAAAAAATAAAATTATAATACACAAAAATAAACATTTAATTAGATAAACATTAATAATCATAAATTATTATTTTAATATCAAAAAATATGTTTTATCAAAAATTAGATAAGCAACATAGGAATTATATGCCATGACACTAAAGTAATCAAGAAACATATCCTCGATCATAAAATTAAGCATGAATATAAATATATCAGAAAGTATGACAAAACTATTAAGAAATTAATATTTAAAAATAAAAAATAAATATTTAATTAGATAGAACTCATTGATACATGTTTAGTGATGTTTGTTTCAGCACGACTGAACCTTGTTTGGAATTACAAAAAATTAGAAAAGTAAATAAAAATAAATAATAATTAATTTTAATATTAATTAAATATATATTAAAGCTAAAAAAATGAAAGAAATCTAATTTAACTAAATCAAGTGTTGTAAATTTTACAAAAGTTGATATTTAAAGATACAATGTTATATTACAAAATCAAAGCGAAACTTTTGAATAAATATGATAAATTTTATAGGTATATCACATTGCAACTAATAAAGATGATCGAGTTTGATATCCTCGATCATCAAATTAGGTACAAATCAAAATATCATGTGCCAAAACAATAAAAAATAAAATGCTAAAAAATATTAAAAAGGAATATCTAATGGATATAGCTTATTGGGATGATTACAATGACATTTATTTTGTCTTAATCTAATCCTATTTGAAATTTATGTGAATTATCAAAAAAAATCAAAAAATAATTAATTATTATTATTCTAATAAATAAATATAAACTAAAGTTAAAAAATGAGATAAATTATGTTGGATAATAACATTTTAAGATATTTTCAAGATTGAGTGTGTAATCCTCGAAAGTGAAATTGTGTTTGAACTAGAATGCCGCATCAAGAATACTGAATCCATTGAATATAAAACATTTATGAATATAAAGCTAAAGGTTTAATTGGATGGATCTCATCGAGATGAGCATAGCAACTTTCGTTTTGTCTTGATCGAACCTTATAGTGATTCACAACAAATAACCAATGCAAATAAACATAAATAAAAACAAACAATTATTTTAATATTGGGTAAATATCTTTTAATACCAAACTAAAATTAAATTAAGCTATATAATATAACCAAATCAAAGAAATTTTAATGTTCATATAGAAGAACAACTTGATTTTCATAATATTATAACAAATCAAAGTTGAATTCTAAGATACTAAGGTGTTCAAATATGAGGTCCTTTATCATCAAATCATGTACGAATCAAAATATCTTGTAAAACATGCTGAAATAATGAAAATTATCTTTTAAAGGGTTGTAAAAATTAATATTTATTTGAATATACTAGTCGAGATGACTCCAACGATATTTGCTTTATCTCAATCTAAACTTTTTAGAATTAATATGAATAACGAAAATAAATAAGAATAAATCATAAAAACAATTATTTTAATTTTTAGAAAATACATGTTAAATTTAAAAATATGATAAATTAAATATTATAATATAATCAAATCAAAGTAAATTAACTTACACATAAAAGGAGATTTAGAGTTACATTATAATATAACGAAATAAAAGAAAAAATTGAAAAAGAAGAGAAATTATAGGGCAATATTTTATTCTATGATTTTAACGAGTTCGAGTATGACATTTACGATAGTCAAATCTGTTACAAATTAAAATATCTCATAAAGTATACCAAAAATATAGAATTTAAAATACCTAGAAATCTAAAAATTAATGTTTAAATAGATAGAGCTCATTAAGATGAGTTAAATGATTTTTATTTTGCCTCAATCGAACACTGTTTTGAATTTCTACAACCTACAAAAAAATATGCATAAAATAATAACACATTATTATTTTAATACTAAATAAATATATATATATTAAATTTTAAATGAGGAAAATTGATCAATTTTGTTAAAACAAAATCAAAATAATCAAAAGATTATATAAGAGGAAATTTAGAGTTTTATAGTGATTAATAAAATTAGTATAACAACTTTGAAGTGCTAAGATTAAGTACATAAGAAAGCAGAATTCTAAGAGATTAAGTGAAACATCCATGATCATCAAAATAGTTTTAAATCAAAATGATTCATAAAGTATTCCAAAATCAAGGAAAATAAAAGATTAAAAATTTATAATAATCAATATATAGTTTAGTAGTGTTTCCCATATTAAGTGCAATAATATTATTTTTGTCTTGATTAGACCTCTTTTAGAATTATTATGAGTCACTAAGAGAAATATTCTTAGCATAAAAATAAATATAATTTTAATATTAAGTAAATAAATGTTAAAACTACAATAAGATAAAAAGAAGCAATGTAACAAAACAAAATCAAAGCAACATAAAAATTACTTGCAAAGAGATCTCGAGTTACATAAAAATATAATGAAATTAGAAGAGAATATTTTAAGAAATGAGATAAATTGTAAGAGAAAGTTATATTTCATGATATTAAGGAGATCAATCATAAAATCCTTTATCATCAAATTTAGAGGAAATAAAATATCTCAATTTTGCCAAATTCCAAAAATATAATATATCTAAAAATAAATAAGAAATATTTTACTTGATAGAGCTTTTTGATATGAGTCCAAGGGCATTCATTTTGTCTTTTTTGGATCCTATTTGGAGCAATTATGTTTACCAAAGAAAATAAGTATACATAATAAAAAAAATATTAATTTAATAATAAGTAAATATAAATTGAAGGTAAAATGAGATAAATTAAAGTAATATAATATGACCAGCTTATAGTGATGTAAAAGTCTAACTATAGAGGCAGAGTTTCATAATAACTTAACCCATTCACGGTAAAAATTTTGCATAAATGAGCTAAACTATACCAAAGAGTTGCATTCCAAAATGCTTAAGAGATTGAATACAATTTCCTAACTCAACAAGTTTGGTTTGAATTAAAATATGTGGTAAAATTTTGCAAAGACATTTAAAATAAAATTTAACAAAATAAAAAAGAATATTTAATTTAATGGAGCTTGTTGAGAAAACTCTATTAATATTTTTTAATATAAATTAGACCTCGTTTGGAGTTACTGTAATAAATAAGAAAAATAGAAAAATAAATTTTAAATTTAATATTATTTAGAAATATTTTTATGCTAAAATAAACAAAAAATCAATGCAATGTAACATAATAAAATCAATGCAGTGTAGTATCACATGAGAGTAGTTTTAGAGTTACATAGTGATATAAGCAAATCAAAACAAAAGCTTCGAATAACTGAGATAAATTATATAGGAAACACTGCTTTGATATTTTCAAAGATAATTGAGTTTAACAATCATAATTGTTAAATTAGATATAAAGCAAAATGTCTCATAAATTATTCCAAAACCTTATTAAATAAAATACTAAAAAATATAAAAATTGTTATTTAATGGATAAAGCTCATGTGGTGAGTCCAATGATGTTAATTTCATCTTAATCTAACCATGTTTAAATATTTGTTATTTACCAAAGTAACTTAAGACAAACAATAATAAATAATTATTTTATTATAATATATATATATATATATTAAATTTAAATTAAGATAAATTGTATAGAAAAGTCATAAACCAAGATATTTTAAAGATTGAGTGCAACTTTCTTGGTCATTAAATTATCTTTAAATCCAAATGCATTGTAGTGCTTCGAAAATCCATTGAATAAAAAACATTTCAAATGCAAAAAGGAATAATTAGTTAGAAAAAGCTCATGGAGATGACACAAAAGACTTTTATGTCATCTTGATTGCTCCTAGCTACTAATTATTACAAATTTTTTTAAAAACTAAAAAAGTAAATAAAAATAACAAATAATAAATAATTATTTTAATATTAAGTAAATATTTATTAAAATTAAAATGAGTTTAGTTGAAGAAAATTAATATATCCAAATAAAATTAACTTAATGGTCACATGAGAGGAGAATTAGAATTTCATATTATTAAAACCACAAAGTAAAAATTTTGACAAAATGATAAATTTATTTTGAAAGTTGCACTATACGATTCTTAGAAGATAGAGCATAACATCATAGATTGTTAAATCAGTAGAAAAGTATAAAGCTTGCTAGCATCATAGAAACATAATTTAAAAATATAAAAATAAATTTTTAATTATATAGAGCTTGTCATGATGAGTCACTTGCTAGTTGTTTTATGTTGGTCTAATCTCTTTCAAAATTACTAAAAATTACGAAAGTGTATAAGCCAAAATAATAACCAATTATTGTTATATTAATACACAAATATATGTTTAGAAACTAAAATACGATAAATTGAAAAAATGTAAAATAATTAAATCAATGAGATGAATGGTCACATAATAAGAGATTTTGATTTACTTAGTAATATAATAAAATAAAAGTAAACAATTTTAAAAAAAAGATAAATTGTGTAGAAATGTTGCATTCCATGATACTAAGGACACCGACCATGGCATCTCGATCATTAAATGTGGTATGTGTCTAATAATATTTATTTCATCTCAATCGAACCTCCTTTTAGATTACTATGAATTACAAAAGAAAATAAGCATAAATAGTAACAAATTACTATTTTAAAATTAAGTATATATATAATAAAATTGAAATGAAATAAATTAAGGCAATATGATATAATAAAATAAAAGTCATGTAAATGTCAAACAATAGAAAATTTAGAGTTACATTGCAATATAAAATATTGAATGCATAAAATGACATGAAATTTTACAAATTATTTATAAAAGCTACATTTCATGACGTAAAGAGATGAAGTATACTATCCTCAATCACTAAATTATATATGAATAAAAACATTTAGTAAAGTATGCCTAAACCCTTAAAGATAAAATAATTAAAAATATGAAACCAAATATTAATTTGGGTAAGGGCCATCTAGGTAAGTCCAATTATATTTATTTTGTTTTGGTCAGGCCTCAATTTGAATTACTTTGAATAACCAAAGTAAATAACAATAAATAATAATAAGTTATTATTTTAATATTAAGTAAATATATAATAAGACTAAAAAGAGATAAAAAGTATTGTAACACAACTAAATCAAAAAAATATTAAGGTCAAATAGGAGTAGATTTTGACTTAAATAGTAATACAACCAAATCATTAGAAAACATTTGAGAAAATGATATAAATTATTAGGAAAGTAGCATTCCATGAAACAAAGGGAATTAAGTGTAACATCTTTTTTCTTAAAGTTATGTGCGAATCAAAATTATTCATAAAGCTTAACAAAACCCTAAAAAATAAATATTTAAAAATATTAAAAATAAATATTTAAATTGGTGGAGCTTGCAGCATTAGTATGATGATATTTGTTTCATCTAGATTAGACATCATTTAGAATTTCTATTATCTAGCAAGAAAGGAGTAATAATAATTTATTATATAAATATGAAGTTAATATATAATGAAGCTAAACAAAGATAAATTTAAGAAAAATAATTTAACTAAATCAAAGATATATAAAGACACACAAGAGGAGAATTATAGCTCATAGTAATGTAGCCAAATAAATTCAAAAAATTTGAACAAATTAGATAGAGTACACAAGAGAGTTATATACAAGATATTAAGGTGATCGAGTGTGACATCCTTAATAATCAAATCAAACCAAAATTAAAATATCTTATAAAGCAAGCCAATTCCTTAGAAAAAATATTTCAAAATAAAAAAAGAAAACTTTATTGAATGAAGCTTGTCAAGTTGAGTAAAATGATGTTTAATTCATCTCAATATGACCTAATTTGGATTCATTATGAGTTACATAAACAAAGAAACAAAAATTATTATTTTAATATCAAATATATAAATTTTAAAGTTGAAATGATATTATTTAAAACAATCTACTATAATCAAATTTAATTAATGTAAATGTAGCATAAGAGAAGAATTAGAGTTTCATAGCAATTAACAAAATGAAAGTAAAAAATTTGAAGAAATTAGATAGATTGCATAAGAAGGTTTTATTCAAAGATACTAAAGAAATAGATTATATCATCATTGATTACTAAATCTATTACAAATAAGAATATGTCATAAAGCATGTCAAAAGTATAAAAACTAAATATTTTAAAATATCAAAATATAAATTTAATTAGATATATCTTAATGACATTACTCTATCAACATTTATTTTATCTCAAACTAATCACTTTTTATTGCTAAGACTTATTAAAATAAATTAGAATAAAAATAATATTTTTTACACATTAAGTAAATTTTTAATAAACTTGAAATGAGTCAAATTGAAGAAATATAGTTTAATAAAATCAAAACGATATAAAAGTCACATGAGAGGAGAATTATGATTTGTAGTAATACAATTAGTTAAAATAAGCATAATATGAGCATCAAGTTATTCAACAATCTCCTTAATTTAACAAATGAATAGGATACCAATTTTGAATCTCATATCTCTTTCCTTAGTTATATTCTAGCATTCTTAAATTCCATATTACTTTATTTAATGAACCTATATTAAATTAAAAAAAATTAATTCTGTTACATTTTTAATAATTAAAATAAGGAAATTTCTTCCATATTCTATCTTTAGCACAAGTGCAATCCTAACTAGGCAAGCACTAGTTGTCCTAAGGTCAGGTACCAAAATTAACCAAATTTGGTCGAGCTCATTTTGTCTAATGATGAATTCCTGAACTGAATGAAAGGCATTGGATCCAGTTGGGCAACATTTGAACTTATGCACATGTGAGTTGACTCATATATACTTGTATTTTACAAGTATGCCGCGGGAAGAATTCTCGAGCACACAAGGGGGAGCCAGTTGTAATTTGGCTCTACATAATACCATTAAAAGAAATATTATAAAGTCCAAGTTCTTATCCTTTCTTACAATATGGGACTAAGTCCATTGTGTCTACCTACATCCAAAGTAGGAGCACTCAACACCATCAAGTCGTGTGTCTTCACAATCGAACGGTGGAGCTCACCTCTCCTTTATTTGTCTGACAATATCATTCATCACACCATATAATTTGATCTTCTAAATCTAATGATGATTATTGATTCAATTGATTTCTTATAATTTATCCCTAGATCTGATGATCACAGCTATATCTTAACTTATTGGATGCCTAGAACTCTTTATATGTTATTCATGAATCGTGTTCTTAATTATCATGTCTAAGTCCTATCGCTTTGATCAACTCCAACTTTATCATTGTTAAATCGAATAATCAATATCTCATCCAACATGATGGGATGGCCAAGACCAAATCCGTCTTGATGAGACCATCCATTACTCATCCATTTAGTCGGCATTAGATCTTATAGTCTTTATTGTCTCCAATCAGATCCAATGGGCTTGATCCATCCTACCTAGTGGCTAATTATTAGCTATTGCATTGGCCATTTTGAAAAATTATTTTAATAAATATTTAAGCTATTTGATTACAACTTTTTAAGTAGCTTTTTACCGTTTGTAATGATTATAATAAAAACAATTTCTATAAATACCTAACCATCGCAATTGAATTACTAATAATAAGATAAATCTTTGAGATCTCAATACAGTATTGCTCTATATTATACCAGTATAAATTCTACTGGAAGCAACTATGGCTTCTTCTAAAATCGTTAAAGCTTTCCAGCTAAGTCATGCATGTCTAAACTATCAAATTCTATTTTCTCTTCTTTAATTTATGCTTATTATGCTTTTTTTCATTAATCAATAAGTGTAGCAAGGTGTTAACATTTATCAGAATTTTGTCATCTTGTTGTGCTTTTCTTTTTCTTTTAGGTTGGATGGCTCAACATGAGCAAACGCTAAAGTTTGGTTTCATCTCATTAAAAAATGAGCTCGAGTTATGCTTTTAAACACCTACATTATAATTGAACTTATAAAAGTTGGTAGGTAGGAGTTGAACCGTAGAGAAAACCTCAAGTTGTAACCTTCTCTTTGTGATGTTTTTCTTGAGCTTAATAATTGGTGGACATTGATTCTAATGTGAACCGATCCACATAAAAATTATGGTGTCTTATTTTAATTTTTATCATCTTTTTCTTCAACATATTAAAAATAATATATACATATAATCAAGTTTTTATGCAAACATAAAATTATTTTTAAGAAATAAATATTTTAAAAATAACAAAAAAAAACTTCTAAGACGATAATTCACCCCCATCATGCAAGTTTCGTACATTAGTTTTCACTTCACTGAGTAGGCCGAATACTAGGAGACTCTGATGGAGGCATACAGTGATACTAACATACAAATCTATCATTCTCTTTGGATTACGAGTGAAAGACAAATCAAATCATTTAGTAGCTAGTTCCCTTCAAAGTTTCCTTAAAGATAACTAGAGCCACAGTCAATGTTTTATCAAGTAAAGTTAACGACTAGAGGCATTGGGTGTTCAATGTCCTTGACCTATTTTAATAGATTAAATTGGTAGGAATGCTTGATTTTTGGATGACTTAAGCCAATGAATCAAGGCTCCAAGTGGGACATTTTTTAGTAAGCATAACTAGCGATGTGGATGAACTGAATGTAGGGTTATAGTATTCAACTTTGTAATATCCTAGAGCCTATAATGGGCATTGGTTAATTAAGATGGCAAGAGAAAGGAACGGTACCATGTCAATCACATTTGAACATGGGTTAGCTAATATTAAAAGATGGAAGAAACTAGTTAGAGAGTGTCATTTTGCATGATCATCTAAATGACATCAAGTTAAATTTGTAGAGTTGTTATGTGGCAATCGATAGCAAAGCCATGTGCTTTAGAGATGTCGATAGGGGCCTTGGGAAGAGTAAAAGTTTTTTTCTTAATAGCTTATTCTCCCTAGAAATGGCTTAGCTACTGGTAGAGCTAAGTGGTTGGAAAGGAATTGGGCTAAGGAATGGGCTTGACAATTGTAGTCCCAAACTCATCGACTACTGATGGACAACTCAAGCAATTTTTGCACTAAGAGTATGTGGATGGGGTTTGATTCACAAACTTATTAGAAGTAGCATCTATGGAGCCCTTCCTTTAGCATTGAATAATGACTCAAAATATGAACAAACACTGGGACTCTGAGTGTTTAATAAACACAAAGTATTGTGATGGCCCTCGAGGATGGTCACACAATGTCCTTTCTGCTAAGTGCTCTCAATGTCAAAGTAATGAAATTCAACTATGTGTGTGTAAATGATGGTAGTAAGTATGACTCTCTTAAATTAGCTAAATGTCTCATTATCTAATTTGCGATGCACAAGAATTGATTAACAAGATTCCTATTATCCTTGTCTACTATTCAGTGAAGCCACACCCAAAGGAATGAACTTAGCAGAATTAGTAGATATCACTGTTGTAGAAATTGACGTCACAGTTAATCACAATGCTCGACCTATCGAGGCTTGTATAAGTGATCACCAGTGGACTCCCTTTCTACCCCCATCCTGTATCATAAACCAAGAAGCTTGGCAACTTGCAAATAAAAAGTGTGAGCAAACGAAGATGGTGCAAGGAAGGTGAATTGTGGTGTCCTATTTATGGGGTAAGCTACCAGCTGCACATGATCTTCTATGAAGGGTTAGAGTGGTTGCATTCTTATCAAAACAACAAAGATGTTGAACAATACTTGAATGGGGCAAAGCCTAAGGAAACTCTGATGAAGGCCCATAATGATGAAGAAAGCCATTTGGGAAAAGCTTCAAAAGGATGTCAAGTTAAAATTCTAACTCTAGGAGGTGGTAGTTGATGGTAACAACAAGTGATTTTGAGACGTAGGTTTTGTTCTTGGGAAGAGTTAGCTATCCTACATAACAACCTGTCAGCTTTAAGAAACAACTTAGCTAGAGGTAGAGCCAAACAGTTGGAAGAGCACAACATGTTGGGTAGTGATTGATGAGCCTTGATGACCCTTTAAAACATGGATTGTCGAGCACGTTTAACTCCATTCATACTCATAAAGACACCTTGTCTCCAAGGTGAACAAACTTTGGTTGATTGTGAAATTAAGATTAGAGAAAATGACAAAATGGATTCATAACTTTAGGAAAAAAAATTGGTTCTAAGGAATGGGCATGAGGGTCCCAGTCCCTACCCCATCAGTTATTGGTGGATTACTTTACCTACTCATACACCTAGAGTAGGTTGATGCGTGTCGACTTAACAGAGAAATTTGGAGTGGCCCCTATGGGGCCGTTCCCTTTGCCTATAACAATTGACCCAAAACTAGTACGAACATGAGTAATCTAACGATTTAATTGCAATAAAGCATTGTGATGGGCCTCAAAGATGTTCATGCAATGTGATTTCTTCCTAGTGCTTTGAATGTTAAATTAAAGAAATTTAACCGAGCATGGTTAAATAATGGGAGTCACTATGACTCGCTTAAGGTAAATAATGCCTCTTCAACTACACATGAATAGTTTAATGAGATTCCTACTAGACCTGTGTATTATCTAGTGAAACGACAACGAAGCGAATGGGCTTTGTCGAATCTTTGTGGAAAGTAGTCCTGTTACGATGGGTCGACCATTGTAGAGGACATTGTTAAGTGCTAGATTGATATTAGAATGGAACATCTATTAAAAGATATTGAAGGTGTCCTATGATGAGCTTAATGAGAACAAAAATCTCATATGGAACAAAAGTTTAATAGTTCATGTCTTTCCAATTTCCAGTGCAAATACAAACTGTGTAAGCAAGTCTATAGATCTTTAGCATTTCATAATTTCAAGCTAATGGTGTCAAAAAAGTTACTATAGGGATAACTGGTTTTTGATAGCCAAGCATTCATTGTGATTTATCCTTCAATGGTTGCTCTCCATATCATTATGTAGTAGAATTGACCAAGTGTTGGCTTATTCACACACTAATAAGGAATGTGCACTATGTTTAGATCATTATGAGGGAGGGATTTTTACCTTATTAATGAAGGTGCCACAAAACTAATCCAACTGAGAATTTAGGAACTATTAATTCACATAATTATTCATTGTGCTTGGTTTAAAAGCCAATGATGTGAAGCTATTATGTGCAGTATTATGGCTAAAGGTTTTTAAGTAGAATCCATGCTTAAATATTATGCTTATGCCCATCATTCCCTTGTTGGCTAATAGTAGGTGCAACAACCAAATGGTACATTGTAAGTTTACAAAATGGTAAGTGTTTTCTTTGTAAGTTTACAAAATGGTGTTTGATTGAGATGAAGAAATCAGCATTGGATGCACCTTGACAAGTTATAACCAATTAAATACTCAATTAATTTTTTTTAGATTTTTTATTTTATAGGGTTTTGCATTGCTTTACGAGACATTTTTATTTGTATTATATTTGATAATCAAGGATGTTACCCTTGATCTTTTGTGTGCTTAGAATGCAACTTTCTCTTACATTTATTCAATTTCCTCAAAGTTTTTTTCTTTATTAAGTTATATTATCATATATATCTAAATCTCCTTTTGTGTCTTGCTCATAACATTTTTATTTGTTTATTTTACTTTGCTTCAGTTAAACATATCTCAGCTTTATTATCTATTTACTTAAGATAAAAATTGTAATTTATTATTATTCATGATTATTTTTTGCCAATTCATTGTAATTCCAAAAGAGGTTTGAATGAGAAAAACAATTATTGTTAGGCTCAACTCGATGTGCTCCATCCAACTAAATAATCACTTCAATATTTTTTAAATATTTTTTTGATGGTTTTAGCAAGGAATGTGAATGCTTTCTGTTTGACTATGTTGTTAGCCTAGGATATTTATGTCCAATCTCGTTTTCATAATTGAAGTTCAACTTCCCCTTATAATTTATCTTGTTTCATATAATTTTATCCCTCATTTAGCTATATAACATACTTAAATTTCACAAATCTGTTCTTTAATTTATATATTTTCTCAATAATAGAATTGTAATTTTACAAAACGAGGTCCGATCGAGATGAAAAAGTCATCATTGGACTCGTCTTGAAAAGGTGTATCCAATTAAATACTCATAAATATTTTTAGATATTTTATTTTTTAGAGTTTTTGTATGCTTTACTCGACATTTTGATTTCTATCTTATTTGGCACACGATGATATTACACTAGATCTTTTATGTGCTTGGAATATAAGTTTCTCATATAATTTATCTTATTTATTAAATTTTTTTTGCTTTGCTTGGTTTTGTTATCGTATAAATCTAAATCTATTTTCATGTCATGTTTTTATTGTTATGATTTGGTTGTTTTATATTGCCTCAATTTATCACATTTTAGCTTTAATATATATTTACTTATTGTAATAATAATTTTTTATTATTTACAATGTTAATTTGTAGTAGTTTCAAACAATGATATTTCAAGATGATATTACACTTGATAGGCTCTATCCAATGTTTGTATATTTTAAGAGATTTTAAATTGTACAAGATTTCATGATCATAGATGTTACACAAATTCACCTTATTATCTTTGAATGCAACTTTCCTGTATAATTTATCTCTTTTGCTCAATATTTTCAATTTAATTTGGTTATATTACATATCTTTAGCTTACCTCATTTAAGCTTTATTATTAATTTACTTATTATTAAAAAAATTGTTATTTCTTATTATTATTTAAAATTATAATTCGAAGTAATTCCAAACAAAATTTGACTAAGAAAAATAAACATCTTTGGACTCATCTCAATGGGCTATTTCTAATTAAATATTAATTTTTTGTTTATTTATTTTTTTAGGATTTTGGTACATTTTATGAGGTATTTTGATACATAGCTTACTTTAAAATAAAGGACGTTATTATTGATCTCTTTAATATTTTGTAATACAACATTCTAACACAGTTTATCTTATTTCATAAAATTTCTCACTTAGATTTTCTTATATCACAATGTAACTAATTGTTATCTATTGTGAACTTTACTACACTTTTGTTTTAATATACTATAATGTTTCAATTAATCTCACAACTCTAATATATGTTTATTTAATATAAAAATAATAATTTATATTAGTTTTGCCTATTTTTTTTATTAATTGATTGTAATTTTAGATGAGTCCTGATAGAGGAGAAACAAACATCATTTTACTCATCTCAATGAGCTCTATGTGGTCAATTTTTTTAAATATCTTTCTAAAATGTCAATTTTAAGTTTTTGGCAAATATTACTAAATATTTTGATTCATAATAGATTTGACCATCATAGGTTTTACATGTAATCTCCTTAGTAACTAAAAATGCAAATTTCAAATAAGATTAAACACTTATCTTAAAATGTCATACTTTTTATTTTGTTATATTACTATAAAACTCTAATTCTCCTCTTATATGATTTTTTATATTACTTTGCTTTAATTTATCTTTTTTCATAGTTATTGTATAATTACATAATTTTAAGATAATATCTTATTATTATTTATTCTTATTTAATTTGCAAATTCAAAATTATTCTAAATAACGTTTGATTAAGATAAAATAATTGTCATTGGACTTGTCTTAACAAACTCTATCCAATTAAATATTAATTTTTATATTATTCAATTTTGTATTTATTTTTAGTGTGCTTTGCAAGTGTTTCGATTTGTATGTTACTTGATAATAGAGAATGTTACAAATGTTCTACATAGTATCTTGGAATGCAACTTTTGTTTACATTTTATATCATTTCTTTAAATGATTTTCTTTGATTTCGTTTTATTGTTATGATACTCCAATTCTCCTCTCATGAGGCTTTGCCTTGATTTAATTTTGTTATATTGCAATGATTTTGTTTATCTCATCAATTTTTATTTATATTTACTTAGTATTTAGGTAATAATTTAATATTATTAACATTTAATTTGTAGTTATTCTAAACGATATCTAAAGAAGGAAAAAAAAATATCATTGGTCTTTTCTAAACGTTTTTATCTAATTATATGTATACATATATATATATATATATATATATATTCAATATTTCATTTTTTAGAAATTTGGCTTATTTTTCAAGTAGTTTTAGGTCCAACCTAATTGGATGATCGATGACCTTCCACATATCTCCTCAGAATCTTGTAATGCATCTTTCGCGTACACTTTTTCTCATTTATGAAAGTGTTTCACCATGATTTGATTATTTTTACTTTGAAGCTCCAATTCTCCTCTCATGTGAACTTTACATATTTTTATTTTAGTTATATTACTTCAAATTATCTTATTTCAACTTTAATATATAATTACTTATTACAAAAATAATAGATTAAAGTCTATTTTGCCTATTAAATTTTATAATTATAATATTCCAAAACAAGGTGCAATTGACGTGAAAAAACTATCATAAAACTCATCTCAAAGAGTTATTCATCAAAATATTTATTTATACATTTTTAAATATTTTAAATATTTTAAATATTTTAAATATTTTAAATAATTGCAAACAAAGGTTGCCATAGGGCACACAAGCCCAGGTTTATGTGCATGTAGACATTACTACATCACACCCAAGTGCTCTACCAGACATAGTTGTATTAGTGCTTAGCTATGGCTAAAAAAACATGGATAAACCCTAGTGGATATCATACAATACAACTTCTCCTTTGTCATGGGTGGAACTGGGTAGTGCATTACCATTTAAGGATTGGATATTGCAAAAATTTTGTTAAGGAAGTTGGCTAGTCTTCGATTAAGACATCAACTTATCCATGCACTAGAAACCAATATTGCTAAAAATCCCCAAACAAAGCGACACTTTTGAAGCCCAACCTGTCACATGCACTAGATGCAGCGTGGCACATGCAAACTTGCTTCAACATGCTTACACAGTGATGTAATGCTTGCAGTTCTTTGTCACACATTCACAATGTCGAGTGCATGTAGTTCTTTATCACATGCACATCTATAGAGATGCATGTCTTTGGTATCAACCTAACAAAGCACAAGTTTGATTCCAAATGTTTGTACTAGTTCTAAATTGATTGTTCGATGCCTAGAGAAGGCTCTCATAAGGTTCTCAAAATTCATCCCTAATCAGCATGAATCGACCTTTCTCTCATCGATTGAGTAGCTCAAGCAATAAATTGATGATAAATGAGATGAATATTAGGACGACACGCCAAACCGTTAGAGCCAATCCTTAGAGCCAAACCTTTTCCTAAAGATGTAGATACAATTTGTTGAACAAATCGTTAGAGCCAACCCTTAAGCCAAACCTTTTCCTAAAGATGTAGATACAATTTGTGGACTTTCCTTGTTTACATTACACCATTAATTAGAAGCTAGGTCATAAAAAAATGGAAAAATTCAAATGATTGATTCTTCGCAATAATAGAACCAATAGTTTATTATCTAAGAAATCTTTCTATTACCATCAAATTATTGTTCCGATCAATCGAATGATTCTGGTGGATCTGATACGTTCCATCAATCGTAATTAGATACCATTGGGCATGGAAGGCACTCGGTCATCCAAAATTGCAGTGGTCACTTTGGGTGCATCAGACACATGCTCATAGTGTAGTGCTCATCTAACTACTTTGCCCTACCACTGGCTTAGCTATTTTTAGAGCTACCATGCTATTAAGAAAAGAGATGACAATTCTTAAGGCCCTCATTAATTTCTTCAAAGCACTTGAAGTTACTATTGAATGCCATATCCCAATTTAAAATTTTTAGCTGAACTTTCTTTTAATAATCATGTCAAATGACACACTTCAATAGGCTTCCCCAATCTCATAGGATCGTTTAACACATATGCAAGTGTCATTCACATGGAACCTTTCTCCCCTTCAACCTTTAAAGTTCTCATTTGAATATTTACTACTACCAATGAGATCTACCCCGATAGACACTCCATGGGTCGTACCATCCAATTAATAGTGATCATTCCACCCTTCTACTCATCACAGCATTTCATTAGACTGATGGCCAGATGTGGGTTGTATGCTTAATTGCCATTCATTTTTTGGGCTACTTTATTAGGTTGCAAAGTTGTTACACACACTATAATGGATTTTAACTTCCATGACCACCATCTTGCTATCTTAGTCAACTAACAGCCTTTGTGGGATTTTAGTTCACATGTAGATGGGCACCATAAATGCCTTTTAGTTCATAGCACATTTCTAGTTCTACTTACCATAAATGGCCCATTTAGTTCCTAGATTCAATGGTGCAACTCATCAAAGTAACTAAGGCTTCCAAACTATTTAGAACTTTAGAATATATTAAGGCCATTGTGCCACTAATGCCTCTAATCATTATCTTTACTTGAAAGAACTCTAGCAATTACTAAAGCTATAATGAGGGAATCTTCAAAGAAAACTAGTTACTATATCCTTTGATTAATGCTTCACTTCTATACCCTAAACAGATGAGCAATTTTAATGTTAGAATCACTATGGGCCTCCAATAGAATTTCCTATGGCTTAATCTTCCTCAATCACATTTCTTCATCTTTTATGCCTTGAATGTCATGCAATTACCTGTAATCTTTATGGAAGATCTGGGACAGTTGGTGGCTCGCCCCTCAAATGTGGAGCACACCAATCAGCTTCCATGTGCCTTTTGAGCTTGCTAACCTATCAACTCCCAAGCATGTTCAACATCCTTTTTTGTGTTTCAAGATAGGTTAGATGGGGAGCCTACAAGCCATCACAATTGCATGTGGTGCCTTTATGCCACTCCTCAATGGTGCATATCCTAGTCTCCTACCACAATGACGACCATGAGCTAGTCCTCTCCTTGAGTTGTGCAGCAAACCATATGAAGATGTTTGACATCAATTTGAGGGACATCTTTGGGTCCTATATGATTCCTCTTGACAATTTCAAGCACTCTTTAACTCTTTTTTCAAAGTACTCCTCAATGCTTTCTTGTAGTACTTGCTCATTATTGATCTCTTGTAATTATTTAGGTTAGGATGATACCAAATTTGAGCTAAACTCCAAAGCAATCCAACTCATTGGCAGATGTAGTGGTAAGGTATTAGATGAATCGTCTTTCACCCTCCCTGACACCCTCTTCCATAGGACATCATCCTGATCTATTTTAGAGGACACCTTCTAGACTATAATTTGTGCTTTAAGCAACCTAATTTCTACACTAAATTGGACCCACTTCACTCATCATTATTAACAAAATGTACAAAAGTTCCTTTCCATCTACTTATTTACATTCTTAAACTAAGTGGGTAACTTTACTTAACATTGGGTCACAATTCAACACCATGGAGCATGGAGTTGGATTTGTTAGGGGTAACAACTTTTTGTGCTACAACTTTGATCCTTACTGGCCAACATGACAATACTTGGAGGCACGCACCCTCTACCACATTGATAGCCAACCAGCACCCAATGTTTCAGCACTCCATGCCATAGCTGAAAAGGCCATCCATCTCTTATTCGCTTAGCATGCATCCACCATTCTAGTTGCATTAAAAAAGTGGATGGTTCATGAGATTTTACAATTCACATATCTCATATCATTACACTCTTCATCATTTTGAGTGCCAAGATGTTCATAGTCAAGAGTTGTTCAATGTTCGATTTTCAAGTTCCACTGGACCAAGAGACGTAGGATAAACACATTGCCAGCATAACATTTGCTCTCCCTTGGTGCATGGCAATGTCGATAGGCTATTGTTTATTCCCTACAGAATCAGTTCCATGTAGAAGTAAGAGCACAAATGATGGAAGAATGTGACATTGAGTAGTTATCACATCCCCATTGGTTGCAAATATCACTCAATCATTTCTAGCCCTCTTTAATGATCTTTCCACTAGTTAACTTAATAAAACTTTGTTACGACATCTTGTTCCTTTAAATGATAAGGATTATTGGAATTCTGGTTATTTCATTATCAATTTTGTGAAGCATATGTGGTCCTTCAAACTTTCTCATAAATAACACTAAGAAAGTTCTATAGTCGATTGGGTTGTCCATTATACTATTTTTTATCATATTTGGAATGCTCCTTCCTAAACTGCTTCATCATTACCATTTTTTATTATATTTATGAACCTCCATAAGAAGTGTATGTTGTAAATTTTAGCCATTTCTTTATTAAGGAAGCCAAAGTATTAAGGAATCTAAAGTTTGATCTATAACAGAAACTTTGGTAAGAATTTGGAATTGCAAGAGAACAAAGGTCAGGCTATTAGAATTACAAGCAAAAGAAATTGTTGGCAAAAGAATCCTTGGAAGGCATAATTGTTCATCTTGTTGGAAGGCTTGTTTGGGTGTCACATTTTTTGTTATCGGCCAACTTTGAAATGGTCCTTGCATCAACAATTCTTTGACCACTCCATGAGGAGTTGTAAACAATGGTGGGCACAAAATCCAAAAAGTATAAAAATAAAATTAGAGGCATTATGCATGCATCTCTAGCATGATTGATGGATGACAAGGCTCTAATCCTTATCAAAGAAGATTTTGAGGATCATGACATTGAATTTGCAGACATTTCTCTAATGAATTATGATAGTAGAACTTAACAAAAGGTAAGGAATAATGTGGCGACTTCACTAGATGTGTTAAAATCAGAGGAGGCCTCTTATGATATGATTTCATTTGAGAAAGATATGGGTGAATCCTTAAGGATGCAGAATGCGTTAGTTATGAAGTGAGCATGATAATAAGGATACAGAAGAAGGTGGAAGAGTGGAACCAATTAGATAGTGAACTAAAGATGAGCGTGCATTCATAATTTTGTATTGTATCAATGGAAGTACTAAAGTTGCTGATCAGTAAAGGTGCATCAAAAGTATTGAGAGAATACCAAAATTATCGTGGAGGAAAATTCTCTAATTAGAAATAAGCCAACATGTAGTCTGATTAAGGTGACCCTTAAGGATGCTCTTATAAGATAGAGAATGAATAATGACAATAATATTTCCATTGAAGGTTAATTTGGCAACTACATAGGGAAATTACTAAATGTAGATGTGAAGATGATAGCACCAAGTGATACCTTCTTCATAATAAATTTTGCAATTTACCTTTCAAAAGAGGCTTATGATCATCAAGATCATTACCACCAGTTTCATCTTATTGGTATAGTGTACGATAGTTTTTTATCCTTTTAAAAGATTGTTGAAGTACTTTAATGTGGATGGGGATATTTTAAGGGATTTTAGGTTCTAGATTTTTTTGTTGGCTATTTTTTTTATACTTTAAGTTAGTTTTTGATAAAGATTCTACATGGTTGAGAGGTCTTTTGTTAGTTGTAGGGATTAATTTAAGTTTGGATCTATAGACACTTACATTTAGGCCTAGTACCTTGGTTATTATTTTTGGTTGAATGAAGGTTCTTTTTTTGGCCATCGCTCTCATGTATTGGGACACAAGAAACGTTTTTTGCTTTGCCAATGCTATGGGTGTGCTTATTTAGATAATGATTGGATGATTTACATGCCAAGGTCAATCTTTGTAAATGTTTATGTAAGATTTGACCATATATAGATTCTTATAGTAGGTATGTGATTGAATGGTCCAATGGGCCACTCTAATTAGAGTTTTGATTATGAAGGACTACCCTTTATGTACTTCACCTATGCAAAGTGGCACATGCATTTATGATTTGTACATCTTGCAAGCCATTTCATAATGTTCACATAGTTGAGAGATTGTGTCATTTTGATGTAGAACCTAATCAATATAAGAATGGGGGGCAATCATAAAAAGAATTGCATGATGAGAAATGGCTGGTTTGGGATACAGGATGGTTGTCCAACCTTGGAAGAGGGGAGTGTTTATTGCAACACATTAGAGGAGGAATATGAATCATAAAGATTTTGGCAAGTAGGAGTTTAATAAGCTTTACAATTTGGAAGATAAAGAGTAAGTTGTGTATAAGGGGCACATCTTGATACAAGAATGATAGCCATAGAGGGCGTTCATCTAGGATAGTGTAAGTACCAAAATAGAGAGTTCATGAGGAAGATGAAATTAATACAAATAAAAAGCATTTTTCATTAATTAACTATGTTTTCATTAATGGCCCTAGTGTCTCTTCTTAGATTATGGTGTAAATTTTTAAAACATTGGTCGAAGACTCTAGTAAACTTTGTCCATCCACTATTGTAGGACCTCTTAAACTCAAAGAAAGGTGTAAAAGCTCTATGGAATGAATATGGAGATGATAAAGGAAATAAAAATGAGTAAAGGGAGGCAATTCTCTTGGGCTGTTTTGAAAATTAAAACACAAAAATTGGTGATATTACAAAAACTATGGAATTAAAAGCATACAAAGTAGTGGCTTCTTCTTACCTGGACATTCTATGGAATTACAAATTTGAGTTATTACGGGATGTACTTGGAAATTATACTTGGTTTTGTTCAAGGCTTTACTTTGTCTTGAATTTAGGGTATCTTTTTTGAGCTAGATAGGGGTAGAGAAGGTATTTATATTATTACACTCATTGTTGTATTACTACTGATCAGATGAAGTTCACTTGGCATAGAAACTTGAGGTTGCTCATTACCTGCTTGGTGATGATCTTGTTAGACAAGGTTTAACCTTGGCTCGAGCATGGCTACTATTATTAGGTGGGGAGCAATAGCATTAAATTTGGTCTAGATATGATGACAAAAAATAAAAAAAAATTAGTGTTTGTAGTAGAGAAATCACTCAAAATGGCAAAAGAGGGGATTTTCAACTATTGGAGAAGTATTTTACATAGAATTTTGGAGATATTATAAGTAGTGATTGTTGTCGATAGATTGGGCTATCAGATTTGATGAGTGCTCAATGAATAGCTTATTTAAATGATTTTGTGCAAAATTCTAAATTACCATGCATAAGAAGCTATAGATATTCAACCATTGGAAGATTTTTTATGTACATTAAGAGTATTGGTGTACATTAGTTTACTATAAAAGTTGTAAATTAAGAGTGTTAGTGTACTACTTTTGAGAAACATGTTTATTGGATGGCCATTGAATTTTTTAGATCGAATTCTTATATGGGCAACAGCTTCTTCAATTGTTTAGAATTGATACATTAATTTTAAAGCAAAGGAGGTTATCCTTAGGAGGATGACCTAAAATGGTGGCTAGAACATTTCAATAATTTGAAATAGTAGATAGGTGCCCTAGCCTTCTCTTCTGGGCAATAACTTTAGACTTTTGATTTTTAATGTTGTTGATCATGATGAATGTACTTGGGATAGAGATAATAGGTTTTCAGTTACTTCCATGAGGATCATCTGGTTCTTTAAGGTTAAAGATTAGCTTGAGCTTGGCAATAACTATAAGGTCAGTAGAAGCAATGTTACGTTTGTTGCGTTATGTTGATTAACAGAAATTCAAATTTCTTTGATGTTTGTAATAGAGGAAGGACTTGAAATAGTAATAGAGATGATGTACAATTCTTGGAGTTATTTTCTTTGTAGAATTCTTGGAGATACTATAAGCACTATTGGCTGTCAATACATGTGGCTATTTGATTAGTTGAGTGCTGATTAGTCACCTCATTTGATTACTTTTTTGCAAAACATTGTGTTTCCATGCCCAAGAAGTTATTGATATTTAGCCAGTCAGAATGTTTCTATGCATTCATGAAGCCTATATACAATAATTACTATAATAGAGGATAATTTGGAGTAAGTGTTTGGTTTTTTGATAAGCACCTTCATTGGAAAGTCATGGAAATGCTCAAACATTAATCTTACGTTGATGAGAGCTTCTTAAGTTGCCTAGAATTGCTACTTCATTTTTAAGATAGAGATGGATGTCTTTAGCAAAAGGACACCAAATGGGAGTAGTAATATTTTCGTAATTGAAAATAATAGCCAAGTGCTTCGACCCTCTTTCTAGGGTCATTACAATTGCTTTTACTATAGTCTCAGGTGTTATTGTGAAAAGAAAATGCATCTAAATTTTGTTGGGAGTGCTATAGAAGTTTGAAATTTTTCCTAAGTGTATGTTTTTCAATAACTAATGTATGGTTGTGCCTGCAGCATGGAACATTCTAGTGAATAGAGTAACGAAATATCATAGCAACTTGTAATGCTTGGTAAGACAAAATTGGGTCTTTGCAATAGACTCATAAAAAATTTGGATGGTGAATTTTAATAGGCATAAGGAGGATCAACGTTTGGGTATGAATTGAAACTACTTTTTCTATTCTTGGACCAGATTGTCAAGGGTTATTATGGTTTTATGGAGGTATTGTGTGGTGTATGCATCAAAAGAAATGTGATCCACTGGGTAGCTTAGGACCAAATCAAAGTATCTATAATGCTCGATGGACCATTGATTATTGCAGGGGATTTCAAAGTTTTACTTACATAGAAAAAGAAGAAAGATGTGAACAAAATCAATGTTTGACATGCTCTGTACGAGTTCTCCAACATCACCTATAGTTAATATTTCACTAACTTAAGATTTATTGTGAACATGTTCTCTTCATGTAATAATAAGGTAGCCATCACACATATATGATTTACGAGATAGAGATTTCATAAATGTTAATAATTTGCAAGAATTCTAAAATACTAGAGTGGCACATCTTCCTAATATAGGCTTAAACCATTGCCCTCTCCATATTCAATTTAGACAAATGTTATTGAATAAAACTGTGATGAGAACCCAATTTGAAACCTCATAGCTATCATTTCAACATTAAATTATTATAGTGCATAAAGCTTTTAATAATGTTATTAAAGGTAACCCTATCGATAATCAGTCCTCTAAATTTTGCAAAGCACTATTACAATTAAAGAAATGGAGTTTTGCTAAACTTGGTAATATTCTTAATAGGCCTGAGTAATTGGAGCAGTAGTTTTAGGAGCTTCAACTTAAGGAATCTGAGATAGGGTTAATGGAGCTAGCGCATGATCTTTTAGCCTTAATGTATTATCTCTTACCACAAAGCTATGGCTTTAGAAGAAGTATGGTGGTGATAGTGTAAAGATCTATTATGCCAACCATGGAAATCAAAACACATGATTTGTTTAGGAAGTAACTACTTTTTCATATAGAAGTAGTCATATAGTCATCTTAAAAATGATATTAAGGAATTACTGGGTACCCTAATTGAGATTAAATATTTACTCATGTAGTTCTTAAGGAAGAAGTAGTGCATTTTTTTATGATATGAACCTCCCCAACCTTTCCATCCTTTGAGAGCTATCAATAATGAGCAAGCAGTAAGCCTTGTGGCTTTAATTAAGAGATGACATCATGAATTTTTCTATGTCTATCAAAAGGAAATAAGCCCCTAGTATGGGTGGCTTCTCTGTGGAGTTTGCATATGAATATTGGAACATTACTTAGGCAAACATTATCACAGTTGTTAAACAAATCTTAAAAGATAGATGTATTCCTAAAAGTTGGAAAAACGTGGTAGTCATTCTAATTTCTTATTTTCAAGGTGCTTCTAAGCTTGAATAATTCAAACCATTAGTCTTTGTAATGTGATATACAAAGTTGTGGCTAAAAGTTTGGTGAGTAGACTAAAGATGTTGGTTCCATATATTTTTACCAAGGAAGAAATTTCTTTTGTGCTTGGTTGTTTTATATCGGATAATATATTTTTTGCATAGAAAATAGCCACCCATATGAACTTATCAACTTTTAAAAGGGTTTCATTACAATGATGTTGAACCTCGACTAGGCTCATGATAAGGTCAATTTAAAATTTATGCCTGATATGTTAAAGTCACTATAATTCTCATATCTTTAGTATGATGGGGATGAGGCATGTATCACTACAATAAGATTTGTGATTACGTTTAATAGATTCTTTCTTCAGTGGATTGAAACTGTCAAGTGTCTTAGGTAGGGGTGTAAACTTTCACCATACCTTTTTACTATTGTGTTGATCTCTCTTAGCTTATTAAGTATCAGGTAAAGCAAGATGTCTCAATTGGGGTCTGGATTGGTCCTTTCTTCCCAATGATTACTCACCTTCAATTTGTGAATGAAATTTTGTTCATTGCACTAATAGCTTGTGTTATAGTGAGGACCATTCAACACATTATGAAAAAGTATTGGCAACACTTTAGTTAGGTGGTAAATCTTAAAAAATCCATAATATGGTTTTATAAAGGGGATGGAATGCAAGTGAAGGAAGATGATAAAAAGAAAGTTACATATTATTAAAGCTACTAAATTAAAATATTTATTCATGCCAATTGTAACAATTAAATTTCAAAAAAATGCCTTCAATTTTATTTTTGATCAAGATGAAACATATGTGTTAAAGTAAAGGATTAAGTCTCTATCAATGATGGAGAGTATTATCATGATAAATTTGATGCTCATTGCAATTATTGCATTTTATTTAGAAACTCTTTAATTTTGAATGGAATTATTTAAGAGTTTGGGAAATTATTGTTAGAAATGCCATACATTATGCATGCTAGAAATCAGTTTCAATTCAAAGCATTATAGGTAGGAAGTGGTTGAGGAAGTTGGTTTATATGTTCAGGCATTTAGGTCCATGTGTTTTATGATAAAAACGAATTTCTATATGTTTTTGGTGCTTTGCATGTGTGTAAGTTACTCAATATTATGGTATTTTGGATAATTGCTAATATGGTTTAGTTGATTGCTCAAGGTAAGTTTAGTTGACCTTGGATAATTTTCTTGGCATTCTTTCAATTGTTTTATGGACTACCTATATCAACATGAAAGTGGAACAACTAATACATGTAGTAGAGCATGTTAAGGACCACAGTGTGAGCAACCAAAATAAGATGAAATTTTTTTTGCATCTACTTTGGTATTTCTGATTATGCTTTCCCCTTAAAACAAATCAATTGAAAGAGATGTGTTGTTCTTCAAACATCAAGAGGACACGATGTTTGAATGAAGAACCATTTAAAATATCATGAGTATGAGCCAAAATGGAATAAAAAAAGAGGTTGAGTGAGTTTGGACATTACTATTTCAACCTCGAGTCATAGTCATCATGAAGTTGAATTTTAATATGCTTCCAGCTCATTTTTGGCTGTGTGCAAGAGGTATTAACATGTATGTGCTTTCTTTGCTGGTCTATAAGGTGAAAGAGCATGTACAACATAGCTTATGGGACTATCACATGAACAAAATTTGGATGAGCATCTTTGTAAATGCTAATCGCATGCTTCATAGGGTTTAGAACAAGAAGTTATGTTCGTTAAATGTGCTTCTTAATTGGACGGTGATGAATATATGGCTTAAAATGTGTCTCATTTAATTTAATTTGCTGCTTTAACGTATATCACATTTAGCTTAGTAGAAGTTTGCAACTACATGAAGGAAAGGTCCTAAGCCTGGCTACACTCCAAAGGAGTATTCATTATGCTAGAGTTGTTGTTACTACAAGTCCCATTTCCCTACTCCCATGAAATAGGTGTTTCAATGGTCTTTAGGACCAGTTGTTACCTTTTATTGGGCTTCTAAAATGTGGTGGTTTAAGCTTAATTGTCATGCAATAATGCAAGATAACTTAAATACTATAATTGCTATAGCTATTTTGGATGACATGTGTAGGCCTATGATTATTACTAACGAAATGTGGATTTCAAGTTTGGTTTCTACCAAGAAAACTGTTGCTATTCTTAAAGCTATGGAGATCATTAAAACACTAGTTCTTAATATTCATGTGGTAGAGAACAATTAGACTGTATAACAACTATTATCAAAGGGAAGGGGCTACTTGCATCTATATTGAGAAGGAGTACCTATCATAGTGCAATTGCCTTTGTAAAAGGTATGTAGTCCTTCAATCTATCACCCATAAAGTGTAAAAGCAATTGTGTAGACAACTGGGTTGTGTATGACTCTCTTTTGTACGATTTTGTTTGAGAATAAAGATGCCCCTTCCAAAATATCATAACATTATCTTTCGTTTGATTTTATGTATGAACCTCTGCATGGAGAGTTTGATATAAAATTTTTCCATCTCATTATCAAGAAGTCGTAGCCTAGATATGACCAAGCTTATGATAAGCTTAACTAGAAATTTGTCTTGGATATGCTAAAGCATATGTAATTTCCATCTCTTTGGTGTGATTGGATTAAGGCTTGTATCATTGTACCAAGATTTGGGATTTATGTTTAATGGTAACTACCTAGAGTGGATTAAGGGAAATAAGGGTCTTAGGTAGGGATGTTCATTCTTGCCATACATTTTAACAATTTTGATGGAGCATCTCTCATGGTTTGTTTAGCACCAGCTTAAGCAAGCTACCTTTATTGGGTTCAAGTTCAACACTTCATCTTCTATAATGACAAACATTCTATTTTTCGTAACATCATGATTTATGCACCTACAACTTCTATCATAGTGAGGACCATTCAATATATTATGGAGTAATATGGGCATCACTCAAGTTAGGTGATGAATCTCAACAAATCCAAAGTATTATTTCTTAAGAGGATGGCATGTAAGGAAAGGAAGATGAGAGAGAAAATTATACATGCATCAAGTTGCTCAACTAAAAACTAGGCAAAGCAATTATAGCCAAAAACATGCAAAAAAAGACTTCAATTTCATTAATAATCATGTTGAAATTTGTGTATTAAGTTGGATGGTTAGGTCACTAATAATGATGGGCCATATTGCCATGATAAACTTAATGTTTGCTATTATTCCTATGCATTACTAAGACCACTCACTAAGTTTGAGTGGCATTGTTATATATTTGGAGAAATTGATGCACCATTATTTGTGGAGTAGTTCAAATATTTGCAAAAAAATATATTATGCCTATTGGGACATGACAACTCTTCCTAAGTAGTGTGAGAGACTCAAAATCTATAGTTTGTCAACCTAATAGTCAACATTGACTATAAAACATTGTGGTTAGGTTGTGTCTCAAAAATTTTTTTATGGGTTTAGTGCATTAGAATAAATTACTATATGATAAGTGATGCATCGCATACATGCAAATTAAATAATAAATCCTACCGCAAAACAATAAATAATAAGATCTAGAGGATTGTTGCAGGTAATTTAGTTTCATTCTTGTAGAATAATTGGCTTGGCATCCTTCCTATTGCAACATGGAAATCTGATCTTATCATGAAAGCTGACCATCTATCACTTTTAGTGGAGTTGGCTTAGAAGCATGATTTGTGGAATCATAATAAAATTCAAAATTTATTAGTACCTAATTTGCAAATTTTGATTCTATATTCTCCTTAAGCCAAATCAAAAGAAAGGGATCTATTGTGCTTCGCATCAAGTAAGCATAAGGTGTTGGACTCAAAGATCATTTACAACGGCATGTGTACATGCAAGATTCTCTTAAGAAGGTCATTTGGGTTTGGAAAGTGTACATGCAGCCTCAGGCTAATGACTTCTTGTGGAGATTAATGTTTAATGCACTTCCTTCTCACCACTTGCTTAGTGCATGATTGATTAAGATCTCAAAGCTTTTTTTGTGGGTTTGTAATGTGACTGAAGATTTGCAACATTGTTTGTGAGTGTCATAGTTTGAAAGAATTCTTGCAAAATAGCTTTGCAAATGATAGTTTCATGCACAATGAGGTAAGTGATAGAGATGATACTTCATTAATTGAGTTTCTTAATTGGTCATTTGGGAATGTGTGGATGGGTATTACTTGTCATATGGTTGAGTTCACCTCTTTGGCATTATTTTTTCTTTTTCTTAAAAAGAATTTTCATACACATGTAGTTAAGGATCTCAAATTAGCTGCACTCCAAAAAAATATTGAAATTGCTACCACTACTGCTACTTGTTTCAACCCTTCAACTTCATCCAGTAGGAGTTTTTAACAGCCTTGATGGACTATTTGTCCCCACTTATTGGACTCCACTTTATTATCAATCATGATTCAACTGTGCAAGATAATCTCATTGTCTAAATTGCTATTATTGTTTGGGAATACATAAGCAAACTTATTATTATTGTAGGAAAAACTTTTGTTTTAGTGCAGCTTTTTCCAAGGAGATTATTACTAGTTTTAAAGCAATGGAAATCCACAGAATGATACTTCCTAATGCCCAGGCATTGGACATCAAATCAGCCTCTACTACAACCATTACTAAAATGAACAAGTAGCTTTTCTCCAAAGTAAATAGAAGATTCTATTATAGTGTTATTATAATTTTTATGTTATGTAGTCTTTAAAACTATCCCACATAAAGAGCAAAGGAAATAATGCTATAGATTAGATAACTCATAATATAATTTTGTATGATTTTAGTTCGATCTCGGGGATGCCCCTTCCTAAAAGGCTTCAACTTTTTATTTTTCCTTAATTTATGTATGAAACTAGTTAAGGAGAGCTTCATGTAGGCTTCATCCACTACTTTATAAAGGAACAAAAACCGAGTCACCTCTTATTGGACCGCTTCTCTGATGGTTTGGATTAAATTCTATTGTAACGTAGTTGTGCACGATGGCATGACATGACTAGACCTTTTACTATTATAGAAAATACTTTTGTTTCAAGTTTAACTTATCATGGAGACTATTGAAATTCTTGAACTAATGGAACTTCTTAGATCAATACTTCTTAATGTTAATGTAGGTAATTGAATCAGATATTCCTATAGCAATTATCATAGTGAACCTATTGCTTTTTTCTATAGAAAACAATAGCTCTTACCAACATGTTATTGCATATGTTCAAGGCATGAAGTCCTTCAAACTATTCAACATGGAGTACTAAGGAAATAGTGCTATGGACTATGTGACATTTCATGTGCTGGGACTAGAGAATGACCATTCTCATACCACTTCAACTATTATTTTATTTATTCTTTGTATGAACCTCCTTAAGGAGAGTATAATGTAAGCTATGAGCATTACTTTATCAAGGAATCTAAGGAGTGTTTGCTTGGTGTAATAATAAGGAGGGAAATGCTCGTATCTATGAAGCATTGGGCAATGCTTTCATAAATATTTATGGTATGAAAGCCTTAACGAGTATTACAATGAAATATTTTTCTCACATTGGCTCGAATCACTACCCACTACTTATAAAAATTAGACAATCCTTATTTGGTAAAATTTTTGGAAGAACTCAGTTTGAAAACATCTTATTATCCTTTCCACAGTCAACTAATGTTGTCTGTGCAAGTTGGGGAATGTCAATCAAAGGTAAGCCAATAATTTGCTTGTCCTCAAAATTTAATAGAGCTCTATCAATATTAAAGAAATGGAGTGAAGCTAAACTTGTTAATATCCTTAGTAAGCATCACCAATTAGAATAGGAAATCCAAGAACTTTGACATAAGGAATTTGTGAATGGTTTAATTGAGCTAGAACACAATCTTTTTGTAAAATTTATTACTTCCTATCAAACGTTATGGGTTTAGGAGGATAACAGTGGTGGTAGCATGGCAAGCTTCACTAGGCCACCCTTGAAGACTAGAACACTTGCTTTTTTAAGAAACAACTACTTCTACGTCCAAGAGCAACTATATCCATCGACTTAAAAATGAAAGTAAGGCATTGGTGCATCACCAACTAATATCAAAGAAATTCTTATGTAGTTTTCTAGCAAGACATGGTCTAGCCATAGGTAATATGAGCCTCCTCTACCCTTTCAACATTTGAGAATTATTAATAATGATCAAGGAGTCACACTTGTGGCTACAATCAACAATGATGAGATTAGAAGCATGGTATTATCCATCAAGAGAAATAAATCTCATAGTGTAGATGACATCTGTACAAAATTTGTGCATAGTTATTGGAATGTCATATAAGTGGATAATTCCATGAAATAATTCTTTAAAAGTAGCTCTATACTAATCATTAGAAATACATGATGGTCATCCTTATCTCTAAATTTTAAGGTGCATCTAAACCTGAGCATTTTAGGCTCGTTAGCCTTTGTAATGTGATTTACAAAGTGGTGACCAAACTTTTGGTGGCTAAATCAAAGATAGTATTTCCTGATATTACTATCAGGGAAAAGTACTTTTGCACCAGGCCATGCTATATTGATTAATATATTCTTAACCCATGAAATGGATGCCCATATGCACTTTCCCACTTCCAAAGAAGGTCAATTGAAAAATTTTGGCTGGATGTGCTAAAGCATTTGTCGTTCTCAACTTTGCTGGTGTGATTGGATTAAAGCTTGTATCATTACACCAAGACTAAGGATTATGTTTAATGGTATCCATCTACAGTAGATTGATGGAGCTAGGGGTATTAGGCAGGGATGTATACTATTATGAAACCTTTTTTCTGTGATGCTTGAGTATCTCAAATGGCTTATTCAATACAAACATAAGCACATTACGTCATTGGGTAAAGGATCGACCCATCCTCCCATATGATAACATGCCTTTTGTACAATGTTAACATCACGATTTATGCTCCTACAACTGGTGTCATAATGAGGACCATTCAAGATATTATGGAGAAGTATAGGTATTTGTTAGGTTATATGGTGAATCTCAATGAATTCATTTTATTATTTTATAAGGGGATAGGACTCAAGCAATGGAAGATGTTAGTAAGAAAATTTGATATTTGTTCAGCTACTCAACATGGATGATCATGTCAATATTGATGATGGGCCATATTGTCATGATAATCTCAATGTTCGTTGCTATTCTTGTGTATTACTTAGCTCACTCATTAATTTTGAGTGTCACTATTGCAAAGTTAGAGACATTTATGCATCATTACCAATGAAGTAAGTCAAATGTTTACGACATAACACGTTATGCCAGTTGAGACACAATCACTCTTCCTAAGAAGTGTGAGGGACTCAAAATTGGGAGTTTATAAACCAGGCAATTAGCATTGATTAAAAAATACTCTAGGCATGCTATGGCTAGGGAAGACTATTTATGGGCTCAATCATTTAGATGCAAGTGCTTTATGATAATAATTACTTTCTATATGTCTCATAATGCATTGCTTACATGTAAGTTATCATTCTTTTTGAGTAGTTGGCTTTACATCCTTCCTATTACTTCATGGCCAACCTATCTCAACATGAACATGGACCATCTAATAGTTGTAGTGGAGTTGGTTAAAGAGCTTGGTATGTGGGATCATATTAAAACAAGAATTTATTTGTGCCTAATTTGGTGTTTTAAATATGTAATCCCATTAGGATAAGGAGAATGAAAGGGTTATGTTGCACTTCTAATTGAGTGAGGACAAAATTTTGAATGCAAAGACCATTTATAGCCTCATGCATACAAGACATAATTCAGCTAAAAAGGACATTGCATCAATTCAAAAAGTACAGGTGTAGCATCAGCATAATGTTTTGTTATGGTGATTAATGTTAAATCTTCTTCTTTCTTGGTCCTAGCATTATGTAAAAGCGACTAATATGTCAAATCTTTTTTATTGGGGTTGAAATTGGAACTTCGAAAGTGATATTTTCAAACTTTTTTAGGTGAATGATGAGGTCTTCTTTACTTTTTTAAGTGTGCTTCTTAACTTGATGTCTATGAATTTGTAGGTCGCTGCTACTACTATTTTGTAAAGTTTTCTACTGTGGCATTATTTCACCTTTAGCTTAACAAGAATTTGTAATCACATACAAGTAAGATTCTCAATCCAGTTACACTCCAAAGAAATATTCAAATTATTGCTACTACTACTTAATTCAACAATTGAGTAACACATACAGTTTCACCTTTAACAAACTATTTGATAAGTCTTATTAGAGTCCTCCTTTAATGGGTTGGGTTAAAATTAATTATGATGTAGTTATGAAACATGATCTCATTGTTGGAATTGGTATTATTATTTCATATGATAGAGTAGGACTGTTACTATTGTAAAAAAAACTTCAATTTTTAGGTATAGCTTCTACCTTGCAGGTTGCTGCCATTCTTGAAGCAATGGAACGTCTTAGAATGCTACTTTCTAATTTCTAGGTAGTGATGATTGAATTAGACTATACTATAAACTATTACTATAGTGAACTTATTTTTTGCCAGAAGTAAATATATGTTCTTATCATAATGCTTATACATATTTTTAATATATTCTGTCTTCAAACTAACCCCCAAAAAGGACCTAGACAACATTACTGTGAACTGCATCATTCATCATGCATTATTATATGATTTTATTTGGAACTAGGGAATTCCTTTTCCAAACTACTTCAAGAGTCTTTTTAATAAATTTATGTATTAACCTCCTTAAGAAGAGCACGACGTAGGCTTTATTTATTTATTTATCAAAGAACCTAAAGATGTAGATGTAAGAAGAGAAACTTATTTGATGGATAGGTGCATTAGTTCTGTAGGATGGTGATGTGTATATGGAAGGTGATGTATAGTTTGTTGGTTAGTGACATTGCCAACTAAAGGAGGGGAAACGATGGTGGTGAATGAAGACAACATTGGCAAAGTTTGTTTCGAGCTAATGTTGATAGGTCACTAAGAGGATAGTTTGACATCTCAATGTTTTCTTCTAGTTCATACACATTTTTAAATAGAGTTAGAATTCATAATCTTCTGAGTATATAATGAGATGCAACGATCTATGATGGGAACTAAACCCTACAAGATAGCAAAAAAACAGAAAGCTTGGTGTTGTGTAACCCCCCTGTCACAAACGGTCAATGGCGACACTTAGAATCCAATTGGAGATTCTTTTGGGCCTAATGGCCCCTGGGTTAACATTCCAAAATATGGGATTGTTCTTGTGGTTAGAGAAATGCATAATGTAATGTAGTGCTATAAATGAAGGAATCATAATAATACAAGACTTACTATGACTTGAATATGTCTGAGGATGGCAAAGGTGTCTCTTATGGGCCACATGGTGCATTAATTGTGGAATTGCTTAGGGAATCAGCGACATGGTATTAAAATGAAAAAATAATTTCATCAAATAGTAATCTCAATTGGAATGAGTATACTGAATCATATTTCCACTTAGAGGAGAAGTTTCCATGTCTAGAAGGTACTAATGTGAGTAATTTATGTGGCTACACATAGGGTTCTCATGGAAATGCTATAGTGGTCATGAAAGATAATTCTTTGAATGATAAACTTGAATCACTTAACCTAGTAAAAGTTAACTTCAAGGAGCTGCTTAATAGTTGGAGAATGAGCATTCTTAACCTAACATTGATGGAAGGTCCCCTCATTAACTACTTATAGAGACCAACATATTTAGATGTTAAGATGTTGGCATCAAAAGATACCTCTTTCATATATAATGTCGAAATACATCTATCGAATAAGGCATGTGAATGAGAAACTCAATACCACTAATTTGACTGAATGGGTAGGGTGCATAAAGATTGTTTGTCATTTCAAGGATACACAAAATACTCTAACATAGGTTTGGCCATTTTAGAGGATACAATTATATTCAATTATAGATAGAGAATATGTGTGATTTAGAGGACCATGGTAGGTTAGTGGTCTTGCATTGGGGTTAGATTTGTGGGCACCTAAATTTAAACCTTGTATTTTGGCGATTATGTGAGCTCCAACATGGATTCATATTATGTCCTCTTATTAGTGTAATTAGATAAAGAATCTATTATGCATTGACAAAGCTATAAGAGATCCTCTTTTGATGTATAGCTAGAAATAAATATGCAAAGATTACTCTTTGCTATGGTGTGTGTTGGAATGGACCTTTAAAAACAACTTAGAGTGAAAATGCTAATTAACAAACCCTTGGGTCCATCTTCTTAATAGTTTGACTATGAGAGATTATCCATTATCATTTTGACATGTGGCAAGTCAAAACATGCTTTAACTTCTTGAACACCAAGTGAATCAATACTCACTACTACGATTGTTAACAGCACTTGTCCTTTAAGTATAAGACATAATTAGGATAAAACTAAAGTGCCTATTTTGATGTAGTAAGTATAGTGGATCATGAGGAGAAGAGACATGGATGTGGACATTGAGTGGTAGTTCAATATAGGAAAAAGATGTTGATTGAAGTAACATAATAGAGAAGGATTATAATAGGTAAAGATATAAGTAGACAAGAGCTAAGAAGATAAAACAAATATGAAGATACATTGCTGGTAATGTAGAGGGGTAGTCCTCTACTAGGAAAGAAGGATACAATGGAGGTACATTTAAGCACAAAATAGTATCAAAGTAGAAAACTTAAGGAGAGGTTGAACCTATTACGAATAAAAAGCATGGTCCACCAAGCAGCATGGGAATGGAGGAAGGTCCTATCAGTTGCTCACATATTTGTAAAATTTAGAGAAGCAAGTGTAATTCTCATGCAATTTTTGTCCATCCATTGAAGAAGTCCTACTTGGTGCCTGTGAAAAGTGCGAAGGTATAGTTGAAATATTTTTGTTAAGGCAAGGAATACAAAAAAAATTATAAAGGGAAGCGGAACTCCAATGTAATTTGAAAAATAAAAAAGTAGTCATGGCAAAACAAGTGAATATAAGATTGGGCAAAGCATTGAGAATTGGTTTTAGTTATCCAAGAAATTTAGAGGATGAACATATGGCTATACAATTACTGAGATCACTTATAAAGCATAATTGGGATAGGTCATTGTTTTACGTTGATGTGAATAAAAGATGCTACGAGTGAGGCAGACAAAGACAAAGGTTGTTTATAATAATGCTTTTGCAATGGTCGCATCAAGCTTACATGTCACAGATTTTTAGATGTATTGGATTACTTGCAATGGGACTATTTTTAGGTTAAGTATTAGGCTAGGCTTGAGCATGGCATCAACTACGAGGAGAGGGGAAGAAAGCATTTATACTAGCTTTGGCTAGTAATAGCCATACATATTTCTCCATCACTCATAATAGAGGCAAGTGTGAGATAGGTAATAAGGTGGAAGTGTAATTCTTGGAGTTATGCTGAATGGAGGTTGGTTTGATAAACTTCAAGCTACAATGGATTTTATAGTATTTGCTCAGCATTTTTGCTAAGGAAAGGTAGGTTAGCTTGGTTGGCAATTATTATATAAACTGAAGTAATCACTTCTCATATCGCAACAACTCTTTCATACCTTAAGAGTCTCAAAAAACTAGATATTAGAAGAATTATTATCCAAAACTAGAGCTTTTTAGTATCATTCAGCTGCAATAAGTGCCAACTACATGTTATGGTTTGCTAGCTTTGAGAAACAACTTCATACGGTGGACCTACATGAATTTTGTTAAAATATTTATAAGGATGAGAGTTCCTACCCCAACTTGGACTTGCACATATCAACTAAGGCCAATGAGTATGTGATCATGAGGATTATCATCAATTGGGGATGGAGTAATTGCTTAGCATAAAATAATTAGAAATTAAGAAAAATGTTGGCACGATAATCATTCAAGCTATAATATAATTTGCAAGGCATAGAAGGATATTTGTTGAGTGTAAGTTCATCAAAATATGTTGAATCTATTACTGGGAAGATGTTTCTTTTCTTATTTAGCTATTACAGGTAAAATAGTTTAAGTCATGTTTGCCTTTGATTTCTTAACATCAAGTGATGAGAACTTCAAATTAGGAATATGTGAATCAATCACTCTAGATTAAAATATGAGTGATCAACAAATAATTTTCTCAAAGATGTGGGTGTCTTGAAATCAAGTAGTATTAAAAAATTGGGGAACAAAGAGCACAACTTACCTCTTTAATGTAGAAACTTTTTGATGTACTTGTAAAGGGTGGCCTATTGGTCATAGGATAACCTAAGTATGAGAGGCTATGTCTAGGGATAAATCGAACATAATTTAGTCATGATTACTGTGTTGGAAACTCTCATTTATTCCAGTTGGACTCACTATTGTGCAAGATAGGAAGTAAAGTGCTTTCTTAATTACTACAACATGTTTGGGTGTTACAACTTAACACCTATTTAAAGTGTAGATTTTGAATTCTTTGTAATAAGACATGAGGATATGTGCAACTAAGAAATAAAGTAATGTAGATGTAATTAGTATGTTCAAAAGTTATTGACACATTCCTAAAAAAAGAGAAGATTGGAATCTTCGACATGCCTAGTATGTGTAACCTAATTGTAAAGTCAAGATGTGGCATTATTAGGCTTTTGATTATTTTTATGGTGGGATGGTTCATATTCTATGTTTGTTTAAAAGAGTCGTTGCACATAGTTAGCGAGGTGACTATCTTATTAACATGAACTTTAGGAACATAGGTTAGGGAAGCTTACTATATCTAAATTATGAGATGAATTTTTTGAATTTTCTTAGTTCTACATTCTATTATAGATTAGTTATGGCTCCAAAATGCATATTTTGCATGGATAGGATGTGTAGTAAATGGAAATATTACTACTTGTGGCAATGTGTTTTTGCTAATAAATTATGATTTCTTTTGTAGAGTGGAATATCCAAGGGATTAATGCAGTCAAATCTCATACCTAGCTACAGTAATATTTAAGGAAGAATAAGGTCTTCATTGATGCTAAATTGGAAACTCGTGTGGAGACCTTTAATTTGTGTGACGTGGATCAACTTTGGGGTAGAAACTAGAACTACTTTGTCCAACCTTTGACCAAATTTTGTAGTGGTATTGTAGTATTATGAAGGAATTGGGTCAAGCTTCAAATTATGGATTACACTCCACATGTGGTTACTATCTTGGTACAATTTGACTATAATAAGATTTGGTAATGTTGTGCTATGTATACATCAAAAGACTATATAAAAAACTAACATGCTTGGGACAAAATTAGAAATATTGCAAAGCTTGATGGAATGCATCGTGATGTAGGGGCCTCTGATGCCTCACATGCATAGGAAGAGAAAAAATTGAAAACCACTTTAGCAGTAGCTAAGCTCAACATAAATTCTTTACCTTTATTCATGATTTAGATCTAACTAAATTTAGTTTTATTGGGAATAAATTTACTTGGTGCAATAAAAAGGTTACAATTGCTTATTTTTAAGAAAGATTTGATAGAATTTCCTTAAATATCAGAGATACACAAGCCTTTCTAAGTACCCCTATTACATATCTCCCTCATATTAGATTAGACTATTACACATTACTTATATAGTTTAGACAATCATTATGATGTAAAGCAAAATGAAGAACCTAATTTTAAAGGAACTAGTTATACTTTCCCTAATCATCTAGTGAAATGAATGCTGCTTGAAAAAGGAGCATTAAAGGAAAACCTATGGATAGTCTGTCCACTAAATTTAGTAGACCTTTGATAGCATTAAAGAAATACTATGCAACCAACTTTTGTAACATTCTTAGTATCCTTCCAAGTTTGAAAAGGAAATCTAAGAGCTTCAACTTAAAGAAAATATGAAGCACATAACTAAGATGTAGCATGATCTTATTAAAAATTGTGCTAGCATTGTAAGCTTAATTCAACCACCGTATAGGATCGAAACATGTGATTTTTTTCTATGTAGCAAATACCTCTTCTTCAATAGAAACTATATCCACATACTTAAAAATGATCATAGGGAACTAGTTTCCTCCAAGCTTAGATTAAGAGAGTTTTTATGTATTGTTTCAATAAGAGGTGGTGTAGCCATGTGTAGTGTTAGTCTCCTTATCCTTCCAATCTTTGAGAACTATTAGTAGTGAACAAGTAGCTACACTTGTAGCTCTTATTAATAATTATGAGATCAGATCTATGGTGATGTCCATCAAAAGAAATAAATCCCATTGCATGGATGTCATCTTATATGAGTTTGTGTATGATTATCAGATGATCTCACTGGTGGACATTGTTACAATAATGAAAAAATTCTTTAAATATAGTGTTATCTCGAAAGGTTGGAATGACACACTCATCATATTCATCCTTAGTTCTCAAAGAGCATCCAGCCTTGAGCAATTTAGGCTCATTAGCCTCTATAACATGATTTATAAATTAGTGGCAAAGATGTTGATGGTTAGACTTAAGGTGGTGCTTCTTGAGGTCACTATCATGAAGCAAGTTATTTTTTTGTTAGCCTATGTTATATCAGATAATATTCTTTTGGCATAGGAAATGGCTACCTATTTGCACCAATCTACTTCCAAAGAAGGTTTGGTTTAGCTAAAATTTAATATGAACAAGGCCTATGACTAGGCAAATTGGAAATTTGTGATGGATATGCTTAAAATTAGTGGTTCCTTACTCTTTGGTGAGCTTAGATTGAGGCCAATTTCATATCATCAAGATTTGGGATTATAAATATTGGTATCCATTTGCCATGGATCATAGAAACTAGGGGGCTTAGAAAAGGATATTCTCTCTCACCATACCTCTTTGCTATTATGTCTATGTATCCTTAAAGGCTTATTCAATATTAGCATGATCATGTTACTTGAATTTTGTTTAAGATTAACCTTTCCTCTCTAATGATTATGCAACACCTATATGTTGATGATTTCATGATTTATGCACCTACAACATGTGCTATTATGAAGAACATTAGGGATATGATTGAGCAGTATGGGCATCACTTAAGTTAAGTGGCAAATCTAAACAAATCAAGAGTGTTATTTAGCAAAGTGATGGACCAAAAGTGCAAGACTATCGTTATAGAAAAACTACATTGCATCAAGCCACTTAATTGAAATATCTAAACATACCAATTGTCACAAAAAAACCTTAGAATAAAGGCTTCAATTTCATTTTTAATCATTTTAAAAGTTGTGTCAAGATGGATGATGAGGGCACTACTGATGTTATGCTATATTGACATGATTAACATAATATTTTCTACAATTCCTACTTATTAGTTTGCCCACACATTAATTCCTAATTACATAATCACAAAGTTATAAGAATTGTTTGTGATCACTTATGGAGTAGTTCAAATGAAAATAGGATAATCCACTATGGTTGCTAGAAGGTAACTCTATATAAGGACTGTGGAGGACTCAAATTTAATAGTTTGTTGGCCAGGAAGTCAGCATAAATTACAAAACATGGTATGTGATTCATTGCTTAGGAAGAATATTTGTAGGTTCAATCCTTTATGCAAAATTCATCATGACAAATAATATTTTCCATGTTCCCCATGGTGCATCTCATGCGTGCAATTTACTTAATATTGCAACACTCTAGACCACAAAAAATATGGTTTAGTAGAATGCATGGGTAATTTCTTTTCCTTTTTGTTGAATAATTCGCTTGGCATCCTTCTTATTACTACTTGGACAAGCTATTTTAAGATGGATGTCAAGAATATAACATTTGTAGTAGATCTAGTTAAGGAGCATAAGTTTTGGAATCATAAAACATTTCAAAATTTATTCCTGCTCAATGTTATATTTTCAATTTTGCATTCTCCTTAGAATCAATTGAAAGAAATGAATGTGTTGTGCTTCAAAATGAGTGAGGATACATTGTTAAACTTAAGGACTACGTACAACAACATGTATATGACTTATAATCCATCAAGGAAATCAATCACATGAGTTCAAAAAGTGCAAGTGTAATCTCGAGTAAACATTTCCTGTGGAGAATTAGTATTAAATCTGATTCCTATTCACACTTGGCCTTTAAGAAGAGGGATTGAGGTGTCTAAACTTTTTCCTTGGGATTATTTCCTATGAGGAGTTGCAACATTGATTTTGGGAGTGCCATATTATTAAATAATTCTTGTCAAAACAACTTTACAAAATATTACTTCATGTTTACTGAGATTAAATGTACGTACATCACTTCCTTTTTTGTGCTCTTCAATTTGATGTCTATCAATGTGTGAATAGCTACAACTTCTCAAGTAGCCAATTGTGCTGCTTTATCTTTAGTCCACCATTGGAGTGACAAGAATTTGTGGGTAAATGTGAAAAAAGTATTTTAGTACAAATGCAATTCAATGGAACATTTGCATTATACATATCGGTTGCTACAACCCTCTAATCGGATAAAGTAGGAGCATTGGAGTACTCAACGGGCCATCTATTACCTCTTATTCAACTTTTACCTTGGAGATTATTATATTCTTGAAGCAATGGAACTTCAAAGAATTTTAATTTCTAATGTCAAGATAGTGATGATTGAATTAGATTCAACTATAGTTGTTGTTATAGTTAACTAGTAAGTTTTTCCTAAAGCAAATAATAGTTCCTACCATATTATGATTTCATATGTCTAGGGTATGAAGTCCATCAAACTATCCCATTTAAAGAACCTGGGCAATAGTGCTGTAGATTAGGTTGCTCATCACATACGTTTGTGTGATTTTTTTGGGACTTGGAAAATGGCCCTTCCCAAATTACTTTAGCTTCATCTTTTTATTGTTTTTATATATGGACATCCTTTAAGGAGAATATTATGTAGCCTTCAATAATTACTTTATAAAGGAATCCAAAAACTTTTATTTCTCATAAGGTGTTCATAGAGTCCAAGGAGCAACTTTTGCTTATCCTTGATGGGCATTACTTATGGTGGCAATAGGGATGAGTTCTAGTTCTCTTTAGGCCCTCAACTTTCATTTTTGATTAATGAAAACACTCTTAGAAAATGCTTTAAAAGTGTTTTTTTTTCATAAATCCAAGAATTTCACCTATAGTTATGAAATATGAATGCTCATGACATTTACTTTGAATTCTTACTCTGATCTTTAAGGTCAACACAAAAAGATCAAAATCATATAATATTATCCACACTAACATATCTAGAGCAACGGCTTGCTTTGATGACTCTACTTTCTTCAAAGTAATGATCTTGAGAGAGTGACCCAACCAGCTAAGGTTAGACCACAACATCGATAAAAGGATTAAGGTGGGTGATGTACTTAAAAAGGATGACTGAATGACCAAAAACAAGACCCTAAAATGACCTTTTTATTTGCAACAACTTAAGTATATGCTACTAGAGTTGGATATATACCACTAGACTTTCCCTCTAATGGATCCACCTTAAGAGATATAAATTGTACTCATTCCAATTACCTAACTCATTGAACCCGATGTTGTTATTTATTTTCACTTCCTTCTTGTATTAGGATTAAGTGATTTGTGGGCTTCTAGCTATCTTTGGATGTGGTTGCCATCTCTTAGACTCCCTCTCTAGAATTGAACCTTATCCATCATGCATCTACAACATGGCAGGCCCATATACACCATCGAATGTTGGCATGTAAGAAATTCCAATGATGTATCGTCGAGATGGACTTCATGCAATCCTCCAAGTCATCATGAAATGTCAATGAGCTGGGTGAATGTAATGCATCCCTTCTAAAAGCAAGGGTTTGTTGCACATATTAGCTCTTGAATTAAAATCGTTATCTAAGCAACATGTACCTACAAGAAAACTATAATTGATTTAATGAGCCCTTTGTAGTCCCACAATTTAAAATTATCCATAGTTTTAGATAAATGGCTTAATCTTTAAGAAAAACATGTGATTACTAGCAGGTTCAACTAGGTAGGCAACATATGAACTCCTTTCTTAGGAAGGTTCAATTACAAAACAAAGCCCTACACATAATGACTAACCACATAAGGAGGTAGCAAAGTCATAAGAAGCAACATGACAAAAATATCTCTTATGCAAAAGTGGTTTCAATATAATTGAATCCCATAACTAAAAGAGCTTAGAAGATATACAAAAAGAAGCACAAATGGTCTAATTAAGGATGAAGGCCTTGGCTAGCATAGACATGGTCTAACAACTAGTAAGCCTTAGAAAAAATGGCACAAGTATACAAATGATCTATAATGGCATGCATCAATAAATAACCACTAAAATGGCTTAAATGTATTGCATCCGAATTGAAAATGTTGAGCATGACTCATGTATGTACAAAATGTTTTTTCCAAGATCAATGAAAAGAAAGGAAGCCAACTGCATGCTCAAAACTTAGCAAACCACCAAGAAACATCATGTTGATGATTTTAAAAACTTGCAACTCTACAACTATCAAGTCATATTTGTTTGGTGCACATATAGCACTTGAAAAAGGTCACACAATGTGTGGGTGAGGCTTGAGACTACATGTCACACCATGCAATAGCAATAACAAGCTCAACAAACACATGGTTGAGTACACATTACACCATTGAAGTTTCATTATGACATAGGAAAACACCACACCAAAAAAAGTATAGAGTGACAGGGAAGTTTTGATAATTCTACATTACACCAACTTAACTCCCCGTTAAAGCAACATCTCATTCCTGCATTAGCTATCCCAAGCAAAGACAATTGTTCAAAAGTGTTGCATATTTTAAGGACAAATTGACGTGTGTGAAGAAAGCCACCACATCGATCAATGGAATACCACCATGTGTTGCACCATGAAGGGTTAAAGCATGGATGGGAAGGTCACCATAGTGCACACATGGTAGCACAAAACTTTCACTACAAAATGAGTAAATTTGGACATCATAATGCTTAATGTAGAGGGTGAAGAGTGGCACTTCAAACATGAACAATGATAAGCTCCTAATAGAGCATCACCTTGCATGCACTTGACAACTAAGAGCTACAAATTTAGAAAAAGTTGCACTTTGTGAGCCCCACTCAACATGAGCATCGGTTGTAGCAAGGTGCAATTGGACTGGCTTCCACATGCATGAACAATGATATAGTGTACCAAGTGCTTTGCTTTACTTGTAGTTATGGTACTACCCAGTTAGGATGACAGCCCATATTGCACCATCCAACTCTCAGTTTACTATGAGCTATATCAAGTCTCTAAATAGGGCATCACCTTATCCTTGAGCCAATTACTTGCTTTGTTAAATCTCCAAAAAGAAGGTTACACTTCATGGGCCCAACAAGCCATGTTCAAAGGATGCAAAAAGTCGACTGGCTACTATGAACAAGCACAACATTGCAGCATGCCTTGTGCTGAGTGTAGCTACTTTAGTGCATGGCTTGGGCCATAGAAATGGACATGCAAACCCTGGTGCACATTGCACCATCCAACTTACGCTTAGCTGTGTGCCACACCAAGCTACAAATTACCCCTTTCAAACTACAATTTGAAAAATTTCCATAAAAGAAGGAAAGTCACTGAATAGAGTAACTCCACCACCATACTTAAATAATAATAAGTGATTATTAGATTATAAAAAGTGAAAATATTTACCATGCATATAGATCCCAAATAGGTATGACTTTACAATGGATGCGAGCAAGTGAGGGAAATTTTTTAACCCTTTTGGTTTCTGGGGATGAATCTATTATGACACAAGGTTAGGATTTGGTGGAACAACACAATTTGTAGAAAGGGCAAAGTGTTGTAATTCCCACATTGCATTGTCGACGTTTTGTGAAAGGTAATGTGAAGAATTTCAGCATTACACCAAGGAAAGCCTCCAAGGGGTACAATGTGCATCTCATAGTACCAGACAAAGTATTACACAAAATCCCACAAGAAGTACTACATTGAGTATCTCATTAATTAGAGCAAATAAGCAAGATGAGTAAGTGAGTAAATAAGCAAGTGAGCAAGCCTACAAGTTACAAAGGGGTGTTTTGGAACATCTATTATGTCGTTGCTTTGAGGGGATGAATCAACTACAATCATTGGTAGGATCTATGTAGATCATGGTAGTAAGGCCGCTTTACCGCTTACAATCTCTCATCAGAAATTTATCTCATCTTCTAAAGATTTGTTCCACTATTTATACATAACTATCATTTCTAATAGTGCTCATGTCATACAACTTTCTAGGACATAAGATGAGTCCTTGGTGATGTACCATTTCATTGTTGCACCTACAATTAGCCAATAAGAGAATGATGGGCACAAGCATAATTTTTAAGAATGGATTCTACTTAAGGGCCTTTAGCTGTAATTCTCCACATAATAGCTTCACATCATTAGCTTTTAAAGCAAGCACAATGAATAATTGTGTGAATTAATAGTTCCTAAATGCTTTGTTGGATTCGTTTTGTGACACCTTCATAAATAAGGTAGAAAAACCTCTCTCATAATGATCTAAACCTAGCGCACATTCCTTATTGGTGTGTGAATAAGCCAACACTTGGTCAATTCTACTACATAATGATATGGAGAGCAACCATTGAAGGATAAATCACAATGAATGCTTGGCTATCAAAAACCAGTTATCCTTATAGTAACTTTTTTGACACCATTAGCTTGAAATTATGAAATCCTAAAGATCTATAGACTTGCTTGCATAGCTTGTATTTGCACTGGAAATTGGAATGACATGAACTTTTAAACTTTTGTTCCATATGAGATTTTTGTTCTCATTAAGCTCATCATAGGACACCATCATTATCTTTTAATAGATGTTCCATTCTAATATCAATCTAGCACTTAACAATGTCCTCTACAATGGTCGACCCATCGTAATAAGACTACATTCCACAAAGATTCGACAAAGCCCATTCGCTTCGTTGTCGTTTCACTAGATAATACACAGGTCTAGTAGGAATCTCATTAATCTATTCATGTGTAGTTGAAGAGGCATTATTTTCCTTAAGAGAGTCATAGTGACTCCCATTATTTAACCATGCTCGGTTAAATTTCTTTAAATTAACATTCAAAGCACTAGGAAGAAATCACATTGCATGAACATCTTTGAGGCCCATCAAAATGCTTTATTGCAATTAAATCGTTAGATTACTCATGTTCGTACTTGTTTTGAGTCAATTGTTATAGGCAAAGGGAACGGCCCCATAGGGGCCACTCCCAATTTCTCTGTTAGTCGACACGCATCAACCTACTCTTGGTGTATGAGTAGCTAAAGTAATCCACCAATAGCTGATGGGGTAGGGACTGGGACCCTCATGCCCATTCCTTAGAACCAATTTTTTTTCCTAAAGTTATGAATCCATTTTGTCATTTTCTCTGATCTTAATTTCACAATCAACCAAAGTTTGTTCACCTTGGAGACATGGTGTCTTTATGAGTATGAATGGAGTTAAAGGTGCTCGACCATCCATGTTTTAAAGGGTCATCAAGGCTCATCAATCACTACCCAACATGTTGTGCTCTACCAACTGTTTGGCTCTACCTCTAGCTAAGTTGTTTCTTAAGCTGACAGGTTGTTATGTAGGATAGCTAACTCTTCCCAAGACCAAAACCTACGTCTCAAAATCACTTGTTGTTACCATCAACTACCACCTCCTAGAGCTAGAATTTTAACTTGACATCCTTTTGAAGCTTTTGCCAAATGGCTTTCTTCATCATTATGGGCCTTCATCAGAGTTTCCTTAGGCTTTGCCCCATTCAAGTATTGTTCAACTTCTTTCTTGTTTTGATAAGAATGCAACCACTCTAACCCTTCATAGAAGATCATGGTCAGCTGGTAGCTTACCCCATAAATAGGATACCACAATTCACCTTCCTTGCACCATCTTCGTTTGCTCACCCTTTTTATTTGCAAGTTGCCAAGCTTCTTGGTCTATGATACAGGATGGGGGTAGAAAGGGAGTCCACTGGCGATCACTTATACAAGCCTCGATAGGTCAATCATTGTGATTCACTGTGACGTCAATTTCTACATCAGTGATATCTACTAATTAAGCTAAGTTCATTCCTTTGTGGCTTCACTGAATAGTAGACAAGGATAATAGGAATCTTGTTAATCAATTATTGTGCATCGCAAATTAGATAATGAGACATTTAGCTAATTTAAGAGAGTCATACTTACTTCCATCATTTACACACACATAGTTGAATTTCATTACTTTGACATTGAGAACACTTAGCAGAAAGGACATTGTGTGACCATCCTCGAGGGCCATCACAATACTTTGTGTTTATTAAACACTCAGAGTCCCAGTGTTTGTTCATATTTTGAGTCATTATTCAATGCTAGAGGAAGCGCTCCATTGATGCTACTTCTAATCTTTTTGTGAAACAAACCCCATCCACATACTCTTAGTGCAAAAATTGCTTTTGTCCATCAGTAGTCGATGAGTTTGGGACTACAATTGTCATGCCCATTCCTTAGCCCAATTCCTTTCCAACCACTTAGCTCTACTATTAGCTAAGACATTTCTAGGGAGAATAAGCTATTAATAAAAAAAACTTTTACTCTTCCCAAGGCCCCTATCGACATCTCTAAAGTACTTGGCTTTGCTATCGATTGCCACATAACAACTCTACAAATTTAACTTGATGTCATTTAGATGATCATGCAAAATGACACTCTCTAACTAGTTTCTTCCATCTTTTAATATTAGCTAACCCATGTTCAAATGTGATTGACATGGTACCGTTCCTTTCTCTTGCCATCTTAATTAACCAATGCCCATTATAGGCTCTAGGATATTACAAAGTTGAATACTATAACCCTACTTTCAGTTCATCCACATCGCTAGTTATGCCTAGCAAAAAATGGCCCACTTGGAGCCTTGATTCATTGGCTTAAGTCACCCAAAAATCAAGCATTCCTACCAATTTAATCTATAAGAATAGGTCAAGGGCATTGAACACCCAATGCCTCTAGTCATTAACTTGATAAAACATTGACTGTGGCTGTAGTTATCTTTAAGGAAACTTTGAAGAGGACTAGCTACTAAATGATTTGATTTGTCTTTCACTCTCAATCCAAAGAGAATGATAGATTTGTATGTTAGTATCACTGTATGCCTCCATCAGAGTCTCCTAGTATTCGGCCTACTCAGTGAAGTGAAAACTAATGTACGAAACTCGCATGATGGGGGTGAATTATAGTCTTAGAAGTTTTTTTTGGTTATTTTAAAAATATTTATTTCTTAAAAATAATTTTATGTTTGCATAAAAACATGATTATATGTATATATTATTTTTAATATGTTGAAGAACAAGATGATAAAAATTAAAATAAGACACCATAATTTTTATGTGGATCGGTTCACATTAGAATCAATGTCCACCACTTATTAAGGTCAAGAAAAACATCACAAAGAGAAGGTTACAACTTCAGGTTTTCTCTACGGTTCAACTCCTACCTACCAACTTTTATAAGTTCAATTATAATGTAGGCGTTTGTAAGCATAACTCGAGCTCATTTTTTAATGAGATGAAACAAAACTTGAGCGTTTGCTCATGTTGAGCCATCCAACCTAAAAGAAAAAGAAAATCACAACAAGATGACAAAATTCTGATAAATGTTAACACCTTGCTACACTTATTGATTAATGAAAAAAAGCATAATAAGCATAAATTAAAGAAGAGAAAATAGAATTTGATAGTTTAGACATGCATGACTTAGCTGGAAAACTTTAACGATTTTAGAAGAAGCCATAGTTGCTTCAAGTAGAATTTATACTGGTAGAATATAGAGCAATACTGTATTGAGATCTCAAAGAATTATCTTATTATTAGTAATTCCATTTGCGATGGTTAGGTATTTATAGAATTTGTTTTTATTATAATCATTACAAACGGTAAAAAGCTACTTAAAAAGTTGTAATCAAATAGCTTAAATATTTATTAAAATAATTTTTCAAAATGGCCAATGCAATAGCTAATAATTAGCCACTAGGTAGGATGGATCAGGCCCATTGGATCTGATTGGAGACAATAAAGACTATAAGATCTAATGCCGACTAAATGGATGAGTTATGGATGGTCTCATCAAGACGGATTTGATCTTGGCCATCCCATCATGTCTGATGAGATATTGATTGTTCGATTTAACAATGATAAAGTTGGAGTTGATCAAAGCCATAGGACTTAGACATGATAATTAAGAACACGATTCATGAATAACATATAAAGAGTTCTAGGCATCCAATAAGTTAAGATATAGCTGTGATCATCAGATCTAGGGATAAATTATAAGAAATCAATTGAATCAATAATCATCATTAGATTTAGAAGATCAAATTAGATGGTGTGATGAATGATATTGTCAGACAAATAAAGGAGAGGTGAGCTCCACCGTTCGATTGTGAAGACACACGACTTGATGGTGTTGAGTGCTCCTACTTTGGATGTAGGTAGACACAATGGACTTAGTCCCATATTGTAAGAAAGGATAAGAACTTGGACTTTATAATAATTCTTTTAATGGTATTATGTAGATCCAAATTACAACTGGCTCCCCCTTGTGTGCTCGAGAATTCTTCCCCCGGCATACTTGTAAAATACAAGTATATATGGGTCAACTCACATGTGCATAAGTTCAAATGTTGCCCAACTCGATCCAATGCCTTTCATTCAGTTCAGGAATTCATCATTAGACAATATGAGCTCGACCAAATTTGGTTAATTTTGGTACCTGACGTTAGGACAACTAGTGCTTGCCTAGTTAGGATTGCACTTGTGCTAAAGATAGAATATGGAAGAAATTTCCTTATTTTAATTATTAAAAATGTAACAGAATTAATTTTTTTTAATTTAATATAGGTTCATTAAATAAAGTAATATGGAATTTAAGAATGCTAGAATATAACTAAGGAAAGAGTTATGAGATTCAAAATTGGTATCCTATTCATTTGTTAAATTAAGTAGACTATTGAATAACTTGATGCTCATATTATGCTTATTTTATCTAATTGTATTACTACAAATCATAATTCTCCTCTCATGTGACTTTTATATCGTTTTGATTTTATTAAACTATATTTCTTCAATTTGACTCATTTCAAGTTTATTAAAAATTTACTTAATGTGTAAAAAATATTATTTTTATTCTAATTTATTTTAATAAGTCTTAGCAATAAAAAGTGATTAGTTTGAGATAAAATAAATGTTGATAGAGTAATGTCATTAAGATATATCTAATTAAATTTATATTTTGATATTTTAAAATATTTAGTTTTTATACTTTTGACTTGCTTTATGACATATTCTTATTTGTAATAGATTTAGTAATCAATGATGATATAATCTATTTCTTTAGTATCTTTGAATAAAACCTTCTTATGCAATCTATCTAATTCCTTCAAATTTTTTACTTTCATTTTGTTAATTGCTATGAAACTCTAATTCTTCTCTTATGCTACATTTACATTAATTAAATTTGATTATAGTAGATTGTTTTAAATAATATCATTTCAACTTTAAAATTTATATATTTGATATTAAAATAATAATTTTTGTTTCTTTGTTTATGTAACTCATAATGAATCCAAATTAGGTCATATTGAGATGAATCAAACATCATTTTACTCAACTTGACAAGCTTCATTCAATAAAGTTTTCTTTTTTTATTTTGAAATATTTTTTCTAAGGAATTGGCTTGCTTTATAAGATATTTTAATTTTGTTTTGATTTGATGATTAAGGATGTCACACTCGATCACCTTAATATCTTGTATATAACTCTCTTGTGTACTTTATCTAATTTGTTCAAATTTTTTGAATTTATTTGGCTACATTACTATGAGCTATAATTCTCCTCTTGTGTGTCTTTATATATCTTTGATTTAGTTAAATTATTTTTCTTAAATTTATCTTTGTTTAGCTTCATTATATATTAACTTCATATTTATATAATAAATTATTATTACTCCTTTCTTGCTAGATAATAGAAATTCTAAATGATGTCTTATCTAGATGAAACAAATATCATCATACTAATGCTGCAAGCTCCACCAATTTAAATATTTATTTTTAATATTTTTAAATACTTATTTTTTAGGGTTTTGTTAAGCTTTATGAATAATTTTGATTCGCACATAACTTTAAGAAAAAAGATGTTACACATTTAACATGGAATGCTACTTTCCTAATAATTTATATCTTTTTCTCGAATGTTTTCTATTGATTTGGTTGTATTACTATTTAAATAAAAATCTACTCTTATTTGACCTTAATATTTTTTTGATTTAGTTATATTACAATACTTTAATTTATCTCTTTTAAGTCTTATTATATATTTACTTAATATTAAAATAATAACTTATTATTAGTCATTCTTATTTACTTTGGTTATTCAAAGGTAATTCAAAATGAGGCCTAACCAAAATAAAATAAATATAATTGAACTTATCTAGATGGGCCTTACCAAAATTAATATTTGTTTTATTATTTTTAAATATTTTATCTTTAAGGCTTTAGGCATACTTTACTAGATGTTTTTATTCATATATAATTTAGTGATTGAGGATAGTACACTTCATCTCTTTACATCATGGAATGTAGCTTTTATAAATAATTTGTAAAATTTCATGTCATTTTATGCGTTCAATATTTTCTATTGCAATGTAACTCTAAATTTTCTATTGTTTGACATTTACATGACTTTTATTTTATTATATCATATTACCTTAATTTATCTTGTTTTAATTTTATTATATATATACTTAATATTAAAATAGTAATTTGTTACTATTTATGCTTATTTTCTTTTGTAATTCATAGTAATCTAAAAGGAGGTTCGATTGAGATGAAATAAATATTATTAGACACATACCACATTTAATGATCAAGATGCCATGGTCGGTGTCCTTAGTATCATGGAATGCAACATTTCTACATTATTTATCTTTTTTTTTAAATTATTTACTTCTATTTTATTATATTACTAAGTAAATCAAAAAATCTTATTATGTGACCATTCATCTCTTTGATTTAATTATTTTACATTTTTTCCATTTATTGTATTTTAGTTTTTAAACATATATTTGTGTATTATTATAACAATAATTTTTTATTATTTATTCTTATACATTTTGGTGATTTTTAATAATTTTGAAAGAGACTAGATCAACATAAAACAAATGTCAAGTGACTCATCATGACAAACTATATATAATTAAAAATTTATTTTTATATTTTTAAATTATGCTTCTGTGATGCTAGCAAGCTTTATACTTTTCTACTCATTTAACAATTTATGATGTTACACTCTATCTTCTAAGAATCTTACAGTGCAACTTTCAAAATGAGTTTATCATTTTCTCAAATTTTTTACTTTGTGGTTTTTATAATATGAAATTCTATTTCTCCTCTCATGTGACCATGAAGTTAATTTTATTTGGATATATTAATTTGCTTCAATTAATCTCATTTTAGTTTTAATAAATATTTACTTAATATTAAAATAATAATTTATTATTTTTATTTTTAATTTACTTTTTTAGTTTTTTAAATTTGTAATAATTAATACCTAGGAGCGATCAAGATGGCACAGAAGTCTTTTGGCTCATCTCCATGAGCTTTTTCTAAGTAATTATTCATTTTTACATTCAAAATGTTTTTTATTCAATTGATCTTTGAGGCACTACAATGCATTTAGATTCAAACATAATTTAATGACCAAGAAAGTTGCACTCAATCTTTTAAATATCTTGTTTTATAACTTTTCTATACAATTTATCTTAATTTAAATTTATTATATATATATATATTATAATAAAATAATTATTTATTATTTTTTGTCTTAAGCTACTTTGGTAAATCACAAATATTCAACCATGGTTAGCTTAAGATGAAATTAACATCATTGGACTCACCACAAAGAGCTTTATCCATTAAATAAATTTTTTTTTATTTTTTTAGTATTTTTTTTAATAAGGTTTTGGCATAGTTTATGAGACATTTTGATTTATATCTAATTTAACAATTAATATTGTTACACTCAATTATCTTTGTAAATATCAATGCAATGTTTCCCATATAATTTATCTCAATTATTCGAAGTCTTTGCTTTGATTTTTTTATATCACTATGTAACTCTAAAACTACTCTGATGTGATAGTACACTGCATCATTGGACCTCAGTTCGAGCATGACATTTTTGTTCATTTTAGATTTAATAATATATCTAAATAATACTAAATTTAAAATTTATTTTTATATTTTCTTATTTATTACAGTAACTCCAAATGAGGTCTAATTTATATTAAAAAATATTAATAGAGTTCTCTCAACATGCTCCATTAAAATAAATATTTCTTTTATTTTGTTAAATTTTATTTTCAATGTCTTTGCAAAATTTTACTGGATATTTTAATTCAAACCAAACTTGTTGAATAAGGAAATTGTATTTAATCTCCTAAGCATTTTGAAATGCAACTCTTTGGTATAGTTTATCTCATTTATTCAAAATTTTTACCATGAATGGGTTAAGTTATTATGAAGCTCTACCTCTATAGTTATGACTTTTATATCACTATAAGATGGTGATATTACATTACTTTAATTTACCTTATTTTACCTTTAATATATATTTACTTAATATTAAAATAAATATTTTTTATTATTATTTATACTTATTTTCTTTTATTCCAAATAGGATTCAATTGAGACAAAATAAACACCCTTGGACTCTTATCAAAAAGCTCTATCAAGTCAAAAATTTCTACTTTATTTTTAAATATTTTATATTTTTGGATTTTGACACAATTGAGATATTTCATTTCCTCTAGATTTGATAATAAAGGATTTTATGCTTGATCTCCTTAATATCATGAAATATAACTTTCTCTTCTAATTTATGTCATTTTTCTTAAAATATTTTCTTCTAATTTCATTATATTTTTATGTAAACCAAGATCTCTTCACAAGTATTTTTTATGTTGCTTTGATTTTGTTGTGTTACATTACTTCTATTTATCTTATTCTAATTTTAAATTTTATTTACTTAATATTAAAATTATAATTATTTTCATGCTAAGCAAATTTCTCTTGATGATTCATAATAATTCTAAAAGAGGCCTAATCAAGACAAAAAAAATATTATTGCACTTAATAAGAGAAACACTACTAAACGAAATGGTGATTATTATATATTTTTAATATTTTTAATCTTTTATTTTAATTGATTTTGGCATACTTTTTGAATCATTTTGATTTAAAACTATTTTGATAATCATGAATATTTCACTTAATCTCTTAGAATTTAGCTTTCTTGTGTAATTAATCTTAGCACTTCAAAGTTGTTGAACTAAATTTTGTTAATTAATATATAACTCTAAATCTCCTCTCATATAATCTTTTGATGATTTTGATTTTGTTTTAACAAAATTGATCAATTTGTCTCATTTTAAATTTAATATATATTTATTCAGTATTAAAATAATAATGTCTTATTTTTTTGCGTATTTTTTTGCTGGTTGTAGAAATTCGAAACAGCGTTCAATTGAGGCAAAATAAAATTTTTTTAACTCATCTTAATGAGATTTATCAATTTAAACATTCATTTTTAGATTTTTAGGAATTTTCAATTCTATGGTTTTGGTATACTTTATTAGATATTTTAAATTGTACAAGATTCGACTATCATAAATGTCATGCTCGAACTCCTTAGTATCATGGAATAAAATATTGCCCTCTAATTTCTCTTATTTTCAACTTTTATCTTTGATTTGGTTATATTATAATGTAACTCTAGATCTCCTTTTATGTGTATGTTAAATTACTTGGATTTGATAATATTATAATATTTAATTTATGATTTTTTTAATTTTAACATGTATTTTCTAAAATTTTAAATAATAGCTTTTAAGATTTATTCTTATTTATTTTCATTATTCATATTAATTCTAAAAGGTTTAGATCGAGATAAAACAAATATCGTTAAGTCATCTCGACTAGTAAATCCAAACAAATATTAGTTTTTACAATTCTTTAAAAGATATTTTTCACTATTTTAGTATATTTTACAAGATATTTTGATTCGTACATGATTTGGTGATAAAGGATCTTATATTTGAACACCTTAGTATCTTAGAATTCAACTTTGATTTGGTTATAATGTTATGAAAATGAAGTTGTTCTTCTATATGACCATTATACTACTTTGATTTAGTAATATTATAATGCTTAGTTTAACTTTAGTTTGGTATTAAAAGATATTTACACAATATTAAAATATTTTTTTGTTTTTATTTATGTTTATTTGCATTGGTTATTTGTTGTAAATCACTATAAGGTCGGATCAAGATAAAGCAAAAGTTGTTATGCTCATCTCGATGAGATCCATCCAATTAAACCTTGATCTTTATATTCATAAATGTTTTATATTCAATGGATTCAGTATTCTTGATGAAACTTTCTAGTTCAAACATAATTTCACCTTCGAGGATTACACACTCAATCTTCAAAATATCTTAAAATTTTATTATCCAACATAATTTATCTCATTTTTAACTTCAGTATATATTTAATTTGTAGAATAAAAATAATTCATTATTTTATTAATTTGTTTTGAAAATTCTCAAAAATTTCAAATAAGTTTAGATTGAGAAAAAATAAATGTTATTGTAATCATCCCAATAAGGTACATCCATTAGATATTCCTTTTTAATTTTTTTTGCATTTTATTTTTTAAGATTTTGACACACTTTAGTAGACTTTTTGATTTGTACCTAACTTGATGATCGAGAATATCAAACTCGATCATCTTTATTAATTGCAATGTGATATTCCTATAAAATTTATCATATTTCCAAGCAAGGTTCAATCGTGATGAAACGAACTTCATTAAATAAGTATCAATGAGTTCTATCTAATTAAATTTTTATTTTTTTATATTTTTAAATATTAATTTTTTAATAGTTTTGTCATACTTTGTGATATATTTATATTCGTGCCTAATTTTATGATCGAGGATATGTTTCTTGATTACTTTAGTATCTTGCCATATAATTCCTATGTTGCTTATCTACTTTTTGATATAACATATTTTTTTGATATTAAAACATTAATTTTTTATTATTAATGTTTATCCAATTAAATGTTTATTTTTGTGTATTATAATTTTATTTTTTTATTTACAAGATTTTTTATTCATAATTGATCTACTGATCAAGAAAGTCATTGTATCTCTTATTAGCAATATTGAGAGCAACATTTTTTTACACTTTAACATATTTCTTCAAATGTTTCACCTGGTTTTGGCTATATTACTATCTGAATTCAAATGCTCTCTCATGTGCCTCTACATCACTTTGATTTGGTTATATTATATTATTTCAATTTATCTCATTTAAGCTTTAATATAATTTTTTATTATTTAAATGACTATTTTTTTATTATTTATGCTTATTTACTTTCATAATTCATAGTAATTCGAAACGAGAATAATAAAGACAAAACAAATGTTAGTGGGCATGTCTCGATGAGTATTATTAAATTTTTTAATTATTTTTTATATTTTTAAATATTTAATTTCTCAATAATTTAGTAGATGAAGGAAAGGAGAAGGTTTAACTTGGAGAAGCTTTGCAGGGAAAAGAAGATAAAGAATCAAGATGGATATTGGGAAGCTTTGGTGCTGCTGAAAGTGGAATGTGGAATGGAAAGAGAATGTAGTAGAGTTGTGAGAAGCCGTTTATAGCTAACGAAGTAGGGAGCAAGAATTAGTTTAGGTAAAGTATGTATTCAACATGGTTTTTATGCAATAGTAGAACTATGTTAGGGAAAGAAAAAAAAACTAATGCCAAAGTTTAGTTTGACTTCATTAAATGAAAATGACCATTTTTTATGGATCAATTTTTAACATAAAAATAATTCACTAAGTAGCCAATTAGATAATAAAAACAAGAAATTTAAATTATCTATTATTAACAAAATCACACATCATCATTTGGGCTAATGAATTCAATAATCTTTATTACTTTACAAAGATAAATATTTTAATGTAAAAAAGGTTAATAAAAAATTATAATAATATAATACAATCATTAAAATATATGAATTTAATTGGAAATGATTTTGAAAAATGATTTTCTATATTATGTTAATACTCTATTAGATTATGACTTGTAAATTTAGAGTGAGGATTTAATAAGGATGTTTTCAAAATGAGTTTAATATTAGAGAAAATAAATTTTTGTGGAAAATTTTTTTAAAATATCAATGTCTTTGTGTTTGGTAAAAACTTTCAAAAAAAAAAAGAAATATTTGAGAATACAACCTAAAGTTGAAAAGCAAATTGAAGGGTGCTACATGGCAACCACCCAATACCATAGTGTGAAAAGTCATTTTTGACATTAACCATTTAATTATATTTTTTAATAAAAATCCTACAATAAATAAATTAATACACTTTGCATGATAGATTAATCAAAAAATCTTCAAATTTTTTAAATAATTATTTACAAATAAAAATCTTACAAAAGTAATTTTCTTTTCTATAATATATTTTATGAATAATTTTTAGTGGACCCAACAATAAAAATTGTTTCAAATAATGTTAAATTCAAAGTTGGTTAAACCCATTTGTGGAGCTAAAGGTGACCAAAGAAGCAGGCAGGAAAAGTAACTATTCCAAAGAAGGGCTCATTCTTTCTCTACAAGTTTTTGGGTCAAGTTAAGAATATACTACAGGTAAGCACAAAGTTGGTTTTTTAATATAGTAGAAGCTTCCTTATATTTTGTCCATGAGCTTCATCTCATTAACAGTCTCTTTCAACCTTCCACGATGGCAATCCAATTTCACCTGCATTGAAATAGCTTTGCCCGCAAGTCGTTGTTCTCTTTATTGCTTGTTGAAGCTTCCTACAGGAGCATGCACTCACACTAATACTAGTTGAGGAATCACTTATTAATGGTAAGTCAAATATGAAAAAAAAATCATGGAAATCTCATATCAAATTTATAAAAGCACGACTGAAGGATACATGATTTGTACTTATAATAAATCTAAAGCAATCTCAAAAGAAGACGAAACGTTCATTTTAGATGCAATGTTAAATTAGAAATTGAAAGCATTACTTTTGCATTTGAAACATAACCCACCTTTTTTTCTAAGGTTGGGGAAATATAACCTCAGCAATTTCCCAGTAAAGAAGAATGTAAAATAAGTTGCATTTAAGATTGACATGAACAAACCACCATCTATTTAACTCTTTATTGAATATGCCTTTTTGTTGGGTTGGGGTGGAATGGAAGGAAAAATAAATTGAGAAAGAGGAAGGAATGGTTTAAAGTGAGAGAGAAAAGGGGAGGGATGGGCAAATAGGAGAGAGAGAGAGAGAGTAAAGAAGGAATTAATGAGCATGCTCAAAGCAGTGTCTGGGTTGCCTAAAAAAGGACCTTGTTCAAAGCAACACTTCTTCAAAACTCCTGATGAAATTTTAAAAATAATAGCTAACTCCTCAAATTGATGATTCACTGATGATGAACATCAACTTTACTAATCACAATAACAAAAAACATACATGAATAGTAAAAAAGACAATGTCACGTGAAAATCCCAAATTCAAAAGAATAAAAACTCATTTTCATACTTGCAAACACCTTCATTAGATTTTAAATAGATAGTTGTAAAAAGAAACATCACTTTTATCACTTCTGCTCCAAGCTTTTCCTCTCAACAAGTGACTCACATCCTTAATGTCATGGTAGCTTATAAAGTTGAATATAGATAGCAATTCAATTAAAATATTTCATTTGATTTCACAAAAATTTTGATAGCTTATTTGAGGCATTATAAGCCTCTGAGCCACACACCACCATCCACTTGCATATAAAAAATAAGGACAATAGAAGCTTGATCTACATGTCTACATCAATTACCCTTTAGTGCTAATTGTCGAATTATGAGAAAAATATGATTCATCTCGCTAGCATCTATTTTCCAATAGATTTATATAGTTCGCATTGCTTTGACTTATGATTTTGAAATCTTAAAGGTTCATATGCAAATTAATACATATGATCTACTCAACTTCATACTCATCTATAGTGGACTTAATCAGGCTCTACACATGTAATCTCTTCAAATTTTTAACTATTTTTGTGCATCTATCCTTTTGATCATTTTTCTTGAAAACTCAATAAAGTAATGCATATTATCATCTTGTTAATAGTGTTAACTTTATTACCATGTTTATTTAAATATTTATACAAAGAATTTTGATAATACACCATTAATCAATAACCTCGTGCTAAGAAACTTGAATTGTATGAGGAATGTTTTTTACAAGACAAATTACATTTTCACAGTCATTTAATATAATAAAAATAATATTTTTCCTTTTCTCTCAAAAGATTTTTAAATCATGTAGTTTCTTTATAAGTCTTTTAGAAGATGAGGTTTCAAATTTGGCTGTGGAAGGAGCCACATATTCTGAAGTTGAGGCATTTGGCTAAGTACTGCTACACACCTACAATATGTATCCTAAGGTACTCTTCTAAATATCAATATCACACCTTAAGCTACAGTCTATGTAATATAAGAGTATTATGACATTTCTTCATATACATAAGAACCTGTTCAATCCTTTGCCAATGTTTTCAATATGGTGATAAAACAAACTACATATTTAGGGGCAAGCCTTATACAAAATATGATATGCATCATATTGCTATCATAGGTGGGTATGATATCTTGGACAAGTAATTTCACTCATGAAAGTTTGGTGATTATTCTTTGCTTAATTTAAAAGACTTCTAAGTGAAGTATATAATCCATTTATACTCCAACTTATTCATACTAGATTTGTATCAGCTAATTAAAAGAAGAACAAAATGGTTCTATGGAGTTTTTTGATGTTTTGATCTAAGTAAAATAGTGGTAAAGCTCATGCAATGGAGGTTTCATAGGCTTCAAGTGTTGGTGATATTTTATTTGTAGAATTCCACCTTTAACAAAGGAAGGATAATGCTACACTTTCCTAGAGAAAGCGAGTTGCAAGAAAATGTATAGTTCTCGTTGGCTATTTGGCTAGGACTAATTCCTTTCAATAATTTTCATATGCTTTTTGGCATCAATAACACTTAGAAACACCCTTAAAAAGTTAATCAGTGCACACTCATGGAATTGTTAACATTGAATAATATAAGAGCATAACCATAGTAAGAACAGGCTCCATGAATATTATGTGTCGGTCGACAACAATAAATATCAATTAAAATTGTAACCAAACTAAGACCCAAGATTGTCATGTTGTAATTTTTTTTATAACCTACCTTACTACTTTAAGATATTATTTCTCTTTCATAGTTTCATATCAATAAAACAAAATTTTATCCTAAATAGTATCTTAATATATTAAAACCTTAGTATTATATATGTAATTTAGAATTTTTCTCTTCATTTTTTATGTGAGAATAAGAACTATGGTCTCCTTGCACTTAAAAGATGAAAGGAATCATGTTTTCCTTAGAGATTCCACCATATAGACATCACTCAATAATCATTCATTATCAACTTTAACCCTTGGTGTCATAGGCCCACCAAGTTTTGCTTGATTCAACTCGTTTCACATTATATTATAAAAAGTATCATTATAGCACCACAATATGAGGAGACAAACATATTTTTATTAAGGTAGTGTCCCTTTTTGGTTCACTTATATTAGTCAAACAAAATTTTGTCTTTAAAAGACATTTACATTATAAAACTATGTTTCTATGTATATAGCTTTGAAACATTTTCTATCTTCCAAATGTAAGAATATTCATACACTTATCCACCTAGAAATATACTAAGAGTAACTCCTTATCTAATAATTCTATATTTAAAATATCGTCGAATGATCACCCAAATTTTTCTATCAAGGATGTTGTAGGCTCATTTCCTTTAGCTTGTTTTTCCTTAAATCGCATAGTATTATAGGAGGTGTCAATTTGATACCATAATATGATAGTATAATGTATCATGTTGAGATATTATTATAATTTGGCTTGTTTCATACTAACCAAAATGTGTTTTATCCCATAAGGCGCATAAACATCTACAATATTTTAAACTTAATTAGTATTTTTAGTTACAATAAAAGCTATAATTCTTTATTAAATTTGACACAAAAATTTGTGATTTTAGAGAAAATTTTCGATACGATACAACCAATAACATTTTTTTGGTATTATTATTTAGAAAGCTTTCTTTTTAAATAAGGACTAGAAAGAATAATCCGCAATAAATTATTTTGTATTCTCAACAATGAATAAATGAGAAAATATGATTCTTTTCTCCAAATACTATCACCACAAATTCGTCTGCTAGCTCCTTCGTCCCTCACCAGAACATCTTCCTAGGCCACATCAGTGACATCCTTGGAGCTCTTCAACTAGTCACATACATTCATAATTCAATAGTCTTTGCAACTAGTTCTTGTCATGAAATGAAATTTCTAAAATGGGATTGCCCTGCACTCCAACACAATGTAAGAGGTTGCACCACTAGATTGCATTCAAATGCAATGTTGGAAGGTTTGACCTGAACTATTTGATCTACCAAAAAAACTTCTAAATCGATCTCCATATGTGGAGAATGAATACGTAAGCAAACGTTGTCCTTAACCTTCTTAAAGACAAAATGGATGGTCCCACTTTGCCTTTAAGGTTCTTTCCCTCACCCTTTAAATGTTCTAATTGATATGATGCCATACAATGTCCCTAACCTTGAAACCATATTCCACTCAGTGCCTATTATACAATTTCCTATTATTGTTTTGTGCCTTTTCCATCAACTTTTAATTGTATCCTTCAAATCTTATTGAAACTATTATGCACTATGTTGCAATAATCCTTTGATACATTTAATTGTGTCAATTTAGAGCTCTGCATTGAATGGGCTTTAAGAACTAAATCCAAAATTACGTATTAAATAGTCTTCAACTAGTAGAAAAATGGCTTAAAATGTTGAATGAAAACTAGTCATAGAAGACATTTTCATCTTATACTTAAAATAACATGAATGGTACCCTCATAAGAGTTGTTAGGGGGTCCTATTTATGATACTATAAATAACGTATCATTGCAAAAATTTCTCAAATTTTTATTTCTTACAAGAACAATACAAGTTCAATTTGTCGGATCAGGACAGTATTTGCTTTTCATTCAAAAGCAACCAACCACCATTGAACTATGAGCCTCTCCAACTAATCTCAACTAATCCCCATTACAGGACATGAAAAGTTGTATCCCTCAATAAACAAGGCCTTCACATAAGTGAAAAATTAGATAACTTTCATTGTTTCCACATTTGATCAATCCTTATTAATGTCAATATCCTCATTATCTCCCAACACAAACTCTTTATGCATCTTTAGTTAGGCCGACTTCACAAAGCTTAAACAAAAGTTGCTTACTACATGTTTCAAATGAAAGACAACCAACTTATTTTGAGCTCCTTTCCTATATATGATGACAATGTTGAATTGTTATGGATAGGTCATGTGCTTAATGTGTCATGCCTTTTGAAACTTTCTAGGTTCCACAAGAATTGCAGTAGTTATCTATCAAAGCGTGTGATGTTTCATTCCCAACAAAGATGGCAACCAATGTTTCATGGCTTGATGTAATGATAAAATCTCTTTGTATGACCATGAGTTTCCTTAAACTTCTTGTAGTAGCATGAAATAATATGTTAGAAGATGTTCTCAAACCATCAACAGGATGCTAATTGCATGGCTTGACACATCGAATGCAATCTTAAACAAAAGTTATAAACTAAGAAAAATAAAATGTGTGCCCATAATTTATTCTTTAATAGGGGGAAAGGTATGCCTTTTTCCCTTAAACTTCAATTTCACTTTTGTTAGTACATGCAATGGCATGACAATCTCAATGATGTTTTTAATGAATTATGAAGCTTGTAGATACCCCCATGAAGATCCTTACCTCAGTAACATTATTTCGTTTTGAACATTCTCATATGACTTGCACCAAAATTGCATCAGTTCTTTATTTTCCATTTCTAGCCATGTGCACAAAATAAATCAATATCATATGCCTGAATTTGAACTGCTTTAGGATGAGTTTCTATGTTTGGAATGACTTGTTAGAGGAACTAGTTTTTCTTCATTCACAGGTTTTTTGCATGAACAATTTTTGGTCTCTCTCCTATCAGTTTCTTTCTTTCTTCCTCCCTTGTTTTCTATCTCTCTGTTCTCCTCCAAATAAAATAAACAATCCCACATGTAGTTCCTCTAGCCTTGCTCATGCACATGCTCTTGACCACATTCAAGCATTAATAGTACACATATTCAACATATAGCATACTCAGATTGTGTAGGAATAATGCCAAAAATTAACTTTAAAAAATTTTACACTTTTGTGGGGATGAGCACGAAAGTTTAAGACACATCAAGTAATAAGCATAAAGTTCCAGTGATGCTTCTTAAAGATTTCCTCAAGAATTGCACTCTAAGATTGGAGATTTCATAAGAAGAGTAAAGAAGTTGATCAATTTGACATAAGCAAAACAACAAAACTTAAATATAGGTGATACAAAACCACTAATAGAAAGCCTTTAAGAAATCTTACAAAGATTTCAGGACCAGGTCTAGAGGCATTTCTACAATCCAAGTGTGAATCTAGAAAAAGCAGACTCAAAAAATTTTATAAGATGTTTTCCAAATTAATCATAAGAGCAATAACCAAAAAGGAATGAGTAACACTATTTTTAAACCAAGTAGAAGCATCCCATCAATTATAAGTTACTATAAGATTTTTAAAAAAATTTAGCACCACTCTTATTTGAAGTTTTTCCTCATAATACTAATAAGATTTGTATTATAAAATATACTAGGTTGTATTCTATGGAATAATTAGTGATTTTCATATGCTTGTGTTTTAAAACCAAGCAATAGATGCAAGGAATCATAACCTTCAACTAACAATCTTTATTTTACTCTCTCTCTTTCTCTCTCAATCTCTCTCCCCACCCACCTCTCTTGCATGATTACTCTTGCTTTTTTCAATGGAAATCCTATGAATTTCCCCATATTGTGACTGAATTCAATATGAGTATGGGTTATGGATGGATCAAGAAGATTAATTTAGCGATTGTAAGTGCCATCATTGCAAAGAATTGGACTAGAATGGTCATTGAATCTTATTGTGTGATATAATAAAAATTGTTGGAAGAAAGGGTTTATATAGTTTTCATTTACATTAAACCAAAAGGTAACCATTGAAATTATATTCATTTTAATCACAATAATTGGACAAGTCTCCAATCTTTCAAAGTAAAAAAGGAAAAAAACTTCATTACACAAGTTGGAGACAGGAGTACATATTAATACAAGAAGCCTTTCCCTTTCAAATAAGGTGCAAGAATTGATCTAAAAAGCTTACTCACATCTCCATTACTATACAAGCAACCCATACTCATAATTGTGAAGTATCTTGATGATTTATGAAATCACTTTTATTAGCTAGACGAATAACAAGGAAAATGTAACTCAAGTCAAAAAACTATTTGATTAATGCAACCATGTTGTAAATATTTCCTTCCAAAGGAACATCCCCAAAATAGATTATATCAAAATACCAAGTTAGGGATGATAACATGACATAGTTTTTGAGTAAAAAAATATATTAACCAGCTTCCTTATCTACTACACAATTTGTCATCAAAGGTTGCCTAGTAAGATACTTCACTTTTAACATATTTCTTTTTTGAAAACAACCATGAATTGGACAATAATTGCAATGATGGCCTTGATTCAACCAAAGTCAACTTTTGCTTGAAGAGACATGCCAAAATTGCTCATTTCAAGGGTGAAAAAAATTAGATCAAGCACCAAAGAGAAAAACAATATATGCCATATCTATTACATGGGTCACAAATAAGCATAAAACAATGCAAGAATTACTAGTATTATTTTTAAAAAAAGGAGAAAAGCTGCATGAAGACTTTGGGAATGGCTCAAAGATTATGAAATGAATCTTTTAAACGGCAAAAGTGAAAAGCAATTTCTCAAATTTCATCAAAAAGCTTTTGAGTTGAGTCGTCGACAAACTTTTAAATATATGACAAACTAATTGTTATTTCTTTCTTTTTTTTCACTCCAAAGAGAACCCAAAAGAGGTTCTAAAATCCAAGCAGATCAGAATAGCAAGCATAAAAGTTTTTCCAAAATGAAGATTTCAAAGTTCCAATATATAAAAGAAATAATAAAAAGGAAAGGTCATTTTCTTAGCAAAAGCAGTAGATGCTCCAAATTATTTAACATGTTTATTGAACGTCTTCCTAGTTGATTTATTTAATGTAAATTGTTGGATAGTTTAAGATCATATTTTGAGGTTTTATGTCATTGTTCTTATTTATATGTGTGGTTTCTATATTGCATTTGCACATAATAGCTTTTAATGTTTATGTAATAACTACATGATAAAGTATCATCATCAATGCTATTTATGTTATGCTTACTGAAGATTATTATTGATTACAACACAAAAAATGGTTAGTGAAATAATATAGATCTGACATCACTACATTTGTACTAATACCCTGTCACAAACATTAATATTCAACTTTCAAATAACTAAAATGGATTCAAAAATTCATAAAAGGAATTCTTTAACTTAGTTATTAGATCTGTATTCCTAGAACATATTAGACTAAATTAGTTCCTTAAAAACAAGCTAAACATATCAAATAAAAAAGTATTTGATTGAATAAGACTATCACTAATATGTTAGAAACTTCAATTAATTAAGTAGTTTGCTTAGCGCTTGTGATATGAACCAGAGTCCAAGAATAAAGCCAAGCATAAACTACATAAATAAATGAAGATATTCATTAAACAATGCACCTATGTCACCAAATAGAACAGTAGCAAAAAAAACATACATCTTCACACTTCTCCCTGAGGCAAGCATTCTGTTCAACTACCAAAGTAACAACATTGTCCAAGTTCACGTATAGTGAAGTCTTCTACATTTCTAAAGATTCAATCTGCATAGGAAAAATATTTTAATACAACAATAATAAAAAAACTATGTTCAATGGAACATTTTGATTGGAAGGAACCTACTCCTCAAGCTGTTTGATGACCAAAATTGCTCTAGTTTCTAGTTCAGCGAAATTGCAATGATCTAGAGACACAAATTCCTTCAAATGTCATGTTGATGAAGTTGTAATTTTTTTGTAGGAATTGATTTTGATTCCATATAGTTATTTTGGAGAAATTTGATGTTCACATCCTCAAAAATCATCAAAAAAGAAACAACCTACTATTTGTTCACACTAGGGCATAAGAACATACTTACAAAGGAGGTAATAGAAAGATAGACACCTTGCTATCACTATTTGAGGAAAGGTCACAAAATTTAGGAAGCTTTGCTAAAGGTTGCTCCTCTTCCTAAAAAGTAATAAAAAATGATTATTTGCAAAACTTCTAGACATCTAAAAGAGAGAAAGGAGAGAGAGGGTGTTTGTGTAGGGGAAGGCAGAACAAATACTGAATTTAGGCTATCTCTATTTTGATGAGTTTTCTTCTAACAAGTAACATTTAGCAAAGCATGCTCATCAGGAAGAAAAAAGACCCCCGCCTTATCAGCGCCATCAGCAATCTCAGGTAAACAGCTTCCCAAAGGTAGAGTATCCCCATTAGATGCACAAATTTCATATATATGATAGCTAAATGGAAGCAGAATGCAAATTCTAGCTTCTCTTTAATTGGCTTTACACTGTTAGCTTCCTCATTTAACTTAGAAGGTAACTCTAGTAGGGACACATCTTAGAAAGCTTGTCAAAAAGGTATTGGGTTTGTTTGTTGTGTGTTATTTTCATTTACGAAAGGAACAAAAAAGTGTCTTTTAAAAGAGATTTTAATTTTGTTTAATGAAATGTGGTTGAAAAAGTATTTTTGTAATAGGTTTGAATATATTATGCATAAAGATTAGACCTTTCCATAACACTTTCGAATGACATGAGAAAAAAGACAAATATGTCCAATTTTATACAGCAAAAGATAGATAACATTGGCCCTAACCCCAACTTTCAAAAATATTTAGCAAAAAGCATTGGGATTTGAGCATGTTTTTTTACTCAGCTTCGCAAAGCATAAGCTAACAAATCCATAGTTCTTTGAAAAAAAATGCTCCCTAAAATCATCAACAAAGATATTATACTAATATCATCTATTTATGTTAAAAATGCTTATAACTTAATGAATAACTATCACCACTAATAATTTTTTTAGTGACAAAAAAAATCTTATTTAAGATTTAAGGTTTGGCTATATGATTGTTATGAGATTGTAATACCATATGGTCACAATGCAAGATAGTTAAATTTAACATCAATAGAATAAATACTGTGAAGAACGAGTGACTACACTTCGGAATATGAATACTAATAAGTATATTTAAGAGAAGGTTGGCTGGTGTTTTATTAATAGAGAATAAGCTTAGAGAAAATAGGTTTTTATGGTTTGGAAATATTTAAACTTTTAGAAGATGTGCTATTAAAGTTTTTTTCTATGAATAGAAAAAAGACAAACAAAACAGGACATTAGAAAAAGATAATTTGGAGGGAGAAGAGGTCGGCTGAAAAATTACATTGAGGACTTGTAACCTAAAACAAAATGTTTTTGTGCATGTTGGTTTGCATGTTTTGCTTAACTAGCTAGAAGATAACTAGTATAATATTTTATTCTTAAACTACACTTTTCTATTGAGATCTAGTTAACAATTACACAAACATCTAAGACTTATATTGCATTATTTGGATGATATTTAGTTGGAGAAAGAGTCAAGAATCTAGATGTAACATTTAAAAAGTTTTATGAGGTTAATTGCTAATTTTGAAACCTAAAAAACATGAAATCTTGGCCAAATCTCAAAAGCCTACATGCAATTTGTCATTTAAAGAATGAATGTTTCCTAAGCATCAAGAAATCATGTTTGAGTTGTATAAGGTGAAACTATATATAGCTTTTGACCTTTAAAAAGATGTTGTACAAAGTTCTTCACTAAGTCCATTATAATTTTTTACTATTCTTCCTCTTTAGAATTGAAACTAGGAGAAGAATGGAAGGAGAATACAACTCTATGTAGTTGAAGGCATTTGTAATGTTAGTGCATAGAGGTGCTTAATGTTTAAGGCTTCTATATAATCCAAGAGTTAACTCAATAATATTGTATTTTAAACAAAGTCAAATAAATAAAGGATAAATAGGAATGCCTTTACAAAATAAGATGCTACTAAAGTTTGTTTAATTTTATTTACTTTAATCAATATTTAAAATACTTAAATATAGAAAAAACATCAATGTTCATGTGATAATTAGCATTTTTTAGAAATTAGTCTTTTCATAGGAGAATAAAGGGATATTCTTTATATTCTCATCAAACAAATGGAATTACTTTTCTAAACTATTGAAATATATGGGCAGTTTAAAAGAGAATTTAAATAAATTTGCATCTCTAAACAATCCAACAACCACATGCTCCTCCCTATTAATAAAGAAGAAAATTTCTCAATGATAACAAGCACAACTCAAAATTGATTTGACCATGAAAGCTTATAAACCAACTTGCTCTAACATGAAAGAAATTGACAACGAAATAGTCAGTATCTATAACATCCAACCCTTTATGAAAGGAAAAGGGGGTTTCCCATGTAGCAATTATTCAACAAATCTTACTAATGGAATTGCAACAGTTAAAAACCTAAAGAATGCGAAAATAAACTTTGGAAGAGTAGCCAAAAACAAAATTACTATAATTGTGTTTGTAACACAATTCTGAGGAAGAAAAAATTACTTCATTCGATGCAATTTTTTGAAATTGTTTTAATACGCCTAATAATCGAGAGCAATGACAACAGGGAGTGATCATCAAATTTAAAAGTGGATTCAGTAGTTTAAGGAAAAGGTCCTAGTAGAATTCTAAATGGAGGAATATAACGAACAATAGCCACAAAAAAGAAATTTTAGTCTATTAATCTAAACCTTAAATGTGCAAAACCTTTCTAGAGACCAAACTAGTCAGTACCTTGATGCTAAGGCAAGGTCATAAAGTGATGGAATTAGAGCCATACTTTCAGCAATACTTAAAGAAGAATAAAAAAAAAACCTATGGATCCATTAGGTAATAACTAGATGTTCAGGCCGAATAGAGATAGGTACTTACCCTAATTGAATCAGAATATAAATCACTTGTGATAGAGAAGGCATTCACTGGCTTGATTGGTAGATGGATTTCAGTCATGGTATTGTTAATGGAGAAATGGTGACCGAGTGGAACATTTGCTTGCAATGCTCAAAGATAATCAACATTCGTTATGAGGATGGCCCAGAAGAACTCCATTTGTTGTTATACGAGTTGCAACAGCCAATTCTAATTGTAGGGCTTAAACAAAACCAATTGCTTCACAATTAGGGTTCAAGAAGCCTTGGTTTATGAAATGGGAAAATTCTCCTAGCACCCTTCAATCCTTCTATTATTTTTATAGATAATACTAGAAAGATATTCAAGTAGTCTTTTAGAATTTCTTTAATACTAATCAATACTTAGTAAATATTTAACTACTTTTGAGGCAAAGGAAAATTGGTCAAACTGGACTTAAGAATTAATCAAAAAAGGTAATAGACGATGGTGTTTTTTATAAAAAAATCTTAGAATAAGGAAAAAACAATCCCACAAGTCAACAAAGACAAAACACATCATCTAAGTTGAAGCATATGGTTTTGGAGGCCTAAAGAATTACAAGAGACTAAGTAATTGTGTTAAATGAGTTATGGTCTCTAAATAGTCCCAGACCAACTCATTCAAAGTCTATTTTAAATAAATTTAAATTAATAATTCCTTGTATAAATTATCATAAAATTATTAGTACTAAGTCCATTTAAGTTTATTTAGATCTTAATTGAAAATTAAAATACTAAAAATATAAAATTAAGATCACAAATGGCTATAGCATGTTTAGTTGTTTTTAGATATTGATGTGTTTAAATTGAATTAGATGGATCATTTGGCTTTTCTAATCTCATAAATAGTATAGCCTCCCTTAAAATATATAAGATTTCTTAAATGGCCATTAAAGAAATACAAGTATCTCAATAAATACACCGAAGGGCTACGACCTCTAGTTTATAAGAAAATAAGAGAAACATTATCGAGAAAAGATGAAAAGGGTGGCCCCTTTTCTTGAGAAGGATAATTAGAATAATAGAAATTTTGCTTTGATGACTTAAAAAAACCCTTGAGAGTGTACGCTCTAATGATCTTTATTTTCTCTATAAATAAGAAGAAATTGGAGAAAGGAGACCTTTCTTAGGCTTGATGTTGGCTTCACAATCATTACACATGGATAATGACTTGTTATATATTTATTTCAACAAATAAATGGATAATGACAACTAAACCAATCAATATAAGTGTTGACATAAATCATATACATTAGTAACTCATAAAGTTTAAATTAGAACCAATGTGGGTAGTAGATCATTACTAAAGAATAAAGCTGCATGACATGTAAGAAGTAAAGTTGAGATGATGTTGGCAAGAGCTAATGGCAAAATAAAATACCAAAAGGGCATTTGGTTAAACTGTAATGGCATCGACTATAATATTATTTTAATATTTTAGGTTCATTATTTGATTACATCTTTAAATAATATTATTTAAAATTGTAATTGTACTTCGCAAATATAAGTGACATCTAGATGATGAAGAACATCATATTAATAATAAGAATAGTAGATTATTTTAGGTAACATTAACATCTATATAACACTATGATTTAAATGTCAATGATATCTAAATAATACTTAGCCAAATGTCTCCTAAAATTAATGTGCTTTTCAGTCACACTATTTCAAGATAACACCTCATGCCACATTAACAGCGACCTAAGATAAACTCAGCACACACTTTGCTTATCAAGTACATGACAATAAAGAACCCAATTAGCTACAATGGATTAGTTTTTTCCAATAAACATATCATACATTACATGGAAGCACAAATTGATATACAAAGAAATTCCTCTTATATTCTCGTGTTCTAATATGGCAAATGCAATGCATATGATTTTCTTGCAAAGAAGGGGAAACCAAAGGATGTCAAAGAATTAATAGAATTTATTGCATAATATTAGAAATATTATAGTTTAGAATAAATAAATCATAAAGAATACAACGTAAATGATGGCCAAAATAATTACAATGGATGCATCAACAAGCATCACCTCATCAGTCATTTTCTTTTAAAAAGGCCCAAGACACCAAGTCACACACCTTCTTGCTCGTAACCAAGAATGCATTAATTAATAATAATAATAATAATAATATATCTTTAAAGATAAAAAATATAACAATGCAAAATAAATAAGAGGAAATAAAAAATGTCAAAATATGAAGCCAAGTTCTTATAGGTGCATGATAAGCTTAGAAATTGTAAACAACAAAAAAAAATATTACATGACCAGAGCATTAAACAAAAAGATAAATAAATAAATTATAATTGAATTATACATACATAACCAATAATACAACAATCACTTACAATGCAATGAACTCAAACAATTGCAAGAAAAAAAAAGTGACCAATCACAATTGTTTGAGATAAAAAATGTTAACCATGTAAGTTTATCATAACTAAAGTTTGGAATTGAAGAGGAATACAAGCCAAACAAAGCTAATGACGGCCATAAATAGTTTCAAATCTATTAAAGATGGACTCGAGCAATCCTAAGATTCTAGTTGAACAAAGCCAACAACAAAATGATTAAGGTTCATTTTGGAAACACTTTCCTTTTGCTTTACTTTCAAAAATTATGTACTAACAAATATTCTACAACTCCATAGTAAACAATTGTTTTCTAATCTTAAAAATTTTTAAGTAATATGTTTTGAAGAAAAATAAAGGCTATGCTCACATTGAATCTTAGACCTCCTATTAGGAAAATATGGACAATTCCAAATGAACTGCAACTCATTGGAAAATTGTCAACCTTTTTAAGAGGCAATAAATTCAAATGTTGTGGACAAAGGCATTAACATAGCATAGTTCTAGCAAATGCAGTACAAGCCACTTCTTTTCCTCACTTCATAAAATTCTTCTTTGTAGGTCATGCCAAGAATCCATAATAAAGCCAATCTTGTACCCAAAAGGCCAATCTTGTCATTACCATCACCACAGAGAACTACAAAACATTTCATGTTGCTAATGTGACAAGGCTACTACCAGATCTTTCCAGCTCAACTCCTAATCTATTAGATTAAAGCCAATCCAATGCCATCCCATTTAGCCTTGAAGATGTGGATGACTGGTTCATGAGATGCTCCATATACCATAAAGAATAAAATATAAGTACTTATAATGTTTAGAGAAGTAAATGTAAAACATAAATTATAAGAATATTCAAAATGGCAATCAATAAGTCAAAAAAATAACCTAATAAAAACCATTATTTGCATTCAAAAACATATAATATACTATGACTTCCTTTAGCCATGATATGACACCAAAAGACATATAAAAGGTTGAGGAAAATTAAATGCTCCAAGCTAAAAGGTTTTTGCATGCTAACCATAAGCAAGTTTGCAAATAAAAGACAATTAGAAATCAGCAACAAAAAGTCTTTCAAACAATCACATAAACAGTGAAAAAAAGAATTAGATTTCCAATCAACCAAAGGAAAAAAGCACAAACCTTAAATGAATAGCTTTTTTCATCCCTTTCAAAAAAGAATATCAATGAGTTGAGATTCTCAATCTTCCTTTCTTGTTCCAATAATCTTATCTCTCCACAAGCTTCTGCTTTCTTTTAATCCTCCAACTCCAAAGCTATTTGCTCCTTCTCAAGCTAACTCTGTAACACAAAAATTTAGTGCAATCATGAAGAATGGTGTCTCAACAAATTAAATGTCAAATTGAAAAACTAACTGTAGAGCCATACATCAGACCTATAATAAATTATTGCATAGATTAAGAATTTCTTCTTCAAGATGTTCAAAGTGAGAGCTCTACAACAAATATGCATAAAAAGATTACTCTTTTGGTGGCTAGGTAAAAAAAGAGGACAAAATTTTTAGAGTAAAAAAGAAGCACCAGCAACTTTGCCCAAAGCTCATCTATTTCCCTTTTTGCCACTTCAAGAGCACAGCATTAGTCGCAATCTTTTTGCTCAAAGAAACAACAATTTCCAAAGTTTTAATGATATGTAAACATCTAAACGAAATCAATTAAAAAAAATAAAAAGAAATAATCGAAATAATTAAAGTCTACTTAATTGAAAGTTCTTTTATAGGAGGATTAACTTGTAGATGTAGCACACCTCATTTACAGGCACAATTTTTTACTTGAAGAGCCCTGTTTGTAAACAAGAGATTGCTTTTTGTCTCATATGCATGTATCAACCACTAAAAATATGATAAATAACCTACATTAATAAGTTAATAATTGACAAATATTTCATCTAAAAACCCAAAATATCTCTTGGAAATAGCATAACATTAACATAGGACAAGCCAATAGAAAAATGATATGTCATTACTGCAAAATTATTTATGAAGTTCCTTTCACTAAATTTAGGCCAAACACAATAAGCCCCACCACTACACTATAAGTCGTTGTGTAACTAGTTAGATTTGAAAGAATAGAATGGTTACAACAGGTCATAGTAAAGCATACGATAGTAACTATTCAAGGGATTAAGAATGTGAGATAAAATATGAAAAGCCTCATAGTGATATACATCAAACTGTATAGGTTACTAATTGATTTGTTTGTTAATAGCAGGAAGCATTGCTATCTCCATCAAAAACAAAAAAGAAAAGGGCTTCATGTCATTATTACCCTTAAGAAACAAAAGTAATATGATATTTACAAGTTCTCTACAACCCACAAAATCAATCATAGCAAAGTTTGTTCTTGTTTTATCAACTACTTTTAACAAAAATAGCAGCTATGTCCCTCTACATAGTTTGTGTAAACACTTTTCTTTTCCTAAACTAACCTTTACAAATAGTAATAAAAATCTCTATTGTCTATAGCAAGTATTTTCATATAGTGAAAGATAATTTAAGGACAAAAAAAATAAAAACTACTTTATATATTGATGTACCATATGCTTTTTTACTATTTTGAAAACACAAAATTGTTCACACATAAGACTAAATTAAACAAATCCCATGGAAACTTTGACAGAACAACTTTGTGATTGTGATGGTGCAACTTGGATGACATCAAAACATTGAGTAGTGTACTTGATTGTAAAAGCTTGTGTTATGAAAAGTATCTCCCCCCTCTCAGTGTTGGTTCTTCAATAATATGCTCATAGGCTTCTTGGCCTTGGGAAGGTGCTCCCATGATGAATCAAGGAGGGTTGTCTTCTCCAATTTGCTCTTCAATCCAGGCGCTAGAGGAGGCAGGACCACTTCATTAATCAAAACCAAACCAGCATCTTTGTATAAAGAGGAACTTAAAGTGGTGTTCAAAGGATATGAGATGAAAGAGAAAGTTGCTCCTTTCAAATTCACATTAATTGGGACATTCTCCCATGGTCAATAAAGCATATAAACAGTATGATTGGAATTCAGGAAAATTAAGTTTAATGCACTTTTCTCATTGAGGTTCCTAGATCACCAACACATTCTTATTCGATTCTCATTGAAAGAGGCTTAGTTTCACTATTAACTCCGTAGAATGAAAACTACTGTGGAGCTCCAAATATGAGTCTTGAAATGGCATTGAGATTTTCAACTTAATTCCAAACATTTGTGAGCTCTAATTCAGATCTTTTGCAAGTATTTTCCTAGTGACAACTAGTCTAATTAAACTCCTATAACCTCTAAAAAATATATGAAATTTAAGCAATGCAAATAAAAAATTCAAACATATATTTAATTGTAAACGTCTCAAAAAAGTACCGAAAAAACTTGTGTCTTAATTTATATTTGAGTATATAGTTGTGAAGGTAACATTATGTGGAATCTATCGACATTCGATTTGTAGTTTTAAGAAATGAATGGAATTTTCTATGAATTTACAAAGAAAATGTTAATAAAATGAAATCATTTTAGCCCTCTTAACTTCTCCCATGTTAAAGACTTGATGCATATGTTTGGAAAACATTGGGAGAGAAGAAAGAGAGGAAAACCACAAAGAGAGAAAGAGAAGAGTTTAAGAGGAAGAGGGAAGAAATCAATATGGTCATTTCAACAAAAAAACTGAAAAAAAAGGAAGACTACAAGAAATAAAGAGATTTTCAATTTTGTTTTGTAGGTATAACAATAAAGATAAAGATCTGGTCCACACACTTTACTTAAAACATGTATTAGTTAATTTGAATGTTAAGAAAGGGTTTCATATGAGTTCCCTAAGAAATTGAAATTGCTGGAGATCATTACAATTTTTTAGTGTAATGATCGTATGAGACAATCGTTTAGATTGTACTAGTATGACTCTAGCAGCTGGAGTTGGGAAGCTTTTGGGCCTAAGTGTGAAAAGGGAGAATGATAAAAAAAATTGTATTGGTCTGATCATATGAACATATAGTACGATGGTTTACCAAAAAATCCTTTGCATTTGAAAATTTTGAGACCACAAGTCAATTTGATAATTTAAGGTTATCAAAGCAGTACAACAAGATGATCATACCAATATGACACGAGTAGATGTTAAAGATCACACTAATGCAAAATGGAAATCAAAGAATATAATAGCATTTGCAAATCCTTTTTCCCAATGAAAATGTGTTCATCAATAAAGACATAAAGACAAGACAAGTGATGTAAGTGTTTCTACTTCTAAGTTGGATAAATCTATTCTTCCTAAATCTGCCATAAAGAGTGCATTAACAGCACATGAGAAAGCATATAAAATGATACTAAAGATAGAGAGAAATAAGACAACATTAACAAAGCCCACTACATTTACTAAATAACCCAAACAAAAGAAACATATATTAGAGATGCACATGTTCATCTAAGTAGAAGCTTGGAGAAAAACTTATAATTTATAGTCTTTTGTAAAAGAAGTTGATGTAGTTAATTGAACCAAAACCCTTGGATATATCAACATTTATAAAAGACCATTTTAGATTATTTGGCACTAACTTTCTAAACAAGTTTTATAACCAACTTCATGTTATCATGAAGCTATTAGCTTTGATAAAAGCTACTTACACTTATTGGATAATGTTGGGAATGATGGGGAGGAATCTATTAGCCAAAATTTTTGTAATGATCTTATAAATAAAATTCTAAATAGATATTTTTCTATCCTCTAAGATTTATTGGGCAATAATTTCCTTTGCAATAAGCTTGACATCTATAGCACAATTGTTGCTGCAAACCTTGTTGTAACAAAGGCCTGAGTGACAACCTTAATGAAGTTCCTCCAAATGATATCCAAACAATCCAAAAAAAACTCAATAATGAACCCAACTAATCAGATAGCTTCAAATTTAAAAAAGGATTGATAGTTTCAAGAACCTATGAAGATCAATGCTTCAAAAGCCTATTGATTGGAGATGATCAACCCAATTGAGCACAAAAGATAAATTAGAGCCCAAAGTAGTCTATGAGGATGTCAAAAATAAAGGGTTGTATTCATCAGGACACCAATAAAAATAGTCATTCCAAGAGAATTAGATTCCTTCCAATATTTTAATCACGATAAAATAAGTTTAGGTTGTTTTCTTCAACGCGCAACCAACAAAATAATGCATGTTGAGCAATACACATGAGATAAACTTCTTAAACATAAGGATGTCAAGTTAACATTTTCTTTCCTTATAAAGCAACCAATTATGCAAGGAGAAGATGCTCATGTGGAAAAGAAAAAATCAATCCTTTCATCGAGGGATCTAGACCCCTTTCGGAACTTGCAAAACAATTTAATAAAGTTGAGCTTGGATAAGTAATGTTGAGGGCCATCTCACAAGGTAAAATCCCTTGGTGCTCCATAATAAGTAATAAAAAACCCTCTATCAAGAGGCCCAAGTTCCAACCACCTAAGTAATAATTACAGCTATAACAAAAACCTTTATTATGAAATAGCCTTAAATTATCAAAAATGTTGTAGAATTCAACATGATCATGTTTGATCCTAAGTAAAGCAATAATAGATACTTAAAGGACTTAAGTTTATCTCTATATTTATAGATCTAGGAGCTGTCATGCCAACATCTAACATTCAAACAATGAATGTTTGAGAGTTTATCCACTGGGCTAGAGAGAAGAATCAATAATTCATGAGCAAATGAAGGGAAGCAGAACCACCTCTTTTTAAGGGACGATGGGCTTAACTGTGTTAGATTGAGTCGCAATCAACTTCAAAGGACAAATCTTATAACTAATGGCTATCACCATATGACATAGTCAGAGTTAGATGATCACTCAATATAATCAATGGCATCTACAACAAGATGTTGCATGGTGGCCAATGGCATAGAGTCATGTGTAGTACAATCACCACCAACTTAACGAGAATCCATTCCCCGTATATCAATGGTGTCCTACTCTTGCTTTCCACGCCATGGCCTCAAAAAGTTGAATGTATGCTAAGAACTAGCATTTTAATACAATACCTAAAAAGGGAACTAAACCATTCACCTCATATTCCAATGACAACTCTAAGAAGATGTCAACACCACAATTCTAGCATAGTTAAAGTTAAGTTGCTACACAAGGTTTGCTTGGAAAATGAATTGACTTTTAAACAATTGCAGATGGCTTTGGAAAACGTTTCATGTAATAATTTGTTAAGGGAGAGGTTGGAAGGGGTAGGGTAAACATGAGTGTTGTATGTATAATAGGGAACGTAGTTGAAGTGATTGCAACATGAAGGGTAGTAGAAGTGGATGCTAGTGCCATGGTTGTGGGAGTGAGTGGGTACAACTTGTGCCTAATTCATTAATTTAGAAAGGTGAGTTCTAGCCTTCATCTTGAGATAAAATTGTTAGTAGAAAGCTGGGAAAGAGCATGGTATACAGGACAAAGGAATAACAAGATAATGAGATACGGTTTCGAGAGGCAAAGAAATGATGCGTGGTATAGTACCTAACAAATCAAGGGATGATTGACGAGGGCAAGGATCAACTAGTTCGAACAATGATAGCTAGTAATGAATAAAAAAGGGAGCTTTCCCACAAACGAGGCATTGCAAAGATGATAGAGACATCAAAACATAAAGATGATGAGAACAAAGAAAGGAAGCATAAAGGGAAAGAACAAAAAGACATGAAAAATGGTAAAACACAAAAGGATGGAATGCTACGCAAGTATAATGTCAACAAAAGGACATGGATTGCAAAGTGGGACCATATAAGAATAACAATGATTTAGGCAAGATGAGGTACTAACACTGACAATTTTAAGGATGGGGAGGTCTTAAAAATAATTTGTAAAATGGAGAAAGATCATTATGAAGTTAGTAACTAGAACCTCCATAATGTTTTTGTTATTATTAAAAGTAATGTAAATTATTTATCAAAAATGTAGGAAATATGCCAAAAAAGAAATGGCACATCATAAGGTGCTTATCATTGAACAAACAAAGTGATAGCTTTAGAGTAATTTGCAATCAATTTCAAACAACTATGAAGCATGAACAAATTGCAAAAGTAGGAATCAAAAGGATTTGGAAGCTCCAATTAATTTTTGAATATTCAAGGTACTAATCAAGATATTACATTCCAACTCATTGAATTCAAAATTGATTAAAAAAATCAAGGAAGAGATAAAGCCATGAAAATCAATGAAACAACACGAAGCAACAAGACCAATTTCTGGGCCATTCCTTGAGACATGCTATAAGCTGTCGAAGCACTCATTGTAGTGCACTGACCAAGTGCCGCACGTGAAGCTGCATGAGCACATGCAAAAGGGCACAACACACCAGGCAAGTGCTCTTGCAAAGGGTGGACACATGTGTAATGACCAACTACATGCATGCTTTGCATGCAAGAATAATAACCACTCTACTGGAAATCCCACTGACACAGAAGTACAGATGCAAGGTGTGGGGTGTACATGAGTAGATAGACTAGAATAGGTGTAGAATTTTAAATTTTTTTATTGAAATCACATCTTTTTTGTTTTATAATTACGTATTATACCCAAACCTCTATCAAAAAGAGCGATGAGAATGTTTGAAATAAATCAAAACTTTTAAAAATAAAAACTTGAAAAATTTAGGGAATTCTAAGAATTAGAAGTTTATGAATTAAAAACCACTAGAGTTGATTCTTAGAGAATTCAATCTTTTTATGAAAAAAATCCTCCTCTCTCTTCACTTTGTTCCTTTGCTTCTTGCCATTTTCACACTTCCACTTCCACCGTTGCTATTTTGAAAAGCAATTCTGCTAATGAGGGCTCAAGATGAAAATACATTGCAAACAAATCAAGTACTTAATTAAATTAAACATGAGTTCATTGGATATGGGCAATTGATTTTTTTCCCTTGGATACATAGAACTGGATATGGATAGCATAAAATGATTTAAGGCTGCACAAGTTAGTGGCTAAACTATGAAAATATTATTAGCCAAAGCTTTTAAGGTCCTAATTAATTTTAATTTATGTCTGCTATGTTAGGCATCTTTGATGACCTTAATAGCCCACTACCTTATATTTTAACTATTATCAGTTCAATTGCACAGGCTATATAGGAATTGATGCAATAAATTCCTTAGTAAATTTAAATCTAATAAATTGAATAAGGAACCTATGAGAGTGTGATATTACAAATCATAGTAGTATTTATGTTTCCAAAAAGAGAAGGTTACGAAATGTGAGTCAACTTGTTGTCCCGAAATGGTACATGACAACTAGTTCACATTCTTCAGTGAAAGACAACACATGAGCCATATAATTGATAAGTAAAATTATAATGATGCAACATACCCTTGCCTTTCAACACGATCACTTATTTTTTTAATTATGGTACCAAGGGTCATCAAGCACTCATTTATATATCAGCCTTCTCTCTAGCGCACACCTTCTGCACCAGTTTTAACAACACATTCTAATCTAGCAAGATCCGCCAAATTATATCAAAAATTAAAGTAAAATGTTATGCAAACAATCAAGAATTATTCCAAAAAGAAGAATAAGAGATGACAAACAAACAAAACCAAAGCATGATTATTTTGCCACTAAAACAACATACCAGAATGGATACATAAACAACATCAAAATGATTAATTGAATAGCCTTGTCCACCTCTTTTCTTACTTTAAACAATCAAAAATTAAATTTAATTATTTGAGATACTTAAAAAAGTTCAATAGAAAGCACGGTCACAAACAAATATACATGCCATACCAAAAATTGTATGGGAACGGCTACTGTAAGGGTTCATGTTTGTCTCCTCACGGTGTCGATTAACTATAAAATAAAAGAAATTGTGCCCTTAAGTTGCAATGCTACTACGATATAATTTAAAAGTGGAAATGACGTTTGGCCTTACATTCACCAAATTCCATGGATTGAATAACTTTCTTAGGTGATGTAACAATCTCCTCTTTCAAACTAGCAACATATAAGCCCCTCTTCATAAATAAGGTAGAAATTATAATTTAAATAGAAATAAAAAAGTTCATAGTGATGCAACGTAGAACCATATGGAACAAATTGGAAATATACCTCAAGTGATTCATGAATTTGCAGCTTTCGATGCCCTATAGCCAACAAGTCGTTGATCTTTTCATATTATATCTCCATGCAAGACACTCAAAAAAAGAACTATCTATCCAGTTTTTGAACGACAAAAAACTAAAGCTAAAGAGTTATGTAGATAGCACAAGATTAGACTAATTTTTACATAAACTTTTACTCCTTTTAGGGATGAAACATTAAGCTAATAGTTACAAGCAGATCTATGTCTAGAAGTTGTAAAAGAATCTTAATAGTTAGAAGCTTCTATGCAGTAAATGAGGACATGGATGTTAAACTATTTCATTAGTTCAAAAAAGCAAGTACAATAAAATCCAAAAATTAAGATAAAAAACAATACTCTAAAAAGAACACATAAGAAAAATATAAAAAATAATGACAATAAAAAAATTATGAAAAAATATTGATAAAAAGGTTGGAAAGATTAATAGTTGTAGAGGTAAACCACCTCTTGATAATTCTAAATAACTCATGTACAAGAAGCAGTATGATTCCCAGTTGACTAGCAGATTCTCTCATGGTATATGTCTTACCACTACTTGTTTGTCCATATGCAAAGACTATACATGTTAGCAAAACATTTTATAGATAAGAAACAGCATGTAAACCAATTATTACTCAAAATGCTATCTACAACATGTGCACTTAACCAAATCCAACCACTAGAAGAGAAGATAAACCATAAACTGAAATATAAGTTTCAGAAAACTATACCTATTTGAGTGCATCAAACAAGAGGAACTTATATAAAAATTAAAGAATTAAACTCTTTCGCTTAAAATTCTTAAGTTCACATAAAATAATTCCAAAGTTTGTAGGCTTACCAAAATAAAATTTTTGACATATTCTACAATGCAAAATACATATGATTAGATTTGTAACCAAAAGTTCTCCCAAAACATGATTATTCAATTAAAAAAAATAGACTTTAGGGAGGACACCATTTATATAATTTTATTACTCTAAGCTATAGTCCATATTAAGGAATCACTAGCAACTCAGAACAAATTTCCTCCACTTTTTTGTTGTGCCTTTAAAATTTGAGCACTCAAATGAAAAACATATATGTAATAAATCTAGAAAGAAGAAAAGTTAGCTAATCCATGTCAAATAAAGAGCAACTATTGTTTGACTAAGTAATGTTAAGATATGACTTTAACATCATAATGTAGTATACTTTATTCTTCCCTTAAGCCATCCAAACAACTTTCCTAAGGATATATTTTAAAAGCTTGAACATGTTCCTCATCAAAGGAATTGTTTTCATCAAACATTGCTTCTAAATACCTCTTTGATTTTATAATCTTGAAAGAAAACTTGCACCTTCAAATAATTTGATTCTGCCATGTCATAGTTGTTTACGATTTTCTTTCTGTATACACCCAACATTAATATTTCCAAGAACCAGTGTCAAATATACTCCTTTATAATTAATGTAAATTATATATCACATTTTTCCAATGTTAACATACCAAATACATGTAAGTAATATCTACCATAGCAAACAATTAACAAAATAGTAAAGATGTGTATATATGCTTGTTGACCTAATGTCCAATTTCTTGAATTCAAACTACATAATATTATTACTTAATTAATACACTTAAATGATTAAATGTAGCAAACTAAATGAGATGAATTGGAAGCCTGAACAAAGGAGTTAGACAGTGATCAAGGAAACCAAGTCTAGAAACTGTGGATAGAACTCTTTAGAAGCTATGACTAAGATCTCAAGTAGTGAATCCAAGGTTTGTTAAGTTTTGAGTGCATATCAAGGATTTGTGGAGTTCAGTGACTTCAGCATTATATTTCTAGTTTTCTTTCTCTCGTTCATTTTTGATGGTTTTCGTTCAGGTTGCTATTTCATTTTTGCTGCTTTCTTTCTTTGATTTGTATTTTTATAGAAAAGATGATCTCCATTGTTTTTGGAACTTCTTACATGTGGTAAATTCATGCTCTGAAGTATGGACTTCTCTCTATGAAAATTTCTAGTCACAGTACTGTTCACTGATGTTTTCTTGAATTTCTTGAGATCTCGTGTGATCACCTAAACTGTACGGATTCTAATGTGGCATGCTTAGCTCATTTTATGGATGTCCCATGTTTTCTTTCCTTGCTGAAAAAATGCCATTTAAATCTAATTGTTCACTATCTTCTTTAAAAATTCTTTCAGATTGACTAGTCACATTTTTGGACATGGATAGGCATGTAACAAAAGCTAAGTAGATTGTCCAATATCATTGAACCTTAATTTCAAGAAAAAATGCATGCCATCCTAAGAACTACTCTACCACACTTTTCAACGTATCAGTTCAACAGATCAGGCAATCAAACCATAGAATTGCACGTTTTAAAACTGTTTACTAGTTCAATGAGTTTCTTCCAAGTGTAGAATATTTAAACGAAGTGAAGGGCTATGTTATGCAATTAAGAACCTATGTAAAACAAACAAAAAAAATGACATGAAGCCCAAACAAAATTGTTTTTATGTTAATGCATCCATTAGAAGGAATGCATTGTATTGTATGAATAAAGTGACAAGTGAGCACAAGCTCTACACATCCGGATGTTGTCTTAAATGAGCAAGAGCTACCGCATTATCTTCGATGACTAAATAAAAAAGTTAATCTAAGACACAAGAATTATTATAGGATATTAAAGTATATGTACTTTAGTTAAAAAGCTAATGGAATTTTTTAATATAATTATTCAATGAAAGACAAATATTGTGTGTTCAAAAAGCAAAGTAGATATGAGACAAGGCAAAAGAATTTAATCCTTTAGAATTTAAGTTTTGACAATTAGGTTAGAAACATGCTAGAAATAGAATTGTCATAATTTTGAATAAAAATTTAAATGGTGTAATAGATGTTGTGAGGATTAGTGAAAGGATCATAACTTCAAAGGTCATTATAACAAAGAAAGCTTTAAATCTTTGCAATGACCACTCCTAAAAAAGGACTAAATATGTTAAGGAAAAGTTTAGATGGTTTTGGAAAAGTTAATACTAAGCTTTCATGAAAACATTTTTAATTTTAAGAGACATAAATAACATATTGGTAAAAACAAGAAGACTTTAAACAATATCTTGGTGGTTATGGATTGGGAAAGTTAACAAAGATAATAAAATTATTTTCTAGTTCACTTTAGCATTTAATTTTATGATTGCTTGTATTTTCCAAAGGAAGAAAAAGAGCATTAATTACTTGAAAAGAAAAGTCTCTTAAACTCATTGATTGTTTCCTAAAGAGAAAAAAGAACTTTTAGATTGTAAATATTTTAAGGTGATACCATGAAATTTTTGACCATTCAACATCAATTAGTGATCCAAGATGTCCACTTTAAAAAGCACAAGAGATAAAACAAATGAATTACCCAAGAAAAGAAAATATTATCTTGAAGACAAAAAAAGAAATTTATTCAAGAATAAAAGTCTTAGATTTATGTTCTAGGAGGTAAAGCAAAACACAAATCATATGCAAGATCACATTGTCAATTATATTGGTAATACAACTGAGTTAGTGAGTAGAAGATTTAAAAAGTGTGCCCAAAATTTTCAAAACATCAAGTTGGCAGAAACAAGAAGTAGAAATTGAGGTTAAAAAAAATTTCTTATAGAACATGACTCATGTGTATAAATATGGAGAATTCAAAGAGATATGCACTCGCAAGAAAAAAGTCACAAAGTAATGATACAAAGAAACCAACTTCAAAAACTTGCATAAGAATTTGAAGAATAGAAAGAGAGAAAGTTACATATATCAACCTACCAAAAAAAATTGAAAACCAAATATCTATGTCAAATAAAATGGATCAAGATTGTCTATCAAAAAGCACTAATAGATGATGATTATATTAAAATTGACATGAACAAGCTACCTTCATTGGCTTTTCAACGAAACTTTTGTCAAGAAAATTGATCAAGGGAAATATAATGCACATAGACCTTAACTTAATATATGTTGAGCTCTATACCTACTTCCTATCTTCATAACCACAAGTTAACCCTCAAGGACATCCTTTGATAGCTTATCTCTATCGCACGAGTATCAAAAACTTTCCACTAATGATTAGTATTCATAATCAACACCTTCAACTAAAGCATAAATGGATTGTAACAGTCATTGATAACCAATAGACAAGCTTATAAACATCTCTAGGTCATAGAGAAGCTTCATCAATTAAGTTCAACATTCTCTCAAAGCAAGCTCTACCCTGAGACAATTCATCATGCATTTTCTCCACACTTCGACAAATTTTCTAACATGCGTTCCTAATTATAAAATATTGGAACTTCCTCCACACAATCCTATCATGTTAACCTTATATAAAACCTCAACGACATCAATTATATCGTATACCTCAAAGGCATGCCCATTTGGCACTTGAGACATCAAGTATGGCTTTAATATAATACAAAAAATAGAAATAAACCTAAACCAATAATGCCAGGCACTACAATGTGCCTCTACCTTCCAAATAAGACTGTCTTCTTAATCAAGAAAATTTTTGCAGAACAAATCTCCACTAATTTGCCTTCCATCCAAATACCCAATCTTTTACATATCATAATTGCCTTCATCGACAACTCTTTCCACTTTCTTTATTTGTTTCATCATTTCTTAAAGCCACAACCTCCTCCTTGCAACAATGGAGCTCCATTAGCAACTACCATAAGAGGTCACAAGGTTTCCTCATTGCAATCGATTCCACCATAGTCAACTACTATGAGTTCACTTCCATATCCCTTGTCTTGCCTTTCTTCCTTTTCTTCTTAACTTCAACTTGTGAATAATCTCATATATTATCATATGGATTCTAATTCTCCTTATTTAGCTAATTGATTAATTAATGCTAATGTTTTAGTAAGGAAAAAAAGAAATCTATGGCATTATTTTCCAAGTTCCATACTTACAGGAACAAAGATTTAAAATAATTTATTAAATTAATTTTTTTGGCTTAACAATTAATTCGATATTTTGTAAGAAAACAACTAATGGTGTTATTCATGTAATTTGAATATGTATTTTACATGAATGTCATACTTAAGTAGCTCAAGTCGAACTTGGCTCGAGTAACTTTGCAAATCATTGGGTGTTCAAATCAGAATTGTGCATTCCATGATAATTAGATTTACCCTATTGTTCCCCTAATTATTTACACCAGAAGATGCATGCTAGCACTATATCACATATAACAACACCTTGGATGATTGTATATATGTTGCATTGCATAGAACAACTACAAAAACTTAGTGGACTTTTAAGTGAAACTTCTAATACCACAACATACCTTACTGTTTCCAAGAGTAAGACTAACTAATCACCCAATGCAAATATCTCCAAGAAAATAAAGGATATATATCATTCCTTTGAGACAAGAAAAGATGAAGATGTTCCAACTAGCAACAAATGATAATTTGATTCACATAGAATGGTCCCTTTGGAGTATTTTATGCAATGAATGCACAACTCATTTGCTTGATAGTTGTCAACTTTTTCATTATAAACTATCAAAATACCGTTGTGCTAGTTATTAAGAAAGCATCTCAACATCTTTTTCGTAGGTATGATCAACATTTTTACAATTGATGTCAGAATAAGTGAACCTATTTGTGACCCTCTTAAAAACTAAGTAGTTTGCATTTATACAAACCTTCGCAATATGAACTCTCTCAAACATGGCCTTTTCAACCTTTTACAAGAAGCCTAATGCAAGTGTACTTATTAAGATACTTAAACAATATTTTCTCACAATTTCATAACATAAACAAGTTAGAGTAAAAAGCTTAGTTGATTTGATGATCTTAATTCCAATTAAAGTTGTAGCAAATAAAGTTGGGGATGCAATTTTAGTCACAAACCTTTCAATAAAATTTGACTCGACCTAGATGCTAATTAATTCTCATGAAAAGACAATATTTATGATCATGAATATCTCACCTCCAAGAAGAATTTACACTTTCAATGGCTAAACTTGCTACACTATTTTGTGTCAACAAACAAGATCTAAACAAGATGTTTTGCGTAAAACCCACTTGAATTGACAATGCTAGCACAATGTTTTATGATAATCATAATCAACTTAGCCTAAGTACTTATTGATTTTTGGTAAGGAAGATGTTTTTTGAGGTTGCATAACAAAAAAAGACAACATTTTTACTAACTGTGACAATATATTTTGAAAAAAATCCATTGTCACAAATTAGCGAAAGAATGGAGCTTTAGAATATAAGCAAAGATATTGCATTAATTTTATGCATCGTTTATGCTAAATTAACCACTAGACCTATATATGGTGTGATACTTAATGTGTTAGACTTAAGAAACCTAGTCCTATCTTAAGATGAAACAGTACTCATTTCCAATTGGTTGATGAATTCATAATTTTTTTCATGTTTTTGTATAGAAACTTTGCTTGAACACTCATGCAATCTTGATCTTGAAATAGGCAATACCTTACTTAAGTTCCCCTTTATGACTATCAAAAATTTTTAATTCTTATTTTTTTAGAAGAAGAAAATCTTTATTTAGAAAAAAAACATTTTTTATTTTGAAAACCGTTTTATCATTTTTTTAAACCAAGATGATTGCTCAAAAAAATAACAATTTAAATCTGTTTCACAAAGACATGACTCACATAATTTTAGTGGTTCTTCCAAATAAAAATAATAATTTTATCAAAGATCAATTTAATACATATAATTGTCACAACATCTCACGCATCAAAATTCAACAATATTCTTACACAACCATATAAGCAAAAGTAGGAAACTATAAGGCTAATATGGCCCTCATTACTCCGTTATATTCTTGAGATATGTATAACTCTCATTTTTAAAGACTCTCATTAGATTATTTGTATATGCTAAATAAATTTTTATAAGCTATTTATGTTTATTAGATCTCAAAATCATCGATAGATCATGTTTAATTATAATCTCTTTTTTTTTGAAATGTTGTTTAAATATACTTGCAATCGTTGTATGATTACCATAGGAGCAAATAATGAGCCAAAAATCTTCCTATGATATGTCTTCATTTTGTACAATGTTTTAGCCAAAACAAAATAAGCAAAAAATCACGAGCTCAATAGACAAAAAATATGTAAGAAAAATACAAGGAACTACAAGGTTGGGTCATGACGTATGTTAAATCATAATAACAAATTATATTATATCAATTGTAAGTTATCTAAAATGAGACTAATATATAAATGCAATGTCTCCATACTTTACATTAAATCCTTTTAAAGTCGCTTATTATTTTGACCCTGTTTTTAAACATCCATTAGAATGCAAGCCCCCTTTTAATTCAATATTTTTCCTTTATTCAACCCATGTCCCTTTCCTTTCTATTAAAAGTTATATTATAATCCTCAAAACAAAAGCTAGATATTGTTTTAAAATTAGGTTTCACCTCTAAACAATACTCAGGAGTGATATATAACACATCATTAGTGCTATTATTAAACTCCACCACTGAAGGTTACTTCAAAATTTGATAAAACTATTTGGTAACAAAATGACTTCTTCTTTTAATGTAAGAGCATTACTCTTAAGACAAATCTTTGTTTAACTTTATAATCTCTTTTTGATACCCTTTAAAACAATATCTTATTTACTTAAATAAAATTTCCTTTTCTATTTTTTTCCTACTATAATTCAAATTAATGATGTATGTCTTGCCTTGCATGTTAAAAATATTTTTCCAACATATAAAGCCATAAAATATTCCTAACATGTTCATACAAGAGTTAATTAAGAAAAATAAAATAAATAGTTAATTCTTTCATAGACCCTCCAAAAAATAATTTACATCTCATTCTCTATAGACAACAATTCCAAAGTATACATGACCAGTCTTATCTCTGATATTTTCTCCAACCAACTCTTGGATATAAAATTCCAAAAAAAGATTGATAAAATTCTCTTCGAGATATTTTAAATGTGCTCTTCCTCCAAATTAGATTCTACATTGCCTTATCACCAATGCCTAGCAACACTATTTAATACTAATACCACCAAAAGAACTCTGTTGTGGTCCACACATGCCATACTACTAAACAACATTTCAATCTTGTCTAAGTAGTTGTCAACTTGGGAAGTCTCTATAGTGCCTACAAGGTGTGGTGAACGTAAGCTTAAGAATTGCTCCATAAGACAATTTGCTTGATTCATTCTCACATTCTTCTCATTTTTAGCTTGCATAACAACCCTCCTAAACTGTATCCCTGATATACCCTCCCTTCAATTAATCTCCTTTCGCTTGAGCTACTATAGCCATTTGTTTACTATAATGGTTCTCTTCTTCCTCACACATCTTTTGATTTTCAAACTCCATGTTGCACAAACTAAAATTTCAAGTCATATTCTATAATAAATTAATTATCCAAAAATTTCATAGAAAAGTTTTATTTCTTTCAAGAAACTTACATCTAGTTGAAGTGCTATACATCACCTCGACATATAGTATGTTCATATAAGGTATTACTCTCTGGTATGTGCAGTTCTTATTCTTCAAGTAATGTACATCAAATTAACCTATCATACATAATATTTCATGCATTTTATGCAATTCTCTATTTGGCCCTTATAATTCTCTATCTAGTCCTTATACACCCTATACACCATATTTCTAAGGGTGACACAATATACATTAAGTATTATACTAAACAATTCATGTACAACACATGAAACTAGATTTCCATAGTATCTCAATCTTTATATTTTAGTCAATTATTATAAAATTACATTCATTGTTAAAAACATTATAAGCATATAAATTAATTCAAACATGCATAAATTATATACATGAATAGAAAATAGGTTGTAAAGGCCCCAAACAAGACCAACCCTCAATTGAATAATAATAGGGATCATCTTCTCTACTCCCCAATGACTACTATTCTCTTGTGTTTAAGGTTATAACTTTACTTGTAAAGGTTGGACACCCTCTTTTATTTTTAACAACTACATATTTAATTGTCCACTTGCTGCCTCATAGAAATTTTTTTTACTAAATCCAAGCTCTGGACATAAAAATTCTAGGTGACATGCTTTGTCTTTCATTGATCTCTAAATCTCAAACAAATTAACAATCATCTCTTCATGATTGTATACTAAATTTTTATTTATTTAAGCACAATAATTATTTTAGCAATTGGTACCAAATTACTATTATTGTTATCCAAGCAAGTAAATATGTCATTAACTAGATGTCACACTTATGTAGTTCACATAAAAATTTGTGCAAATTGATTTACAAATTATGGTGCTATTTAGGATAGCGCATTTCGTAATATCCGAGTTTTACCTATTAGAGAAAAATTATGGCTTTTGTTTTAAACTCTCTCCCTAATTCAATGTCATAATATAAATAAAGTTTAACATATATGTTCTAAAAAAAATTAAAAAATTCATGTAAAGCCTTGTTTTGTTGTAATCATTTATCTTAAGTATAAAGAAAAGTTAGATGAAAATTTTTATGTGATATGTATACTTGTGATTCGTGTATGATCTCCAAGGATAGTAAATGATTTGAAGTGAGATATTTTTTATTTATGTTCTTACCTTATTCAGATATGACTTGATGTCCATATTCAATTAATTTGATGTTGTAGTTATTTATTCACAATATTAATGATTTATATCAAACTCATGATGCATAGAAATAGCACATCATTTAAAATAACTTCACCATTGATCATATGGCCATGATTCTATGTGGTAAATAATCGTTAATAGTATCCTTATGCAGTATAAAGTTGGTTAATCCAACCAAAAGGCCCAGGAATTTGTGACTCTTCTATTTCAGGATAGTGGTGAGCATCTTTCTAACCCATACCGACAAGATAATTATATTTCCTATGAGCTTTTGTGATTGGATGGTAGGATGTGTGACTCCATATATGAATATACATATATTATTCTTTGCATGAATATAATGGATCATGATGCCAAATAGGTATATCATGTGTATGGTTGTAAATGTTGTCTAATTGGCAAGTTTGTCAATTATGTATTGGATAATACTATTGTACATAAATTTTTTGAACATTTATGTTATATTAAATAAAGTTGATTAACATGATTAATCAAAATAAACAATTTTCAATTTCATTTAAGAGTTGATGCACATCTTTACTTTCATTGTTCATGAATAACATACATGATAGAATATTCAATACTTTTGGTTTTTAATCTTATTCAATTGCATATGGTAGAGCATTCATTCTCCAACACCATGTCATGCGTGTTGTGACTTGAAGTTTCATCTACTAATTGGTTATGACCTCAAACATTGCTTTATATATTTTTTTAGACCCAATTTACTTAATTAGTAAATTGTCAATTAAGTATTATTAATAAACTATCTTTTGAAATTGGTATATTTAGTGGTTTTATTATATTATCTTAATTACTTATCTAGTCATCTTCATAATTTGGTCTATGAATAACATTATATTGTTCACATTATAAGTGCTTATTATCAAATTTAGTGTAATGATGTGTATATCTTTTTAATTAAATAAGACTTGTTTGCTCTGATTGTCGAATTCTTCTCTAACATATATCTTTTTTATTTTAATAATTGAAAGTCAAATTACTTACCTTGATTTCTAGCTTGCTGTTAAAGTCATGGATTTTTCTCATTTTATCAAGATACGGCACATAATGACACCACGATGATTTAGCCTTTTATTTCTTCTCAAATAGAGAAAAACATGAGAGTAGACACATAACATTCACCAAATAACTCAAAAAATATTCAAAATGCAATAGTAACCCAATAGACTAATGTGGAGCCAATTGTAGGACTGGTTAATATATGTATGATACAAATTGTTATGGAGGAATGAAGGAGCATATCATGAATAAGTTTCTTTGTTTAATATCAATTGAATAAATAAAAAAACTTGAACAATAAATTGAAATATTAAATTTAATATTGTTTAAACTTGTACAACATATGTTTCATCTAGATATCACTTTTCAATAGTACAAATCAGCACTAGTTGAAGTAGCATTGCACACCTAAAAGAAGTTAGAACCCAATATGTATATTCTTCAATAAGTGACACCTAACAATTAGAAGACTGCAGCCTTCAACTTGAGGAACTTACATTGATTTCTTAGTTTAAGTTAAATCAATTTTTATATGTAATTCATTTTCATTAAATAATAAAAGTTTTATGTACCTATAGTAAGTACATTTCTTGAAATTGTTGCATGATCTCAATAAGAAAACACGTAACATGTTATAACAAGTTTGTTATTTATATGTTAATTTTATTCATATGAATTTAATTGAGCATATTTACTATTGAACATAATATCTTTTCATAGACATTGACAGCTCATGTGATACATACAATACATATTCCTCTAAAGATCATGTTGCATAATATTATTACACCATTATTCATAAATCTTTGATTGATTATATGTAAGTGTAATTGAATGTTAAATGCAATAATTAATGATAACATTTTTATTATATGGCTGGATAATGAAGTTAACAAGCTCTCAGATAGACAACTCTATAAAGTTCCCCATATATTAAGGTGACCACAATTTATCCACAAAGTGATTATGTTATATATGAGTTATGGTGAGTAAATTGTAATGTACATGATTACTTATATATATGTATAAATATTATGTTGATATATTAGAATATTCATGCATACTCATTCTATTTTTTGTATGATAAGTATATTTGAAATTCAAATCATTGATTTGATAAGTTGAAATTTTGTCATTCATAATGTTGATATTCATAACTCATGTGGGTATTTATGTTTTTTGCATTAGTTTGACTGACAGTCTAAAATATTTAAGTAATTGGAAGTAACATTTGAACATTGTTGCATGTCATATATTTTTATCTATGAACATCATGCATGATATTCTTTATATACTAGTTTTACGTTTCATTTCACATCTTATGAGCTATGAGACCATATTCATGTAGAAATTGTTATTATGTATTCCATAAACCCTTGACATTCCCTTGTGTATATCTACACCCCAATCTTTAATGCTCAAGCTTTATCAAGGGATTTCACCTATTAATTTGCTTTGTAAACTTAGGCGTTATTTCATATATTAAATTTTAAATCTATCTCACTAATTAGTAGCAATCATCATACGCATCCAACACTAGGACCACTATTGGGATGAATATTTAAGAGTTTAGTTTTATTGATTGTCTTGTTATCATTTAGATTTAGATAATCAGTAATGCATTATTATTTTAAATACTATTATATTAATAATATGTATACTTTCCTTTTGAATAAATGAAGTTAATTAAGTTTATATTGTTAATTTATCAATTTATTTTATCTATATAAATAATAATCCTTATTATAATGCAAAATCAAATCATTTAACCTTGAACCTAAACATAAATCATATAAATTGAGATTAAATCTCCCTCCATTATGCCTAGGTTATCATGACGTTGTGCCTTCTAGACCTACGATATGCCCCACTTATAAAGTCATACGTCCACCTAGTGCTCGGTATGCCCTAGCTGTTGGTTGTTTCCCTTTTTCTACCAACGCTTTGAATGCTTTCCATGCCCTAACAAAGTGATAAATTGATTCATATTACAAAAAAGATAAGAAAAAAAAGTCTTTTTGTGGAAAATGAAAAAATAAGACTAACATTGTCCATTCACATCCATGAATGCAGCTCACTACCATTTACCTCGACCTACTTTTATGGCAAGAAATTTGAATCTTTGAAAAAAAGGACAAAAAAGCATTACACTTTCAAAAAAATGTGGATCAATTTTCAACAAAAAAATTGAGATAGCATTTCCAAATGCTTATCTAGGTGTTGGTGCCCATATTTCCCATACTCAACTTTAAACAAAATCATAAGGTGCAAAAAAAATGTGTTGGGTGCTGCAACTAGGCATCTAGGTATCTGCAATATCAATGCATAGACTTCCTAAAGCATTCCTAATTAAATTATACTAAATCAAACACAAGGAAAGCAAAAAATTGACGTAACGTTAAATCCACAAACAATGGAGGCAACAATATCTTTCGCCCGAGCATACAAAATTTCAACCATCAAGCATTCTTCCCCATTAGGTTAGGTAAAGAGGTCTAGGTCTCAATGGTCATTGGAGCAACAATATATCTGGACGAGTGGTGGTGGTGGTGGGGACATACCAAACTCCAACACGATTGAATGATTAACAAGGAAGATAGAATTCTCAGAGATCCTCCTAGAGCTCGTTTGAGACTCTTCAAGAGAAAGAGGCCGTGCACACACAGTGATGTAGATCCTCTCTATCAGTCGTTGGAATAATAAAAAGAGAAGAAAAAATTCGTAGTGATCTTTCCAACTCATCTGCATCCAATTCGCTGTGATGACTGATGAGCTTTTAGAGAATTGGGTCGCCCGGTTGGTCTAGGTCTGACTCGATTCGTTATTACTTCGACAAGTTTGATGTAGCACAATACGACATGATCCAGCACACAATATGTTATGCTAAATTGTGATTGATAATTTAGCTTTTTGAAAAATTAATTAAATGCAACATGTTTTAATTACTTATTATTTTATTGTGTAACATAAATTTATCTAAACATGTAGAAATCTTTATCACTTGAAAAATGAGATTTATATGTGCCCAACATCCTGTGTGCATGACTAATGAGGCTTACAAATTTTAAATCTTTTCTAAAAAAAATTATTGTTGCAGGCTGCTAACAGTTTGATAAGGTGATAGTTTATTAGGGGACTTTACTTCTCCATTAATAGAATTTTCATAACATACAATCCACTAAAGGAAATATGCAACATAATGCAACTAGTAGTAAAGTGACAATTTGATGGTGCGTTATGTAATAGGGTTTGTGCAAACTTGGTTGTAGCCTTTGCCTCATGTTGTTGTACTTGCATGTGTGGCAAAACACAAGGTGCACTACAACACCGATAATGCACTATTTGCACATGTACTAGCAAGTACATGCGCTCCTTATTACATCCAATGCATTTGTGTATTGGGGCCCATAAAGTGCGACTTTGTTTTGGATGTTTTAGGTATCGAATACTGGTGCATTAACAAGGTGATGTCCTATTAGAAAACATGCTTTTCACATTGATAGAATTATCACAACATGCAATTCGAAAGTGTTAATTTGTGGCACGGTGCCATCTATGATGAAGAAAATATTGGATGATGCAATATGAACAATGGTTTGCACATGTTATGCTTCGTCCTTAGTAATGTTCAATTGCTCGTACTTCTTAAGCGTGGTTTGCGACATGATGTGCATTGACTGGAGGTGTAACATTTTTTTGGGATTTTTAGCACTGTCATATGTTGGTTCTTGTATAAGGTGATGCCCAATTAAAAGACCTATCTTTGTGCATGTTGAAAGTGTCATTCTTTTTCCTCTATGTGGGGCTTTGTGAAGTATAATTTTGCTCACTTTGTAGTGAATGTTTTGTAGTGCCATCTGCTTTAAGCAATAACTTTGTCATTGAAGTTCTTGCCATCTTGTTGTATGATGTATGGTTGCATCCCAGTGTCCCATGTGTTGGAATTCTTCACATGCAACATTTTGTGCTTGAATTGCATGGCTTTTTCTCACCATTGTGATATCTCATGATAGATGAAGCAAGAATGAGGTGTCACTCTACTAGGGACTTGACTTGGCACAATGTGAAATTGTCACACTTTTTTTACTAATTGGAGCTTTATTTTTTGTGATATTTGCCAATGTCACAGTGAAACTTCTATGGTAAAAGTTACACAGGGCCATGTGTTGGTTGAGTGTGCTATTATCTCTACATGGTATGATGCATGGTGGAAAGCCTCAGCTCATGCAATGTATTCCTATGCATCCAGCATGGTGGGGCCTTACAAGTGTGACCTATTAGTTGTGAAATTACAACTTTTTAAAGTGACTAACATGGTGTTGCTTCATGGCTAGCAAAATTTAGAGCAGATACTATGCTTGCTATCTTGTCTTGGATCTTAGAAAAGAATTTTATAATTAAATGATTCATGCTCAACAACCTCATTTTGCAAGGAGCAATACCTTTTAGCCATTTTAATGGTTTGTTGAATGTGGTAAACCATAATAGATCATTTGTATTACTATGCTATTTTTCTAGATCTTGGTGGTTTTCATGCCATGTGTATGTTAGCCAAGGCCTTCATCGATAATTAAGCCCATTGGGGTTCGCAAGGCTTTGTCAGCTAACCAAAGATTTTAAGGAGGAAGTTCATAGATTTCCCTCTTTTCTATCAAATTTGTACATTCCCATTCAATTAACTAGTTGATGCAACACTCTCATGTCTTTGAACTTTTGTTATTTTGTAATGCAACTCAACATGTGAGCGTCCCTACTATAGTGTTGGCACAATCATTGAAAACATGCATTTTTATCTTCATTCACTACCAACTAGGTCATTGAAGAATCCTATTATTGAGTGGCAATGATTCAAAACTTGATGAATGGCATCAAAACATGAAAGCATTCATTATTCCTTTGTGAAGCATCACCAAACGTGACGAACATGTCAAATATGACATCAAGTGATACCTAGTGCTTTATCTTTGTGTTTCAACCTAGTTGATCTTATCAGAACTCATCTGCTTATCTAAACGATTAATCCATGCATATGTAAATATAAAAAATTTTAAACTATGAAATAGTGAATTACTTATTAAAATTGTTGTAGTTTTTGTGAAGGCACATGCTACTTTGAAATAATATAATTTTAGAGCAAATACATGCATCAAATCCTAACTTCTTGATGGGATGCATTTATTACGTAGAAGGTCGATGTGGGCATTTACCCGATTCCTTAACTTTTGATGATAAGTTATTGTATCACACAACATCTATATATGTGATGCATCATTCAAATTTCCATTACATCAACTTTTGACGGTAACATAGGGCCTACCATTGTGGTAATGGTTGATGGAGAATTAGGATTTAATTCTAAAAAAGTAGCTTGAGACATGGCTACCACATCCAAGGATGGCAATAAGCGAGCAAATTTCCCAATCTACCATGGTGAGGTATTGATAATAGATAACAATATAGGCTCCATAAGTCTAGTAATTTGAAAAAGTATAATCTAAATAACCTAACGTTGATCCTTTGGAGGGAAAGTCTCTTTTTAGTTGCCATAATAATCTTAGCTCCAATAGCTTATGGTTAGGTTTTAGTTAAAAAACTCATAGTAATACCATTGTTTGGGCTGATCGGTCTACCTTTTTGTGTACACTGGCTAGATTAATGTTCTTGTTAATGATGTTGTTTGGCCTTATCTAGCTTGGTAGTGCCTCCAGCATCATTACTTTGTAGAAATTAAATTTCTTAAGGCAAGCCGATGCCTTGGATACATTATCATGTTATAATATAGTTGTACTTTTATCCTTTTATGGTGGCCTTTGAGATGGAAGTAAAGATTAAGATGGACAATCATGGGCACAACTATCTCATAGTCAAAGTTAAAATTCTTTAATTTATGAAAAAAAATTATTGCAAAAGAATTTGCTTATGTTGTTTTAATTAATAAAGAATGAGAGTTAGGGGTTTGAAGATGATCAGATATCATCGTAGTCTTAACCATAAATGATGCTAATAAGGCATTGGTAGGTGTCACTATTTGGACTCTATTAACATTGTATGTGAAATCAAAGTCATTGGGTTCCTTGGTAAAGTAATAACCAAAGTTTACGACATGATATCTTTAACAAAGTTCGTATATAAAATCATTAAAAACACAAAATTGAAGTGATTTAGGAGAGGTATTAGTTGGTCTCAAATAAAATCATATAGAAAAACATGGTGAGAAACTTAGTCTTTAAAATTATTTCCTTCACACATTTTGGTGGATAAGAACTATATTAGGAACAATTATTTGATATTGTCAAAAGTAATTTATTACTATAATAATGACTATAATGTAATTTGATTCAATCACAGTTCCTTGGACATGAAGAAGTAGGGCTTTCAAAATTTCAATGGCTTTTAGAATAACAACAATGCCCATGGTAGTAGTTGGATATGAAACCAAAGTTTTCTAAGAATGGTAATATATCTACCTATGTCATCCCATCTAATAGTACCAAATCTAAGATTTATGTCATCATGCATAACTACTCCCATTGGACATGATCAAAGAGTTGTAGAAAGTAGCAACCATAATGCAATTTCTCCTTTGATGTGCAATTATATTGAGGACCTTTTTTTCCTAGTGCCTACAAATTCCTATTACTCTAGAGGTACAATAAAGATAAAGGAGTAAATTTGACTATATGAGAAGTCATAGCCACCTACACATTCATTGACATCCAATTAAGGAACTAAATAATAGAAGTGATATCCAAGTACTTAAACCCGCCAAACATGAATTAGTGATTTATAATGCTATTAAAACAGAGCTCTTTCTTGATATACCACTATCAAAAATAATGTTTCACATTTTCATTATCATGAAATCACTAAGGACAAAGTTTAGATGTTTTAATCTCCCTTGCATGAAGCCAAGCGTAATTAGGAAGTAGATTTAATGTTAATCTCTGAAGGAAAATATTTACTTATGGTTGCACTATCTCTTTCCAAACTCGCATGACCTCCTCCCTTGATGTACATATACATGTCATTGTATATAGTCTCTAAGTCAAAAACCATATCCTTACCAAATTTGAAGTATAGAACATTCATTTCATTTGATTTTACCAAAGGATAATGTAGAATCTAAAATTTCAAATCAGATGTAAATTACTTCTAAATCTTTTTGTGATCTGATAGCCTATGCTCCTTAACTAGCTCTACTACAAATATCAAATGCTCCACATCCATGTTAAAATAGGTTGTTTTAGTAATAATAGGATGGATGTCAAGCAAATTAGCCAAAAGAAGAAAACAAAATTGCTTGCAACAATTCCTCAAACCATATTGTTTATGGTACAGGGGGCACCAATTTTGTGTGACATACATTTATGAGATGCAATACAAGGCATATGAAAAGTATTATTATCATTTTGTATTTTTGATACAAAGAACTAAACTCGTAAATTATCTTCTCGAGTAACACCACACCAATCATGTTTTGTAATCAACCTTGACACTAGGTCAAAAAACTACAAACTCCAAGTCTGATGCATTCCTTAAGAACTGTATTTCTCAATAGGCATAGTTTATTGTACCACTACCATTTGAACAACTCCACAAACAATGACACAATAATATGTTTTATTCTATAATAGTGCAGCCTAGAATTAAGGTGTAGACTAAGCAATAAGTAAGAATACTAGTCAACATAGAGTTCATCATGACATTATGGCCGACCATTAATAATGATTTCATCATCCACCTTGACACACAATTTTCTACTTGATTATTAATGATTTTCAATTCCTTTCTCCAAAGTTTTGTTGCTATAATTAGTTTCTTAGATACTTTAATTATGCATATAAAATTTAAAGAAATCAACTTTCTACACTTGTACTTCATCCCTTTACTAAAAAACACTCTAAATTTGTTTAGACTGATCAACAACATATAATCATCAAAGAAGAAGGCAAATTCCTAAGCTCAATCGAGACAACATGATCAAACTGATACTGATAAGCCATAAGAGATACTTATTCAATGTAGTAAAGTTGTATGGATTGAGAGGACATCCCTATCTTTGTTACTTAAATCAATGATAGATAGAAAATAATAAACATAATCCTAAATCTATTTGTGGTGATATAAGGCTTAATCCAACCATAGCAAAGTGTAAGGAACAATCAATGTTTAAGCATATCCAACAAAAATTTCGAATTTTTCTTTTCATGGGCGTGATCCATATCTAATTTCCAATTTTCTTATCAATTCTTAAGCATATCCCTATCTAAAACCCCCAGTCACTTGCATCAATGATAAATAAAAAATGTTAAACAAAATCCAAAATCTTTGTGAGGTGATATAAGCTTTAATCCAACCACAACAAAGTATAAAGAACTACCAATGCTTAAGTATATCAATTATAAATTGCTAATTTTCCATCATAAGCCTTATCCATATCTAATTTTGTTAGCATCAAACGTTCTTTGAAAGAAGATAGGTAAAAATATGTTTTGTTTTCTCATTCAAAAAAATATTATCAAATATAACATGACATAACACAAGAGCAACTTACTCCTTGAGAAAGATATCTGGAAGCATTACCTTATATCTAACCACCAAAATTTTTGTCACTACATTTTTAATAATGTTGCAAATGCTAATGAGCCTAAACTTCTTTGGTTTTGATGCTCGTTAAACTTTAAGGATGAATATTGCCTGTGTATCCTTTCAACATTTGAATATAAAGCTATCTTTAAAGAATTATTTCACCACTATAACAATGTCCATCTGTGTGGTCTTCCAAAAACCATGCATAAACTCAACTGATAAGCCATCCAAAAGATGGGATTTATTTCTTTTTTTGGACATCATTATAAATATGATCTTAACTCACTTATTAGAGTCACAATTGTAATCTCCTCTTCATCATTTGTAATTGTCAAACTATTTTAACTTTTATTATTGTCTAAATTGGTCTTTATCTTAGACAACTAAAAGGTATACCACTCAATTATGAAAGAAACTGGCCAAAGGAATATTCTTTTCAACTAAGAAAGGTATTAATCATTACACTTGAAGCTCCTGATATAATTATCATAAATGATATCAAAATTTTAATCACTCCAAAATAATTTAGATATATGCACACATAACTAAGATTAATTGAATGATTACTAAAAGATGTATATATGTTCATAGATATATATCATTCAAAAATTATGAAAGAACAAGTGTACAAATTAGATGAAAAATAAAAGAAAAATATTCATATGAACTATCGGAATGATTAGTTTTGATTCTTGAATGATTAACTTGATAAAGTAGCTTCAATATATTAAAATTATTATTACGTAGTTTTCAAAATGAAAATGTCTATCATATTTTTAAAACAACATTTTATTAATGGATTTTTAAAATTTAACATTTTGTTATGCTTTTGAAAGTTTAGCTAACTTAAATAACATGAGAAATAAAATTAATTTGCTAAAAAGTCTTTCTTTAATAAAGCATTAAAAATTTGAGTAGTTCTCTAATTACATTCTTTTAATAACAAACTCAAAATATTATCTTTTAAATTTTACATGATAGATTACTTAAGAAAATCTTAAATTCTTTTTTTAATTATTTACTAATAGAACTCATGCAAAAATAAATTCCATTTTTATAATCCATTTCAAGAATATCCACTAATAATAAATGAATTATTATTTTCTTACATCATTTTACCACCAATCTTCCTAACTCCCAATCACTATCCTAAATTCAATATTATAATACATGATTTGACTTTGTGATCGCAAATATTATTGACATCTTTCCTACATTTGATGTGAACATTTTTTTAAAAAAATAATCTTAAAAATATAAAAAATTTGTCATTGACAATTTTTTATTTCTTTAATAAAAATGTTTTTAATCATTTATTAAATCATTTAGACGAATCAACATAAATAAATGTACCATATGTGAACCAATGTGTTTTCGAAAAGAAATGTAAGACATCACGATTGGTCATGCAGGATAATTCTAACAACCACTTTGATATTATTCACATGATATTTTTTAATACCAACCTAATATTACGAGATTAGGTTAGCTAACATTGCCGTGGACTCAAATATTTTTTTATTGTTAATGATAAATCAATTTTTTGAGGTCGACAATATTGTGTATTAGTTATCATGTTATAAGTTGTGATATTTTATTTTGTCACATATATTTTGTTATGTAGAATTAAAATTATATTTTCCCCTTTTTTATGTAAAGCTGGACTTTATCAAATAAAGCTAAAGTAATATACTATTCAATTCGTAAAGAAATTCAACAAAAAGATATTCTATTCATTATCATACTCAATTATGTAAATTTGTTAAATTCCAAACTTTTTATATAATTATCCCAAACAATACTGTTAATGCCATCAGTATAACATGATTCAAAATTTACTTTTAACTATTACAACTAATCTTATAAAACTAATGATTATCTAATACATATACAAAATTACTAACAGGTAATATATATATATATATATATATTTATTTATTTATACAATGAACAAGTGTACAAATTTGAAGAGTGATAAAAAAATATGGGAAAAATATTAAGGTCATCAATGGGGGATGCTTGTCTTAGATTCGTAAATGATTGATCTAATAGAGTTAGTTTAAATATATTAATTATTTACCAAAGTTATCATTACATAATTTTTAAAACAAAAAAAATTTATCATATTTTTTAATCTAAAATGCAATAAAAAATTTTAAAAATTTGTGCCTATCATGAAAATTTTGATTTAATTAACTTAAATAACATTGAGAAATAAAATTAATTGGCCAAAGTATTTCAATTGAATAAATATCTTTTGCCAAAAATTGATAGTCTATTTGATGAACTCTAAGAATTAATGATTTTTTAAGATTGGACAATGATTTTCTTATCTCTAATGGAAAATATAATATGGAGACATTTTTGAAGTTATTTTTTAAACAAGACAAGAATGTTATGTATTTCTAAAGTTATTGTTTAATTAAATAAATGTATCTTCGACTCTCAAGAAGCTGATGAACACAATATTTTTTAATATTTAGATTAGTTTATAATTGTATTCATAGATGATATTTTGATTTATTCAAATTTTTAAATGAACATATTATATATTTAACTACAATACTACAAATCATGAGTGAGAACTAATGATATACTAAATACTCTAAGTGTGAATTTAGGAATATGCTATTTTAATAGTCATGAATTGACCAAGACATAAACCAATATAAAACAAAAAGAAATTTGTTCGTTATCGAAGTCATTGAAGATAACTTGTGAAAAGATTATCAAATATAGCCTCTCCATCACTAGATTGTCTTAAAAAAGAACCAAATATAAATGATACTCAATTGGCAAGAATAGTTTTTAGATACTTAAAAATATTTAATTTAGTTGCAAAATGACACTTCTAGAATGTATAGATGCATATCTTTTCTACAATGATGCATGTTTACAATATCAATGCTTTGGGTTGATGCAAAATAAATAAGTGATTATGTATGCAATCAAAAAGCTAAAGCATTATGAAAATAATTAGTTTGTTCATGATTTAGACTTGGCATTTATAATATTTTTATAAAAAAATAAATGCATTATTTATGTGAAATTAAGTATAATATTTTTACAGATTTTTTATCTGCTTACATGATATTTTCAGGTTAAGCCTTTTGATAGTATACATTCTTTTTTTGAATTGAAAAAATGAAATTGAAGCATAAGAATAGTGGGCACCTATGGAAGAAATAAAGGAGATGAGGGTTTTTGTAATTAGAAGATTAATTCTCAAGAAGTTTCTTTCAAGTAGTTTTAAATTCATAGGGTTTTGAATTTAAAGAATCTTAAAATATTTTAGATAAAACTATTATACATTTATATAGATGTTTCGATATAATATTTTATTACAAAATACATAATATTTTAATTTATAAAAGAAAAAAGTAATTTTGTCCAAACAAAAAAATTCTACAAATTCTACAACACAATGAGAGCATTTATGCAAACATGAACTGCTACATGCAAGTGGGTGTTGCTTCTGCATATGAAAGGCCATATACACACTTATTGACCTATTGTGCATGTCGTAGGTGGTTGATGTGTTAGCATGTGATAGGTGGCTTGGAATAAAAAAATGTGTTGAAGCATTTTAACAAGTTTAATTTATCAATAAATCAAAGATGAATAACAAAACAAAGAGAAATATTGTAACCTTCACCCATTCATAAATAGAAATGAGAAGAAGCAATTACAGATATTATGATAGAGTTATCTTAATCACCAATAGGTCTTAATTCAATATAAGTGATTGTAGATAAATTAACAAAATATATTTATTTTCTTGTTATTAAGACAACTTATTTAAAATAAATGTTGGCTCATATTTATAAGAACCAAATTGTTTAATTACATGGTTCACAAAAACTATTATATTAGATATGAAATCTACTTTGCACTTTTTAGAGAAAATGGATCTAGACTTTGAAACAAGCTTAAAATTTAAAAGCCATTCATCCTCAAAAAGATAAATAAATAAAGAGAATAATTAAGATTCGAAAAGATTTGCTAATGACTTTGCATGTTAGATCTTGGAGGAGGTTAAGAAATACATTTGTCATTAATAATTTTTTTAATAATAATAGTTATAAAAATAAATTTTAGATTGCATCGTATGAAGCTATATTTGTTAACTCTTTGTTGGAATAAAAGAAAAAAAAGAGTTTTATTGGATCCTAAGATTATTGAGAAAGCCATAAAAGGATAAGAATTATTCAAGATCAATTAAAGATAACTCAAGATAAGAAGAAAAGGTACTTTGATGCAAAGCATTGATTAATAAAAATTCAAGAAAGAGATCATGTATTTATTAAAATTAGTAAAATGAAGATATTATAATAATTGAAATATAAAATGAGTTAAAAATCTAAATTTATTGGTCCATCTAAGTTATAAAGAGAGTTGGACAAGTGATATATTTGATTAATTTTGCTTTTTATAAATCAAGAAATCGTAATGTATTTCATCTTTTATTTTTATGAAGATGCATTCTAGATCCTTATAATGTTGTTAATTATATCAGTGAAGATATCAAAATTTAATTAAACTTATTTAGAAATATAAGTTAAGATCTACAATAAAATGGAGAAGCTGCTAAGAAATAAAGCTATTCTAATGACAAATGTTTTATAAAATTACCAAGCAGAAAGAAAAGCTACTTGGAAAGTGGAAGCTTTAATGATAGACTAATAGCCAAAATTTTTCTAAATTTCAAGGCAATTTTTATGGAGGGTAAGATTGCAACAGCTCGAAATATATATATATATATATAAATGATAATTAATCAATAAAGTTTTAATAATTAATGTTTGGATGCAATAAAGTCATCTATTTTAAATATGATATTTATATTTTAAAATATTATTAAATTAATGTAATATTAAAAAGTATGTCACGATTTTAAATGAATTCAAAAAGTTTATTAAGACAAATAATTGAAAAAAGCTTATCAAAAGTAATCCAAGGCAATGAGTTAATAGTTTTTAAAAGTTTAAATAATTATTAATGAATTTTAAGATATATGTAAATATATTTAAAATTTTGGAATAATATTTTTGTAATTTCATAAATTAATTCCTCATAACTCAACATTGATGGGATTCAATGTGATATTTGATTGTATTAAGCGAGTTATAGAAGAGAGAATAAATATGGTAGAGAGAGGAAGCTCAAATATTTTAAGAAAAGTGAGTTGTGAGAGAAGATGGAGGAAATGAGAAGGTTTAACTTGGAGAAGCTTAGTAGAGAAAAGAAGAAAAAGAATCAAGATCGATAATAGAAAGCTTTGGTGCAGCTAAAAGGCGAGTGTAGAATGAAAATAAAAAGTATTAGAGTTGTGAGAAGCCATTTATAGCTAGCGAAGTAGGGAGAAACAATTAGTTGAGGTAAAGTATGGATCCAAGAGTTTCTTTTATTTGAATTCAACATGGTTTTTAAGCAATAATAGAAATTTGTTAAGGAGAGGAAAAAAACTTATGCAAAACTTAGTCTTACATCATTTAATGAAAATGATCTTTTCTATCGATCAATTTCAGCCTTAAATCATTTATGAAGTAGGCAATTAGATTATAAAAATAAGCAATTTAAATTATTTATTATTAACAAAATCACATATCATCATTTGAGCTAATGAAATCAATAATCGCTATCACTTGATAATGATAAACATTTTAATGTAAAAAATATTAATAAAAAATTATAATAATATAAGAAATTCCTCAAAATATATTAATTTAGATAGACATGATCTCGAAAAATGAAATTCTATGTTATGTTAATACTCTATTAGCAAATGACTTATAAATTTAGAAAGGGGGTTTAACAAAACGGTTTTGTAAAGGACTTTAATATGAGATAAAATAAATTTTTATAAAATCATATTTAAAATATCAATTTTTTGTGTTTGATAAAAGTCTTTTAAGAAAAAAAAGAAATATTTTGTGAATGCAGCCTAAAGTTGAGAAGCAAATTGAAGGGTGCCACATGGCAGCAACCAAACACCATTGTGTGAAAAGTCATTTTTGACATTAACCATTTAATTTCATTTTTGTTTTAAGAAGGGTCCTGCAATAAATAAATTAATACATCGTGCATGATAAATTAATTAAAAAAATCTTCAAAATTTTTAGATAATTATTTAGAAATAAAAATCTTACTATAATAATTTTCTTTTTTAAAACATATTTTATGAATAATTTTTAATGGACCTACCAATAAAAATTGTTGCAAATATTCTTAAATTTAGAGTAGGTTAAACTCGTTTGTGGAGCTAAAGGTGGGCAAACAAGCAATCCAAAAGTACCAATTTGAAAGAAGGCCTCAATCTTCCTCTACAAGTCTTTTTGGTCAAGTCAAAAATATACTACGTGTAAGTGCAAAGTTGGTTTTTCAACATAGTTGAAGCTCCCTTATATTTTTTTCATGAGCTTCATCTCATGTACAGTCTCTTTCAACCTCCCACAATAGCAATCCAGTTTTGTCTACGTTGACCTAAGCATTGCCTGCAAGTCATTGATCTATTTATTGCTTGCTGAAGCTTCCTACAAGAGCGTGCAACCACACTAATAATAGTTAAGGAATTAGTTATTCATGGTAAGACAAATAAGAAATAAAATCGAGGAAACATCATATCAAAATTATGAAAAAAACTAAAGGGTACATGATTCGTTCTTGTATTAAATCTAAAGCGGTCTCAAAAGAAGAGGAAACTTTCATTTCACATGCAATGTTCAGTTAGAAATTGAAAACATTACTTATGCATTTGAAACATATGCCCCCTTTCTTCTGAGGTTGGGGCAATATGAGATTGAAATGAATAAATCACCATCTATTTAACTATTTAATGAATATGCCTTTTTGTTGGGTTGGGGTGGAAGGGATGGTAAGGGTTTTCAATCGACATTTGTCATTAGCGTTGTTCAGAAAGACTTACTAAACAACTGGATTGAAAAATAAATTGAGAAAAAGAAAGGAATGGTTTAAAGTAAGAGAGAAGAGGGGGGACGAGAAAATAGGAGTGAGAGAGAGAGAGAGAGTAAACATGGATTAACCAGCATGTTCAAAATAGTATCCAGGTCACCTAAAAAAAGAGCTTCTTCAAAGCAACACTTATGCTAAACTCATGACAAAACTTTACAAATAATAGCTAGCTCCTCCAATTGATGATTCACTGATCTACCACTTTTTTCACCTTATTGATGTGATAACAACCAACTTTACAAATTACAATAATAAAAAACATTAATAACAGTACGTGAAAATCCCAAATTCAAAAGAAAAAAACGCATTTTCATGCTTCCAAATATCTTTATTAGAACTCAAATATATAGTTATAAAAAGAAACATCACTTTTATCACTTCTTCTCTAAGCTTCCCCTCCCAAAACGTGACAAACATCCTCAATGTCATGGTAGCTTATAATGCAGAATATAGATTACAAGTCACTTAAAATATTATGTTGGATTTCACCCAAATTCTGATAGCTTATTCGACCTCTTATAGGCCTTTGAGCCACGCACCAACGTCCACTTTCATATAAAAAATAAGGACAATAGATGCTTGATCTGCATGTGTACATCAATTACCCTTCAGTTCTTATTGTCGAATTATTAAAAAATTTGATTCAACCCACAAGCATCTATTTTCCAGTACATTTGTATAGTTCACATTGCTTTGACTTGTGATTTTCAAATCCTACAGGTTCATATACAACTTAATACATATGATATGCTTAACTTCATATGCATCTATAGTGGACTTAATCAGACTCACATTCTTAATAATCTTTTAGTGGGATAATTGAGTCTTGGACATCTACACAGGTAGCCTCTTCAAGTTTTTAACTCTTTTTTTGCAACTTTCCTTCTCATCACTTTTCTTGAAAACTCAATAGAGTAATGCATATTATCAGTTTGTTAATTTTGTTAACTTTGTTAACATTTCTATTTAAATATCTATACTAAGAATTTTGTTAATACCACATCAATCAATAGCCTGATGTTAAGAAACTTCAATTGTGTGAGAAAAGTTATTTACAAGACAAATTGCATTTCCACAATCATTGAATATAAAAAAATCATAATTTTCCTTTTCCCTTAGAAGATATTTTAAATCATGTAGTCTATTTACATGCCTTTGAGAAGACGAGGTTTCAAATTTGGCTATGGAGAGAGCCACATATTCTAAAGTTGAGCCATTTGGCTAAGTGCTGCTAAACGACTAGTATATGTATCCAAGCTACTCTTTTAAATATCAATATCACATTTTAAGCTACAATTTATGTAATATCAGAGTAGTATGACATTCCTTCATATACATAACTACTTATTCAATCCTTTGCGAATGTTTTCGATATGGGTAACAAAACAAACTATATATTTAAGGTCAAGCCTTATATATAAATGATATACATAAGATTCCTATCATAGGTGGGTATGATATCTTGGATAAGTATTTCCACTCTTGAAAATTATGTCATCAAACTTTGCTTAGTTTAAAATGACATCTAAGTGAGGTATATATTCCATCTATACTCCAACTTGTTCATACTACATTTGTATCAACTAATTGAAGACATCGCACTCGTTGCATTGTTAACATGGAATATTGTATGAGCATTACCATAATGACAGCTAGCTCCATAAATATCGCTTGTAGGTTAACAACAGTAAATATGAACTAAAATTGTAACCCAACAAAGACCCAAGATTTTGTCATGTTGTAATATTTTGTTGTTATAACCTTACTTCACTACTTTAAGATATTATTTCTCTTTCATTGTTTTGTATCAATAAAACAATATTTTGTCCAAAAAAGTATCTCAATATCTTAAAACCTTGGGATTACATATGTATTTTAGAATGTTTCTCTTCATTTTTTGTGAGTATAAGAACTATTGCTTCCTTGCACCTAAAAGAAGCTAAGAATCATGTTTTGCTCAGAGATTCCACCTTTTAGACATCACTCAATAATCATTCATTATCATCTTTAATCCTTGGTGTCACAGGCCCACCATGTTTTGATTGATTCAACTCCTACCACGTTGTACTATACAAAGTATCATTCGAGTGCCACAATGTTAGGAGACAATCATATTTTATAAAGGTAGTGTCTCTTTTTCGTTCTCTTATATTAGTCAAAAAAAATTTTGTCTTTGAATGACATATTTACATTATAAATCTATGTTTCTATATATAAATATAGCTTTGATACATTTTCAATCTTGCAAAGGTAAGAATATTGATATACTTATCTACCAAGAAATATACTAGGAGTAACTCCTTAACTAATAATTCTCTATCTAAAATATCATCTAATGTTCACTCACATTTTTCTGTCAAGGATGTTATTGTCTCATTATAGGATGTACCAATTTGGTACCATAATATCACAACATAACGTATCATGTTAAGATATTATTATTGTTTGGCTTATTCCATACTAATAAAACAGAGCTTAATCCCATAAGGTGCTTCTAAACTTAATTAGTATTTTTAGTTGCAATAAAAGCTATAATACTTTGTTAAATTTGACACTAAAATTTATGATTGTACTGAAAATTTTAGATAAGGTAATACCAAATTATTATTTTTTCATATTATTATTTAGAAAGCTTTCTTTTTAAATTAGGACTAGAAAGAATAATCCAAAATAAATTATTTTTTTCTATAATGAATAAATGAGAAAAATATGTTTCCTTGCTCAAATACCATCGTCGCAAATTGTTCTTTTAGCTCCTTCATCCCTCACTAGAACTTCTTCCTAGGCCACATCTGTGACATCCTTCGAACTTTTCGGCCAGTCACATCCTTTCATAATTCATTAGTCTCGACAACTTGTTCTAGTCATGCAATGAAATTTCTAAAATGGGATTGCACTATACTCCAACACAATGTTAAAAGGTTGCACCACTGGACTGCATTCAAATATGACGTTGGAAGGATTGACCACAACTATTTGATCTCCCAAAACAAACTTCTAAATTGATCTCCATATATGGAGAAAGAATACGCAAGACAACATTTTCCTTAACCTTCTTAAAGACAAAATAGGTCGTTCCACATTTCCTTTTAGGTTCCTTCCCTCACCCTTTAATTGTTCTAATTGATATGAAGCCTTACAATGTCCATAACTTTGAAACCATATTCCACTCAGTGCCTATTATTGTTTTGTGGCTTTTTCATCAACTTTAAATTGTATCCTTCAAATCTTATCGAAACAATTGTGTCCTATGTTGCACTAATCCCTCAATACTTTTAATTGTGTCGATTCTGAACTATGCATTGAATAGGCTTTAAGGACTAAATCCCAAATTACATATTGAATAGTCTTCAACTAGTAGAAACATGACCTAATGTGTTCGACGAAAACTAGACATAGAAGAGACTTTCATCCTATACTTTAAAATATCATGGATGATACCCTCATAAGAGTTGTCAAATGGTCCTCTTTATGATACTATAAACAACATACCATTCCACAAATTTCACAAATTTTGATTTCTTATGAGAACAATACATGTTCTATTTGTCGAATCAGGATAGTATTTTTTTCATTCAAAAGTAACCAACCACCATTGAGGTATGAGTCTCTTGAACCAATCTTAACTAATACCCATTACAAGGCATGCAAAGTTGTATCCCTTAATAGAGATGGCCTTCACCTTAGTGAAAATTAGATAGCTTTCAATGTTTTCACATTTGATCAATCCCCAATAAATTAAATATTCTCATTATCTCCAACACATACTCCTTGTGCATCTTTAGCTAGACCCACTTCACAAAACTTAAAAAAAAGTTGCTATATTGCATGTTTCAAAAGAAAGACAACCAACTTATTTTGAGCTCCTTTCCTGTATTTGATGATAATGTTGAATTGTTATGGATAGGACATGTGCTTAATGCATCATGCTTTTTGATACTTTTTAGGTTGGTTGTCTATCAAAGTGTGCAATGTTTCATTTACAACAAACATGGCTTGTTTTAATGCTAAAATTTGCTTGTTGCATGACCATGAGTTTCTTTCAGCTTCTTGTAGTAGCATGAAATAATATGCTAGAAGATGTCCTCCAAACTTCAACATGATGCTAATTGCATGGCTTTACACATCTAATGCAATCTTAAAAGAAAGTCATAAACTAGGAAAAATCAAACGCTGTCGATAAATATCTTTCTTTCTTCCTCATTTGTTTTCTATCTCTTTGTTCTTCTACGAATAACTTGAACCATCCCACATGTACTTCCACTAGACTTGCTCATGCACGTGCTCTTAATACATTCCAATGTTAATAGTACACATATTAAACATATAGCATGCTCAAATTGGCAAGAGTAATGACAAAAATGAACCTTAAAGAGTTATATACTTTTGAGGAGATCATTAATATCATAACATAAAATTATGACCATAAAAATCAAGGCAGTGATTAACATCAATCCTAACAAGTTTGATGAAAAAAATTAAAAAATAAGAGAAAATGTTAATAAAAAATAATCATTTTGAAAAACAAGATGCTTTTACTACACTTAATATAGTGGACATACTTTTACTAAACTTATTGTACTAAATTTCCCTTAAGCCAGTTGAAAATTCGACAAAAATTCATACAAAATTTCGAAGCTACATATCATGGGTTCACTTTCCTAGATTTTTCTTTGTAAGGTGAACGGTTTAATCATTTGATATTGAGTTTCTCAGTCAGAGTTTCTACAGTGGATTTTATGACCTCAAGTTCAAAAAGAGCTTCTTTAAGTTGCTTATCCAATCAACAAATGAGTATATGAATTAAAAAAATGTAGTGAAAGAAAGAATAGTTTCAATGTCATATGCATTATTTGAATAATTGTAGCACCACGACAGTGTCTTCCTTTTGTCTTGATAGATAGCTGAGAGAATCTTCTAAACTTCTAGATGCAACTTTTGAATCAAATAAACTTCATTCCTACAAGATAAAACAACTTCAAGTTCTAAAATATGATATCAAAACAAATAGATGGTTGAAGTACACTGGTAGGGAAGCTTAGAAGAATTGATAAGAAACTAATACTAGTTCAAAAATTAATTGTTCTACAATTATAGGGATTTATACCATTCTAACAAGCTCTCCTTCAGCACTTCTACATCAACTAATGCAACACTCAATTTGCTGGACATAACATCCAATTCAGTTTGTAGAATTTCATTTTTAACACCCGCTTCATCCATTTCTCCAATTGTAATTTCCAAAGCCTCATTCATTGAAGTGGTATCAGCTTCCATCTCATTCTAAAACAATATATGTGACAAACATATTGTCTCAAGTCAAATCAAATATATTCACTTAATATAAGGTATTGAATATCAACCACAAGTATAAATTAAATAGACAAAAATCATAGAGAAAATAAGCTTTGGAGTTCAGAAACCTTGTCCATATGCTAAGGCCTAGCTCATTAAAGCTCGTGATTTGGTGAAGCATATTAAAACATTAAGAAACAAACCTTTCTTCTTCTAGTTGCATCTCATATGTTTAAAATATTACATCTTGCATTATTGCTAATTACTAACTAGCTGATAAATTAACCAGTAATTGCTTAGGACTTAGTATAAATAGAACACTAGTGGACTTCCATATATGATATGTACCTATAATTTTTTTTGGGATACAGCATTTGACTCATGCTTCAACATATTGCATTCTAGTAAAGCTCGTTAACCTTGCAAGATCTTAACTTCTTCTTCAATCAGAGCTTTTTTACTCTAAAAAAGCAAATGGTCATGTTTAATGAAGAAAATGCAAAAAAACTCAAATTTACTGATCTATGACAATAATAATTACCTCAAGATTCACATTGTCTTGGATCGTATTCTTTAGTTTGTTTTCAATATCCTTGAATTTTTATTTTGTCTTATCAAGGTTCTTTCTTAGAGATTCTTTCTCTCTAATAAGAGAAAAAGATGATGAGCATAACACTTCCTTTTGAAGAGTATAAATCTGAGAAAGGAGTTCTTCCTTCTCCATAACATCCTGAAGGCCTTGTTCCTATAGCATTGGCATGGATCAAAAATAGAATAAAAACATCATCCTAAAAAAATAAAAAATGGAAAGACTTCATTTAGCTAACTACAGTACTCTTCTCCCTATTTTCAAAGCAACACTTTAGCTCACGAATTTGTTTCTGATGTTGACATAGTTGGTTACCCAATAGATTCTACATTTGAGTGATTTGTTTAGATGAGGAATTGTGGTGTATTTTCACTAGAGAATTAAATTCAAGATCATCATATCATACCTTCTCAAACTTGAATTCCTCAATTTTCTTGATCATAAATCTATTGACGTAGTCATGGCCTAAAATGATGGACTTAAATTATGCCACACACTCCATGGGAACAGTGTCAAGACTCCAAAAGTATAACATAATATAATATGAAATAAAGCAGTTTATGGGGCAAGATTATTAACTCACAAGGGGAGAATTGAGTAGGTATAAAAACTAATATAAATTGGTTTTTTCGTTTAAGGATAATACAAAAGCAATGATCAACTTGAAAGATTTTTTCTTTACAACTGTAATGATCAACATGTAATTTTTGTCATATAGCCCATATGAAAAGAGTAACAAGTTGATATAGATGTGATGATAATTTGCAAGTCAAAAAAGTAAGATATGAATCACAATGAGATATAACAGTTAAATATCATAAGAACAATAAGATATGATAAACATATATATTACACAGAAGAGGTGGGGCTCTTTAGTAGAGAACTCCTTAGGCAATTTAGAGGCATCAAATTTGATGAAAAATCATTTGAACGTACAAAAGACAAGTTTCTTAAAATCAAGTCATTTCCATCAAACCTATTAGTAGAGCTTAAGCTAAAAAAATATGAAAGAGACTAATCTAAAAGTACTCGATTAGGAATGTCTAAGAAGGCAAAACATGCTTCAATTATATGGAATTAATTTCCCAACTTAAACTTTTGTCGAGAGCAAGGAAAAAGACACAAAAATTCTATAAGAAATTGACCCATCAAATTCTATCTTCTTTCTTGGTTGAGCTCTCATTGGCTTCGATTGAACAAAAGACATTTCAGTATTTAACAAAATCCAGTTAAGCAAATTAAGATGGCACAACATTGCTCAAGGCATTTTATTTAGTCTGTTTATTTTTCAACTGCATTTGATAATGGTAAAAGCTGTGGATGAATCATTAGGTATTGAAGCATCACATTGGACATATATGGCCAAGACTAAAGTTCACAAAAGAAAATTAATAAATAGCTATGCATGATTGAGATTCCAATAAATCTTTGGAATAATAGGTAGTTTAGCTAATACAAACCATTCAAAGCTTTGCATATATAGTTACAAAGCAATAACTTATAATGATGAAAACACCATAATATAAAACCAAAAAAATACATCACCACCAAAGTTGAATGCAACAAATTCCAATAGGGGAAGGTTATGATTGTCTAAGCCTAATGGAGGATATCATAGAAGTTGGTCTATGTCAATCTGAGCCCTCAAAATTTAAAGAACAACAAACACTCTTAAAAGTTGAGGCCAAGCTCAATTTCCAAAATTATGATGAAAAATGAATGCCAATGTAATAGTTAGAACTAAAGAAAGTAGAAAGTGATAATCAAACAACGCTTTAAAGTTGGAATCACCAAGTAATGAATAAATCCTAAAAGATTGCTAGATGGAGTTGTACAAAAATAAATAGTCCCAAATCAAAAAGATAAGAAAAGATTTTGAACTACACACACACAAAATCTTTCTACATCTTAGGAAGCTCCTCCTTGAAACTCCTCATAGATTCTCCTTTATAAATTCTCATCACAATCCCCACCTTTCCCTAATTCCAGGTCAATATCTCTCTCATTATTTCTCTTTAAGCTGTTACTTTGTTTTTTTCTTTAGCACCCAATTGCACCACAACTCCTAACCTTATTCAATTAGGATTAAAAACAACATCAATTAGTGGAGAATAGGACTCTTACCATATAATTTAAAAGAAACTATTTTTCATTTAGCATTACATTATTATTTTAATTTAAGTTCATATATTGAGTTTAGTCCTTAACCCACAAAAAACATCTAATTCCAATAAAATAATAGCGTAGGACTTGTCTAACTGAGATCTTTACAAATCTACATTTTTAAAATCTAAGCCATTCATTATTGACATAAAAATGTCACACACTTGTCACCAATAAAAATGCCTACTTAAAACTAAACAATTAATCTCATATAACATACAAAATCACATTTAATCATAGCATTTCATACAAATACGTTGGAGAAAATCATTTTTAACAAGATTATTTTGAACCTACAAAGATAATAAATTTGCCAAGTATGAACTATGACATAGAGAAGTTCACTCAAGAAAATAAATTCTAGAGCATTGCAAAACCAACTGATATAAAGTAAAGTCTATACATACCACTACCGATACCTAATAAACCCTAGAAGGCCATCTTGATGGATTTTCTTTGAGACTTACCGGTGATAAGATGATTTCACGACTTCTTATTGTGATTAAAAAAAACATTCTAAGATGATAGAGTGTAAATTAGATATCAAGGGATAAAAATAACACACTTTTCTTAACAAAGGTATGTATACATCTTTAGTTACCAACAAACACTGTGTGTAATTGAAATACTCATTTTATAAAATAATTGATAACTAGACAAAGGTCATTAACATAGTAAACATGAATCTAATAAAAGGATATAACTCCCGCTACTCAAATACATAAGATCATAATGTATTGTGTGCCCAATTTTCATTAAATCAAACCATCCATAGTTCAATTATTCAGAGCTCTTGGTGGTGTGTCTAATGTATCTACCATAGAGACCATTCAACTTGGATTTCAAAATAACCCCAACCAACAGAGTCATAGTATTAATATAATAGAAGGAATAAAAGATTATCAACAATATTTGAATAGTTCAAACGACTTGAAGTAGTTGAAGCTCTTCCAACACAAGTACACAAAAAGAGACATGTTATGCCCAAAATGAAAACATCCACAAATCAATTGTTTGAAGCCCATTTAAGGTGTGTCTAGTATAGCTATCATAGAACCCACTAAACTTGGATTTCTCAATAAACCCATCAAATAAAGACAAATAAAAGGTATAAAAGATTATCAAAAATATTTAAAAAATTCAAATTGCTATGAATATGTGGATGAAGCTCTTGCAATAGTACAAAAAAAGAAATGATATGCATCATCAATAAGAGAATTTTAGGAGATCTAGCATGGCTTTATATAATAAAAGAATAATTAAGGGGCTAAGAAAGTTAAAACCAATTTGAAATATATTATTTCGAATCATAAAGAAAATCACTGATAACATTTATTGGCTAAACCTATTGGCATAAAGTGAAATCAATACTAAAAAAACTTGACGAGTTAAAATTAATTGGGCACTCCATAATTGATAAGGAATTTCATCCCGTACTATCTCCTATGTACGACATTGTAATGCGAACGAAAATTAAATTATCAAAGTATATGATTTTTTAGAATTATTCAACCACCCCTAGAGGAGGGGCATAACTCCCACTTTACAACATCTGAAATGCACAAATTGCATAAGCGACTAATTAAGAATAATTTGCAACAAGAAAAATATGAGTTTCGTTATCTCATTTTCTCTATTTTAAAATAACCAAAAAACTCTCCAACAAATCCATTTCTACAGAAAAAAAAATATTCAAAGAGACTTAAATCCTTGAAAAATAGGACAAATGATCAAGATAACAACAATTAAAGTAAACAAGACAATCTTAACATGTCCAAACGACATTTGTCATTTGTTTAAATGACCTTGAAGAAAAGTTCTACAAGCCACAAAAGGTATTAACACATGAGGAAGGGATACAAAGAAACCTTGAGAGAGTATAACACCCAATGAAGATCGCCCCAAACTTGAGATAGTGAGCTCAAACACAGAGCCACTTGTGATGATGCGCTTGAAAGTTTAAGACACGTGAAGTAACAAGCATAAAGTTCCACCAATGGTTCTCAAAGATTTCCTCAAGAATTGCAGTCTAAGATTGGAGATTTCATTAGAAGATCAAAGAAGTAGTGCAATTTGACTTGAGAAGCAAAACTACAAAACTTAAACAGAGGTGATACAAAACCTCTAAGAGAAAGCCTTTAGGAAACTAGCAAAGATGAGGACCAGGTCTTGAGATATTTCTACAATCCAAGTGCTAATCTAAAAAAAAGAAGTCTCAAAAAATTTTGTAAGATGTTTTCCAAATTAATCATAAGAGAAATAACCAAATAAGAATGAGTAACACTATTTTTAAACCAAGTATAAGCATCCCATCAATTATAGGATATGATAATATTTTTAAATAAATTTAGAGTTGTACTATAATATATACTAGGTAGTATTCTATGGAATCATTAGTGATTTTCATATGCTTGTGTTTTAAAACCAAGCAATAGAAGTAAGGAAGCATAACCTTAAACTAACAATCTTTGTTCTACCTTTTTTCTCTCTCTCTCTTAATCTCTCTCTCCCCCACCCACCTCACTTGGGTTATTGCTCTTGATTTATTCAAGGAAAATCCTATGAATTTCCCCTTATAGTGACTAAATTCAATAACTAGTACGGGTTGTGTGTGGATCAAGTAGATTAAGTTAGCTACGGTAAGTGCCATCAATTCAAATTCTTGGAATACAATGGTCATGGAATCTTACAATGTGATGCTCTAGAAATTGTTGGAACAAAAGGTTCATATTGTTTTCATTTACACTAAACCAAAAGGCAACCATTGACATTATATTGATGTTAATCACAACAATTAGACAAGTTTGCAATCTTCCTAAGCAAAAAAGAAAAAAAACTTCATTCCACAATTTGGACATAGAAGTACAAGGTAATATAAGAAGCCTTTCCTTTTCAAATAAGGTGCAAGAATTGGTGTAAAAAGAAGACTCGCATCTCCATTACCATACAAGTGATGCATACTCATAATTATAAAGTATCTTGATGATTTATAGTAGCTAAATGGATAATAAGAAAAATGTAACTCAAGACAAAATACATTTTCATTAATGCAGCCATGTTGTAAATATTTCCTTGCAAAGGCACATCCCCAAAATAGATTATATCAAAATACCTAGTTATGGATGATAACATGACATAGTTTTTGAGAAAAAGAAATATATTCACCAACTTCCATATCTACTATAGAACTTCTCTTCAAATGTTGCACAGTAAGGTGCTTCACTTTTAACTTGTTTTTTTTAAAACAACCATGAATAGGGCAATAATTGCGATGATGTCGTTGATTAAACCAAAACAAACATTTTCTTGAAAATACATGCAAAAATTAATCATTTCAAGGTTGAAAAAATTAGATAAATCACTAAAGAGAAAACAATATATGCCATATCTATTACACAGATCACAAATAAGAATAAAAAGATGTAAGAATTACTAGTATTATTTTGGAAAAGAAGGAGAAAAGATGCATGAAGTCTTTGGGACTTGCTAAATGATTTTCAAATGAATCTTTTAAATGGCCAAAGTGCAAAAAAAGTTCGCCAACTTCATCAAAAAGCTTCTGAGTTGAGTCACCAACTAACACCTAAAAATATGACAAGCTAATTGTTATTTCTTTCCTTTTTTCACTCTGAACAGATCGCCGAAGGAGGTTTTGAAAGCCAAGCAAATCAGAATAGCTAGCACAAAAGTTTTTCCAAAATGAAGATTTCAAAGTTTCATTATAAAAAAGAAATAATAAAAACGAAATGTCATTTTCCTAACAAAAGAAGAGTAAACAATGCATCTGAAAATTCTTGGAAAGAGGATTAAAAACCAATTCGTCTTAGACTGCTCTTGTAACTTCTTGAGCATTCCTGACTTCTTGTTGTAGCTAAAAGAGAACCACAAATTACAAGGGAGTTAATAAAAACGTATTGAACACAATTCAAAAAATATTAATTGAGTTCAATTATTTTACAAATCATACAGCGAAGAAACTTTTATTTAAAATTTTCACTTGAAAAGGATTGAATGAAATGTCACAATTAACATCACAAAAACTTTATCCTCTTATAAGAAAATAACCTCTAGAACAAGGTAAACAATCCAAATGAAATGAAGTTCAAGCTGAAGTGTCATTATTACGCAACACACAGTTCTCTTGAAATGTATTTAAAATAAAAAAAAACTTCATATGTGTAGCAACCAGCACCATCTGAATATAAATTTGTGGTTAAGTTTTTTTACAAGTTGTTAGTGCACTATTTTCAAGCTAAAAGAGAAATTTCAATATTATTTAAAATTATAGATATGTGGTTGAGGATTAAAAATAAAGGAAATAATAAGGAGAGTTGCATCCAAACATATATAGAGGGATTTAAGAATAAAACAAGATGCTAAGCAAGCTCTACCCATAAGCCTTTTGTCTATTTTCTACTTGTTGTTGCCAACCATTGCTACGCTTCTCCATTGTAACAATTAACGAAAGTTAAAGATGTCTGAAGCCTTTACCAAGGTCTGTCATGCTTTCTTTTTTTCTTAGTGTAGTAGATGCTCCAAATTATTTAACATGTTTTAGTAAATATCCTCCCAGTTTATTTATTTAATGACAATTATCTGATAGTTTAAGATCATATTTTATGTTTTTATGTCATTGTTCTTATTTATATGTATGGTTTCTATAATCAATTCGCATTTGCCCATAGTAGTTTTCAATGTTTATATAATAAGTACAAGATAAAGTGTCATTATTAATGCTATTTATGTTAAGTTTATCAAAGATTACTAGTGACTACAGCACACATTATGATTAGGAGAAATCACGTAGATCTGTCATCACTGCATTTGTATTAATAACCTATCACAAACGTTAATATTCAACTTTCAAATAATCAAAATGGATTTCAAAATACAAAAAAGGAATTCTTAATTTATTTCTTAGATCTATATTTTTAACATATTAGACTAAATTAGTTCCTTAAGAAAAGCAAAAAATATAAAATAAAATGTGATTTGATTTAATAGAACTATCACTAATATGTTAGAGACTTCATTTAATTAAGCAGTTTGCCTAACACTTGTCGTATGAACCAAAGTCCAAGCATAAAGTCAAGCATAAACTCATAAATAGATCAAGATATTCATTAAACAATGCACCTACTACATCAAACAGAACTGCAACAAAAAACATACAACTTTACTCTTCTCCCTAAAGCAAGCATTCTTTTTAGTTGACAAAGTAACAACATTGTCGAAGTTCATTTGTAGTGAAGTGTTCTCCAATTCTAATGATTCAATCTATGCAAGAAGAATATTTTAATACAATAATAATAAAAAACTATGTTCAATGGAACATTTTGATTTGTAAGAGCCTGCTCCTCAAGGTGTTTGATGACAAAAATTTCTCCAATTTCCTGTTTATTATGATTGCAATGATATGGAGACACAAATTCCATTAAATGACATGTTGACAACGCAATAATTTTTTTGTAGGAATTGATTCTAATTCTATATAGTTATTTTGGAGATATTTGATGTTCACATTCTTAAAAATAATCAAAAAAGAGACACCTTCCTATTTGTTGACAATAAGGCATAAGAAACAGCTTACAAGGGAGGCAATAGAAAGACAGACACCTTGCTATCACCATTTAAGAAAAGGTCACCAAATTCGGGCAGCTTTGCTGAAGATTGCTCCTCTTCCTAAAAAGTAATAAAAAACCTTTATTTGCAAAGTTTCTAGACGTCTAAATGAGAGAAAGGAGAGAGAGTGTGTTTGCGTTGGGGAAGGTAGGATACATACTAAATTTAGGCAATCTTTATTTTGATGAGTTTTCTTCCAACAGGTAACATTCAGCAAAGCTTGCTCATTAGGAAGAAAAAAGTCCTCAGCCTTATTAGCACCATTAGCAATCTCAGCTAAACAGCTTCCCAAAAGTAGCGTATCCCCATTAAATGTGCAAATTTCCTACATAGGATAGCTGAATGGAAGCCAAATACAAATTCTAGCTTCTCTTTAATTGGCTTCACACTTTCAACTTCCTCATTTAACTTAGAAGGTAAGTCTAGTAGGGACACATTTTAGAAGGCTTGCCAAAAAGTTATTGGGTTTGTTTGTTGTGGTTATTACCATTTAAGAAAGGAACAAAAAAAGTTTCTTTTAAATGAAATTTTAATTTTGTTTGATGAAATGTGGTTGAAAAATTATTCTTGTAATAGGTTTGAAAATATTTTGTGATCTTTCCATAACATTTTTCAATAACATGAGAAAAAAAAGACAAATATGTCCATTTTTGACATCAAAAAAATAGATAACACTGGCCCTAACATCAACCTTCAAAAATATTTCGCAACATGGACTCAGATGTGAGCATGTTTTTTTACCCAACTTCACAAAGTATAAGCTAACAAGTACATAGTTTTATGAACAAAATTGCTCCCCAAAAACATCAACAAAGATATTACTAATACCATCTATTATGTTAAAAATGCTTATAGCTTGATGAATAACTGCCACAACTAATAAATTGTCTAGTGAAAAAAATGTCTTATTTGAGATTTAAGGTGTGTTTATATGATTGCTATATGATTGTATTGTGATATGGTCTCAATGCAAGATAGTTAAATTTATCATAAATTGAATAAATATATGAAGAACGAGTGAATACACTTTAGAATATGAGTACAAATAAGTATATTTAAAGGAAGGTTGGCTGGTGTTTTAGTAATTGAGAATAAGCTTAGAGAAAATAGGTTTTGATGGTTTGGAAATATTTAACATTTTGGAAGATGTACTATTAAACTTTTTCCATATGAAAAGAAAAATATACAAGCCAAACAGACATAAGAAAAATATAATTTGAAAAGAGAAAAGGTAAGCTAAAAAATTACAGTAATGACTTGTAACCTAAAACAAAATGTTTTTATACATATTGGTTTACAAGTTTGGCTTAACTACCTAGCAAAAACTAGTCTAATTTTTTATTCTTGAACTACACTTTCCTATTGAGATCTACTTAATAATTATACAAGCATCAAAGACTAATATTAGAATATTTGAATGATATTTAGTAAGAAAAATGAGTTAAGAATCTAGTTATAACATTTAAAAAAATTATGAGCTTAGAGGCTAATTTTGAAACCTTAAAAACTTAAAAATTTGGCCAAATTTCAAAAGCCTACATGCAATTTGTCATTTAAAGAAAGGATGTCATTTAAGCATCAAGAAATAATGATTAAGCTATATAAGGTGAAACTATATATTGCTTTTGACCTTTAAAAAGATGTTATACACTGTTCTTCACTATAATTTTGTATTTGCACACTATTCTTCACTATAATTTTTTATTGTTGTCCATCTTTGGAATTGAAATTAGAAGAAGAAAGGAATTATAATAGAACTCTATTTAGTTGAAGGCATTTGCATTACTAGTGCATAGAGGTGCTTAATGATTTGGGCTTCTATATAATCCAAGAGTTCAGTCAATAATAGTGTATTTTAAGGAAAAATAAATAAGTGGTAAATAATAATGCCCTTTAAAAATAAGATGCAACTAAAGTTTATTTAATTTTATTTACTTTAATGATTATTGAAAATACCTAAATATAGAAAAAAAACATCAATGGTCATGTGATAATTAGCATTTTTTTAGAAATTAGTCTTTTTATATGAGATTAAAGGGATAGTCTATATATTCTCACCAAATAAATGGAATTACTTTTCTAAACCCTTGAAACATATGGACACTTTAAAAGAGAATTGAAATAAATTTGCATCTATAAACAATCCAATAAGCACATGCTCCTCCATGTTAATAAAGAAGAAAATTTCTCAATGACAACAAGCACAACTCCAAATTGACTTAACCTTGAAAGCTTATAAACCACCTTGCTCCAACATGGAAGAAATCAACAAAGAAATAGTTAATATCTATAACATCCAACACTTTATGAAAGGAAAAGGAAAAATTTCCAATGTAGCAATTAATCTACAATGCCTACCAATGAAATAAGAATTTTTAGAAACCTAAAGAATGCAAAAATCAACTACGGAAGAGTAGCCAAAATCAAAATGACTATAACTGTGTTTGTATCACAATTCTAAGGAAGACAACATTACTTCTTTTGATGCAATTTCTTAAAATTTTTTTAATATGCATGCTAATTTAGACCAATGACAACAGGGAGTGATCATCAGATTTAAAAGAGGAATCAGTAGTGCAAGGAAAAACTCCTAGTAGACTTCTAAATGAAGGAAGATAATGATAAATAGCCACACAAAAGAAATTTTTAGTCTGTAAATAGAAGCCTAAAATGAGCAAAAACTTTCTAGAGACCTAATTACTCTATACCTTGTCAGTAAGGCAGGTCATAAAATGATGGAATTAGAGTCATACTTTTAGCAATCCCTAAAGATGAGTAAAAAAACTACTGTATCCATTAGGTAATAACTAGATGTTCTGGCCAAAAAGAGATAAGGACTAACCCTGATTGTGTCAAAATACAAGCCACTTGTGATAGAGAAGGTAGTCAATGGCTTGATTGGTAGATGGGTTTCAATCAAGGTAATGTTAATGGAGAAATGGTGATCGAATGGAACAATAGCTTGTAATGCTCAAAGATAATCAGCAATGATTATGAGGATGGCCCAAAAAAACTCCATTTGTTGTCATAAGAGTTGCAACATCCACTTGTAAATGTAGGGTTTAAACAAAACCAATTGCTTCACAATTAGGGTTGAAAATGTTTGGCTTAAGAAATGGGCATATTCTTCTAGTGCCCTTCAATCCTTCTATTATTTTTATAGATAATGCTAGAAAGATATGCAAGTAGTCTTTTGAATTTCTTTGATTTTACTCAAAATTTAACACAAATTTAACTACACTTAAGGCAAAGGAAAATTGGCCAAACTAGACTTAAGAATTAATCCAAAAAGATAATGGATGAAGGATTTTTTATAACAAAACCTTAGAATAAGGAAAAAACATCCCATAAGCCAACAAAGGTAAAACACATTATCTAAGTAGAAACATATGGTTCAGGAGGCCTAATCCATTACAATGGATAAAGTAATGGTGTTAAATGAGTTAAGGTCTCTAATTAATCCCAAGACCATCTCAATCAAAGTCTATTTTAAATATATTTGAATTAATAATGACTTGGGCAAATTTTCATATGTTTTTTAGTAGTAGCTAAATCCATTTACATTTTTTTAGATCTTAATTGACAATTCAAATACTAAAAATATAAAATAAAGATCATAATTGGCTATTATTTGATTAGCTGTTTCGAAACATTGATGTGTTTAAATTGAATTAGATGGATAATTTGTCTATTCTAATCTAATAAATAGTATAACCTCCCTTAAAATATATAAGTTTTCTAAAATGACCATTAAACAAATACAAGTATCTCAATTAACACATCCAAGGCTACGACCTCAAATTCATAAGAAAATAAGAGAAACGTTATTGAGAAAACATAAAAAGGGTGGCCCTTATTCTTGAGAAGGATAGTTAGAAAAATACAAGAATGGCTTTCATGACCTAGAAAAATATTGAGAGTGTATCCTCTAATGATCTTTATTCTCTCTATAAATAAGAAGTAGTTGGCAAAAGAGGACCCTTCTTAGGCTTCATGTTGGCTTAACAATCATTACACAATGATAATGACTTGTTATATATTGATTTAACTAAATAAATGCTTAATGAGAACTAAACAAATCAATATAAGTGTTGACATAAGGCATATACATTAGTAACTCATAAAGTGGAAACTAGAACAAATATGGGTAGTAAATCATTACTAAAGAATAAAGCTACATGACATGTAAGAAGCAAAGTTGAGATGATATTGGCAAGAGCTAATGGCAAAATAAAATATCAGGAGGGCATTTGGTTAAGCTTTATTAGCCTACATTGTAATATTATTTAAATATATTAGGTGCAATATTTGATTACATCTTTAAATAATATTATTTAAATTGTAATTGTATTTTGCAAATATAAGTAACATCTAGAAGATGAACAACTTTATATTAATAATAATAATAATAGATTATTTAGATAACGTTATGCTAAATAATAAAAAAATATTTATAAATTTTAGGTAACATTAACATCTATATAACACAATGATATAAATGTCAATACTATATAAATAATAATACTTAACCAAATGTCGGCTAAAATTAATTTGTGTTTTTCAGTAATACTATTTCAAGATATGGCACCTCATGCAAAATTAAAAGAGACCAAAGATAAACTCAGCACACACATTGCTTATCAAGTACATGAAAATAAAGAACCCAATTAGCTGCAATGGGTTAGTTATTTTTAATAGGGATGTGATACTTCACATGGAAGCACAAATTGATATCCAAAGAAATCACTCTTATATTCTCATGTTCTTATATGACAAATGCAAGGCATATCTTTTTCTTACAAAGAAGGGGAAATGAAAGGATGTCTAATAATTAATAGAATTTATTACATAATCTTAGAAATATTACAATATAGAATGAATAAATCATAAAGAAGTTAACATAAATGATGGATAATCCATGTGGAATAAAGATCAATCATTGTTTGACCAAGTGACCTCAAGATATGACTTTACATCATAACATGGTATACTTCTTTCTTCCCTTGAGCTATCCAAACAACTTTCCTAAGGCTCTATTTTAAAAGCTTGAGTGCATTCCTCATCAAAGGGATTGTTTTCAATAGATATTATTTCTAAATACCTCTTTGATTTTATAATTTCAAAAGAAAACTTGTAGCATAAAATAATATGGTTCCTCCATATAATAGTTGTTTATGTTTTTCTATCACTATGCACCCAACATTAATATTTCCAAGAACCAATTTCAAATATAGTCCTTTATAATTAACATAAACTATATATCATATTTTTCCAATGTTAACATACCAACTACATATAATTAATATGGACCATAGCAAACAATTTAATAAAGTAGTAAACATGTGTATATATGCTTGTAGAGCTCACGCCTAATTTCTTGATTTTGAACTACATAATATTATTATAGAACTAATACACTTCAAATGATTAAAGGTAGCAAAATACATGAGATGAACTGGAAGCCTGTATAAAAGAGTTAGACAGTGATGAAGGGATCCAAATCTACAACTTGGATAGAACTCTTCAAAAGTTATGACTAAGATCTCAAGTAGTGAATCAAAGGTTTGTTATGTTTTGAATGTATATCAAGGATTTGTGGAGTTCAATGACTTAGGCATTATATTTCTAGTTTTCTTTCTCTTATTCATTATGCATGGTTTTCCTTCATGCTGCTTTTTTGATTTTGCTACTTTCTTTCAATGATCTATATTTTTATAGAAAAGATCATCTCTAATGTTTTTAAACTTCTTACATGTGGTAAGTTCATGCTCTGAAGTATAGACTTCATTTTATGAAAATTGTTTGTCATAGTCATTGTTCACCGATGTTTTCTCGAATTTCCTGAGATCCCATCAGATCACTTCAGTACATGATATGGATTGTATTGCGACATGCTTAGTTCATTTATGGATAACCTTATTTGCTTTCCTAGTTAAAATAATGCCATAAATGTAATTGTTTGCTATCCTCTTTAAAAATGCTTTCAAATAGACTAGTCACATTTTTGGACATGGATTGGCATGTAACAAAAGTTAAGTAGATTGTTCGATATCATTGAACCATAATTTCATGGATAAAATACACTCCAGTCTAAGAACTACTCTACCACAATTTCAACGTATCAGTTTAATAGGTCAGGCAATCATACAATAGAATTGCACCTTCTAAAACTGTCTACTAGTTCAATAAGTTTCTTCCAAGTTTGGATTCCATTTAAGCAAAGTGAAGGCTTGTGTTATGCAAATCAAAACCTGTGTAAAACTAGCCAAAAAAATGATATCAATCCCAAAAAAATTGCATTAATGTTAATGCATCCCTTGAAAGGTTTGCATTGTACTGTATGAATAATGTGACAAGTGAGCATGAGCTCTACACACATTGATGTTGTCTTAAATGAGCAAGAGCTAAGAAATTATCTTGGACGACTGAATAAAAAAGTCAGTCCAAGACACAAATTATCATAGGATATTAAAATTTATGTACTTTAGGATTTAATACTTTAGGATTTAAGTATTTACAATTAGGCTAGAAACATGATAAAAATAGAATTGTCTAATTTTGAATAAAACATTAAAAGGTGTAATAGATGTTATAAGGATTAGTGAAAGGATAATAGCTTCAAAGATCATTATAACAGAGCAAGCTATAAATGTTGGCGATGACAACTTTCAAAATAATACTAAATATTTTAAGGAAATGTTTAGATTTATTTGGAAAAAATTAAGACTAAGCATCCATGAAATCTTTTTTAATTTTAGGAGACTTAAATAACATATAGGTAAAAAGAAAAATAATTTAAACAATATCTTTGAGGTTATTGATTGGGAAAGTTAATAAAGATAATAAAATTATTTTCTTGTTTTCTTTGGCATATGATTTTATTATTGCTTGTACTTTTTTAAGGAACAAAAGGAGCATTATTACTTGAAAAGAAAACTCTCTTAAACACATTGATTTTTTCTTAAGGTGATACCATGAAATATTTGACCATCCAACATCAATTAATGATCTAAGATGCCAACTTTAAAAAGTACAAGAGGTAAAACAAATGAATTACCCAAGAATAGAAAATATTAACTTAAAGATAAAAAAAGAAATTTATTCAAGAATAAAAGTCTTAGATTTATGTTCTAAGAGATAAAGAAAAGCACAAATCCTATGCGAGATAAAATTGTTAATTATATTGGTAATACAACAAAGTTAGTGTGTAGAAGATCTAAAAAGTGTGCCCAACATTACAAATCATCTTGTTGGTGGAAACAAGATGTAGAAATTGAGGTTAAAAACAAAGTTTCTTATAAAATATGACTCCAGTATATAACTATGGAGAATTCAAAGAGATATGTACTAGAATGACAAAAAGACACAAAGTAATCACCCAAAGAAACCAACTTTAAAAACTTTCATTAGAATTTGAAGATTAAAAAGAAAGAAGGGTACATATATCGACCTACCAAAAAAATTGAAAACCAAATATCTATGTCAACTAAAATGGATCAAGATTGTCTTTAAAAAAGTAACAATAGATGTGGATGATATTAAAATCGACAAGAACAAGCTACATTCATTGGTTTTCAATAACAATTATGACAAAAATATTGATAGAGAGAAGTAGTTTGCACCTAGACCTACACTTAATGAGCTATATACCTGCTTCTGATCTTGATAACCACAACTTAATCCTCAAGGACTTCCCTTGATAGCTTATCTCAATTTCACGAGCATCAACAACTTCCCACTAATGATTAGCATTCATAATGGGCACCTTAAACTTAAGATCAATGGACTCTGACACTCCTCAATAACCAATCAACAAGCTTAGAAGGATCTCAAGACCATAGATAAGCTTCATCAATGAAGTTTAACTAACTCTCGAAGCAAGCTCTACCATGAGACATGTGATCATGCATTTTCTTCACACTTTGGCTAATTTTGTTAGATGTGTTCATAATTATAAAATATTTGAACTTCCTCAACACAATCCTATCATGTTAACCATATATACAATAATAACAATATCAATTATATCATATACATCAAAGACATGCCCGTTTGGCACCTAACACATCAAGTATGGCTTTATTATAATATAAAAAAATTGAATTAAACATAAACAAATAACGCTAAATAGTACAATATGCCTCTACCTTCCAACTAAGACTGCCTTCTTAATCAAGAAGAATTTTGATCAATAAATCTCCACTAATTTGCCTTCTATCCAAGTACCCACTCTTCTGTAGATCATGATTGTCTTTATCTACAACTCCTTCCACTTCCTTTATTTGTTTCATCATTTCTTAAAACCGTAGCCTCCTCCTTGCAACAAAGGAGATCCATTAGCCACTACCATAAGAGGTCACAATGTATCCTCATTGCCAATGATTCCACCAAAGTCGACTACTATGAGTTCACTTCACGTTGCCATTCTTCCTTTACTTCTTAGCCTCATTTTGTGAATCATCTCATATATTATCTTATAGTTTCTAATTTTTATTTTATTTAATTGATTAATTAATGCTAAACTTTTCATGTGGAAATTATTTTCCAATTTCCACATTTACAAGAACAAAAATTTAAAATAATTTGTTAAATTATATATTTTGGCCAAATGAAACAACTAATGGTGTTATTCATGTATTTTAAATATGTTGTTAACATGCATGTCGTACTTAAGTTGCTCAAGTTGAACTTGGCTCGAGTAACTTTGCAAATCATTGGGTGTTCAAATAAAATTTGTGAATTGGAGGATAATGAGCTTTATCTAATTGTGCCTTTAATATTTAAAGTAAAAGTTGCATAATAGTACTCTATCGCACATAGCAACACCATGGTTGATTGTATATAGTTGCATTGTATAGTGCAACTACAAAAGGTTAATGGAATTTCAAGTCAAACTTCTTATACCACAACATCCCACATTTTTCCAAGTTTAAGACTAACTCATCACCCACACAAACATGCCCAAGGAAATAAAGCATTTATATCATTCCTTTGAGACAAGAAAAGATGAAGATGTTCCAACTAGCAACAAATGATAATTTGATTCAAATAGAATGGTCCCCTTGGAGTATTTTATGCAACAAATGCACAACTCATTGCTTGATAGTTGTCAACTTTTGCATTATAACCTATCAAAATACCATTGTGTTGGTTATTATGAAAGCATTTAAACATCTTCTTCATATGCATGATCAACATTGTTACAATTGATGTCAAAACTAGAGAACAAATTGGTGATACTCTTAAAAACTAAATAGTTGCAATTATACAAACTTTTACAATATGAACACCCTCAAACTTGGCCTTTTTCAACCTTTTACAAAATATACTAAGGCACCTGTACTTATTATGGTACTTTCACAACATTTTCTCACAATTTTACAACTTACACAAGATAGAGGAAATAGATTAGTTGATTAGAAGATCTGAACTCCAAAAAAAGTTGTAGCAAATAAAGTTGGTGATGTAATTTTAGTCACAAACCTGTCCATAAAATTAGACTTGACTTTGATGCTAATTAATTCTCACAAAAAGACAATATTTATGATCATGATTATCTCATCTCTAAGGAGAATTTACACTTTAAATGGGTAAACTTGCTACATTATTTTCCGTCGACAAACATGATCTTCTAAATAAGATGTTTTGCCAGAAACCCACTTGAATTGACAATGCTAGCACAATGTTGTATGGTGATCTTATTGAACTCCACCTAAGTACTTACCAATTATTGGTGATCAAGACGTTCCTTTAAGGCTGTATAACTAAAAAAGACAACATTTTTACTAACTATGATGGCATATTGTGAAAAAGTGCATTGTTACAATTTGTGAAAGAATGGAACTTTATATTATAAGCGAAGAAATTGCAATAATTTTATGCATCGTTTATGCTAAATTAGCTACTCAACCTATACATGGTGTGATACTTAATGTTGCTTGACATAAGAAACCTACTCTTATCTTAAGATGAAAAGAAACTCATTTACAATTGGTTGATGAATTCATAAATTTTTTTGCATGTTTTTGTATAGAAACTTTGCTTGCACACTTACGCAATCTTGAGAATCAAACAAGTAGTACCATAGTAGAGTGCCCTTTATGACTATCAAAAAATTTAATCCTTATGTTTTGAGAAAAAGAAAATATTTATTTTGAGAAAAACATTTTTTATTTTGAAAACCTTTTTATCATTTCTTTAAAACCAAGGTGATTGCTCAAAAAAATAACAATTTAAATCTGTTTCATAAAGACATGATTCACATAATTTTAGTGGTTCTTCCAAATAAAAATAATAACTTTATAAAAATATCAAATTAATACATATTATTATCACAACATCTCATGCATCAAATATGTACAAAATTCTACCACAACCATATAAGCAAAAGCAAGAAACTATAAAGCTAATATCAACCTCATTGCTCCATTTAATTCTTGTGACAAATAAACCTCTCATTAGTTTATTCATATATCCTAAATAACCTTTTATAGTCTATTTATGTTTATTATATCTTAAAATCATCAATTAGTCATGTTTCATTATAATCTCTTTTCTTGAACATGTTGTTTAACTATACTTGCAATTACTGTATGATTACCATAGGAACAAATAATGAGCCAACAATCTTTCTGTGATATGTCTTCATTTTGAAAAACTTTTTAGCCAAAACAAACTAAGACAAAAATCATGAGCTCAATGGACAAAAAATATCTAAAAAAAATACAATGCACTACAAGACTGTGTCATGACATATGTTAGATCCCAATAACAAAATATATTATATTAATTATAAGTTATCTAAAATGTGACTAATATATAAATTCAATTTTTAAATACTTTACATTAAATCTTTTTAAATTTTCTTTGTAATTATTTTCACCCTTAATTTAAACTTCCATTAGAACACAAGTCCACTTTTAATTCAAAATTTTCCTTTATTCAACTCTTTTTTCTTTCCTTTCTATTAATAGTTATAGTTTAATCCTCAAAAGAAAAGCTAGAAATTCTTTTAAAATTAGATTCCACCTCTTAAAAAGCCCATGAGTGAGATACAACACATCATTGGTTCTATTATTAGATTTTTCCTTGAATGATACTTCAAAATGTGATAAAACCATTTGTTAACAAATTGACTTCTTTTAATATAAGAGCCTTATTCTTAAGACAAATCTTTGCTTAACTTATATAATCTCTTTTTGATATCCTTAAAAATAATATCTTATTTACTTAAATAAAATATCCTTTTCTATTATTTTCCTAATATAATGCAAATTAGTGACATATGTCATGCCATGCATGTTGACAAAAATATTTTGCCAACTTAAAAAGCCTTAAAATACTCCTAACATGTTCATACAATAGCTAATTAAGAAAAATAAAATAAAAAATTAATTCTTTTGTAGACCCTTCCAAAACAATTCACATCTCTTTCTCTATAGCCAATGATTCCAATGCATACATGACCACTCTCATATCTCATATTTTCTACAACCAAGTACAGCATATAAAATTCCAAAAAAGCTTGATAAAATTCTCTTTGGGATATTTTAAAATGTGGTCTTCCTCAAAATTATATTCTACATTGCCTTATCGCCAATGCCTGGCAAAACAATTTAATACTAATACCACCAAAAGAACTCACTTGTGGTCCACACATGCCATACTGTTAAACAACATTTCATTCTTATCCAAGTAGTAGTCTACGTGCATTTATAAAATTTTTATTAAAAAATAAATACATTATTTATTTGAAATTATGTATAATATTTTTACAGATTATTGATCTACTTGCATGGTATTTTCATGTTAAGCCCTTTGTAGTATACATTCTGTTTTTGAATTGCAACAATGAAATTGAAGTGTAAGAATAGTGGGCAACTAACAAGTAAACGAAGGAGATGAGGGTTTACGTAATTTTAAGATTAATTTCTCAAGAAGTTTCTTTCAATGAGCTTTAAATTCACAAAGCCTTTAAATTTAAAGAATCTTAAAATGTTTTACATAACACACTTATACCTTTATATAGATGTTTGGATATAATATTTTATTACAAAATATATAATATTTTAATTTCGAAAAGAACTTGTAAATTTTGACCAAACAAAAAAATTTTACAAATTCTACATTACAATGAGACCATCTATGAAAACATGAACTGCTACACACAAGTGGGTGTAGTTTCTGCACATGAATGGCCATATACACACTCATTGACCAATTGTGCACGTGGTTGGTGGCTGACAAGTGAGCTGTTATAAGTGGCTTGAATAAAAAAATGCGTTGAAGTGGTTTAAGAAGTTTAATCTATCAATAAATCAAAGATGAATAACAAAACAAAGAGAAATATTATAACCTTCACCCATTCATAAATAGAAATGAGAAGAAGTGATTGTAGATATTGTGATAGAGTTATCTCAATCAGAATAGGTTTTGATTCAATATAAGTGATTCTAGATAGATTAACAAAAAATATTTATTTTCCTATTATTAAGACAACTTATTTAACATAAATGTTGTCTCATATTGATATGAACTAAATTATTAAATTACATGGTTCACAAAAACTTTTTTATTAGATAGGAAACCTAAGATTACTTTGCATGTTTGAAAGATAATGGATCAAGACTTTGAAGCAACTTTAAAATTTAGCAGTCATTCATCCTCAAAATTGATAAAAAATAAAGAGAATCATTACGATTCTAAAAGATTTACTTAAGAGTTTGCATATTAGATCTTGGATGAGGTTAAGAAAGTCATTTATCAATAATAACTATTTTAATAGTAATAGTTATCTATATAATTTTAAAATTGCATCATATGAGGCTATATATGATATAAAATATTTGTTAACTCTATGTTGGAATGAAAGAAAAGAAGGAGTTTTATTGGATTCTTCAATTATTGAGAAAGACACAAAAGTATAAGAACTATTCATGGTCAATTAAAGATAGCTCAATATAAGAAGAAAAAGTACTTTGTTGCAAAGCATTGATCAATAAAATTTCAAGAAAGAGATCATGTATTTATTAAAATTAGTTAAACGAAAGAAATTATAAGAATTCAAAAATAAAATGAGCTAAAATCTAAATTTATTAGTCCCTCTAAGTTCTAAAGAGAGTTGGACAAGTGATATATTTGATTGCTTTGACTCATTATATATCAAGAATTCATAATGCATTTGATCTTTTAATTTTATGAATATGTTGTTCATTATATTGATCTAGATATAAACATTTAATCAAAATTATTTAGAAATATAAGTGAAGATCTTAAACAAAATGGAGAAGCTTCTATGAAATAAAGCTATTCTAATGATAAATGTTTTATAAGATTACCAAGCAGAGAGAAAAGCTACTTGGGAAGTGGAAGCATACATGATCGACTAATAGCCAAAACTTTTCTAAATTTCAAGGCAATTTTTATGGAGGGTAAAATTGCAACACCTCAAAATTTATATATATATATATATATATATATATATATATATATATATATATTATAAATGATAAATTAAGTTAATAAAGGTTTAATAATATATGTTTGGATGTAATGAAGTCATCTTTTTTAAATATGATATTTATATTCTAAAATATTATTAAATTAATATAGTATTGAAAAGTATGTTATGATTTAAATGAATTCAAAAAGCTTATTAAGACAATTAATTAAAAAGAGCTTCTCAAAAGTAATCAAGGGCAATCAGTTAATAATTTTTAAAAGTTTAAATAATTAGTAATGAGTTTTAATATATATATATATATATATATATTTAAAGTTTTTTAATAATATTTTTGTAATTTCATAAATTAATTCCTCACATCTCAACAAAGGTGGGATTGAAGGTGATATTTGATTGTATTAAGCGAGTTACAAAAGATAGAATAAATATGGTAGAGAGAGGAAGCTCAAGTAGATTAAGTGAGTTGAGAGAGAAGATTATGGAAATGAGAAGATTTAACTTGGAGAGGCCTAGTAGGGAAAAGAAGAAAAATAACCAAGATGGATATTGGAAAGCTTTTGTGCAGCTAAAAGTGGAGTGAGGAATGAAACGAGAAAGTATTTGAGTTGTGAGAAGCCATTTAGAGCTAATGAAGCAGGGAGCAGCAATTTGTTGTGATAAAGTATATATTCAAGAGTTTTTTTTTGAATTCAACTTGGTTTTTATGCAATAGTAGAACTTTGTTAGGTAGAGAAAAAAACTTATGCTAAATCTTAGTTTGACTTCATTAATTGAAAATGATCATTTTTTATCGAACAATTTCCAACCTAAAAATTATTCACTAATTAGCCAATTAGATTTTCAAAATAAGCAATTTAAATTATCTAATATTAAAAAATCACATATCATCATTTAGGCAATTGAATTCAATAATCTCTATCACTTGACAATGATAAATATTTTAATATATAAATATTAATAAAAAATTGTAATAATAGAAGATATTTCTCAAAATATGTAAATTTAAATAGACATGATCTTGAAAAATGACTTTCTATATTATGTTAACACTCTATGAGCTTATGACTTATAAATTTAGTAAGAGGGCTTAACAAAGAGGTTTTGAAAATGAGTTTAATATGAGAAAAAAAATTTTGTGAAAATTATATTTAAAATATGAATGTTTTTGTGCTTGGAAAATGAGTTTTAGAAAAACTAAATATGAAATATTTTGCAAATACAACCTATAGTTGAAAAGCAAATTGATGGGGGCCACATGGCACACAGCAAACACCACAGTGTGAAAAGTCATTTTTGGCATTAACTATTTAATTCAATTTTGGTTTTAAGAAAAGTCTTTTGATAAATAAATTAATACACTTTGCATGATAGATTAATAAAAAATCTTCAAATTTTTTAAATAATTATTTACAAATAAAACTCTTACAAAAAAAATTTTCTTTTCTATAATATATTTTATGAATAATTTTTAATGGACCAGCTAAAAAAATGTTTTTCAAATATTTTTAAATTTAGTGTAAGTTAAACCCATTAGTAGAGCTAAAGGCGAGCAAAGAAGCAAGCTAGAGAAGTACCTATTTCAAAGATGGTATCAACCTTTCTCTACAGGTTTTTTGGACAACCGAAGAATATACTGCATGTAAACGTGTAGTTGGTTTTTTAACATAGTGGAAGCTTCCTTATATTTTGTCCATGAGCTTCATCTCATCTACAGTCTCTTTCAACCTCCCACGGTAGCAATCCAGTTTTTCCTGTGTTAAGCTAAGTTTTGCCCGCTAGTTGTTGATATTTTTATTACTTGCTAAAGCTTCTTATAATAGCTTGCATCCACACTAATAAGAGTTGAGGAATCAGTTATTCATGGTTAGTCAAATATGAAAAAAAATTAAGGAAATCTCATATCAAAATTACAAAAGCACAACTAAAGGATTCCTTATTCGTACTTGCATTATATCCAAAATAGTCTCAAAAGAAGTGGGAAGTTTCATTTCAGATGCAATGTTAAATTAGAAACAAAAACATTACTTTTGCATTTGAAACATAGCCACCCTTTTTTTTCTAAGGTTGGGGCATTCTATCCTCAGCAATTTCTCAGAAATGAAGAACGGGAAATAAGTTGCATTTCAAATTGACATGAATGAACCACCATCTATTTAACACTTTATCGAATATGCCTTTGTGTTGGGTTTGGGGTGGAAGGGATAGTAAGGGTTTTCAATCGACATTTGCAATTTGCTTTGTTTAGAATGACTTACTAAACAACTGGATTGAAAAATAAATTGAGGAAATGGAAGGGATGGTTTAAAGTGAGAGAGAAGAGGGGAGAGATGGTAAAATAAGAAGAGAGAGAAAGAGACAATAAAGAAGGAATTAGCAAGCAAGTCCAAAGTAGTATCTTGGTCACCCAAAAAAAGGAGCTTGTTCGAAGGAACACTTCTGCAAAACTCGTCACAAAACGTTTTAAATAATAGCTAACTCCTCAAGTAGATGATTCACCGATTTACCATTTGTTTCACCCTATTGAAGTGATAACAACCAACTTTACAAATTACAATAATGAAAAACATACATGAATAGCAAAAAAGACAATTTCACATTAAAATTTTAAATTCAAAAGAAAAATATAATTATCAAGATAAAAATAATATAGAACCCAAAAAATACATCACCACTAAAGTTGAATGCAACCAATTCAAACAAGGAAGGTTAAGGTTGTCTAAGCCGAATGAAGAATATCAAAGAAGTTGATCTATGTCAATCTATGCCCTCATAATTTAAAGAACAACAAATATTCCTAAATGACAAGGCCAAGGTCGATTTGCAAACTTATGACGAAAAATGAATGCCAATGTAATACTTAGGATTGAAGAGAGCAGAAAGGGTTCATCAAACAATTCCTTAGAGATGGAATCAGCAAACAATGATTAAATCCTAAAAGATTGCTTGGAGTGGTACAAAAATAAATAGTTTCAAATCAAAAATATCGAAAAATATTTTGAACTACACACACAAATTCTTTCTTCATCTTAGCAAGCTCCTCTTTGAAACTCCTCATGGACTCTCCTCGATAAATTCTCATCACAATCTCCACCTTTCCCTAATTTCATGTCAATCTCTCCCTCGTTGTTTCTCTTTAATCTATTACTTTGTGTTTTCTTTAGCACCCAATTGTCCCACAACTCCCCAACTTATTCAATAAGAATGCAAAACAACATCAAGTAGAGGAGAATATGTCTCCCACCATATAACATAAATTAAACTATTCTTCATTTAGCATTACATTGTTATTTTAATATAAAATTCATATATTTAGTTTAGTCCTCAATCCCCAAAAAACCTCCAATTCCAGTAAGAAATACCCTTGTATTTGACTTATCCTTTCCAAATCTACTTTTTAAAAATCTAAGTCATTCATTATTGACGTAACAATGTCAGACACTAGTCACCAACAAAAATGCCTGTTTAAAAATAAACAAATAATCTCATATAACTTACAAAATAATATTTAATCCTAGTATTTCATACAAATACATTGGACAAAAATTTTTTTCACAAGATTATTTTGAAACTACAATAATAATATATTAGCCAAGTATGAAATTTGATAAAGAGAAGTTCATTCAAGAGAGTACATTCTAAAGCTTTACAAAACCAACTGATTTAAAGTAAGGTCTATACCTACCACTACTGATACCTAATCAACCCTATAAGACCATCTTAATAGATTTTGTTGGAGGCTTATCAATGATAAGATGATTTCACAATTTCTTGTTGTGATTAAGAAAACCATTCTAAGATGATAGAGTGCAAATAGTATATCAAAGGTTAAAAGTAACACATTTTCCTTAACAAAGGTATGGATACATCTTGAGTTACCAACAAACACTATGTGGAATTGAAATACTCATTTTACAAGCAAATTGATAACTAGGCAAAGGTCATTAGCATAGTAAATATGAATCCAATGAAAGGATATAACTCTTGCCACTAAAAGACATAAGAACATAATCTATTGTGTGCCCAATTTTTGTTCAATCAAACCATCCATAGTTCAATTATTTAGAGCTCATTCAAGGTGGTGTGTCAAATATATCTACCATAAAGCCCATTCAACTTTGATTTTGAAATAAGACCCACCAGTATTCTCAAAATATTAATATAATAGAAGGTATAAAAGATTATCAAGAATATTTAAATAGTTCAAATCACTTCATGATGCAGATGAAGCTCTTCCAACATAAGTACAAAAAGAGAAATGATATGCATAAAATCAACACATCCACAAATCAATTATTTGGAGCCATTTAAGGTGTTTCTAGTATATCTACCATAGAACCCACTAAACTTGGATTTCTCAATAAACTCATCCAACAAAGACAAATAATTGGTATAAAATACTATCAATGATATTTAAAAAATTCAAATTGCTATCAAGATGTGGTTGAAGTTCTTGTAATAGTACAAAAAGAGAAATGATATGCATCATTAATAAGAAAATTTTTGGATGTCTAGCATTGTTTTATATAATAAAAGAATTAATAAGTTGCTAAGAATTTTAAAACCAATTTGATATATATTATTTTGACTCATAAAGAAAATCAATGATAACATTTTTCTAGAAAACACAAGAGGTATTTTCCCATGAAGAAGGGATAACAAGAAAACTTGACAGTGTATAGCACCCAATGAAGATTTTCCAAAACTTGAGATAGTGAGTTAAGCACAGAGCCACTTGATATGATGAGCATGAAAGATTAAGATATATGAAGTAACAAGCATAAAGTTCCACCAATGGTTCTCAAAGATTTTCTCCAAAATTGCACACTAAGATTGGAGATTTCACAAGAACAGCAAAGAAGTTGAGCAATTTGACATGAGAACCAAAACTACAAAACTTAAATAGAGGTGATATAAAATCTCTAAGAGAAAGCCTTCAGGAAATCTAGCAAAGATTTGAGGACCAGGTCTTGAGGTAGTTCTGCTACCAAAGTGCCAATCTAGAAAAAATAGGCACAAGAAATTTTATAAGATGTTTTCCAAATTAATCATAAGAGCAATAATCAAATAAGAATGAGTAACACAAATTTTAAACCAAGTAGAAACATCATATCAATTATAGGATATGATAAGATTTTTAAATAAATTTAGCATAATTCTAATTTGAAGTTTTTCCTTGCACAAGTAATAAGACTTGTACTATAAAATATACTAGGTTGTATTCTATGGAATCATTAGTGATTTTCATGTGCTTGTGTTTTAAAACCAAGCAATAGAAGGAAGCATAACCTTCAACTAATAATCTTTGTTCTACTCTCTCTCTCTATCTATCTCTCTCCCCTACCTGCCTCTCTTGCATGGTTACTCTTGATTTATTCAAGGACTTTCCTATGAATTTTCTCGTATAGTGACTGAATTCAATAATGAGTATGGGTTGTGTATGGAACAAGTAAATTAATTTAGCTATGGTATGTACCATCATTGAAAAGAATTTGACTAGAATGGACATTGAATCTTGTCATGTGATACAATAGAAATTTTTGGAAGAACAGGTTTATATAGTTTTCATTTACATTAAATGAAAAGGTAACAATTGACATCATATTGATGCTAATCACAACAATCAGACAAGTCTGCAATCTTCCTAAGCAAAAAAGAAAAAAAAACTTCTTTCCACAAGTTGGAGGGAGAAGTACAAGCTAATATAAGAAGCCTTTCCCTTTCAAGCCACCCATGCTCATAATTGTGAAGTAACTTGGTGATTTATGAAATCACCCTTAGTAGTTAAAGGGATAACAAGGAAAATGTACTCAAGTCAAAATATAATTTGATTAATGCAACCATGTTGTAAATATTTCCTTGCAAAGGCACATCCCCAAAATAGATTATTTCAAAATACCAAGCTAGGGATGATAACATGGCAGGTTTTTAGTAAAAAAATATATTCACCAGCTTCCTTATCTACTACACAACTTCTCTTCATAGGTTGCCCAACGAGGTACTTCACATTTAACATATTTGTTTTTTGAAAAAGACCATGAATAGGACAATAATTGTAATGAATTACATAGATCACATAGATCACAAAAATATGTATGCATATTTATTACAAAGATCACAAATAAGCACAAAAAGATGCCAAAATTACCAGTATTATTTCAAAAAAGAAGGAGAAAATATGCATGAAGTCTTTGGGAATGGCTAAAAGATTTTCAAAGGAATCTTTTAAAAGGTTAAAGTTCAAAGCAATTTCTCCAACTTCATTAAAAAACATCTAAGTTTAGTCACCCATTATCTCCTAAAAATATGACAAGCTAATTGTTATTTCCTTCCTTATTTCAATCTGAAGAGAACCCCAAAAGTGGTTCTAAAGGCCAAGTAGATCAGAATAATAAGCATAAAAGTTTTTTCAAAAAAAATATTTCAAAGTTCCAATGTAAAAAAGAAATAATAAAAAGGAAAGATCATTTCCATAGAAAAAGTAGAGTAAACAATGCATCTAAAATTCTTGGAGAGAGGATTGAAATCTAGTTCATCAAAGACAACTCTTGCAACTTCTTGAGCTTTCCTGACTCCTTATTGTAGCTAAAAGAGAACCACAAAATACAAGGGAGTTAATAATAGCACATTGAATATAATTCAGAAAACATTAACTTAGTTCAATTATTTTACACATCATAATGCTAAGAAAATTTTATTTAATATTTTCAATTGAAAAAAATTGAATGAAATGTCAAAATTAACATCACAAAAATGCTATTCTCTTATAACAAAATAATCTCTAGATCAAAGTAAACAATCCAAATGAAATGAATTTCAAGCTAAAGTATCATTATTATGCAAAAAACAGTTCTCTTGAAATGTATTTAAAATAAAAAAACTTCATCTGTGTAGCAACCATCACCTTTAAATATAAACTTGTGGTTAAGTTGTACTACAAGTTGGCAGTTCACTATTTTAAAGCTAAAAGAGAAATTACAGTATTATTTAAAAACATAGATATGTGGTTGAGGATTAAAAATGAAGGAAATGATAAGGAGACATGCATTCAGACATATATAAAGGGATTTAAAAATAAAACAGGATGCTAAGCAAGTTCTAGCCATAAGCCATTTGTCTATTTTCTACATGTTACCAACCATTGCTTCGGTTCTCCATTGTAACCATCAGAGTAAGTTAAATATGTCTGATGTCTTTACCAAGTTCTATCATGGTTTCTTTTCTTTCCTATTGTAGCAGATGCACCAAATTATTTAACATATTTTACTAAACATCATCCTAGTTGATTTATTTAATGTCAATTGTTTGATAGTTTAAGATTATATTTTTTTATTTATGTCATTGTTCTTATTTAGATTTATGGTTTATATAATCAATTTGCATTGCACATAATAGCTTTTAACATTTATGTAATAAGTATAAGATAAAGTATTATTATTAATGCTATTTATGTTAAGTTTATCCAAGATTACTAGTGACTACAAGACAAATTTTGCTTAGGAGAAATCAAATATATTTGACATCACTACATTTATAGTAATAACCTATCACACACATTAACATTCAACTTTCAAATAATTAAAATGGATTTCAAACTTCAGAAAAGGAATTCTTATTTTAGTTATTAGATCTATATTCCTTGAACATATTAGACAAAATTAGTTCCTAGAAAACAAGCAAAACATATAAAATAAAAAGGTATTTGATTGAATAGGACTATCACTAATATGTTAGAGACTTCAATTAATGAAGAAGTTTTCCTTGCACTAATGGTATTGGCCGAAGTCCAAGCATTAAAGCCAAGCATAAACTCATAAACCAATGAAGATATTCATTAAAAATGCACCTTCTACATCAAACGGAACTGTCACAAAAAAATCATACATCTTCACAGTTCTCCCTAAAGCATGAATTATGTTCAGTTGCCAAAGCGTTCAATTAGATTGTAATGATCTGGAGACACAAATTCCTTCAAATGACTTGTTGAAAAAGCAGTAAATTTTTTGTTGGGATTGATTCTGAATCCATATAGTTATTTTGGAGAAATTTAATGTTCACATCATTAAAAATCATCATAAAAGGAACACCTTGCTATTTATCCACAATAGGGAATAAGATACAGCATACAAGGGAGGCAATAGAAATACAGACACCTTGTTGTTACTATTTAAGGAAAGGTTACAAAATTTTGGTAGCTTTGCTGATGAAAGCTCCTCTTCTTAAAAAGTAATAAAAAAATATTTGTAAAACTTCTTGACATTTAAAAGAGAGAAAGAAGAGAGAGGGTGTTTGTGTGAGGGAATGCAGAATACATACTGAATTTAGGCTATCTCTATTTTTATGAGTTTTCTTCCAATAGGTAACATTCAGCACAGCATGCCCATCAGGAAGAAAAAAGTCATCGGCCTTGTCATTGCCATCAACAATCTCAGGTAAACAGCTTCCCAAAGGTAGTGTATCCCCATTAAATGCACAAATTTCCTGCATAAGATAGCTGAATGGAAGCGAAATGCAAACTATAGCTTCTCTTTAATTGGCTACACACTATCAACTTCCTCATTTAACTTAGAATGTAACTCTAGTAGGGACACATTTTAGAAAGCTTGTCAAAAAGTTATTGGGTTTGTTTTGTTGGAGTTATTGCCATTTAAGAAAGGAACAAAAAAAGTGCCTTTTAGATGAAATTTTTTTTTTTTTTTGATGAAATGCGGTTGAAAAAGTTTCTTGTAATAGGTTTGAATATATTATGTGTAAAGATTAGACCTTTTCAGAACATTTTTGAATGATATGAGAAAATTAAAGACAAATATGCCCATTTTTTTACTACAAGAAATAGATAACATTGGCCCTAATACCAACTTTCAAAAATATTTTTCAACATGCGTTGGGATTTGAACCTATTTTTTTACCTAGCTTCACAAAGCAAAAGCTAACAAATCCATACTTCTATGAACAAAAATGCTCCCCAAAATAATCGACAAAGATATTATACTAATACCATCTATTACGTTTCAAATGCTTATTGCATGATGTGTAACTACCACAACTAATAAATTGTCTAGTGAAAAAAAAAACCTCTTATTTAAGATTTAAGGTATGTCTATATGATTGCTGTGAGACTATAATGTTACATGGTCACAATGCAAGACAGTTAAATTTATCATAAACAAAATAAATACTATAAAGAACAAGTGACTACACTTTGGAATATGAGTACAAATAAGTACATTTAAGAGAAGGTTGGTTGGTGTTTCAGTAATTGAGAATAAGCTTAAAGAAAGTAGGTTTTGATGGTTTGGAAATATTTAACCTTTTAGAAGTTGTGCTATTAAAATATTTTCATATGAATAGAAAAATAGACAAACCAAATTATATTAAGGACTAGTGACCTAAAACCAAATGTTTTTGTGCATATTGGTTTACAAGTTTTGCTTAACTAGATAGAAGATAACTAGTCTAATTTTTTATTCTTAAACTGTACTATCTTATTGAGATTTTCTTAACAATTATACAAAAAACTTAGACTTATATTAGAATGATTGAATGATATTTAGGCTTCTATATAATCCAAGAGTTCACTCAAAAATAGTGTATTTTAAACAAAATCAAATAAATAAGACAAAATAGGAATGCCCTTACAAAATAAGATGCCACTAAAGTTTATTTAATTTTATTTACTTTAATAAATATTGAAAATACTTAAATATAGAAAAAAAACAATCAATGGTCATGTGATAATTAGCATTTTTTAGAAATTAGTCTTTTTATATGAGACTAAAGGGATAGTCTGTATGTTCTCATCAAATAAATGGAATTACTTTCCTATACCTTGGAAATATATGGGAATTTTAAAAGTGAATTTAAATAAATTTGCATCTCTAAACAATCCAACAAGCAAATGCTCCTCCCCATTAATAAAGAAGAGAATTTCTTAATGACAACAAGCTTAACTCCAAATTGACTTGACCAAGAGAGCTTATAGACCACCTTGCTCCAACATGGAAGGAATTGACAAAGAAATAGTCAGTATTTATATCAGCCAACCTTTTATGAAAGGAAAAGAGAAAGTTTGCCATGTAGCAATTAATGAACAAATCTTACCAATCAAATTATAATGGTTTGAAACATAAAGAATGCAAAAATCAACTATGGAAGAGTAGCCAAAAACAAAATGACTATCACTATGTTAGTATCACAATTCTGAGGAAGACAACTTTTTGATGCAATTTTTCAAAATGTTTTTAATATTCATGATAATTGAGACCAATGACAACAGGGAGTCATCATCAAATTTAAAAGTTGAATCAGTAGTGTAGGGAAACACACCTAGCAGACTTCTAAATTGGGGAATATAACGATCAATAGCGACACAAAAAAAATTATTCGATAAATATAAACATTAAATAAGCAAAACCTTTCTAGAGACCAAACTAGTTAGTACCTTAGCACTATGGCAAGGTCATCAAATAATGGAATCAGAGTCATACTTTCAGCAATGCTTAAAGATGATTAAAGAAAAAAAAATAATGCATCTATTAGGTAATATCTAGATGTTCAAGCTAGAAAGAGACAGGGACTAACCCTGATTGATTTAGAATACAAATCACTTGTGATAGTTAAGGTAGACAATGGCTTGATTGGTAGATGGATTTTAGTCAAGGTATTGTTAATTAAGAAATGGTGGCCGAGTGGATTGTTAGCTTGTAGTGCTCAAAGATAATCAACAATCATTATGAGGATGGCCCAAAACAACTCCATTTGTTGTTATAAGAGATGCAATAGCATATTCTAAATGTAGGGTTTAAACAAAACTAATTGCTTCACAATTAGGGTTGAAGAAGTCTTGGTTTAAGAAAAGGGCATATTCTCCTAGTGCCTTTCAATACTTCTATTATTTTTATAGATAATGCAAGAAAGATATTCAAGTAGTCTTTTAGAATTTGTTTGATGCTTTTCAAAACTTAAAGCATTACAAGGGACTAAGTAATGGTGTTAAATGGGTTAAGGTCTCTAATTAATCTGAAGACCAACTCAATCAAAGTATATTTTAAATAAATTTAAATTAAAAATAACTTGGATAAATTGTCATAAGATTATCAGTAATAGCTAAGTCCATTTAAGTTTATTTAGATCTTAATTGACAATTAAAATAAAAAAATTATAATATAAAGATCACAAATGGCTGTAAAATGATTAGTTGTTTCTAAACATTGATGTGTATAAATTGAATTCTCTAGATGGATAATTTAGTTATTCTAATCTAATAAATAGTATAGCCTCCCTTAAAATATAAAAGATTTTTAAAATGGCCATTAAACAAATACAAGTATCTCAATGAACACAACCAAGGCTACGGCCTCAAGTTCACAAGAAAATAAGAGAAACATTATCAAGAAAAGATGAAAGGGGTGGCCCCCATCCTTGAGAAGGATAATTAGAAAAATACAAGAGTGGCTTTAATGACTTAAAAAACTTTTGAGAGTGTATCCTATAATGATCTTTATTTTCTTTATAAATAAGAAGCAATTGGCAAAGGAACCTTTCTTAAGCTTTATGTTGGCTTCACAATCATTAGACATGGATAGGACTTGTTATATGTTGATTTCTCTAAATAAATGCATAAGGAGAACTAAACCAATCAATATAAGTGTTGACATAAAGCATAAACAATAGTAACTCGTAAAGTGGAAATTACAACAAATATGGGTAGTAGATGATTACTAAAGAATAAAGCTACACTACATGTAAGAAGCAAAGTTGAGATGATATTGTCAAGAGCTAATGGCAAAATAAAATATCACTAGGGCATTTGGCTAAACTATATAGGCATATGCTATAATATTATTTAATAAATTAGATGCATTGTTTGATTACATCTTTAAATAATATTACTTAAAATCGTAATTGTATTTTGTAAATATAAGCGACATCTAGATGATGAACAACTTCATATTAATAATAAGAATATTGGATTATTTAGATAACATTCAGCTTAACAATAAAAAAAATATTAATAAATTTTAGGTAACATTAACATCTATATAACACTATGATTTAAATGTCAATACTATATAAATAATACCTAACTAAATGCCTCCTAAAATTAATATGTGTTTTTTAGTCATACTATTTTAGGATATGGTACCTCATGCCAAATTAAAAGCAACTTAAGATAAACTCAGCACACACTTTGCTTATCAAGTACATGACAATAAAGAACCGAATTAGCTGCAATGGATTAGTTATTTCCAATAAACATATCATACTTTACATGGAATCACAAATTGATATCCAAAGAAATCCTTGTTACATTCTCATGTTCTTATATGACAAATGCAAGGCATATCTTTTTCTTATAAAGAATGGGAAATGGAAGGATGTCAAAGAATTAATAGAATTTATTGCATAATATTAGAAATGTTACAATCTATAATAAATAAATAAAAAATAAGACAAGATAAATGAAGGCTAAAATAAATGTAATGGATGCGTCAACAAACATTACCTCATCTATCATTTTCTTTTGAAATGGCCCAGGATAATAGGTCACCCACCTCCTTTCCTTTAAACAAAAAACATTAATTAATAATAAGAATAATAAAAATAATATATTTAAATTGAAATATGACAAAGCAAAATAAACAAAAGGAAATGAAAAATGTCAAAATATGAAGCCAAGTTCTTATAGGTAAATGATAAGCTTAAAAATTGTAAACAACAAACAAATATATTGCATGATCAAAGGATTGAACAAAATGATAAACAAATAAATTAAAATTAAATTTTTTGTATATAATCAAGAATACAACAATCATTTACAATGCAAAAAAACTCAAAGAATTGCAACGAAAAAAGGTCAACGATCACTATTGTTTGAGATAAAAAAATTTTAACTATGTAATATTCTCAGTAAAGAGTAGGATTGATGAGGAGGAATATGAGCCAAACAAAGCTAATGAGGGCCATAAACAGTTTCAAAACTATTAAACATGGACGTCAGCAATCATAAGATGTTGGCTGAGTGAAGCCAGTAGCAAAATGATTAAGGTTCATTTTGGAAAAACTTTCTTTCTTTACTTTCTGAAAATTTTGTACTAACAAATATTCTACGACCACATGGTAAACAATGGCATTATAATCGTAGAAAATTTTGAAATAATTTTTTTTGAAGAAAAATAAAGGCTATGCTCACATTGAATCTTAGACCTCCTATTTGGCAAATATGGTCAACTCCAAATGTACTGCAACTCATTGGAAATTTGCAACCTTTTTAAGAAGCAATAATATCAAATATTTTGGACAAAGACATTAAAGATAAGATAGTTCTAGCAAATGAAGTACAAGTCACTTCATTGTCTGACTTCATAAAGTTCTTCTTTGTAGGTCATGTTAGGAGTCCATATTAAAGCCAATCTCGCACCTGAAAGGCCAATCTTGTTATGAACATCACCACAAAGAACTACAAAACATTTCATGTTGCACATGTGACAAGTCTACCACCAGATCTCTCCAGTACAACTACTAATCTGGTAGATTAAAGCCAATCCAATGCCATTCAATTTAGTCTCGAAAATGTTGATGACCAGTTAATTTAATGTGAGATGTTCCATATACCATAAAGAATAAAATACAAGTATTTATATGGTTTAGAGAAGTGAACATAAAACATAAATTCTAGGAATGTTCAAAAAGGCAATCAATGAGCCATGCAATTAACCTAATAAAAAGCATTATCTATATCTAGAAATATTTAATATACTATGACTTCCTTTACCCATGGTAGAACACTAGAAGTCAAATTAAGAATTAGGGAAAATTCAATGCTTTATCCAAAAACGTTTTTGTAGGTTAACCATAAGCAAGTTTACAAATAAAAGTAAATTAGCAACTAGCAACAAAAAGTTTGTCTAACCATCACATTAATAGTAAAAAAATGAACTAGATTGCTAATCAACCAAACCAAAATAGCACAATCTATAAATGAATAACTTAATTCATCCCTTTCAGAACATAATATCAATGAGCTGAGATACCCAACCTTCCTTTCTTATCCAATAACCTTATCTCTTGATAAGCTTTTGCTTTCCTTTCCTCCTCCAACTCCAAAGCTAATCACTCCTTCTCAAGCTCACTCTATAACAAAAAAAATTTAGTGCAATCATGAAGAACAGTCAGCAAATTAAATGTCAAATTGAAGAACTAACTGTAGTGCTATATACCATACCTGTAATAAATTATTGCAAATATTAAGAATTTCTACGTCAAGATGTTCAGAGTGAGAGCTCTACAAAATATATGTATAAAAAGATTACACTTTTGGTGGCTGGGTAAAAAAAGGGGATAAAAGTCTTTAGTGTGCAACATAAAGAACAATGTCTTAGCTAATTAAATGGCCAATTGAAAAACTAATTGTAGAACCTTACACTAGACCGGTAATAAAGTATTGCACAGATTAAGAATTTCTTCTTCAAGATGTTCTGAGTGAGAGCTCTACAACATTTATGCATAAAAAGATTAACTTTAGGTGGATAGGTAAAAAAAGAGGATAGAAATCTTTAGAGTAAAATAGAAGCACCAACAACTTTGCCAAATGCTCCTCTATTTCCCTTTTTTGCCACTTCAAGAGCATAGCATTAGTCACAATCTTTTTCTTCAAAGAAACAACAGTTTCAAAAGTTAAAATGATATGCAAATATCTAAATGCAGTCAATTAAAGAAAATAAAAAGAAATAAAAAAATCAATTATAGTCTGCTTAATTGAAACTTGTTTTATAGGATGAATAACTTATAGATGAAGCACACCACATTCATATAGGCACAATTTTTTACTTGAAGAGTCCTGCTTGCAAGAAGAAACTACTTTTTGCATCATCTGCATGGATCTACCACAAAGAAAATATTTCATCCAAACAACTAAATATTCTCTTTGAAATAGCGTAACATTAACTTGAGGACAAGCCAACAGAAAAATGGCATGTCATCGCTACAAAGTTATTTATGAAGTTCTTTTCACTAAATTTAAGCCAAATGCAATAAGCCCCACAACTGCACTGCAAGTCTCTGTGTAACTGGTCAGATTTGAAAGAATAGCATGGTTGCAATAGTTCATTGTAAAGCATACCACAGTAACTATTTAAGGGATTAAGAATGCGAGAAAAATTATGAAAAACTTCATAGTGATATACGTCAAACGATATAGGTTGCTAAGTGATTCGTTTGTTAATAACAGGGAGCATTGCAATCTTCATCTAAAACAAAAAGAAAAGGACTTCAATTTAATATTACTCTAAAATAACACAAGTAATCATATATTTACAAGTTCGATACAACCCACAAAATTCATCATTAGAAAGTTTTGTTGTTGTTTTATCAACTACTGTAAACAAAAATAGTAGCTATGTCCCTCTACTTTGTTTGTGTAAACACTTTTTCTATTCCTAAACTAACCTTTACAAATGGTCATAAGAACTTCCATTGTCTATATAATTGTGCAAGTATTTTCATAAAGCAAATGGTAATTTAAGAACAAAAAAAATTAAAAACTACTCTGTAAATTTATGAACCATATACTTTTTGACGATTTTGAAAACACAAATTTGTTTGCACTTAAGATTAAATTTAATGAATCCCTTGACAATTTTGACAGAACAACTTGGTGACTTTGACAGTGGAACTTCGATGACATCGAAACATTAAGTAGTATTCTGAATTGCAAAAGCTTGTATTATGACAGGTATTTCCCCCTCCTTTAGTGCTGGCTTTTTAGTAATATGCTCTTAGACCACTTGGCCTTGAGAAAGTCCTCCCATGATGAGTCAACGGGGGTTGCCTACTCCAAATTGCTCTTCTACTGAGGTGCTAGAGGAGGCAGAGACCGCTTCTTTAATAAAAATCAAACTAGCATCTTCATATAAAGGGGAACCTAAAGGGGTGTTTGAAGGACATGAGATAAAGAAGAAAGTTGCTCCTTTCAAATTCACATTAATTAAGACATTCTCCGTTGGTTACTCAGGCATATAAATTGTACGATTGGAATTCAAGAAAATTACGTTCAATGCACTATTGTCAATGGGGTTTCCATATCACCAACACATTCTTATTCGATTCTCATTGAAAGAGGATTAGTTTCACTACTAACTACATAAAATGCAAACTATTGTGGAGCTCCAAATATAAGTCTTTAAATGGCATTGAGGTTTTCAACTTAATTCCAAACACTTCTGAGCTCTGGTTTGGATCTCTTTCAAGTATTTTTCCTAGTGACAGATTGTCTAATTACACTCTTATATCCTCTAAAAATATATATAAAATGAAGACAATGCAAATCCAGGATTCAAACATATATTTAATTGTGAGCGTCTCAAAAAAAGTGCTAAAAACCTATGTCCTAATTTATATTTGAGTATATATTTTGATGGTAACGTTACGAGGAATCTACTGATAAGTGTTTTGTAGTAATAGGATGTGAAATGAATTTTCTATGAATTTACAAAGAAAATATTAAAAAAGAAATTGTTTTAGTCCTCTTATCTTCTCCCATGCCAAAGACATAATGCATATGTTTGGAAAACTTTGGGAGAGAAGAAAGAGTGCAAAAGCATGAATAGAGAAAGAGAAGAGTTGAAGAGGAAGATGGAAAGAAAACAATATTATCATTTGAAAAAAAAGATTGTAAAAAGAAAAAGGAAGACTACAGAAAAGTAAGGGATTTCCAATTTTGTTATGTAGATATAACATAGAAAGATAAAGATCTGGTCCAAACTCTTTTCTTAAAACATGTATTAATTAACATTATTATCAACAAAGTGATGCATATGACTTCCCTAAGAAGTTCAAAATGCTGGAGATCATTACAATTCTTTAGTGTAATGATCGTATGAGACAATCATTTAGATCGTACTAGTACAACCCTAGTAGCTAGAGTTAGGAAGCTTTTTGGTCTAAGTGTGAAAAGGGAAAATGACAAAAATTGAATTGGTTTGATCAAATGTACATATAGTACGATGGTTTACCAAAAAAGTCATTATATTTGAAAATTTTGAGAGCTCAAGTCAATTTGATAATTTAAAGTTGTCATATTAGTACAACAAGATGTTCATACCATTTTGACACATGAGTAGATGATAACAATGTTACTAAAGCAAAATGAAAATCAAAGTATGCAATAAGCTATGTACCACTTAATCAAGGGATCATCTTGTCCAATTTCTCATCCAGCCATCTTTACATATATGAGTATGGATTGTATTAGAATAACATATATATAGAATCGATAACACCAATGCACTGCTATGTTTATAATGCCTTATACTTGTATGATGCTATTATTGGCCTAGTACAATCAACATTATGATCTGGTGCATATATGTTACGAATTGCACAATTGCGAAAGGTGAATTGGGCCATTATAATTAGTTGTTAGAGATTTTGTTATTATCATAAAAATACTAGGATTGAACTAGACCTCTACAATCATATCCCTGATCATTTAATAGAAACCAATTGTACGATTCGTTGTACAACCAATATAGTAGGCATGGGTTATGTAGTACAATATGAGATACTGTACCTTACAATAGCATTTACAAATCATTTTTCCTAATGAAAATGTGTCCATCAACAAAGACATTAAAACAAGACAAGTTTTGTAAGTGTTTCTACTTGCAAGAGGGCTAAATTTATTCTCCTTAATTGTGTCATCAAGAGAAATCAATTACACATGATAAGGCATACACAATGATATTAAAGACAGAGAGTATTAAGACAATAATGACAAAGCCCTCTCAACTTTGTAAATGACCTAAAAAAAGAAAAATATATTAGAGATGCACATCTTCATCTAAGCAAGAAGATTGGAGAAAAATTTATAATTTCTAGTCTTTAGTAAAAAAACCTTGTTCGAATTAGTTGAGCCAAAAGCCTTGGATATATCAATATTTATAAGAAGAACATTTTAGGTTATTTGGCACTAACTTTCAACGTAAGTTTTATAACCAACTTCATGTTATCATGAAGGTATTACTATTGATAAAAGCTACTTACACTTATTGGATAATGTTGGGAATGATGAGGAGGAATAATTAGCCAAAATTTTGGTAATGATCTTATGAACAAAATACTAAATAAAGATTGGTCTATCCTCTAAGATTGATTGGGCAATAATTGCCTTTGCAATAAGCATGATATCTATAGCACAAATGTTGGTGCAAACCTTGTTGTAACAATGGACTAAGTGACAACCATAATGAAATTCCTCCAAATGTTATCCAAACAATCCATGAAGAACTCAACAGTGAACCCAAACTATCAGATTGCTTCAAATTCAAAAAAGCATTGATTGTTTCAAGAATCCCACAAAGGTCAATGATTCAAAATCCTATTGATTGTAGATCATCAACCTAATTGAGCATGAAGAATAAATTAGAGACCATAGTAATCTATGAGGATGTCAACAACAAAGGGTTGCATTCAATCATCAAGACAACAATAAAAAAAGTCATTCCAAGTGAATTAGATTCCTTCCAAAATTTTAATCACCATAAAATAAGTTCAAGTTGTTTTCTTCAACATGTAACCAATAAAACTTTGCATGTTGAGCAATCCACAAGAGATAAACTTCTTAAAGCTAAAGATATCAAGTTGACATTTTCTTTCCTGATAAAGCAACCAATCTTGCAAGGAGAAAATGCTCTTGTGGAAAAGAAAAAATCAATCTTTTCTTCAAGGGATCTAGAACCCTTTAAGAACTTGCAAAAAAAATTTGATACACTTGAGCATGGATAAGTAATGTTTAGGGCCATCTTACATGGTAAAATCCCTTGGTACTCCATAATAAGTTTAAATTTCAATAGTTAGCAAAAAAATTCATGAACTTTAAGAAGATTCCCCTTAGATTTAGACATATAAAAAATGATACAAGTTAAGTAATTAGAGAAGGGGTTTAAGGAGAGCCACACAAAGGAATTTGGAAAGACCATCATCAATCCTCCTTGGACAGGGCCCAAGAAAGGATAGAATGGATCTGATTCCTTTAACAATTGTTGAACAAAATAAAGGTGGGGTCCAAGCAAGTAACATCATCCACCAAAATATTTATAAGAAGAATTACTACATTTCTCATTTGCTTCCTTCCCTTTCCCATTAGCCCCAATTAAACATGGTAAAGCCTCTAAATTTATACCAAGAGGCTAACATAAAGTCCAGGTCATTGTAAGAACAATTAATTAAAAAACCTCAAGCGAGGAGCTCAAGATCCAACCACCTAAGTAATAATTACAATTATGATAATAAGCTTTATTATGAAATAGCATTAAATTGTGAAAAATGCTGTGGAATTCAACGTCATCAAGTTTGATCCCAAGTAAAACCATAATTGTATACTTAAAAGACTTGAGTTGATCTCTACATTCACAGATCTAGGAGCTATCATGCCAACATCTAACATTCAAACAATGAACATCTAAGGGTTTATTCATTTGGCTAGAGAGGAGAATTAATAATTCCTGAGCAAATGAAGGGATTTGGAACCACCTCTTTTTAAGGGATGATGGACTTAACTGTGTTAAATTGAGTCACAATCAACCTCAAAGGACAAATCTTATAACTAATTTCTATCACCATTTGACAAACTTAGGTTTAGATGATCCCTCAACATAATTAATGGTATCTACAACAAGATGTTGCATGGTGGCCAATGGCATGGAGTCATAACGAGTATAATCACCACCAACTTAAAGAAGTTAGGAGAATCCATTCCCCACATATCAACGATGTCTTGCTCTAGCATTCCATGCCATGGCCACAACAAGATGCATGTTTTCTAAGAACTGGTATTTTAATACCAAACCTAACAAGAGAACTAAATCATTTGGCTCATATTACAATGCCAACTCTAAGAGGATGTTAACACCTTGATTCTAGCGTAGTTAACGTTAGGTTGCCACACAACATTTTCTTGGAAAATGAATTAAGACTTTTCGATAATTTAAGCAAGATGAGGTACGAAAAAAATTTAAATGGAGAAAGATCATTATGAAGTTTGTAACTAGTACCTCCATAATCTTTTTATTATTATGAAAAGTAGTATAAATTATTTTTTTGAAATGTAGGAAATATGCAACGAAAGAAATGGCACTTCATAAAGTGCTTATCATTGAATTAATAAAGTTATAGCTTCAGAGTAATTTGCTATCAATTTCTAACAACTACGAAGCATGAACAAAATCCAAAAGTAGTCAATCAAAAGGATTTGGAAGCTCCAACTAATTTCTAAATTTTGAAGGTACTGATTAGGAAATCACATTCAAACTCATTGAATCCAAAATTGCTGAAAAGAAATCAAGTGAGAGATTCGTTCAATGAAATTGAATGAAACAGCATGAAGCAACAAGACAAATTTTTGAGCCGTACCCGGAGACATGCTACAAGCCGTCGAAGCACACATTGCGGTGCACTTGCTAAATGCCACATGTGAAGGAGCATGAGCACATGCAAAAGGGCACGACACACCAGGAAAGTGCACTAGCATGGGGGTGGGCACACATGTAATGACCATCTACATACATGTTTTGCATGCAAGAATAGTAACCACTCTCCTGGATAGCCCACTGACACAGGTGTATAGATGTAGGGTGTGGGGTGCACGTGAGTAGGTAGACTAGAATAAGTAAAGAATTTTAAATTTTTTATAAAAATTACATCCTTCTTTTCTTATAATTAAATATTATAGCCAAAACTCTATAAAAAGAAGGATGATAAGGATGTATGAAATAAATCAAAACATTTAAAAAGTTAAAACTTGAAAAATTTAGGGAATTCTAAGAATAAGAAGTTCATGAATTCAAAACCACTAGAATTGATTCTTAGAGAATTCAATCTTTTTTTGAAAAAAGTCCTCCTCTTCCTTTACCTTGTTCCTTTGCCTGTTGTCATTTTCACACTTTCACTTCCACTATTGCTATTCTGAAAAAAAGGTCAATAAATGAGGCCTCATGCTGAAAATACTCTGCAGACAAATCAAGTACTTCATTAAATTCAACATGAGTTCATTGTATATGTGCAACTGATTTTTGTCCCTTGAACACGTAGAACTAGATATGGATAGCATAAAATGATTTAAGGCCACACAAGTTAGTGGATTAACCATGACAATACTTTTAGCCAAAGCATATAAAGTGCAATTTAATTCAAATTTACATCTATCATGTTAGGCATCTTTGATGACATTAATAGTCCACAACATTATATTTTAACTATTGTAAGGTCTTTTACATGGGCTATATAGGAATTCATGCAGTAATTCCTCGATAAATTTAAATCTAATAAAATGAATAAGGGGCCTGTGAGAGGGTGACGTTAGAAATCATAACAGTATTTGTATTTCCACCAAGAGAAGGCTGCAAAATGCGAGTTAGTTTGCTATCCCGATATGGTACATGACCACTAGATCATAATCCTCCATGAGAAAACAAGCCATATAATTGACAAGTAAAAATATAATGATGCAACATACCCTTGGCTTTCAGCACGATTGCTTAGTTTTTTAATTGTGGTACAAAGGGTCATCAAGCACTTATTTATATAAGAGCCTTCCCTCAAGCACACACCTTCTACACTGGTTTTAACTGCACATTTAGATCTTGCAAGATCCATAAAATTCTATCGAAAAGAAAAAGAAAACGTTATGCAGACCATCAAGAATTATTCCAAAAGGAAGCATAAGAGATCACAAACAAACAAAACAAAAGCATGGTTATTTTGCCACCAAAACAAATTACCAGAACAGATACATGAACAGCATCAAAACATTTAATTGAACCACCTTCTCCACTTCTCTCCCTACATTCAACAATATGGAATTAAATTTAATTAGTTGAGATACTTAAAAAGTTCGACAAAAAGCACCATAACAAACAAATATACATGTCATGCAAAAAATTGTTTGGATGTGGCTACTATAAAGGTTCATGTTTGTCTCTCCATTGTGTCGATGAACTGTAAAACAAAAGAAATTGTGCCCTTAAGTTGCAATGCTACTACGATATAACTGAAATGAGAAAATGACATTTTGGCCTTACATAAACCAATTTATGTGAGTAAAAGTACTTTCCTTAGGGAGGTGGAAATCTCCTCATTCAAACTAGCAAGACATATGCCTCTCTTCATAAATAAATTAGAATTATAATTCAAATATAAATAAATAAAGTTCATAGTGATGCAACATAGAACCATATTGAACAAACTGGAAATATACTTCAAGTGATTTGTGAATTTGCAACTTTCGTTGCCCAAGAGCAACCAAGTCATTGTATATCTCCATGTAAGACACTCAAATAAGGAACTCTCAATCCCCTTTGTAAATGACAAAAAATAAAGCTAAATAACTATGCAGACAGTACAAGTTTAAACTAATTTTTACATAAACTTTGATTCCTTTTATAGATGAAACGTTAAGCTAACAACTACAAGCAGATCTATGTCTGATAGATGAAAAACATTTTTAATAGTTAGAGACTTCAATGTAGTAAATGACAACATGGATGTTAAACTATTTTATTACCTCAAAAAGGGAAGTGTAATAAAAGCCAAAAATTATCATAAATAATAATCCTCTAAAAGAAACACACTAGAAAACTTTAAAAAATAATGACAATAAATTATAAAAAAATATTAATTAAAAAAGGATGGAAGGATTTGTTGTTATAGTGGTAAACAACCTCTTGAATAATTCTAAATAACTCATGAATAGAATGTGGTATTATTCCCAGTTGACTGGTAGACCCTCTCATGGTATTGGTCTTACCACAGCTAGTTTGTCGATAAGCAAAAACTGTACTTGGTAGCAAAACATTTTACTGATAAGAAATAGCATGTAAAGTAATTATTACTCAAAATGCTATCTACAACATATACACTTCACGGAATTAAACCACTGGAAGACAAGATAAACCATAAACTGAAATATAAGTCTAAGAAAACTATACCTACTTCAGTGCATCAAACAAGAAGAACTTTTATAAAAATCAAAGAATGGAATTTGATAGCATAAAATTTTTAAGGTCACATTAAACAATGTCAAAGTTTGTAGGCTAATCCAAAGAAAAAGGTTGACATATTCTGTAATGCAAAATGCATATGATCTGATATGCAACCAAAAGTTCTTTCAAAACATCACTATTCAATTAAAAATCAGAATAGAATTTAGAGAGGACTCCATTTGTATAATTTTATTTGTTTAAGCTATGGTCCATATTCAAGAACGACCAACAACTCAGAACATATTTCATTCACTTTTCTGTTATGCCTTGAAAAATATGAGCACTTAAAAGTAAAATATATATGTAATAAAACTACAACAAAGAAGAAAAGTTGGCTAATCTATGTGGAATAAAGATCAACCATTGTTTGGCCAAGTGACCTTAAGATATGACCTTAACATCATAACGTAGTATAATTCATTCTTCCCTTGAGCCATCCAAACAACTTTCCCAAGGATCTATTTTAAAAGCTTGTCCTCATCAAAGGAATTGTTTTTATCAAACATTGCTTCTAAATACCTCTTTGATTTTATAATCTCGAAAAAAACTTGTAGTAAAAAATAATTTGATTTAAATATAATAGTTGTTTATGATTTTCCTTCACTATACAACCAAAATTAATATTTCCAAGAACCAATGTCAAATTTACTCCTTTATAATTAACATAAATTATATATAACATTTTTCCAATTTTAACATACCAAATATTTACAATTAATATGGTCCATAGCAAATAATTTAAAAAACTAGTAAACACATGCATATATGCTTGTTGAGCTTAAGTCCAATTTCTTGAATTAAAATTACATAATAGTATTACTGAACTGACAAACTTTAAATGATTAAATGTTGCAAACTAAATGGGATGAATTACAAACTTAAACGAAAGTGTTAGACAATGATCTTGGCAACCAAGTCTAGAAACTGTGGGTAGATCTTCAGAAGCTATGACTAAGATCTTAGGTACTGAATCAAAGGTTTGTTAAGGTTTGAATGCATATCAAGTATTTGTGGAGTTCAGTGGCTCCGACATTATATTTCTAGTTTTCTTTCTCTCATTCATTTTGTGTGGTTGTCCTTCAGACAGCTATTCCATTTTTGCTACATTCTTTCATTGATCTATATTTTTATAGAAAAGATCATCTCCATTATTTTTGGAAATTATTACATATGGTAAATTCATGCTCTAAAGTATGTACTTCCTTCTATGAAAATTTTTTGTCACAATTACCGTTCAGTTAACTACATGATATGGATTCTAGTGTGGCATGATTAGTTCATTTTATGGATGGTCCATCTTTTCTTTCCCTGTTGAAAAATGCCAAATAAATCTAATTCTTTGCTATCTTCTTTAAAAATGCTTTTAGATTGACTAGTTACTTTTTTGGACATTGATTGGCATGTAAAAAATGTTAAGTAGATTGTCTAATATCATTGAACCTTAATTTCAAGGATATAATACATACCAACCTAAGAACTACTCTACCACACTTTTCAACCCATCAAATCAACAGATCAGGCAATCAAACCATAGAATTGCACCTTCTAAACCGTCCACTAGTACAATGGGTTTCTTCCAAGTCTAGGTTCCATTAAATGAACTAAAGTGCTGTGTTATGCAATTTAGAACCTATGTAAAACTATCAAAAAAGTCAATCCATGACACAAGAATTATTATAGAATATTAAAATAAATGTTTTTTGTGTTAGAAAGCTGATGGAATTTTTGAATATAATTATTCAATGAAAGACAAATGTTGTGTCTTCAAAAACCTAAGTTGATATCAGACATGGCAAAAGAATTTAATACTTTAGGATTGAAGCTTTGACAATTAGCTTAGAAATATGACAGAATAAAATTGACATAATTTTGAATAAAAATTTAAAAGGTGTAACTGATGTTATGAGGATTAGTGAAAGGATCATAGCTTCAAAGATCATTATAACAAAGCAAGCTTTATTGCTCAAGCTTTATTGCTCAAGCTTTATCATGGGATTTCATTATTAGTTTGCTTTGTAAACTTAGATGTTATTTCATATATTAACCATTTAATCTATCTCACTAATTAGTAGCAATCATCGCATGCCTCCACCACTAGACCACCTATTGGGATGAATATTTAAACGTTTTTTTGATTGATTGTCTTGTTATCATTTAGATTTAGATAATCAATAATATATTATTATTTCAAATGCTGTAATATTAATAATATGTACACTTTCCTTTTGAATAAATGAAATTAATTAAGTTTCTATTGTTAATTTATCAACTTATTTTATCTATACAAATAATAATTCTTATTGTAATACAAAATCAAATAATTTAACCTTGTTCCTCCACATAAACCATATAGATTGAGATTAAATCTCCCTTCATTATGCCTAAGTAATCAAGATGTAGTTCCCTCCAAACCTGGGATATGCCACTCACTTATAAAGTGTTAAATCCACCTAGAGCTTGGTATGCCTTTGACATCTACATAGGTAATCTCTTCAAATTTTTAACTCTTTTTGTCCAACTTTCATTCTCATCATTTTTCTAAAACTAAATAAAGTAATGCATATTATAATATTGTTAATTGTGCTAACTTTGTTAGCTTGCCTATATAAATATATATACTAAGAATTTTCATAATACCTCATTAATCAATAGCTTGATGTTAAGAAACTTCAATTGCATGAGCAAAGTTCATTACAAGACAAATTGCATCTCAATAATCATTGAATAATAAAAATCATACTTTTTAGAAGATTTTTAAAATCATGCAAATCCCTTTACATGCCTTTGAGAAGATGAGGTTTCAAATTTGGATGTGGAGAGGGCCATAGATTTTGAAGTTGATGCATTTGACTAAGTATTGGTGCACAACTAGTATATGTATCCTAAGGTACTCTTCAAAAAATCAATACCAAATTTTAAGCTGCAATTTATGTAACATCAAAGGACTATGACATTCCTTCATATACAAAATAACATATTCAATCCTTTGCAAATGTTTTCGATATGGGTAACAAAGCCAACAATATATTTAGGGTCTAGCCTTATACGTAAAATGATACACATATGATTCCTATCATAGGTAGGTATGATATCTCAGACAAGTATTTCCACTCATGAAGATTTTGTGATCACACTTTGGTTAATTTAAAATGTCTTATAAGTTAAGTATATAATCCATCTATACTCTAACTTGTTCATACTTGATTTGTATCATCTAATTGAAGAGAAGAACTAAATGGTTTTATGGATTTTTTTATGTTTTACTCAAAGTAAAATGGTGGCACCACCCATGCAATGGAGGCTTCATAGGCTTCAAGTGTTGGTGATATTTTATTCATAGAATTCCCCCTTTAGTAAAGGAAGGGTAATGCTACAATTTACTAGAGAAGGGGATTTGCAAGGAAAAATAAAGTTCTCGTTGGCTAGTTGGCTTGGAATGATTCCTCTAAATACTTTTCAAAAGATTTTTGAATGCAATAACCCTAAGAACATCACTTACAAAGTAAACTGGTGCACACTCGTGGCATTGTTAACATGGAATAATGTATGAGCATAACCATAATGACAACTGGCTCTGTGAATATCGCTTATTGGTCGACAACAATAAATATGAATTAAAATTGTAACCGAACTAAGACCCAAGGTTTTGCCATGTTGTAATATCTTGTTGTTATGTCCTAACCTTACTACTTTAAGATATTATTTCTCTTTCATAGTTTCATATAAATAAAACATTATTTTATTCTAAAAAGTATCTCGATATCTTAAAACCTTTGTATTGTATATGTAATTTAGAATTTTTCCTTCATTTTTTTGGTGAGAATAAGAACTATTGTCTCCTTGCACCTAAAAGAAGCTAAGAATCATGTTTAGCTAAGAGATTCCACCTTTTCGACATCACTCAATAATCATTCATTATCATCTTTAACCATTGGTGTCATATGCCCACCAAGTTTTGCTTGATTCAACTAGTACCACATTGTATTATAAAAAGTATCATTCCAACACCACCACATTAGGAGACAATCATATTTTATAAAGGTAGTGTCCCTTTTTGTTTCTCTTATGATAGTCAAACAAATTTTTTTGCTTAAAAGACAGATTATTTTATAAAACTATGTTTATATATATATATAGCTTTGATACATTTTCTTTCACACATATATAATAATATTCATACACTTATCTACCTAGAAATATACTAGGAGTAAATCCTCAACTAATAATTCTCTATCCAAAATATCATCTAAAGATCACTCACATTTTTCTATCAAGGATGTTATAGCTTCATTAGCTTTACCTTAGTTTTTCCTTAAACTACATAGTATTATAGGAGAAATCAATTTGGTACCATAATATCACAGCATAACGTATCATGTTGAGATATTCTTATTATTTGGCTTATTCAATACTAACAAAAAATGAGTTTTATCCCACAAGATGCATAGATATCTACATTATTGTAAACATAATTAGTATTTTTAGTTACAATAAAAGATATAATTCTTTGTTAAATTTGATAATAAAATTTATGTTTGTAGAGAATCTTTTAGATAAGATACAGCCAATTTATTTTTTCTGATATTATTTTTTAGAAAGCTTTTATATTAGGATTAGAAAGAATAATTCACAACAAATTATTTTGTATTCTTAAAAATGAATAAATGAGAAAAATACGATTCTTTGTCCCAAATACTATTGACCCAATTGCTTCTTTTAGCACCTTCATTCCTAACATCTTCCTAGGCCACATCTATGACATCCTTCGAGCTCTTCAACTAGTCACATCCTTTCATAATTCATTAGTCTACGCAACTAGCTTCGGTCAGGAAATGAAATTTCTAAAATGGGATTGCACTGCACTCCAAAACAATGATAGGAGGTTGCACCACTAGATTGCATTCAAATGCGATGTTGAAAGGTTTGATCACAACTATTTGATGTCCCAAAACAAACTTCTAAATCGATCTCCATACGTAGAGAAAGAATATGCAAGAAAACATTGTCTTTAATCTTCTTAAAAAAATTGGTCTTTCCATACTGCCTTTGAGGTTCCTTTGCTCACCCTTTAAATGTTCAAATCGATATGAAGCAATACAATGTCCCTACTTTACCTTTGCTTATTATTGTTTTGTGGCTTTTCCATCAGCATTTAAGTGTATCCCTCAAACCTTATTGAAACAATTGTGCGCTATGTTGCGCTAATCCCTCGATACATTTAATTGTGTCAATTTGGAACTCTATATTGCACGGGCTTTAAGGACTAAATCCTCAATTATATATTGAATAGTCTTCAACCAGTAGAAACATGGCCTAACATATTGAAGGAAACCTAGACATAGGAGAGACTTTCATCCTATACTATAAAATATCATGAATGGTACCCTTAAAAGGGTTGTCAGATGGTCCCATTGAACCAATCTGAACTAATCCCCATTACAAGGCATGGAAAGTTGTATCTTTTAATAAAGAAGGCCTTCACCTAAGTGAAAATTAGATAGCTTTCATAGTTTTCTCATTTGATCAATCCTCATTAAAGTCAATATCCTCATTATCTCTCAACACGTACTCCTTGTGCATCTTTAGTTAGACCCACTTCACAAAATTTAAAATAGAGTTTCTTGCTACATGTTTCGAAAGTAAGCCAACCAACTTATTTTGAGCTCCTTTCCTATATGCGAGGACAATGTTGAATTGTTATGCATAGGTCATGTTCTTAATGTGTCATGCCTTTTTAAACTTGCTAGGTTCTACAAGTATTGGAGTGTTTGTCCATCGAAGTGTACGATGTTTCATTCCCAACAAAGACGGAAAAATTTTTTTCAAGGCATGATGTAATGCTAAAATCTTCTTGTTGTATGACCTTGATTTTCCTTGAGCTTCTTGTATTAGCATGAAATAATATGCTAGAAGATGTCCTCAAACCATCAACACGATGCTAACTGTATGGCTTGACACATCGAATGCAATCTTAAAAGAAAATCATAAACTAAGAAAAATCAAACATGTGCCCATAATTTATTCTTTAACTGGGGTAAGTGCATGATTTTTTCTTTTAAACTTCAATTTCACATTTGTTAGTAAATGCAATGGTATGATAATCTCAATGAAGTTTTCAATGAATTACGAAGCTAGTAACATGCCTCCATGATGATCCTTACCTCAGTAACATTTTTTTGTTCTGAATATTCTCATATGACTTGCACAAAAATTGCATCAATTATTCGTTTTCCATTTTTGACCTTGTGCACTAGATAAATCAAGATCATATGCTTGAATTTGTACTATGTTAAGCTGAGTTTCCACCTTTGGAATGACTTGTCAGAGAAAGTAGTTTTTCCTCATTCACGAGCTTTTTGCATGAACAAGTTTTGGTCTTACTCTTACATATTTCTTTCTTTCTTCTTCCCTTTTTCTATCTCTCTTTTCTCCTCCAAAAAACCTAAATCGTCCCACATGTACTTACATTAGACTTTCTCATGCATGTGCTCTTGACCACATTCCAACATTAATAGTAGAAATATTCAACATGTATCATACTCAGGTTGTGTAGGAATAATGCCAAAAATTAACCTTAAAGAATTATATACTTTTGAGGGGAACATCAATGTCATAATACAAAATGATGACCATAAAAATCAAGGCAGTGATTAACATTAATCCTAACCAGTTTGTTGAAAAAATTAAAAAATAATAGAAAATGTCAATAAAAAAATAATGATTTGGAAAAACAAGATGCTTTCACTACTCTTAATATAGTGGACATACTTTTAGTAAAATTAGTGTACACATTTATTTAAAGCAAATTGAATATCCTACAAAATTTCGTAATAAATTTCTAAGCTACATATCTTGGGTTCACATTCATAGATTTTTCAAGTTATATTCACATTACAAAATTATAAACCACAGTTGCACTCTGATTCATAAATACCTTGGACAGATTCTTTGTAAGACAAACAATTTCATCATTTGATATGTTGAGTTCCTCAGTCAGAGTTTTCCCTTTAGAGTCCATAGTGGATTTTACAAACTCAAGTTCTAACAGAGCTTTTTTAAGTTACTAATCCAATCAACGAATAAGTATATGAATTAAAAAAATGTAGTGAAAGAAAGAACAGTCTCAACACCATATTCTTTATTTGAATAATTATAGTATCGAGACAATGTCTTCCTTTTGTCTTAATAGATAGCGAAGAGAATCATCTGAACTTCTAGAAGTAGCTTTTGAATCAAATAAACATAATTCTTAAAAGATAAAAGAGCTTCAAGTTCTAAAATAAGATAGCAAAACCAATAAATGGATGAAGTATAATGGCAGAGAAGCTTAGAATCATTGACAAGAAATTAACACTAGTTCAAATGCTAATTGTTTTGCAATTATAGGGATTTGTACCATTCTTACAAGCTCCTCCTTTAGCAATTCTACATCAACTAAGGTAGTATTCAATTTGTTGGACATAAAAACCAATTCAATTTCCAGAATTTCATTTTTAATAACCGCTTCTACATTTTCTCCAATTGTAATTTCAAAAGCCTCTCTCATCGAAGTGATATAAGCCACCATCTCAAACGCACTAAATACAAGCTTTTGATACTCATCCAAAAAAATACATGCGACAAACATAATGTACCAAACCAATTCAAATCTATTTACTTAATACAAGGAATTGAATATCAACTACAAGTATAAATTAAACAAATAAAGATCTTAGGGAAAATATGCTTTGGAGTTCAAAAACCTTGTCCATATGCTCAAGCCTAGCTCAATAAATTTCATGATCTAGTGAAGCATACTAAATCGTTAAGAAAGAAACCTTTTCTCTTTTAGTTGCATCTCATATGCTTACTATATTATATCTTGCATTATTTCTAGTTAATAACTAGCTGATAAATTAACTAGTAATTGCTTAGGGCCTAGCATAAAAAGAACACAAGTAGACTTCCATATCGGACATTTACTTTCAACTTTTTGGGATACAGCATTTGACTCATGTTTCAACATATTGGTTCTAGTAAAGCTCATTGACTTTGCAAGCTTTTAACTTCTCGTTCAATCTGAGCTTTCTCACTCTAGAAAAGGAAATGTTCATCGTTAATGAAGAAAATAAAAATACTCAAATTAACACATCTATGACAATAATAATTACCTCAAGTTTTACTTTGTCCTAAATTATAATCTTTAGTTTTCTTTCTATATCCTTGAATCTTGATTTTGTCTTATCATGTTCCTTTCTCAGAGATTCTTTCTCTCTAGCAATAGAAGAACATGATAAGCATGACACTTCTTTTGAAGAGAGTAAATCTAAGAAAAGAGTTCTTCCATCTCCAACTCATCCTCAAGGCCTTGTTACTATAACATCGACATGGATCTAAAATAGAATGGAAACATCATCTTAAAAAATAAAAAAAGTAAAGACTTGATTTAGCTAGCCGTAGTAATCTTCTCCCTATTTTCAAAGCAACACTTGAGCTCATGAATTTCTTTTTGATGTTGACACAGTTGGTTACCCAATATATTCTACATTTGAGTGATTTGTTTAGATGAGAAACTGTTGTGTATTTTCACTAGAGAAAAAAAAATCAAGATCATCACATGATAGCTTCCCAAACTTGAATTCCAAAATTTTCTTGCTCACAATTCAATTGACACAGTCATGGCTTAAGAAGAGGGACTTAAATTGTGCCACACACTCCATGGGAATGGTCTTAAGACTCTAAAGAATAACATAATAGAATATGAAATTAAGTAGTTTATGGCAACCAGATTATTATCTCTCAAGGGAAGAATTGAGCAGGTAATCAAACTGATATAAATCAGTTTTTCCATTTAAGGATAATACAAATGTAATGATCAACATGGAAGATGTTTTCTTTAACCACTGTAATAATCATCATGTAATGTTTCTCATATAGCCGACATGAAGAGAGTAACAAGTGGATATAGATTTGATGATAATTTGCACACCAAAAAAAGTAAGATATGAATCACAATTAGACAAAACAATTGAATATCATAAGAACAATGAGATATAATAAACATATATATTAGGTAGAAGAAGTAGGGCTCATTGGTAGAGCACTACTTAGGCAATCAAAAGGCGTCAAATTTGACGACAAATCGTTTGAACATACAAAAGACAAGTTTCTTAAAATCAAGTCATTTCCATCAAACCTATTAATAGAGCTTAAGCTAAAAAAATATGAAAGAGACTAATATGAAAGTAGTCAATTAGTTCAAAGCAGGGCAAGCAGGCTTCAATTATATGCCACTATTCTCCCAACTTAAGCTTTTGCCGAGGGCAAGGAAAAAGACATACACAAATTGTACTACATTATATTGCAGTTGTTTTTGGGGTTGGCTAACAATCAATCACATAAGAAACCAACCCTTTAAATTCTATCTTCTTTCTTTGTTGAGCTCTCTTTTGATTATTTTGACCAAATGGCATTTCAGTATTTAACAAAATGAAAATATGCAAATTAAGATGGTGCAATATTGCTCAAAGCACTCAATACATTTAGTTTACTTTTCAACTACATTTGACAATGGTACAAGCAGTGGATGAATCATATGTTATTGAAGCACCATCTTGGACATATATAGCCAAGAATAAAAGTTTAGGAAAGGAAATGATCAAATAGCTATACATGATGGAGATTCCAAACAATCTTTGGAATAATAGGTAGCATAGGTAATACAAACTTTTCAAGGCTTTGCATAGATAGTTACAAAGCAATCATTTATCATGATTAAAGCACCATAATATAGAACCCAAAAATTACGTCACCACTAAAGTTGAATGCAACCAATACAAAGAGGGGAAGAATAAGGTTGTCTAAGCCTAATGGAGAATATCAAAGAAGTTGATCTATGTAAATCTATGCCCTCAAAATTTAAAGAACAACAAATACTCTTAAAAGTTGATGCCATGGCTGATTTGCAAACTAATGACGAAAAATGAATGTCGATGTAATACTTAAGACTAAAGAAAGTAGAAAGTGATCATCAAAAAATGAATAAATCCAAAAAGATTGCTTGATGGAGCGGTACAAAATTAATTAGTCCCAAATCAAAAATACAAGAAAAGATTTTTAACTATGTACACACACAAAAGCTTTCTTAACCCTAGCAAGCACCTCCATGAGACTCCTCATAGACTCTCCTCAAAAAATTCTCATCACAATCACCACCTTTCCCTAATTCCATGTCAATCTCTCCTTTATTGTTTCTCTTTAAGCTATTACTTTGTATTTTCCTTAGCGCCCAATTGCACCACAACTCCCCACCTTATTCAATAAGAATGCAAAACAACATCAAGTAGTGGAGAATAAGTCTCTTACCATATAAGTTAAAAGAAACTATTTTTCATTTAGCATTACGTTGTTATTTTAATATAAAGTTCATATATTGAATTTAGTCCTCAACCACAAAAAAACCTCCAATTCCAATAAAACAATAGCCTTGTATTTGTCTTTTTGTGACCTTTCCGAATCAACATTTTTAGGATCTAAGGCATTCATTATTGATATAAAAATGTCACCCATTTGTCGCCCAACAAAATGCCTACTTAAAACTAAACAATTAATCTCATAAAACATACAAAATCATATTTAATCATAGTATTTCATACAAATACATTGGACACAAAAATTTTTAAAAAGATTCTTTTGAACCTACAAAGGTAATATATTAGCCAAGCATGAAATTTGACATAAAGATGTTCATTCAAGAGAGTACATTCTAAAGCATTACAAAACCAACCAATCTAAAGTAAGGACTATACATACCATTAGTGATACCTAATCAATCCTAGAAGATCATCTTGATGGAGTTTCTTGGAGGCTTATCGATGATAAGATGATTTCACAATTTCTTGTTATGATTAAGAAATACATTCTAAGTTGATAGAGTGAAAATAGGATATAAAGGGTTAAAAGTAACACATTTTTCTTAATGAAGGTATGGATACATCTTGAGTTACCAACAAACACTATGTGGAATTGAAATACTCATTTTATAAGCAAATTGATAACTAGACAAAGGGTCATTAGCATAGTAAACATGAATCCAATGAAAGGATGTAACTCTTGCCACTCAAAGACATAAGATCATAATCTATTATGTGCCTAATTTTCATTAAATCAAACCATGCATAGTTCAATTATTTAGAGCCCATTCAAGGTGGTGTGTCTAACATATCTACCATAGAGCCCATTCAACATGGATTTTGAAATAAGCCCAACCAATAGAGTCAAAGTATTTATATAATAGAAGGTATAAAAGATTATCAAGAATAATTTAATAGTTCAAACTACTTCAAGATATTGTTGAAGCTCTTCCAAGATAAGTAGAAAAAGAAACATGATATGCACAAAATCAACACATCCACAAATCAATTGTTTGGAGCCCATTTAAGTTTTGTCAAGTATATCTACTATCAAACCCACTCAACTTGGATTTCTAAATAAACCCATCCAATAAAGACAAATAAAAGGCATAAAAGACTATCAAGAATATTTAAAAAAATTAAATTATTATCAAGATGTGGTTGAAGCACTTGCAATAGTGTAAAACGAGACTTGATATGCATTATCAACAAGAGAATTTTAAGAGATCTAGCATTGTTTTATATAATAAAAGAATAACAAAGGGGTTAAGAAAGTTAAAAAACAATTTGATATATATTATTTTGATGCCTAAAGAAAATTAATGATAACCTTTATTGGATAAACCTTTTCCTATAAAAAGAAATCAATACTGATAAATCTAGAGGACTCAAAATTACATGAGCATTTCATAATTGATAAGGAAATTCATGATATGTTATCACCTATGCATGAACTTGTCATGGGAATGAAAATTCTACTATCAAAGTATATGATTTTTTAGAATTACTAAACCACCCGTACATGAGGGACATAAGTCCTACTTTACTTCAATTGAATTGCACAAATGTCGTAGGCGACTAATTATGAATAATTTGGAACAAGAAAAATTTGAGTTTTGTTATCTCATGTTCTCTATTTGACATTAACCAAAAGGCTTTCGACCTAATCCATTTCTACTTAAAAAATATTCAAAGTGACTTAAATCTTAGAAAAAAGGTGAAATGATCAAGATAACAACAAAAGTAAACAAGGTAGTCTGAAGATGTCCCAACAACATTATTCATATGTTTAAATGACCTTGAATAAAAGTTCTACAAGCCACAAGAGATATTAACCCATGGGCAAGCAATATGAAGAAAACTTGAGAGAGTATAGTGCCAAATGAAGATTGCCCAAAACTTGAGATAGTGAGCACAAGCATAGAGCACCTTGACATGATCAGCTTGAAATTTCAAGGCACATGAATTAACAAGCATAAAGTTCCACCAATGGGTCTCAAAGATTTCCTCAAGAATTGCACTATAAGATTGGAGATTTCACAAGAAGAACAAAGCAGTTGAGCAATTTGACATGAAAGTAGAACTACAAAACTTAAACAGAGGTGATAAAAAACCATTAAGAGAAAACCTTCAGGTAATCTTGCAAAGATTTGAGGACCAGGTTATGAGGAATTTCTATAATCCAAGTGCTAATCTCGAATGAAGAAGACTCAAGAAATTTTTAAAGAAGTTTTCCAAATTAATCATAAGAGCAATAATCAAATAAGAACGAGTAACACTATTTTTATACCAAGTAGAAGCATTCCATGAAATATAGGATGTGATAAGAATTTTAAATAAATTTAGCACCATTCCAAATTTAAGTTTTTCCCTATACAACTAATTAGAGTTGTACTATAAAATATGTTAGGTAGTATTCTATGGAATCATTAGTGATTTTCAAATGCATGTGTTTTAAAAACAAGCAGTAGAAGTAAGGAAGCATAGCCTTCAACTAGCAATCTTTGTTCTACTCTCTCTCTATCTTTTTGTCCCTCCCCTACCCAACTCTCTTGCATAATTACTCTTGATTTATTCTAGGAAAATCCTACAAATTTCCCAATATAGTGACTAAATTCAATATGAGTATGTGTTGTGGATGGATCAAGTAGATTAATTTAGCTATGGTAAGTGCCATCACTGAAAAGAATTGGATTACGATGGTCATTGAATCTTGCCATACGATATAGTATAAATTGTTGGAAGAAATGGTTTGTATAGTTTTCATTTACATTAAACCAAAATGTAGCCATTGACATTATATTGATGTTAATCACAATAATTAGACAAGTCTCCAGTCTTCCTAAGGGAAATAGAAAAAAAACTTCATTCCACAGGTTAGAGGCAAAAGTACAAGCTAATATAAGAAGCCTTTCCCTTTCAAATAAGGCGAAAGAATTGATGTAAAAAGAGGACTCACATCTCCATTACTATACAAGCAACCCATACTCATAATTATGAAGTATCTTGATGATTTATGAAATCACCCTTAGTAGCTGAAGGGATAATAAGGAAAATGTAACTCAAGTCAAAATACAATTTGATTAATGTAACAATGTTGTAAATATTTCCTTGCAAAGGCACATCCCCAAAATAGATTATATCAAAATACCAAGTTAGGGATGATAACATGACATATTTTATTGAGTAGAAAAATATATATTAACCTACTTCCTTATCTTCTACACAATATCTCTTCAAGGGTTGCCCAGCAAGGTACTTCACTTTTAACATTTTTTTTTAAAACAACCATGAATAGAACGATAATTGTGATGATGGCCTTGATTCAACCAAAACCTACTGTTTCTTGAAAAGACATAAAGTCATCATTTCAAGGGCAAAACAATTAGCTTAAGCACCCAAGAGAACAATAATATATGCCATATATATTACACAGATCACAAATAAGCACAAAATGATGCAAGGATTACTAGTATTATTTCAGAAAAAGAATGAGAAAAGCTAAATGAAGTCTTTGGAAATGGCTAAAAGATTTTCAAATGAATCTTTTAAAATACCAAAGTTAAAAGAAATTTCTCCGACTTCATCAAAAAGGTCCTTAGTTGAGTGATCAACTAACTCCTTAAAATATGAGAAACTAATTGTTATTTATTTCCTTTTTTTAATTTCGAGGAGAACACAAAAAGAGGTTCTAAAAGCCAACAAAATTAGAATAGCTAGCATAAATGTTTTTTGAAAATGAAGTTTTGAAAACTCCAATATAAAAGAGAAATAATAAAAAGGAAAGATCATTTCCTTAGCAAAAACAAAGTAAACAATGCATCTGAAAATTCTTGGAGAGAAAATAGAAACCGAGTTCATCATAGACAGCTCTTGCAACTTCTTGAGCATTCCTAACTTCTCATTGTAGCTAAAAGAGAACCACAAAATACATGGGTGTTAATAATAACACATTAGACACATTTCAAAAAACATCAATTGAGTTTAATAATTTTACACATCATATAGCTAAGAAAATTTTATTTAAAATTTTCAATTTAGAACAATTAAATGAAATGTCACAATTAACATCACCAAAATGTTATTCCCTTATAAGAAAATAACCCCTAGAACAAAGTAAACAATCCAAATGAAATGAAGGTCAAGCTAAAGTATCATCATTATGCAATGCAAAGTCCTCTTGAAATGTATTTAAAATAAAAAATCGTCATTTGTGTATCAGCCAACACCATGAGAATATAAACTTTTGGTTAAGTTTTACTGCAAGTTGGTAGTGCACTATTTTAAAGCTAAAAGAGAAATTACAATTTTATTTAAAAACACAAATATGTTGTTGAGGATTGAAAATGAAGGAAATGATTAGGAGAGATACATCTAAACATATATAGAGGGATTTAAGAATAAAATAGGATGATAAGAAAGTTCTACCAATAAGCCATTTGTTTATTTTCTGCTTGTTGATGCCAACCACTGCTTCCCCTCTCCGTTGTAACCATCGGAGTAAGTTAAAGATGTCTGATGCATTTGCCAAGTTTTGTCAAGCTTTCTTTTCTTTCCTAGTATAATAGATGCTCCAAATTGTTTAACATGTTTTACTGAACATCTTCCTAGTTGATTTATTTAATGTTAATTATTTGATAGTTTAAGATCATATTTTGAGGATTTATGTTATTGTTCTTATTTATATGTATGGTTTCTATAATCAATTTGTGTTTGCACATAATTTTTTTTAATATTTATGTAATAAGTACAAGATAAAGTATCATTATCAATGATATTTATCTTAAGTTTGTTGAAGATAACTAGTAACTACAACACAAATTATGCTTAGGAGAAATCACATAGATCTGACATCATTACATTTGTAGTAATAACCTAGCACGAACATTAATATACAACTTTAAAATAATTAAAATGGTTTCCAAACTTCAAAAAAGGAATTCTTAATTTAGTTATTAGATATATATTCCTAGAACATATTAGACTAAATTAGTTCCTTCAAAACAAGGAAAACATATAAAATAGATAGGGATTTGATTGAATAGGACTATCACTAATATGTTAGAGACTTCAATTAATTAAGCAGTTTGCCTAGCACTCGTGGTATGAACAAGAGTCCAAGCATAAAGCCAAGCATAAACTCATAAATAACTGAAGATATCCATTAAACTATGCAACTACTACATCAAACAAAAATGTAGCAACAAACATACATCCTCACACTTCTCCCTAAAGCAAGCAATCTGTTCAGTTAACAACATTGTCCAGGTTCATCTATAGTGAAGTCTTCTCCATTTCTAAAGATTCAATTGGCATAGGAAGAATGCTTTAACACTAATAATAAAAAACTATGTTCAATGGAACATTTTTATTAGTAAAAACCTACTCCTTGAGCCATTTGATGACCAAAATTGCTCCAGTTTCTTATTCAGTTAGATTGCAATCACCTGGAGACATAAATTCCTTTAAATGACATGTTGACGAAGTACTACTTTTTTTTTGTAGGAATTGATTCTAATTCCATATAGTTGTTTTGAAGAAATTTGATGTTCACATCCTTTAAAAACATCAAAAAAGAGATGCCTTGCTATCTGTTCACAATAGTGGAAAAGAAACAGCTTACATGGGGGCAATAGAAAGATAGACACATTGCTGTCACCATTTAAGGAAAGGTCACCAAATTTGGGCAGCTTTATTTAAGATTGCTCCTCTTCCTAAAAAGTAATAAAAATGCGTTATTTTAAAAACTTCTAGACATCTTAAGGAGAGAAAAGAGAGAGAGAGAGTGTGTGTGTGTGTTTGTGTGCGGGAAGATGAATACATATTGAATTGAGGCTATTTCTACTTTGATGAGTTTTCTTCTGGCAAGTAACATTCAGCAAAGCATGCTTATCTGGAAGGAAAACGACTTTGACCTTATCAGTGCATAAAAACTCTCAGGTAAACGGCTTCCCAAGGTTAGCATATCCTAATTAAATACACAAATTTCCTGCATAGGATAGCTGAATGTAAGTGGAATGAAATTTTGGATTCTCTTTAATTGGCTCCACACTGTCAAGTTCCTCATTTAACTTAGAAGGTAACTCTAGTAGGGACACATTTTAGAAAGCTTGTCAAAACAATATTTGTTTTGTTTTTGTTGTGGTTATTTCCATTTAAGAATGGAATAAAAAAATTGTCTTTTAATCGAAATTTTATTTTTTTTTCATGAAATGTGGTTGAAAAAGGATTCCTTTAATAGGTTTGAATATATTATGTGTAAAAATTAGACCTTTCCATAACATTTTTGAATGACATGAGAAAAAAAAGACCAAAATGTCCATTTTTTTACACAAAAAAATAGATAACATTGGCCCTAACACCAACTTTCAAAAATATTTCTTAACATGCAATGGGATTTGAGCATGTATTTTTACCCTGCTTCACAAAGAATAAGCTAACAAATCCATAGTTTTATGAGAAAAAATACTCCCCAAAATCATCAACAAAGATAATATACTAATACAATCTATTATTTTTAAAATGCTTATAGCTTGATGAATGATTACCATAGCTAATAAGTTGTCTTTTGCGAAACAAACGTCCTATTTAAGATTTGAGGTATGCCAATATGATTTTTATCAGATTATAATGTTATATGGTCACAATGCCAGATAGTTAAATTTATTATAAATAGAATAAATACTTTGAAGAACGAGTGAATACACTTTGGAATATGAGTACAAATAAGTACATTTAAGAAAAGGTTGGTTGGTGTTTTAGAAATTGAGAATAAGTTTAATGAAAAAAAGTTTTGATGGTTTGGAAATATTTAACCTTTTAGAAGGTGTGCTATTTAAATTTTTTTCATATGAATAGAAAAATAGACATACCAATGAAATTGAAATGGTTAGAAACATAAAGAATGCAGAAATCAACTATGGACAAGCAACCAAAAACAAAGTACTACAACTGTGTTTGTATCACAATTCTGAGGAAGAGAACATTACTTCTTTTCATGCAATTTTTTTAAAATTAATTTAATATGCATGACAATTAAGACCAATGACAACATGGAGTGATCATCAGATTTAAAAGAGCAAAACCATTCTAGAGGCCAAACAAGTCAATACCTTGACAATAAGGCAACTTCATAAAATGATGGAATTAGAGTCATAATTTCAGCAATGCTTAAAGATGAATAAAGAAAAAACTAATGGATCAATTAGGAAATAACTAGATGTTTAGGCCAGAAAGAGGCAGGGACTAACCCTGATTGAGTCAGAATACAAATCACTTTGATAGAGAAGGCAATTAATGGCTTGATTGGTAGATGGACTTCAATCAAGGTATTCTTAATGGAGAAATGGTGACCGAGTGGAACATTAGCTTGCAATGCTCAAAGATAATCAACAATCATTATGAGGATGGCCCAAAAGAAATCCATTTGTTTTTATAAGAGTTGCAACAACCAAATCTAAATGTAGGGTTTAAGGAAAAATTATTTCTTCACAATTAGGGTTGAAGAAATCTTGGTTTAAGAAAAGGGCATATTCTCCTATTGCCCTTCGATCCTTGTATTATTTTTATAGATAACGCTAGAAAGATATTCAAGTAGCCTTTTAGAGTTTCTTTGATGCTACGTGAAACTTAACAAAGATTTAACTACACTTGAGGCAAAGGGAAATTGATCAAACTGGACTTAAGAATTAATCCCAAAAGATAATAAATAAGGATTTTTTTATAAAAAAATCTTAGAATTAGGAAAAAACCATTCCAAAAGTCAAAAAAGGTAAAACACATTATCTAAGTAGAAGCATATTGTTTAGGAGGCCTAAACCATTACATGGGACTAAGTAATGTGTTGAATGAGTTAAGGTCTCTAATTAAACCCAAGGCCAACTCAATCAAAGTCTATTTTAAATAAATTAAAATTATTAATGACTTGGATAAAAATTTTGATAAGATTATCAATGCTAGCTAAGCCCATTTAGGTATTTTTAGATCTTCATTGACAATTAAAATACTAAAAATATAAAATAAAGATCACAAATGGCTATAACATGATTAGTTTTTTCTAAACATTGATGTGTTTAAATTGAATTAGATGGATAACTTGGCTATTCTAATATAACAAATAGTATAACCTCCCTTAAAATATATAAGATTTCTAAAATGACCATTAAACAAATACTAGAATCTCATTGAACACACCCAAGGCTACGGCCTCAAGTTCACATGAAATAAGAGAAAAGTTATTGAGAAAAGATGATAGGTTGGCCCCTATTCTTGAGAAGGATAATTTGAAAAAAAGAAGAATGGCTTTAATGACTTAGAAAACTCATGAGAGTGTACCCTCTAATGATCTTTATTTTCTCCAAAAATAAGAAGCAATTGACGAAAGGGGACCTTTCTTAGGTTTGATGTTTGCTTCACAATCATTAGACATGGATAACGACTTGATTTCACTAAATAAATGCTTAATAAGAACTAAATCAATCAATATAAGTGTTGACATAAAGCATATACATTAGTAACTCATAAAGTCGAAATTAGAAACAATATGGTTAGTAGATCATTACTAAAGAACGATAAACAATATGGTTAGTAGATCATTACTAAAGTCGAAATTACTTAAGTCGATCATTATATTGATAGATCTAGGGGCTATCATGCCAACTTATAACATTCAAATAATGAACGATTGAGGGTTTATTCATTGGGCTAGAAAAGAGAATCAACAATTCCCGACCAAGAGAAAGGAAGAGGAGCCATTTCTTTTTAAGGGATGATGGGCTTTACTGTGTTAGATTGAGTCACAATCAACTTCAAAGGACAAATCTTATAACTAATGGCTATCACCATATGGCAAACTTGGGGTTAGATGATCCCTCAACATAAACAATAGTATCTACGACAAGGTGTTGCATGGTGGCCAATGGCATGAGTCATGTTGAGTACTATCACCAGCAACTTAACCAAGCTAGGAGAATCCATTCCCCACATATCAATGGTGTCCTCCTCTTGCTTTCCATGTTGTGGCCTCAACAAGATGCATTTATGCTAAGAACAAGTATTTTAATACAATACCTAAAAGGGGAACGAAACCATTCGCTTCATATTCCAATGCCAGCTTTAAGAAGATGTCAACACCACCATTCTAGCACACCTAAAGTTAAGTTTCTGGACAAGGTTTTCTTGGAAAATGAATTAAGACTTTTAGACACTTGAGGATGTCTTTGGAATAGAGTTTCATGTAATAATTTGTTAAGTGAGAGGATGGAAGGGTTAGGGCAAACCTGAGTGTTGCATGTACAAGAGGGGAGGTAGTTGAAGTGATTACAACATGAAGGACAATAGAAGTGGATGCATGTGCCATGCTTATGGGAGGAGAGATTTTTGACAACTTGTGCCTAATTCATTAATTTAGAAAGGTGAGTTCTAGCCTTCATCCTGAGTTGAAGTTCTGAGTAGGAAGCTAGATAGGGGGAAAGATCATTGTGTTGAGGACGAGGAATAACAAGACAATGAGATAAGGTTTCAAGAGGAAAAGAAATGATGAATGGTATAGTACCTAACAAATCAAAGGATGGTTGACGAGTGCAAGGATTAACTAGATCGAACAATGATAGCTAGTGATGAATAGAAAAGAGAACTTGCCCACCAAGGAGGCATTGTGAGGTTGATAGAGACATCAAAAGATAAAGATGATGAGAAGAAAGAAAGGAAGCATAGAGTGAAAGAACAAATAGGCAAGAAAAAAGGGTGCAACACAATGATAGAATGGTGTGCAAATATAATGTCAACAAATGGGCGTAGATTGCAAAGCGGGAAAATATAAGAATAACAATGTTTTAAGCAAGATGAGGTACGAACACAAACAATCCTATGCGAGGATGAGGTTGTACTCCAAGACACTACGACAGAGAAAACTCATTTTTAGTTGTATCGATATTTAGGAAACAATAATTATCTTAAAAATAATTTTAGAATGGAGAAAGATCTTTAAGAAGTTCAAAACTAGTACCTCCATAATATTTTTTCTATTATGAAAAGTATTATAAATTATTTCTCTAAAATGTAGGAAATATGCAACTAAAGAAATGGCACTTTATAAAGTGCTTGTCCTTGAACAAAAAAAATTATACCTTCAGAGTAATTTACTGTCAATTTGCGACAACTATGAAGCATGAAGCAATTCCAAATGTAGACAACAAAAGGATTTGGAAGCTCCAACTAATTTCCAATTATTCAAGGTACTAATCAAGAGATCACTTTAAAACTCATTGAATCCAAAATTGACGAAAAAAAAAATCAAGGGAGAGGTAAAACGATGAGAATCAACGAAACAGCACAAAGCAACAAGACCAATTTCTAAGTCGTAACCAGAGACATGCTACGAGCGGTCGAAGCACACAATGCAGTGCATTGGACAAGTGCTGCATGTGAAGGTGCATGAGCACAAGCAAAAGGGCATGACATACCAGGCAAGTGTAATTGCAAAGGGCGAGCACACATGTAATGGCAACTTGCATACATGTTTTGTGTGCAAGAATAGTAACCACTCTCCTAGATGGCCCAATGAGACTGGCATACAGATGCAGGGTGTGGGGTGCACACGAGTAGATAGACAAGAACAAGTGCATAATTTTAAAGTTTTGATCAAAATCACATATTTTTTGTTTTATAATTAAATATTATGCCAATTCCTCTATAAAAAAGGATGATGAGGATATATGAAATAAATTAAAACTTTTAAAAAGTAAAAAACTTGGAAAAATTTAGGGAAGTCTAGGAATCAGAAGTTCATGAATTCAAAACAACTTCAATTGATTCTTAGAGAATTCAATCTTTTCATAAAGAAAATCCTCCTCTCCCTTCACCTTGTTTCTTTGCTTCTTGTCATTTGAACACTTTCATTTCCATTGTCGTTCTGAAAAAAAGTTTGCTAATGAGGGCTGAAGATGAAGTACTTCATTAAATTCAACATGAGTTCATTGTATATGTGCAAATAATATTTGTCCCTTGAACACATAAAACTACATATGGATAGCATAAAATGATTTAAGGCTACACAAGTTAGTGGCTTATATATGATAATACTCTTAGCCAAAGCTTATGTGGTCCTAATTAATTTTAATTGACATCTACTTTGTTAGGCATCTTTGATGACCTTAATAGCCCAAAGTCTTATATTTTAATTATTGTCAAGTCAATTGCATGGGCTGTATGGGAATTCATGCTGTAAATTCCTCGATAAATTTAAATCTAATAAATTGAATAAGGAATCTGTGAGAGGGTGATGTTACAAATCATAGCAGTATTTGCATTTCCACCAAGAAAAGGCTCCAAAATGCAAGTTAACTTTCTGTTTTGATATGGTACATGGCCACAGGATCACAATCTTCCATGAGAAAAAACATGCGAGCCATATAATTGAAAAGTAAAAATATAATGATACAACAAACCCTTGGCATTCAACACCATCACTTAGTTTTTTAATTATGGTACCGAGGGTCATCAAGCACTTATTTGTATATGAGCCTTCTCTCAAGCACTCACCTTCTGCATCATTTTTAAGAGCACGTTCTGATCCAACCAGATCAAACAAATTCCATCAAAAAGAAAACATTATGCAGACCATCAAGAATTACTCCAAAAAGAAGAATAAGAGATGACAAACAAACGAAACAAAAGCATGATTATTTTGCCAATAACACAATGTACCAGAGCAGATACACGAATAGCATCACAAAAATTAATTGAATCACATTCTGCACTTCTCTCTCTACTTTCAAGAATTTGGAATTAAATTTAATTAGTTGAGATACTTGAAAAAAGTTTGATAGGAAGCACGATAACAAAAAATATGCATGCCATCGAAACATTGTATGGGAGCTGTTTCTTTATAGGTGCACGCTTGTCTCCCCAATGTGTTGATATATTGTGAGACAAAAGAAATTGTGCCCTTAAGTTGCAATGCTACTAGGATATAACTGAAATGAGGAAATGACATTTTTGCCTTACATTCACAAAATTCCATGAGTTGAGGAACTTTCCCGATGGAGTTAACAATCTCCTCTTTCAAACCAGCAACGTATATACCTCTCTTCATAAATAAGGTAGAACTTAAAATTCAAATAGAAGTAAATAAACTTCATAATAATGCAACTTAGAACCATATTGAACAAATTGGAAATATACCTCAAGTGATTCATGAATTTACAACTTTCAATGCCTAGGAGCCAACAAGTCATTGATCTCCTCATTGTATATCTCCACATAAGACACTTAAAAAAAGAACTCTCTATCTACTTTCTAAATGAAAAAAATAAAGCAAAATAGCTATGTTGACAGTGAAATATAAAACTAATTTTTACATAAACTTTTATTCCTTTTATAGATGAAACATTAAGCTAATAATTATAAGCATATCTATGTCTGGTAGATGAAAAACATTTTTAATAGTTAGGGACTTCTGTGCAGCAAAAGAGGACATGGATGTTAAACTATTTTATTTGTTCAACAATGCAAGTTTAACAAAAGCCAAAAATTAAGATAAAGAATAATACTAAAAAATGAACACACCAAAAAATACAAAAAATAATGAAAAAACTTATAAAAAAATATTCATAAAAAAAGGTTGGATGGATTTATAGTTGTAGAGGTAAACCACCTCTTGAATAATTCTGAATAACTCATGAACAGAAAGCAGTATGATTCCCGGTTGGCTATCAGATCCTCTCTTGGTAAACGTCTTACCACTGCTTGTTTGTTCATATGCAAAAAGTATACCTGTTAGCAAAAAAAAATTTCGATAAGAAATAGCATGTAAAACAATTATTACTCTGCTCTGCAACATATAAACTTAGCCAAATTCAACCACTGGAGGAGAAGATAAACCATAAACTGAAAATATAAGTTTAAGAAAACTATACCTATGTGAGTGCATCAAACAAGAGGAACTTATATAAAAATCAAAGAATTGAATTCGATATCTTAACATTCTTAAGTTCACATAAAATAAGGCCAAAGTTTGCAGGCTAATCGAAAGAAACATTTTGACATATTCTGCAATGCAGAACACATATGATCTGATCTATAACCAAAAGTTCTTCCAAAACATCACTATTCAATTGAAAATGAAAATAGAATTTAGAGAGGACTCTATTTATAAAATTTTATTAGTTTAACCTATAGTCCATATTCAAGATAGACCAACAACTTAGATCATATTTCCCCACTTTTCTATTGTGTGTTGAAAAATATGAGCATTCAAAAGTAAAACATAAATGTAATAAAATTACAACAAAGAAGAGAAATTGGCTAATTCATGTGGAATAAAGTTTAAACATTGTTTCACCAAGTGACCTTAAGATATTACCTTAACATCATAATGTATTTATATTTCATTTTTCCCTCGAGCCATCCAAACAACTTTCCCGAGGCTTTATTTTAAAAGCTTGACTGTGCTCTTCATCAAAGGAATTGTTTTCATCAAACATTGTTTCTAAATACCTCTTTGATTTTATAATCTCGAAAGAAAACTTTCAGCAAAAAATAGTGTGATTCCTCCACATAATAGTTGTATATGATTTTCTTTCACTATACACCAGACATTATTATTTCCATCAACCAATGTCAAATATTATCCACTATAATTCAAAAATTATATTTCACTTTTTTCTAATGTTAACATACCAAGTACTTACAATTAATTTGGACAATAACAAAGTATTTAATAAACAAGTACCCACTTGTATATATGCTTGTTAAGCTTATGTCCAATTTCCATAATTCAAACTATATAATATTATTATTGAATCGATACAGTTTAAATGATTAAAGGTAGCAAACTAAATGAGATGAACTGGAAGCCTGAACAAAAGTGCTAGATAATGATATAGGCAACCAAGTCTAGAAACTGTGGATAGAACTCTTCAGAAGCTACGACTAAGATCTAAAGCAGTGAATCTAAGGTTTGTTAAGTTTTGAATGCATATCAAGGATTTGTAGAGTTCAGTGCAAACGACATTATATTTCTAGTTTTGTTCTCTAATTCTTTGTGCTAAGTTTTCCTTTAAGCTGCAATTCCATTTTTGCTACTTTCTTTCTTTGGTCTAAAGGATGTACTTCCTTCTATGAAACTTTTTGGTCACTATTACCTTTCAATGATGTTTTCTTGAATTTCTTGAAATCTCATGTGATCACTTCACTACATGATAAGGATTTTAAGGTAGCATGCTTAGGTCATTTTATGGATGGCCCATGTTTGCTTTCCTTGTAGAAATAATGTCATGTAAATCTAATTGTTCGCTATCTTCATTAAAAATACTTGCAGAATGAGAAGTCACATTTTGGTACATGGGTTGACATGTAACAAAAATTAAGTAGATTGTCCAATATCATTGAACCTTGATTTCATGGATAAAATACACGATAGCCTAAGAACTACTCTAAGACAGTTTTTAACCTGTTAGTTCAACAGATCAGGCAATCAAACCATTGAATTGCACCTTTTAAAACTATCTAGTAGTTCAATAGGTTTCTTCCAAGTTTAGATTCTGTCTAAACGAAGTGAAGGGGCTGTGTTATGCAATTAAAAAACTGTGTAAAACTAACAAAAAAAATAATACAAAGCAAAAACAATATTTCGTTAATGTTAATGCATTCCTTGGAAGAAATGCATTGTATTGTATGAATAAAGTGACAAGTGAGCACGAGCTTTGCACCCCAGGATATTGTCTTAAATGAGAAAGAGCTACCACATTATCTTGCATGACTAAATGAAAAGGTTAGTCCAAGGAACAAGAATTATTATAGGATATGGGACAAGGCAAGACAAAAGAATTTAATACTTTAGGATTTAATTTTTGACAATTAGGGAAGAAACCAGGTAAAAGTAAAACTGTCATAATTTTAAATAAAAATTTAAAAGGTGTAATAGATGTTATGAGGATTAGATAAAGAATCATAGCTTCAAAGATCATTATAACAAAGCAAGCTATAAATGTTGGCAATGGCCACTCCTAAAAATGGGCTAAATATGTTAAGGAAAAGTTTAGATTGATTTGGAAAAGTTAACAGTAAGCATCCATGAAAACATTTTTAATTTTAAGAGACTTAAATAGCATATAGGTAAAAAGAAGAAGAATTTAAAAATATCTTGGTGGTTATGGATTAGGAAAGTTAATAAAGATAATAAAATTATTTTCTAGTTCACTTTAGCATATGATTTTATTATTGCTTGTATTTTTTTCAGGAAGAAAAGGAGCATTAATTACTTCAAAATAAAAGTCTCTTAAACACATTGATTGTTTCTTAAAGAGGGAAAAGAACTTTTAGATTTTAAAGATTTTAAGGTGATACCATGAAATGTTTGACAATTCAACATCAATTAATGATCTAAGATGTCCACATCAAAAAGTACAAGAGATAAAACAATTGAGATACCCAAGAGTACAAAATATTAACTTAAACATAAAAAAAGAAATTGATTCAAGAATAGAAGTCTTAGGTTTATGTTCTAGGAGATGAAGCAAAACACAAATCATATGCCAATAACATTGTTAATTATGTTGGTCATACAACTGAGTTAGTGCGTAGAAGATCTAAAAAGTGTGCCAAAAATTACAAATCATCTTGTTGGCAGAAACAAGAACTTGAAATTGAGGTTAAAAAATTTTTTTTTATAAAACATGACTCAAGTGTAAATGTATGGAAAATTCAATGAGATATGTACTAGAAAGAAAAAAAGCTACAATGTAGTGATACAAAGAAACCAACTTTAAAAACTTGTATAAGAATTTGAAGATTCAAAATAGAGAAAGGTACATATATCGACCTAACAAAAAAAAATGGAAAGCCAAATATCTATGTCAACTAAAATGAATCAAGATTGTCTATCAAAAAGGACCAATAGATTATGATGATATTAAAATCGACCTGAACAAGCTACCTTCTATGGCTTTTCAACAAAAATTATGACAATAAAATTTATCAAGGGAAGTACTATGCACTTAGACCTCAACTTAATATAAGTTGAGCTATATACCTACTCCTATCTTGATAACCACAAGTTAATCCTCAAGTACGTCCCTAGATAGCTTATTTCTATCGCATGATTATGAACAACTTTCCACAAATTATTTGCATTCATAATCGACACCTTCAACTAAAGTATCAATGGACTCTAAAACTCCTCAATAACCAATTGACAAGCTTAGAAAGTTCTCAAGATCAAAGATAAGCTTCATCAATCAAGTTCAACTATCTCTTGAAGCAAGCTCTACTCTGAGACAAGTCATCATGCATTTCTTCACACTTTGCCTAATTTTGTAAGATGCATTTATAACTATAAAATATTTGAACTTCCTCAACATAGTCCTATCATGTTAACCCTATATACAAACTCAACTATATCAATTATATCATATACATCAAAGGCATGCCTGTTTGGCACTTGAGACACCAAGCATGGCTTTATTATAATACAAAAAATTTGTGATCAACATAAACCAATAAGGTTAGACACTACAATGTGCCTCTACCTTCCAACGAAGATTGCCTTCTCAATCAAGAAGAATTTTGTATGCTATTTTTGATTGATATATCTTAAAATCATCAATAGGTCATGTTTCATTATAATCACTTTTCTTGAACATGTTCTTTAAGTATACTTGATATTATTATATGATTACCACAGGAACAAATGATGAGCCAACAATCTTCCTGTGATATGACTTCGTTTTTTAAAACTTTTTAGCCATAACAAACTAAGCAAAAAATCACGAGATCAATAGATAAAAAAATATCTAAAGGAAACACAAGGCACAACAAGATTGGGTCATCACGTATGTTAGATCCCAATAACAAAATATATTATATCAATTGCAAGTTATCTAAAATGAGACTAATATATCAATGCAATGTTTCTATAATTTACATTAAATCCTTTTGAATTTGCATTGAAATTATTTTGACCCTTGTCTTAAACTTCCATTATAACGTAAGCCCCATTTTGATTAAATATTTTCCTTTATTCAACCCTTTAGCCTTTTCATTCTATTAACAGTTATACTTTAATCTCCAAAACAAAAGCAAGATATTCTTCTGAAATTAGGTTTCACCCCTAAATGATACCCAAGGGTGATATACAACACATCATTGGTTCTTATTAGATTCCACCACTAAACGATACTTAAAATGTGATAAAAATATTTAGTAACAAAATGACCTTCTTTTACTCTAAGAGCCTTATTCTTAAGGCAAATCTTAGTTTAACTTTTACAATCTCTTTTTGTTACCCTTAAATGTAATATGTTATTTACTTAAAATAAAATATCCTTTTCTTATTTTACTAAAATAATGCAAATTAGTGACATATGTCTTGCCATGTACGTTAAAAATATTGCACCAACTTAGAAAGCCATAAAGAACTCCTAACATGTTCATAAAAGAGTTAATTAAGAAAAATAAAATAAACAATTAATTCTCTCATAGACCCTTCCAAAATAATTTACATCTCTTTCTCTATAGCCAACAATTCCAATGCATACATGACCAGTCTCATCTCTCATATTTTCTATAGCCAACTCTAGGATATAAAATTCCAAAAAAACTTGATAAAATCCTCTTCGAGATAATTTAAAATGTGCTCTTCCTCCAAATTTGATTCTACATTACCTTATCACCAATGCCTAGCAACACTTTTTAATATTAATAACACCAAAATAACTCTCTTGTGGTCCACACATGCCATACTATTAAACAACATTTTAATCTTATATAAGCAGCCGTCTACTTGGAAAGGATCTATAGTGCCATTAAGGTGTCGTGAATGCAAGCTAAAGATTTGCTCCATAAGATAATTTTCTTGGATCATTCTCACATTCTTCTCATTTTTAGCTCAAATAACAACCCTCCTAAACTAAATCCCTGATATACTCTCCCTTCAATTAATCTCCTTTCCATAAGCTATTATGGCAATTTTGTTATTAGCATGGTTGTCTTCATCTTCACTCATCTTTTGATTTCCAAACTCCATGTTGCACTTACTAAAATTTCAAATAATATTATAAAATAAATTCAACAAAATTTAAATTCATATATATAAAAAATAAATCCCAAAACTTAAAATCCAATTCATCATGTATTTAATTGTAAAAAAACTTTCCCAATAAATATAAAAATTAAATCATAAATGTCTTCTCATAATAATTCTTTTAAAACTTTATTTCTTCACAATCAATTAATTATCCCAAAATTTCATAGACAATTTTTAATTCTTTTAGGAAAGTTACATCAGATTGAACCATTATACCTCATCGACATATAGTATGTCCATAGAAGGTATTACTCTCTACTATGCGCAATTCTTATTCTTCTTGCATTGAACGTTGAATCAACCAATCATACATAATAATTCACATATTGTATGCAATTCTCTAGTTGGCCCTTATAAAATCGATGTATAGTATATAAAAATTCATGTATTGTACATAATTCTTTTTTTTCTGTATTCCCTTGACATATTACTAAAAATTCTATATCTAGTCCTTATACACTCTACACACCATATGTCTAGGGGTGACGTATCGTACATTAAGCAACAAGATGTTATACTTAACAATTCATGTACAATACATGAAATATGATTTCCATAGTTTCCCAATCTTTATGTTTTAGTCAATTGTTATATAATTACATACATTGTTAAAAATATTATAAGCATACAACTTAATTAAAACATGCATAAATTATATACATGAAGAACAAATAGGTAGTACAAGGCCACAAGTAGTCCAGCCATCACATTTATAATAGTAGGGACCATCTTCTCTGCTCCCCAATGACTACCATTCTCTTATGTTTAAAGTTATAACTGTTCTTGTAAAGGCTAGACACCCTCCATTATTTGCAACAATTACATATTTAATTGTCCTCTTGCTGCCCCATAGCCATATTTTTTTTCTAAATCCAAGGTTAGGACCTAAAACTTCTTGATCACATGTTTGCTCTTTCTTTTATCTCTAAATCACAAACAAATTAACAATCATCTCTTCGTTATTGTTTATTAAATTTCTTATTTATTTTGGTATAATAATTAATTTAGCAATTGGTACCAAATCACTATTAGTGTTATCTATGCAAGTAAATATGTTGTTAACTAGATGTCACACATATGTAGTTCACATCAAAATTTGTGCAAATTGATTTGTAAATTATAGTGTTGTTTAGGATAGTGCATTTTGCATATGGTAGAGCATTCATTCTCCAACACCTTGTCATACATGTTTTGACTTGAAGTTTCATCTGCTAATTGGTTAGAACCTCAAACATTGTTTTATATATTTTTTCAAACCCAATTTACTTGATTAGTAAATTGTCATTGGAGTATTAGTAATAAACTATCTTTTGATATTGGTATATTCAGGTGTTTTGTTATATTATCTTAATTACTAATCTAGTCATCCTCAAAATTTTGTCTATGGATAACATTATATTATTCACATTATAAGTACTTATTATCAAATTTAGTTTAATGATGTGTATATTTTTTTAATTAAATAAGACTTGTTTTCCCTAACAACCAAATTCTTCTCTAACATATATCATTTTTATTTAATAATATAATGTTAAATTACTTGACCTTGATTTCCAGCTTGGTATCAATGTCATGGATTTTTCTCACATTATCAAGATTCGACACATAATGTCACCACGGTGATTTATCCTTTTACTTCTTCTCAAATAAAGTAAAAAATTAGAGCAGACAAGCAACATTCACACAAATAAAACAAAAAATATTCAAAATGCAATAATAGCCCAATCGGCTAACATAGTGCCAATTGTAGAAATGGCTAATATAAGCATGATACAAATTGTTGTGGAGGCTTGTAGGAGCATATCATGAATAACTTTCTTTGTTTAAAACTAATTGAATAAATCACAAAAACAAGAACAATAAATTGAATCATTAAATTTAATATTGCTTAAATGTGTACATCATATCTTTGGTCTTTTCAATAGTACAAATCAGCACTGGTTGATGTAGCATTGCACACCTAAAAGTAGTTCGGACCTAACACTTATATTTTGCAATAAGTGACACCTAATAATTAGAACAATGCATCTTTCAACTTGAGTAACTTACATTGATTTTTTAGATTAAGTTAAATCAATTTTTATATGTAATTCATTTTCATTAAATAATAAAAGTTATATGAATCTATAGCTAGTTCATTTCTTGAAATTGTTGCATGATCTCAATAAGAAAACACGTAACATGCTATAAAATGTTGGTTATTTATATTTTAATTTTTTCCATATGTAACTAAATGAACATATTTACTATTGAACATAATTCTTTTTCATATACATTGTTAGCACATGTGATACTTACAATACATATTCCTCTAAAGATCATGTTGCATAATATTATGTGATCATTATTAATAAATCTATTATTGATTATATGTAAGTGTAATTGAAAGTTGAATGTGACAATTAATGATAACATTTTTATTATGTGATTGGATAACTAGTCAACAAGCTCTCAAAGAGACAACTCTATTATTTCAAATTAGTGATAACATCACTTTCAACGTAGTTTGGCTATAATGTTCCTCCTAATTTAAGGTGATCGCCATATATCCACTAAGTAATTATATACTATATGAGTTATGATAAGTAAATTGTGATGTGCATGATTACTTATATATATGTATATGTATTGTTTAGATATACTAGAAAATTGATGCATACTAACTCGATTTTTTGTATTAAAAGTATAGTTAAAATTAAAATGAGCAATTAAATAAGTTGAAATTTGGTTTTTCATAATTTTGATATTCATAACTTATGTGGGTATTTATGTTTTTGGCATTACTTCAATTGACATGTCCAAAATATATAAGTAAATGGAAGTAACATTCGGACATTGATTTTTATGAACATCATGCATGATAGACTTTGTATACTAGTTTTATATTTCATTTCACTTTTTATGAGCTACAAGACCATATTCATGTAGAAGTTGTTATTATGTATTCCATAAACCCTTGACTTTCCCTTGTGAATATCTACACCCCAATCTTTATTGCTTAAGCATTATCAAGGGATTTGGTCTAGTAGTTTGCTTTGTAAACTTAGATGTCATTTCATATATTAACTTTTAAATCTATCTCACTAATCAGTAGCAATCGTTGCCCTCCAACACTAGACCATCTATCGGGATGAATATTTAAGAGTTTAGTTTTATTGATTATCGTGTTATCATTTAGATTTAAATAATCAGAAATATATTATAATTTCAACTACTATTACATTAATAATATGTATACTTTCCTTTTGAATAAATGAAATTAATTAAGTTTCTATTGTCATTTTATTAATTTATCTTGTCAATATAAATAAAAATTCCTATAGTAACACAAAATTAAATCATTCAAACTTGATCCTAAACATAAATCATATAGAATGAGATTAAATTTCCATTCATTATGCCTGGGTTATGAAATTTTTATGGCACTCTCTTATAAAGTCTTACATCGACCTAGTGCTCGGTACGTCCTAGCTTTTGGTTGTTCCCCTTTTTCTACCTATGCTTCGAATGCCTCTCAATGCCTAACAATGTGATACATTGATTCATATTACACAAAAAAATTAGAAAAAAAGTTTTCTTGTGGAAAATGAAAAAATAAGACTATAATTGTCCTTTGACATCCATGAATTTAGCTCACCACCATTCACCTCGGTCTACTTTTATGGTAAACATTTTGAATATTTGGAAGAAAAAAGGAAAAAAAGTATTCGGCTTTCAAAAAATGTGGATCAATTTTCAACAAAAAATTTCAGATAGCATTTCAAAATGCTTATGTAGGTGTTAGTGCCCGTATTTCCCATACTCAACTTTTAACAAAATCATGGGGCAAAAAAATTTGTCCTGGGTGCTGCAATTAGGCATCTAGGTATCCACTATATCAATGTAAAGACTTGCTGAAGCATTCCTGATTAAATTATACTAAAATCATACACAAGGAAAACCAATATTGACCTACAGTTAAATCCACGAAGAATGGAGGCAACAAGATCTTTCACCCGTGCGTGAAAAATTTCAACCGTCTTGCAGCTTTCCCTGAAAACCTTGTCTGAGGTTAAATAAAGAGGTTTTGGTCCCGACGATCATTGGAGTAACAAAATATCTGGAGGAGTGGTGGTTGTGGTGGGGACTTACTAAACTCATACACGGCTTAATGATTAACTAGGAATATGGAATTCTTGGAGATCCTCCAAGGGCTCATTTGAGACTTTTTAGGAGAAAGAGGCCGTGCACACACCACGACGTAGATCCACTCTATCGGTCATCAGAATAACATAAAGAGAAAAGAAAAAAATTCGTAGTGAGCTTTCCAACTCATCAGCAGCTAATTCGCGGTGATGATTGGTGAACTTCAAGAGAATTGGGTTGTTGCATGGTGGGTCTAGTCTGACCTGATTCATTGTTATTCCGACACGTTTGATCCGGCACAACATGACACGATCTGGCACACCATATGTTATGCTAATTCGTGATCGATAATTTAACTTTTTAAAAAATAAATTAAATGCAACATATTTTTATTACTTTGTCGTTTGTTGTATAACATAAATTTATCTAACAGCGTAGAGATCTTTAACACTTGAAAAATGAGATTTATATGTGCCTAATTTCCTTTGTGCATGACTAATGAGGCTCACAAACTGTAAATATTTTTTAAAATTTTTATAATTGTAGGCTGCTAACTGTGTGATAAGGTGTTAGCCTTTTAGGACACTTTACTTCTTCATTAATAGGATTTTCATAAAATACAATCCACTAAAGGAAATATGTGACATAATGTAGCTAATAGCAAAGTGACAATTGGATGGTTCATTATGTAATAGGGTTTGTGAAAGCTTGGTTGTAGCCTTAGCCTCATGTTGTTGTACTTGCATGTGTGGTAGACCACTAGGTGCACTACAACACCAATAGTGTATTATTTGCACATTTAGTAGCAAGTATGTGCACTCCTTATTACATCCAATGCATGTGTGTATTGGGGCCCAGAAAGTGCAACTTCATTTTGAATGCTTCCATTATCAACACTTAGTGCATTGACAAGGTGATCTCCTATTAGAAAACATGTCTTCCACATTGATGGAATTATCACATGTAATTTGCAATTGTTAATTTGTGGCACGGTGTCTTTTATGATGAAGAAAAAGTTGGACGATGCAATATGCACAATGGTTTGTGCATGTTATGCTTCATCCTTAGTCATGTCCAACTGTTCATAGTTATCAGGTGTGGTTTGCAACATACTGTGCATGTGAAGTGTAATTGTCCATGTTCAAAGTGTTACTCTTTTTCCTCTGTGTGGTGCTTTGTGAAGTATAATTTTTCTTAGTTTGAAGTGAAAGTTTGGCAGTGCCATATTCTTTTAGCAATGCATTTGTCTTTGGAGTTCTTATCATTTTGTTTTATGATGTATGGCAGCATCCCAGTGTCTCATGTGTTGGAATTCTTCACATGTAATATTTTGGGCTTGAATTGCATGGCTTTTTCTCACCATTTCCATATCTCAGGATAGGTGAAGCAAGAATGAGGTGTCACTCTAATAGGTACTTTACATGGTGTAATGTGAAATTGTCACACTTTTCTTACTACTTCGACCTTTATTTTGTGTGATATTTGCCAATGTCAAAGTGAAACTTCTATGGTGCAAATTAGACATAGCCATGTGTTGGTTGAGTGTGCTATTACCTCTACATGGTATGTTGCATTGTGGAAAGCCTCACCCTCATGCTATGTATTTCTATGCATGCAGCATGGTGGGGCCTTACAAGTTTGACCTATTAGCAGTGAAATTACAAATTTTTAAAGTGATTAACATGGTGTTGCTTCAAGGCTAACAAAATTTAGAGAACGCAGTTCCTTGCTATTTTTCCCTGGATCCTGAAAAACATTTTATAATTACATGACTCGTGCTACACAACCTCGATTTGTAAGGTGCAATGCCTTTTAGCCATTTTAATGGTTTGTTGATTGGTGTAAGCAATAATGGATCATTTGTATTATGGTGCTACTTCTCTAGAACTTGTTGGTTGTCATGCCATGTGTATGTTAGCCAAGGCCTTCATCCATAATTAGGTCCATTGTGCTTTTTTTAAAATCTTTGAATCTCTTTGGGCTAATGGGATTAGATTGACTATATACCCCTTTTGTAGAAGGGTTCTCCTTTTGTAGTGGTGTTTCTTATGGCTTGGCTACCCCTTGGTGTTGTCAATTATTATTTGTAGGGCTTTGTATACTAAAGAAAGCTTTTTAAGGAGGAAGTTCATAGGTTTCCTTCTTTTCAATTGGATTTGTACATTACTATGCAATTATCTTGTTGATGCCACACTTCTTATGTCTTGAAAATTTTATTATTTTGTAATGCAATTGAACATGTGATCGTCCCTGCACTAGCATTGGCATAGTCAGTGAAACCATGCATTTTTATCTTCATTCACTATCAAGGAGGGTTGTCATTGAAGAATCCTATTGTTGAGTGGCAATGTTTCAAAACTTCATGAATAGCATCAAACATGAAAGCATTCGTTATTCCTTTGTGAAGTGTCACCAGACATGACGAACATGTCAACTATGACATGAGGTGCTACCTAATGCTTTATCTTTGTTTTTTAATCTGGTTGATCTTGTTAGAAGTCATTTGCTTTTCTAAAAGATTAATCCATGCATGTGAAAGTATAAACAATTTTAAACTGTGAAATAGTGAATGACTCATTAAAATAGCTATAGTTTTTGTGAAGGCACATGTTGCTTTGAAAACCAATAATTTTAGAGCTAATACATGCATCAAATCCTAACTTCTTTATGGGATGAATCTATTAAGTAGAAGGTCAATGTGGGCTTTCACCTGGCTCCTTAGCTTTTCATGATAAGTTATCATATCACACAACATCCATGTATGCGATGCATCATTCAAATTTCCACCATATCAAATTTTGATGGTAATATAGGGGCCTACCATGGTGGTAATGGTTGATAAAGAATTATGGTTTCATTCTGAAGAGGTAGCTTGAGACATAGCTACCACAACCAGGGAAGGTAGTAAGCAAGAAAATTTCCTAATCTTGCATGGTGACATACTGATAATAGATAACAATATAGTATTAATAAGTCTAGTAATTTGAAAAAGTACAATCTAAAATGCCTAATGGGGATCCTTTGGAGTGAACTTCTTGTTTAAATAGCCACAATAATCTTAGCTCCAATAGCCTATGTTTAAGTTGTAGTAAAAAAGCTCGTAGTAATTCCATTGTTTGAGTTGATCTATCTTTTTGTGTACACTATCCATCGTAATCTTTTTGTAATGATGTAGTTTGGCTTTATCCAACTTGGCAGTGCCTCCAGCATCATTACTTTGTAGAAATTAAATTGCTTAAGGCAAGCACATGCTTTGGATACATTATCATGGTATAATATCATTGGATTTTGATCGTTTTATTACAACATTTGACATCGAAGCAAAGATTAAGAGGGATAGTCATGGGCACATATATCTCATACTTAGAGTTAAAATCCTTAAATTTATGAAACAAATCGCTACAAAAGAATTTTCTATTGTTTTTTTAATTCATAAAGAATGATTGTTAGTGGCTTGAAGCTGATCAAATACCATTGTAGTCTTAACCATAAATGATGCTAACAAGGGATTGGTGGATGTCACTGTTTGAACTCCATTAGCACTCTATGCGAAATAAAAGTCATTGGATTCCTTGGTAAAGTAATATCCAAAGTCTACATCATTCTATCTTTAAAAAAGTTCGTATATAAAATCATCAAAAAAAATTGAAGAGATATGGGAGAGGCATTAGTAGGTCTCAGATACATTCATATAAAATTGCATGGTGAGAAACCTAGTTTTTAAAATTATTGCCTTCATACATTTTAGGGGATAAGAACTATTTTTTTAGGAACAATTATTTGTTGTTGTTGAACGAAATTGATTAACTACAATAATGACTATAATGTAATTTGATTCAATCACTGTTCTTTGGATACTAAGAAGTAGGGCTTTCGAAATTTTGATTGCTTTTAAAATAGCAACATTGTCCATGGTAGTAGTTGGATATGAAACCAAAGTTTTTTTGAGAATAGTAATAGATCTACCTATGTCATCCCATTTAAGAGTACCAAATCTAACATTTATGTCATCATGCATAAGTGCATTACGTTTAAATTTAATGCAACCTATTGGAGGGTTCTAATAAGAGATAGCAAATAGCTGGTCAAGACCACAAGAGCTCTTATTGGACATGATCAAAGATTAATTGGAAGTAGCAACTATAATACGATTTCTCCTTTGATGTGCAACTAAATTGAGTTCCTTCTTTTGCTTATGCCTTCAAATTCTTGTTATTCTAGAGGTACAATAAAGATAAAGCAGTACAATTGACTACATAAGAAGTCATTGCCACCTACAAATTCATAGACATCCAATTATGGAACTAAATAATAGAAGTCACATCCCATTGCTTAATTCGACAAAGCTTGAATTACACATTTAAGAAGCTACTAAACTAGAGTTCCTTGATGATATATAACTCTCAGAAAAAAAATGTTTCACATCTTCATTAGTATGACATCACTGATAACTAAGTTTAGATGTCTCAATCCCTCTTGCAAGAAGCCAAGTGTAAGTAGGAAGTGGATTTAATGCTAATCTCTAAAGGAAAATGTTTACTTAAGGTTGAACCATCTCTTTCCAATCCTATATGACCTCCTCCTTTGATGTACATATACATGTCATTGTATATAGTCTCTAAGTCAAACACCATATCCCCACCTAATTTGAAGCATAGAATGTTAATTTGATTTGATTCAACCTAAAGAGAGTGTAGAATCTAAAATACCAAATCATATGTGAATAACTTCTAAATCATTTTGTGATCTGACACCCCATGCACCATGACTAGCTCTTCTACAAATATCAAATGCTCCACATCCATGTTAAAATAGGTTGTTTTAGTAGCAATAGAAACGATGCCAAGCAAATTACCAAAAAAAGGAAACAAAATTGCTTGCAAAAACTTATAAAACCAAATTGTTTGTGGTATACGGAGCTCCAATTTTGAGTGGCATACATGTATGAGATGCACTAAAAGGCATGTGAAAAGTATTATTATCATAATGTATTTTTGATCTAAACTAACTCATAAACTATCTTCTTGAGTAAACCACACCTATGATGTTTTGTAATCAACCTTGACTACTAGGTTGAAAAACTACAAACTCCAAGTCTAACACATTCCTTAAGGGCTATATTTCTCAATAGGCATAGTTTATTATACTACAATCATTTGAACAACTCCACAAATAATAACACAACAATATGTTTTATACTATAATAGTGTAACTTGGAATTAGGGTGTACACTAAGCAATAAATAAGAATAATAGTTAACGTCAAGTTCATCATGACATTGTGGCTCACTATTAATAATGATTTGATCATCGACCTTGACACACAATGTTCTACTTGATTAATAATAAATTTTCATTCTTTTCTCTAAAATTTTGTTGCTACAATTGGTTTCTTAGATATTTTAAGTAAACTTATGAAAATTTCAAGAAATCAATTTTCTACACTTGTACTTGTGCTTCATCCCTTTACTAAATAGCACTATATTTGTTTGGATTAATCATCTCCCCTAAGTGATGCCCTTACTACTCTATAATATTCTAAATATTCCTCATTATGCCACAAGTTGATGGTTCAAAAATCATGATGCCATCAACATACAAAAGGTGTGTAATGATCAAAGAAGGGAAATTCCTAAGCTGAATCAAGTGAACGTGATCAAACTGATACTAATAGGCCATAAGAGATACTTAGACACTTTAGTAAAGTGGTATGGGTTGATAGTACATCCCTATCTTAGTTACTTCAACCAATGATTATCAAAAAATATTAAACATAATCCTAAATCTTGTTGTGGTGATATAAGGATTAATTTAACCACAACAAAGTGTATGGAACTACCAATGTTTAAGCATATCCAACACAAACTTTTAATTTTCCTTATCATAAGCATGATCCATATCAAATTTCCAATTTTCTTATCAATTCTTAAACATATCCTTATCTAAAACCCCCATATACTTGCATCAATAATAGATAAAAAACGTTAAACATAATCCCAAGTCTTTGTGCGGTGATATAAGCCTTAATCCAACCACAACAAAGTATAAAGAACTACCAATGCTTAAGCTTATCCATTACAAATTTCTAATTTTTCTTATCATAAGCCTTGTCCATATCTAATTTTATTACCATCAAGCCTTCTTTGAAAGAAGATAGGTGCAAATAGGATTTGCTTTCTCATTCAAAAAAAATATTATCAGATATAGCACGACATAAAACAAAAGCAACTTGCTCCCTAACAAAGATATTTAGAAGCATTACCCTAAGTCTAACCACAAAAACTTTTGTCACTACTTTGCTAATCATATTGTAAGTCTAATGAGCCTAATCTTCTTTGGTTTCACCACTATAATAATGTGGATCTACGTGATCTTCCAATAACCTTGTACAAACTCAACTGAGAAGCCACCCAAAAGATGGGATTTATTTCTTTTGTTGGATATCACTATAAATATGATATTATCGTCACTTATTAGACTCATAAGTGTAATCTCTACTTCATCATTAGAAATTATCATATTATTTTATCTTTTATGATCATCTAAACTAGTCTTTATTTTAGATATCTAAAATGTATACCACTCAATTATGAAAGAAACTGGCCAAAGGAATATTCTATTCAACTAAGAAAGGTATTACTCATTACATTTGAAACTCTTGATATATTTATAAAAAATAATATTAATATTTCAGTCACACCAAAATAAGTCTGATTCAATCTTAATTTTTGTAATGAATCTTATTAGAAATAATAAATATTATATAAAAATATATATATACATAATTAAGATTAGATAAACGATTACTGAAAGATGTATATATGTTCATAGATATATATTATTCAAGAATTATGAAAGAGCAAGTAAAAATTAGATAAAAAATATAAGAAAAATATTCATATCAACTATAGGAATGATTATTTTAGATTCATGGACGATTAACTTCATAAAGTACCTTAAATAAATTAAATATTTATTAAGATTATTATTACATAGTTTTTAAAACTAAAATATCTATCATATTTGAAAAAAACATTTTATTAAAGGATTTTTAAAATTTTACATTTTGTTATGCTTTTGAAAATTTAGCTAACTTAAATAATATGAGAAATAAAATTATTTGGCTAAAAGATCTTTCTTTAATAAAGTATTAAGAATTTGACTAGTTCTCTAATAGATATTAAACATTCTATCAAGAAATATTTGTTAGTTAAAACTCAGCCATCATTTGTTTATTCTATTAAAAAATCATTGAAACAATTAATAATTGACTGATCGCTTGTCCATTAAAAATTGGATAATCTAATAGCTTAGTTTATTAATGGTCATATGGGGTTTCCAAAATCAACCTCTGTAAAATTACAATTAGTCTTTTTAATAGAGGTTGGATATCTAGTTTAATAATGATATGATAATAATTAGACAATCTAATAAATATTTAAAAAATATTCGAAAAATTGAGTTCTTTTAAAAAATTGTTAAACTATTTGTTGGAACATCTCATTTTTAGCAACTCAAAATTTAGCGATATCAAAAGGCTATAGAAATGTTCGATGAACAATTTTGATCATCATTAAACGATACAAAGTTCAATTTTCAGATTGTCTAACGAGCGGTAAAGTCTAGCTTGGCTAATTGTCTATTTAAATTTTCTCATTGAAGCATTGCTAACAAGAATTGAGGCAAGAAGCAAGAATATGAAAATATCTTAGAAGACTTGAGAGGTTGGTAAGCTAAAATTGACAGTTTTAAAGAATTACAAACAACCACAATAATTCTATAAATAGAAGGAAAACCCCATTGCAACAAATAAATGCAGTCACTACATACAAAAATTGATATAGCAATCAGAAATTATATATCCAATTGGCAACATTTTTTAAAAAGTATATATATTTATATATATATATATTAAAAGGTATCCACTTTTAATCTTGTGTGGGAAGGTGTTTACTTTTGGACCTTGTGTGAAGGGAATTGAAGTCTTAAATCTTTTTTCTCTGAAAAAAAAAACTATTGTACGACTTTTTTGCCAACACGTATGATAAAAGAATGGAGAAGTGATAGACCCAAGTAAAATATCTAAAGGGTAGATATAAATTTAAGAATAAAAAATTAAATCATCTTAAAATATAATAAGGTCTTCTTATTTTTCTTTATTTTTATTATACATAAACGTTTTTAACTATACCATGATTTGCCTACTTTTTAGAGACACGTGTCTAGAGGTTGTTGGCTTGAGAATTGTATTCATCTCTAAGAGGATGTCAATAATGAAAAGAACATGTCAAATGAGTTATCAACTCAATAAGTCTGAAGGCTACTTGATGGTGGTGATGAGCAACAATTTTATTATTTGGAGAATGATATCAATAATCATCAATTTGTTATTCTTATCATGTCCATGGAACCATTTCAAGAATATTTTTCAATATTCCTTATAATTGTACTTCATTGTAATTGCACTTCTATTAAATTATAATTTGTTTATACAATTTTTAAATATGATTTCTATGTTTGAAAATATGGATTTATAAAAGTATTTTGAATAATAAATTTTATTTGAGAATGGACAAAAATTTAATGAAAAGTTTTTATTAAAATACCAATTATTTTCAGCTTAAAAAGTTTAAAAAAATGAAGGACACACATAAGACCCACCCTTTATAAGAAAAGTCGTATTATAATATCTTTTTTTGATATTCTCTCCCATCTAATTACATTCTTTTAATGGCAAACTTAAATATTATCTTTTAAATTTTACAGGATAGATTAATTAAGAAAATCTACAAATTTTTTTACTAATTGTCTTGCTAGTTGAACCCATACAAAAACAAATTCCATTTTTATAATCCATTTTATGAATATCCATTAATAATAAATGAATTATTTTGTACTTGCATCATTTTACCACCAATCTTTCTAACCGCTAATCACTATCCTAAATTCGATATTTAATACATGATTTGGCTTTGTGATGGATAATATTATTAGTATCTTTCCTATGGATGTAAAAATTTTTCAAAAAAATAATCTTAAAAATATAAAAAATTTATCATTCACATTTTTTTATTTCTTTAATTGAAATGTTTTTATGCATTTTTTAATCATTTTAATGAATGAACATAAAATAAATTACCATATGTGACCCCATGTGTTTTGGAAAAGAAATGTAAGAACCGTTTTTATATTATTCACTTGATTTTTTTAATACAAAGCTAATATTACGAGAATAGGTTAACTAACTTTTCCTTGGACTCGATATTTTTTTATTATTAATGGCAAACCAATTTTTTTGATGTCAAGCATATCGTATATTAGTTATCTTGTTATAAGTAGTGATATATTATTTTGTCACATATATTTTGTTATGTAGAATTGAACACTTATTTTTCCTTTTTTATGTAAAGTTGGTCTTCATCAAATAAAGCTAAAGTGGTATACCATTCAATTGGAATACAAATTGAGCAAAACGATATTCTATTCATTGTCCTACTCAATTATGTAAATTTGTTAAGTTCTAAACTTTTGATATAATTATCCTAAACAATATTATTAATGTGATCAGTATAAAATGATTCAAATTTAATTTTAACCTTTGCAACTAACCTTATAAAATAAATGATTATCTAATACATATATAAAAAATTATGACTAGATAAGTGATGTATATATATATATATAACAAGTGTACAAATAAGAAGAGAAAAATAAAAATATGAGAAAAATATTAAGGTCATCAATGGGGATGCTTGTCTTAGATTCTTGAATAGTTGATCTAATAGAGTTAGCTTAAATATACTTAGTATTTACCAAAATCATCATTACATAATTTTTAAAACTAAAAATATTTTATGATATTTTTTAAACTACAATGCATTAAAGGTTTTTAAAAATTTATGCTTATCATGCAAATCATTATTTAACTAACTTAAATAACATGAGAAATATAATTAATTTCTTAAAAGATTTCAATTTAATAAATATCTTTTACTAAAAATTGATAGTATATTTGATGAACTCTAAGAATAAATGATATTTTTTAAGATTGGTCAATGATTTGCTTATCACAAATTGAAAATAAAATATGGAGATATGTTTTTCGTTATTTTTTAAACAAGACAACAATATTATGTATTTTTAAAGTTATTATTTTGTAAAATAAATGTATCATGAGGCCTCATAGATATGATGAACGCATTATTTTATAATATTTAGATTAGTTCAAAATTGTATTCATAAATTATATTTTGATTTATTCGAAATGTTTAAAAGAACATATTATATATTTACTTATAGTATTACAAATTATGAGAGATAACTAATTAAATACTAAATACTCTAACTATGAATTTTGGAATATGTTGTTTTAATAATAATGAATTGACCAAAACTCATACCAATATAAGACAAAGAAATTTGTTTGATATTTTAGTTATTATAAACAATTTGTGAAGAGATTATCATGTGCACAATGAAGCATGTTTATAAAAATGTGATTATGTATACAATCAAACAACTAAGACATTGTGAAAATAATTTCTTTGTTCATGACATAGAATTGACAGTTGTAATATTTCTATAAAAAAATAAATACATTATTTATCCAAAATTAAGTATAATATTTGTATAGATTATTGATCTCCTTGCAAGGTATTCTCATATTAAGTCGTTTGATAGTATACATTCCTTTTTTGAATTGCAATAATGAAATTGAAGTGTAAGAATAGTGGCAACTAAAAAGAAATGAAGGAGATGAGGGTTTTGGTAATTAGGAGATTAATTTCTCAAGTAGTTTCTTTCAAGGAGTTTTAGATTCATAAAGTTTTGAAATTTAAGGAATCTTAAAATATTTTAGATAACACTCTTACACATTTATATAGATGTTTGGAAATAATATTTTATTAAAAAATATATAATCTTTTAATTTCTAAAAGAAACATGTAAATTTTGATCAAACAAAAATATTCTACAAATTCTACATTACAATGAGACCATATACACACTCGTTGACCTATTGTGCACGTGGTAGGTGGTAGACATGTTAGGATGTGATAGTTGGCTTCGAATAAAAAAATGTGCAAAAGTTGTTTAAGAAGTTTAATCTCAATAAATCAAAGAGGAATAACAAAACGAAGAGAAATATTGTAACCTGCACACATTCATAAATAGAAATGAGAAGTGATTATAGATATTGTGATAGAGTTATCTTAATCACCAAAAGGTCTTGATTCAATATAACTGATTGTAGATAGATCAAAAAAACATATTTATTTTCTTGTTATTAAGAAAGCATATTTAACATAAATGTTGGCTCATATCTATATGAACCAAATTGCTAAATTACATGGTTCACAAAAACGTTTTATGTTAGATATGAAACCTAACTTTATTTTGCATCTTTGAAAGATAATGGATCAACACTTTGAAACAAGTTTAAATTTAGTAGTCATTCATCCATAAATAGTTGAGTAAATAAATAAAATCATTAAGATTCTAAAAGATTTACTTAAGACTTTGTTTATTAGATCTTGGAGGACGTTAAGAAAGTCATTTATTATTAATAATTTTTTTAATAATAATAGTTATCAATATAATTTTCAAATTGCATCATATGAGGCTATATACAAAATGAAGTTTTTGTTAACTCTATCTTGTTATAGAAGAAAAGAAAGTGTTTTATTGGATCCTTATATTATTGAGAAAGCCATAGAAGGATAAGAATTATTCAAGATCAATTAAAGATATCTCAAGATAAGAAGAAAAAGTTTTTTGATGCAAAGAATAGATTAATAAAATTTCAAGAAAGAGATCATGTATTTATTAAAATTAGTTAAATGAAAGATATTATAAGAATTGAAAAATAAAATGTGTTAAAATCTAAATTTTATTGGTCCCTATAAGTCCTAAAGAGAGTTGGACATGTGATATATTTGATTGTTTTGACTCTTTATATATGAAGAATTCATAATGTATTTAATCTTTTATTTTTATGTAGATGCATTCTAGATCCTTGTTATGTTGTTAATTATGTTGGCTTAGATATCAAAATTTAATGAAACTTATTCAGAAATATAAGTGAAGGTATTAAAAAAAATAGAGAAGCTACTATGAAATAAAGCTATCCTAATGATAAATGTTTTGTAAAAATACCAAGTGGAAAGAAAAGCTACTTAGGAAGGGGAAGCATACATGATCGACTAATAGCCAAAACCTTTCTAAATTTCAAGACAATTTTTATGGAGGGTAAGATTGCAACATATCAAAATTTTGATATATATATATATATATATATATATATATATATATATATAGTATTAATGATAAATTAAATAAATAAAGTTTTAATAATATATGTTTCGATGTAATAAAGTCATCGGTTTTAAATAAGGTATTTATTTTTTTAAATATTATTAAATTAATATAATATTGAAAAGTATGTCATGATTTTGAATGAATTCAAAAAGTTTATAAGACAAATAATTGAAAAGAGCTTCATAAAAGTAATCCAAGGCAATAAGTTAATAATTTTTAAAAGTTTAAAAAATTAGTAATGAATTTTATGATATATATAAATATATTTTAAATTTTTTAATATTCTTTTTTTTGTAATTTCAAAAATTAATTCCTTATAGTTCAACATAGATGGGATTGAAGGTGATATTTGATTGTATTAAGCAAGTTACAGAAGAGAGAACAAATAAGACAAAGAGAGGAAGCTCACGTAGATTAAGAAAAGTGAGTTGAGAGAGAAGATGAAGGGAAGGAGAAGGTTTAACTTGGAGAAGCTTAATAGGGAAAAGAAGAAAAAGAATCAAGGCGGATATTGGATAGCTTTGGTGTAGCTAGAAGGGGAGTATGGGATGAAAAGAGAAAATAATAGAGTTGTGAGAAGCTATTTACAGCTAGCGAAGCACGGAGCAACAATTAGTTGAGGTAAAGCATGGATTTAAGACTTATTTTTGTCTTAATTCAACTTTGTTTTTATGCAATAGTTGAACTTTTTTAGGGAGAGAAAAAAACTTAAATAATGAATAAATGAGAAAAATATGATTCTTCACTCAAAATAATATCATCACAATTACTTCTTTTAGCTCCTTCGTCCCTCACTAGAACATCTTCCTAGACCACATCTGGGACATCCTTCGAGCCCTTCAACTATTCACATCTTTCATAATTCATTAGTCTCGGTAACTTGTTTCGATCATGAAATAAAATTTCTAAAATGTGATTGCACTGCACTCCAACACAATGTTAAGAGGTTGCACCACTAGATTGCATTGAAATGCCATGTTGGAAGATTTGACCACAACCATTTGATCTCCCAAAACAAACTTCTAAACCAATCTCCATATATGGAGAAAGAATATGCAATCAAACATTGTCTTTAACCTTCTTAAAGACACAATGGGTCGTTGCACATTGCCTTTGACGTTCCTTCCCTCACTCTTTAAATGTTCTAATCGATATGAAGCCATACAATGTCCATAACCTTGAAACAATATTCCACTCAGTGCCTATTATACCTTTGCCAATTATTGTTTTGTGGATTTTCCATAACCTTTTTAGTGTTCCTTCAAATCTGATCGAAACTATTGTGCACTATGTTGCGCTAATCCCTTGATACTTTTAATTGTGTCAATTTGGAATCTGCATTGAGTGAGCTTTGAGGACTAAATCCCAAATTACATATTGAATAGTCTTCAACCAATAGAAACATGGCCTAACATGTTGAAAGAAAACTAGACATAGAAGATACTTTCATCCTATACTTTAAAATATCATGAATGGTACACCCTCATAAGAGTTGTCAAATGGTCCTATTTATGATACTATAAACAACATATCATTGCACAAATTTCTCAAATTCCGATTTCTTTTAAGAACAGTACAAGTTCAATTTGTCAGATCAAGATGGTATTTTTTTCATTCAAAAGCAACCAACCACCATTAAAGTATGAGTCTCTTGAACCAATCTCAACTAATCCCCATTACAAGGCATGTAAAGTTGTATCCATTAATAGAGAAGGCCTTCACCTAAGTCAAAATTAGATAGCTTTCATTGTTTTCACATTTGATCAATACCTATTAAAGTCAATATCCTCATTTTTCTCAACACTTACTCCTTGTGCAACTTTTGTTAGACCCACTTTACAAAACTTAAGCCAAAGTTGCTTACTGCATGTTTGAAAAGAAAGCCAACCAACTAATTTGGAGCTCCTTTTCTATATGTAATGACAATGTTCAATTTTTATGGATAGGTCATGTGCTAAATGTGTCATGCCTTTCGAAACTTGCAAGGTTCTACAAGAATTGGAGTGGTTGTTTATCAAAGTGTGTGATGTTTCAATCCAAACATAGACATCAACCAATGTTTCATGGCATGATGTAATGCTACAATCTCCTTCTTGTATGACCACGAGTTTCCTTGAGCTTGTTGTAGTAGCATGAAATAATACGCTAGAAAATTTCCTCAAACCATCAACACGATGCTAATTACATGGCATCACACATCTAATGCAATCTCAAAAGGAAGTCATAAACTAAGAAAAATCAAATGTGTGCCCATAATTTATTCTTTAACAGGGGGAAGATTATCATTTTTTCTCTTAAACTTCAAATTCACTTTTGATGGTACATGCAATGGTATGACAATCTCAATGAAGTTTTTAATGAATTACGAATCTAGTAGCATGCCTTCAGGAAGATCCTTACCTCAATAACATTATATGGTTTTGAACATTCTCATGTGACTTGAACAAAATTTGCATCAATTCTTCATTTTTCATTTCTTGCCTTGTGCACTAGATAAATAAAGATCATATGCTTGAATTTTTACTATGTTAGACTGAGTTTGCACCTTTGGAATCACTTGTCAGAGAAACTAGTTTTTCTTCATTCATGAGCTTTTTGCATGAACAAGTTTTGGAATCTCTTATCAATTTCTTTCTTTCTTCCTCCCTTGTTTTCTATCTCTCTGCTTTCCTCCAAATAACCTGAAGCATCCCACATGTACTTTCACTAGACTTGCTCATGCACAAGCTTTTGACCACATTTCAGCTTTAATAGTACAAATATTCAACATATAGCATACTCAGATTGTGTAGGAATAATGCCAAAAATTAACCTTAAAGAATTATATACTTTTGAGGGGATCATCAATATCCTAAAATAAAATTATGACCATAAAAATCATGACAATGATTAACATCATTCCTAACTAGTTTGATGTGAAAATTAAAAAATAATAAAAATGTTAATAAAAAAATAATCATTTGCAAAAACAAGATGCTTTCACTACAATTAATATAGTGGACATTCTTTTAGCAAAATTAGTGTACTACATTTCCTTTCGACAAGTTGAAATTCATACAAGATTTCATACCAAAATTCTAGGCTACATATCATGGGTTCACTTTCATAGATTTTTCAAGTTATATTCACATTGTGAAGATATAAACAACAGTTGCACTCCAATTTGCAAATACCTTTGACAGATTCTTTGTAAGACGAACAATTTCACCATTTGATATCTTGAGTTTCTCAGTCAGAGTTTTCTCTTTCGAATATGTAGTGGATTTTACGACCTCAAGTTCTAAAAAAGCTTCTTTAAGTTGCTGATCCAATCAACGAAAATTTATATGAATTAAAAAATGTAGCGAAAGAAAGAACAATTTCAATGCCCTATGCTTCATTTATATAATTATAGTATCGAGGCAATGTCTTCCTTTTGTCTTGATAGATAACTGAGAGAATCTTCTGAAAATCTTGAAGTAGCTTTTGAATCGGATAAACTTCATTCCTACAAGATAAAACATCTTCAAGTTCTAAAATAGAATATCAAAACAAATAGATGGTTGAAGTATAATGGCAAAAAAGCTTAGAAGCATTGACAAGAAATTAACACTAGTTCAAAAATTAATTATTTTATAATTATAAAGATTTATACCATTCTATCCACTTGTTTTGTATCGACTAATGTAGTATTAAATTTACTGGACATAACAACCAATTCAATTTCTAGAATTTCATTTTTAACTATCGCTTCGTCCTTCTCTCCAATTGTAATTTCCAAAGCCTCTTTCAACAAAGTGATATCAGCCTCCATCTAAAACACACTAAATACAAGCTTTTGATACTAATCAAAAAACAATACATGCGACAAACATAATGTAGCAAACCAAATCAAATCTATTCACTAAATATAGGGAATTGAATGTGAACTGCAAGTATAAATTACATAGACAAAGATCATAGAGAAAAAAAATTTGGAGTTCAAAAACCTTTTCCATATGCTCAGGCCTAGCTCAATAAAGTTCATGATTTGGTGAAGCATAATAAAATGTTTAGAAACAAACTTTTGTTCTTCTAGTTGTCTCTCATATGTTTACTATATTAGGTCTTGCATTGTTGCTAGTTACTAACTAGCTGATAAATTAATTAGCAATCACTAGGGGCCTAGTATAAACAAAACACAAGCAAACTTCCATACCTGATATTTACCTGTAATTTTTTTGGGATATAGCATCTAACTCATGCTTCAACATATTGCTTTCTAATAAAGCTCATTGATCTAGCAAGCTCTTAACTTCTCATTCAACCTATGCTTTCTTACTCTAAAAAAGGAAATGTTCACCTTTAATGAAGAAGATAAAAAACTCGAATGAACACAACTATGACAATAATAATTACCTCAAGATTTTCTTTGTACTAGATTCTATTCTTTAGTTTTCTTTTGATATCCTTGAATTCTGATTTTGTCTTGTGAAGTTCCTCTCTCAGAGATTCTTTCTCTCTAGTAGGTGAAGAAGAAGATAAGCGTGGCACTTCTTTTTTAGGAGAGTAAATCTGAGGAGTTCTTCCTTCTCCATATCATCCTCAAGGCCTTGTTCCTACAACATTGGCATGGATCAAAAATAGAATATAAACATCATCCTTAAAAAATAAAAAAAAGGAAAAACTTGATTTAGTTAACTACTGTAATCTTCTCCTTATTTTTAAAGCAATACTTGAGCTCATGAATTTGTTTCCAATGTTGATAAAGTTGGTTACCCAATAGATTCTGTTTTTGAGTGATTTGTTTAGACGAGGAATTGTGGTGCATTTTCATCAGAGAAATAAAAATCAAGATCATCGTATCATACCTTCTTAAACTTAAATTCCTCAATTTTCTTGATAATAAATCTATTGACACAATCATGGCCTAAAATGAGGGACTTAAATAGTGTGACAGACTTCATGGGAGTAGTCTTAAGAGTCTAAAAGCAGAAAATAATAGAATATGAAATTAAGCAGTTGATGGGAACCTGATTATTATCTCACAAGGCGAGAATTGAGTAGGTATTCAAACTGATATAAATTAGTTTTTTTGTTTACGGATTAAGGAAATGCAAAGTTCAAAATGTAAGATTTTTTCTTTAACAATTGTAATGATCAGCATGTAATATTTGTCATATAGCCAATATGAAGAGAGTAACAAGTCGATATAGATGTGATGATAATTTTCACATCAAAATGTAAGATACACAATTAGATACAACAATTAATTATCATAAGAAGAAGTGGGGCTCATTGGTAGAGCACTCCTTAGGCAATTAAAAGGCATCAAATTTGACAACAAATTATTTGAACATACAAAAGCGAAGTTTCTTAAAATCAAGTCATTTCCAGCAAACATATAAGTAGAGCTTAAGCTAAAAAAATGTGAAAGAGACTATTATAAACGTAGTCAATTAAGAATGTCAAAGCAAGGCAGGCAGGCTTCAATTATATGTGATTATTTTCCCAACTTAAGCATTTGCCAAGCGCAAAGAAAAAGACTCATACACAAGCCGTACTTTATTATATTGCAGTTGTTCTTTGGGGTTGAATAATAATCAATGATATGGGAAACCAACCCTTCAAACTCTATCTTCTTTTTTGGTTGAGCTCTCTTTGGATTCCTTTAAAATCCAGTTAAGCAAATTATGATGGTGTAATATTGCTCAAGGAACTCTATCCATTCGATTTATTTTTCAACTACATTTGGCAATGGTACGAGCTGTAGATGAATCATTTGGTATTAAAGCATCATCTCGGCCATGTATGGCCAAGACTAAAAGTTCATGAAAGGAAATGAACAAACAGCTATGCATGATGGAGATTCCAAGCAATCTTTGGAATAATAGGTATAGCTAATACAAACAATTTAAGGCTTTGCATAGATAGTTACAAAGCAATAACTTATCATGATAAAAGCAACATAATATAGAACCCAAAAAATACATCACCAACAAAGTTGAATGCAACCAATTCAAAGAGGGGAAGGTTAAGGTTGTCTAAGCCTAATGGAGAATGCCAAAGAAATTAATCTATGTTGATCTATGCCCTCAAAATTTAAAGGACAAGAAATACTGTTAAAAGTTGAGGCCAGGGTTGATTTGCAAACTTATGACAAAAAATGAATGCCAATGTAATACTTAGGACTAGAGAAAGTAGAAAGTGATCATCAAACAATGCCTTAGAGTTGGAATCACCAAGTAACGAATAAATCCTAAAAGATTGCTAGATGGAGTGATACAAAAAATATAGTTCCAAATAAAAAATATCAAAAAAAGATATTGTCATCTTAGCAAGCTCCTCCTTAAAACTCCTCATAGGCTTTCCTTTCTAAATTCTCATAGAATCTCCACCTTTCCTTAATTTCATCATGTCAATCTCTTTCTCATTGTTTCTCTTTAAGCTATTACTTTTTTTCCTTTAGCAACCTATTATACCACAACTCCCAACCTTATTCAATAAGGATGCAAAACAACATCAACTAGAAGAGAATAGATCTCTTACCATACAACTTAAAAGAAACTTTTTTTCATTTAGCATTACATTATTAATTTAATATAAAGTTCATATATTGTGTTTAGTTCTTAATTCCCATCCATTTCCAATAAAACAATGGACTTGGATTTGTCTTATTGAGACCTTTCCAAATGTACTTTTTTAATATCTAAGTCATTCATTATTGACATAAAAATGTCACACACTTGTCACAAAAAAAATGCCTGCTTATAGCTAAACAATCAGTCTCATATAGCATATAAATCATATTTATTCATGGTATTTCATGCAAATACATTGGACAAAAACATTTTTAATATGAATATTTTGAACCTACAAAGATAATATATTAGACAAGTATGAAATCTGACAAAGAGAAATTCATTCAATAGAGTACATTCCAAAGCATTACAAAACAAACCAATCTAATGTATGGTCTATACATGCCACTAATGATGTTTAATCAACCATAGAAAACCATCGTTATGGATTTTCTTGGAGGCTTTTCGATGTTAAAACAATTTCACAATTTCATGTTGTGATTAAGAAAACCATTCCTAAGATGATAGAGTGCAAATAGGATATCAAGGGTTAAAAGTAACACTTTTTTCTTAACGAAGGTATGGATACATCTTGAGTTACCAACAAACACTGTGTGGAATTGAAATACTCATTTTATAAGAAAATTGATAACTAGACAAAGGTCATTAACATAGTAAATATGAATCCGATGAAAGGTTATAATTCTCGCCACTCAAATACATAAGATCATAATATATTGTGTGCCCAATTTTCATTTAATCAAACCATCCACAATTCAATTATCTAGAGCTCATTCAAAGTAGTGTATCTAATATATCTACCACAAAGCCCATTAAACTTTGATTTTGAAATAAGCCCCGCCAATAGAGTCAATGTATTAATATAATAGAAGGTATAAAAGATTATCAAGAATATTTGAATAGTTCAACCCACTTCAAGATGTAGTTGAAGCTCTTCCAACATAAGTACAAAAAGAGACATGATATGCACAAAATCAACACATCCACCATTCAATTGTTTGGTGCCCATTTAAGGTGTGTCTAATATATCTACCCTAGATCCAGCTCAACTTGGATTTCTCAATAAACCCATCCAATAAAGACATAAAAAAGGTATAAAAGAATATCAAGAATATTTAAAAAATTCAAATTGCTACCAAAATTTGATTGAAGCTCTTACAATCGTACAAAAAGAGACATAATATGCATCATCAATAAAGGAATTTTAGGAGATCTAGCATGGTCTTACATAATAAAAGAATAACTAAGGGGATAAGAAAGTTAAAACAAATTTGATATATATTATTTTGACTCTTAAAGAGAATCAATGATAACATTTATTGGCAATACCTATTGCCATAAAGAGAAATCAATACTGATAAATCTAGAGAACTAAAAATTACTTAAGCATTTCATAATTCAAAAGGAATCTTATGGGTGTTATCTCCTATGTGTGACCTTGTCATGGGAACAAAAATTCTACTATCAAAGTATATGATTTTTCAGAATTACTAAACCACCCCTAGATGAGGGACATAAGTCCTACTTTACATCATCTAAAATGCACAAATGCAATAGGTGACAAATTAAGAATAATTTGGAACAAGAAAAATATGAGTTTCATTATCTGTTGTTCTCTATTTAAAAATAACACAAAGACTCCCCAACAAATCCATTTTTACTTAAAAAAAATACAAAGAGACTTAAATCTCTTGAAAATAAAGACAAACGATCAAGATAACAACAACAAAAGTAAACAAGACAATCTTGACATGTCCCAACAACATTTGTCGTATGTTTAAATAACATTGAATAAAAGTTCTACAAGCCACCAGAGGTACTAACCCCTGAGGAAGGGATAAGAAGAAACCGTGAGAGTGTATAGCACCTAGTGAATACTCCACAAAACTTGAGATAGTGAGCTCATGCATAGAGCCACTTTAGATGATGAGCTCGAAAGTTTAAGACACATAAAGTAACAAGCATAATGTTCCACCAATGGTTCTCAAAGATTTCATCAAGAATTAGACTCTAAGATTGGAGATTTCATAAGAAGAGGAAAGAAGTTGTGCAATTTGACAAGAGAAGAAAAACTACAAAACTTAAATAAAGGTGACACAAAACCTCTGAGAGAAACCCTTAAGGAAATCTTGCAAAGATCTGAGGACTAGGTCTTGAGGTATTTCTACAATCCAAGTGCCAATCTAGAAAAAAGTAGAGGTAAGAAATTTTATAAGAGCAATAACCAAATAAGAACGAGTAACACAATTTTTAAACCAAGTAGAAGCATCCCATCAACTATAGGATATGATAAGATTTTTAAATAAATTTAGCTCCTTTCTAATTTGAAATGTTTCTTTACACAACAAATAAGTGTTGTGCTATAAAATATACTAGGTAGTATGGAATCATTAGTGATTTTCATATGCTTGTGTTTTAAAACAAATCAATAGAAGTGAGGAAGCAAAACTTTCAACTAACAATCTTTGTTTTACTCTCTCTCTCTCTCTCATTCTCTCTCTCTCCCTCACCCACCTCTCTTGCATGATTACTCTTCATTTATTGAAAAAAATCCTATGAATTTTCCCATATATTGACTGAATTCAATAATGAGTATGGGTTGTGTATGTATCAAGTAGATTAATTTAACTATGGTAAGTGTCATCATTTAAAACAATTGGACTAGAATGGCCATTGAATCTTGCTGTGTGATACAATAGAAATTGTTGCAAGAAACGTTTTATATAGTTTTCATTTACATTAAACCAAAACGTAACCATTGACATTATATTGATGTTAATCACAATAATTAGACAAGTCTCCAATCTTCCTAAGCAAAAAAGAAAAAAACTTCCTTCCACAAGTTGGCGGTAGAAATACAGGCTGATGTAAGAAGCCTTTCTCTTTCAAATAAGATGAAAGAATTGATGTAAAAGAGTACTCAAAGCTCCATTACTATACAAGCAACACATACTCCTAATTGTGAAGCATCTTGATGATTTATGAAATCACCCTTAGTAGCTAAATGATAACAATGAAAATTTAACTCAAGTCAAAATACAATTTGATTAATGCAACCATGTTGTAAGTATTTCCTTCCAAAGGCACATCCCCATAATAGATTATATCAAAACATAAAGTTAGGGATGACAAAATGATAGTTTTTGAGTAAAAAAATATATTCACCAGCTTCCTTAACTACTATGCAACTTCTCTTCGCAGTTTTCTCTGCAAGGTGCTTCACTTTTAACATATCTATTTTTTTGAAAACAACCACGAATAGGACACTTATTGCAATGATGGCCTTGACTCAACCAAAACCAACTTTTGCTTGAAAATACATGACAAAATTCATCATTTTAAGGGTGAAAGAATTTGATAAAGCACCAAAGAGAGTAGCAATACATGCCATATCTATTACATTGATCACAAATATGTGCAAAAAGATGCAAGAATTACCAGTATTATTTTAGAAAATAAGGAGAAAAGCTGCATGAAGTCTTTGGGAATGGCTAAAATTTTCAAATGAATCTTTTAAAAGGCCAAAGTGCAAAGCAATTTCTCTGACTTCATCAAAAGCATCTGAGTTGAGTCAATGACTAACTCATAAAAATATGACAAACTAATTTTTATTTCTTTCCTTTTTTCGCTCTAAAGAGAACCCCAAAAGTGGTTCTGACAGCCAAGCAAATCAGAATAGCTAGCATTAAAGTTTTTCCAAAATGAAGATTTCAAAGTTCCAATTTAAAAAAGAAATAGTACAAAAGGAAAGATCCTTTTCATAGCAAAAGCAGAGTAAACAATGCATCTAAAAATTCTTGGAGAGATGATAGAAAACTAGTTCATCATAGACTGCTCTTCAACTTATTGAGCTTTCTTGACTTCTCATTGTAGCTAAAAGAGAACCACAAAATACAAGGGAGTTAATAGTAACACATTGAACATAATTCAAAAAACATTAATTGAGTTCAATTATGTTACACATCATACAGCTAATAAAATTTTATTTAAAACTTTCAATTGAAAAAAATTGAATGAAATGTCACAATAAACATCACAAAAATGTTATTCTCGTATAAGAAAATAACCTCTAGAACAAAGTAAACAATCCAAATGAAATGAAGGTGAAGCTAAGGTATCATCATTGTGCAATGCATAGTTCTCTTGAAATGTATTTAAAATGAAAACGCTTCATCTATGTAACAATCGGCACCATCTGAATATAAACTTGTGGTTAAGTTGTACTGCAAGTTTACAATGCACTATTTTATAGCAGAAAGAGAAATTGCAATATTATTTGCAAACAAACAAATTTGGTTGAGGATTAAAAATGAAGGAAATGATGAGGAGAGATACATTTAGACATATATAAAGGGATTTAACAAAAAAGGGATTTTAAACAAGTTCTACCCATAAGCCATTTGTCTGTTTTCTGCTTTTTGTTGCCAAGCGCTACTTCGCTTCTCCATTGTAACCATCAAAGCAAGTTAAAGATGTCTAATGCCTTTTCCAAGCTTTTCCTTGCTTTCTTTTCTTTCCTACTATAGTAGATGCTCCAAATTATTTCACATGTTTTGCTGAACATCTTCCTAGTTGACTTATTTAATGTCAATTATTTGGTAGTTTAGGATCCTTTTTTGTAGTTTTATGTCATTTTTCTTATTTATATTTATTTTTTCTATAATCAATTCACATTTGCACATAATAATTTTTAATGTTTATGTAATAACTACAAGATAAAGTATCACTATCAACTCTATTTATGTTAAGTTTATCGAAGATTACTAGTGACTACAAGACAAATTATGCTAAGGGGAAATCACATAGATCTGAGATCACAGCATTTTGTATTAATAACATATCGTAAACTTTAATATTCAACTTTCAAAAAATTAAAATGGATTCCAAACTTCAAAAATGGAATTCTTATTTCGGTTGTTGTATCTATATTCCTAGAACATGTTAAGACTAAATTAGTTCCTTAAAAACTAGCAAAACATATAGAATAACAAGGGATTTGATAGAATAGCACTATACCTAATATGTTAGAGACTTCCGTTAATTAAGCAGTTTGCATAGCACTTGTGCCATTAGTAGAGTCCAAGCAAAAAGCCAAGCATAAACTCATAAATAAATGAAGATATTCATTAAAAATTGCACCTATTACATCAAATAGAACTGTAGCAAGAAAAAACATACATCTTCAGACTTCTCCCTAAAGCAAGAATTCTATTCATTTGCCAAAGCGACAACATTGTCCAACTTCATTTGTAGTGAAGTCTTCTCCATTTCTAAAGATTCAATCTGCATAGGAAGAAAACTTTAACACAATAATAATTAAAAAACTATGTTCATTGGAACATTTTGATTTGTGAGTACATGCTCCTCGAGTTGTTTGATGATCAAAATTGCTCCAGTTTCTTTTTCCATTAGATTACAATGATCTGGAGACACAAATTCCTTCAAATGACATGTTGATGAAGCAATAATGTTTTTTGTAGGAATAGATTTCTAATTCCATATAGTTATTTTGGAGAACTTTGATGTTCACATCCTTAAAAATCATCAAAAAAAGTGACACCTTGCTAATTGTTCACAATAAGGCCTAATAAATAGCTTACAAGAGAGGCAATAGAAAGATAGATACCTTGCTATCACCATTTAAGGATAGGTAACCATATTTCGGTAGCTTTACTAAAGATTGCTCCTCTTCCTAAAAAGTAATAAAAAAACATTATTTGAAAAACTTCTAGACATCAGAAGGAGAGAAAGGAGAGAGAGTGTGTTTGTGTGGGGAAAGGTAGAATACATATTGAATTTAGGCTATTTCTACTTTGATTAGTTTTCTTCTGGCAAGTAACATTTAGCAAAGCATGCTCAATCAAGAAGAAAAAGGTCCTCAACCTTATCAATGCCATCAAAAATCTCAGGTAAATAGCTTCCCAAAGGTAGCATATCCCAATTAAATGCACAAATTTCTTGCATAGAATAGCTGAATGGAAGTGGAATAAAATTTTGGCTTCTCTTTAATTGGCTCCACACTTAGAAGGTAACTCTAGTAGGGACACATTTTATAAATCTTGTCAAAAAGGAATTGGATTTTTTGTTGCGGTTATCGCCATTTAAGAAAGGAACAAAAAAGTGTCTTTTAAATGAAATTTTAATTTTTTTGATGAAATGTGGTTGAAAAAGTATTCTTATAATAGGTTTGAATATATTATGTGTAAAGATTTGGTCTTTCCATAACATTTTTTATTGACATGAGAAAAAATATAAATGTGTCCTTTTTTTACTACAAAAAATAGATAACATTGGCCCTAACACCAACTTTCAAAAATATTTCACAACATGCATTTGGATTTAAGCATGTTTTTTTACCCAGCTTCACAAAGCATAAGCTAACAAATCCATAGTTTTATGAACAAAATTGCTCCCCAAAATCATCAACAAAGATATTATACTAATACAATCTATTATGCTTAAATTGCTTATAGCTTAATGAATAATTAACACAACAAATAAATTGTCTTGCATGAAAAAATGTCTTATTTAAGATTTAAGGTATGCCTATATGATTGCTATAAGATTGTAATGTTATATGGTCTCATTGCAAAGCAATTAAATTTATCATAAATAGAATAAATACTATGAAGAAGAGTGATAGCACTTCAAAATATGAATACAAATAAGTACATTTAAGAGAAGGTTGGATGGTGTTTTAGTAGTTGAGAATAAGCTCAGAGAAAATAGATTTTGCTGGTTTGGAAATATTTAACCTTTTTGAAGATGTTCTATTAAACATTTTTCATATGAATAGAAAAAAAGACAAACCAAACAAGACATAAGATAAAGATAAATTGAAAAGTGAAGAGGTTGGCTGAAAAATTACATTAAGGACTCGTAAATCAAAACGAAATGTTTTTGTGCATATTGGTTTACAAGTTTGGCTTAAATAGCTAATGATAACTAGTCTAATTTTTTGTTCTTAAACTACACTTTCTTATTGAGATCTACTTAACAATTATACAAACATCTAAGACTTATATTAGAATATTTGAATGATATTTAGTGGGAGAAAAAGAATCAAGAATTTAGTTATAACATTTAAAACATTTATGAACTTAGTGGCTAATTTTGAAACCTAAAAACTTGAAAATTTGGCCAAATCTCAAAAGCCTACATGCAATTTGTCATTTAAAGAAAGGATATTTCTTAAGCATCAAGATATCATGATTGAGTTGTATAAGGTGAAACTATACATAGCTTTTGACTTTTAAAAAGATGTTGTACATAGTTCTTCACTAAGTCAATTTTAATTTTTGACTATTCTCCATCTGTGGAATTGAAATTAGAAAAAGAAAAGAATGAGAATAGAACTCTCTGTAGTTGAAGGCATTTGCATTGCTAGTGCATTGAGGTGCTTAATGATTTCGGCTTCTATATAATCAAAGAGTTCACTCAATAATAGTGTATTTTAAACAAAGTCAAATAAATAAATGCTAAATAGGAATGCCCTTAAAAAATAAGATGACACAAAAGCTTACTTAATTTTATTTACTTTAATCAATATTGAAAATACTTAAATATAGAAAAAACATCAATGGTCATGTGCTAATTAGAATTTTTTTAAAATTAGTCTTTTAATATGAGGTTAAAGGGATAGTCTATAAATTCTCATCAAATAAATGGAATTACTTTTCTAAACCTTTGAAATATTTGGGCACTTTAAAAGAGAATTAAAATAAATTTGCATCTCCAAATAATCCAACAAGCAACATGCTCCTCTCTATTAATAAAGAAGAAGAAAATTTCTCATGGACAACAAGCACAACACCAAATTGACTTGACCATGAAAGCTTATAAACCACCTTGCCACAACATGGAAGAAGTCGACAAAGAAATAGTCAGTATCTATAACATTCAACCCTTTATGAAAGGAAAAGAGAAAGTTTCCCATGTAGCAATAAATCAACAAATCTTTTCATCGAAATTTCTATGGTTAGAAACCTAAAGAATGAAAAAAATAAACTATAGAAGAGTAGCCAAAAACAAAATGAGTATAACTGTGTTAGTATCACAATTCTAAGGAAGGAACCATTAGTTCTTTTGATGCGATTTTTCAGAATTGTTTTAGTATGCTAGAAAATTGACCCCAATGACAACAGTAAGTGATCAACAAATTTAAAAGTAGAATTAGAAGTGCAACGAAAAATTCCTAATAGACTTCTTAGTGGAGGAATATAATGATCAATAGCCACAAAAAAGAAATTTTTAGTTTATGAATACTAACCTTAAATGAGCAAAACTTTTCTAGAGACCAAACTAGTCAATACCTCTACAGTAATCCAAGGTCATGAAATGATGGATTTAGAGTCATACTTTCAGCAATGCTGAAAGATGAATAAAGAAAAAACTAATTGATCCATTAGGCAATAACTAGAAGTTCATGCTGGAAAGAGACAAGGATTAAGTTTGATTAAATCAAAACTCAAATCACTTGTGATAGAGAAGGCAATCAATGGCTTTATTGGTAGTTAGATTTCAATCAAGGTATTGCTAATGGAGAATTGGTGACTGAGTGGAACATTAATGTGTAATGCTCAAAGATAATCAATAATCATTATGAGGATGGCCCAAAAGAACTCCATTTGTTGTTATAAGAGTTGCAACAGCCAATTCTAATTGTAGTGTTTAAACAAAACTAATTGCTTCACAATTAGGGTTGAAGAAGTCTTGGTTTAAGAAAATTGCATATTCTTTTAGTGCCCTTCAGTCCTTCCATTATTTTTATAGATAATGCTAGAGTGATATTCAAGTAGTCTTTTAGACTTTCTTTGATGCAAGTCAAAACTTAACAAAGATTTAACTACACTTTAGGCAAAGGAAAATTGGTCAAACTGGACTTAACAATTAATCCAAAAATATAATAAATGAAGGACTTTTTTTTATAAGAAATCCATAGAATTAGGAAAAAACTATCTCTCAAGTCGACAAAGGTAAAACACATTATCTAGGTAGAAGCATATGGTTCAAAAGGCCTAAACCACTACAAGGGATTAAGTAATAGTGTTAAATGAGTTAAGCTCTATAATTAATCCCAAGACCAACTTAGTCAAAGTATATTTTAAATATATTTAAATTAATAATGACTTGGATAAATTCTTATAAGATTATTAATACTAGCTAGGTCTATTTTGGTTTATTTAGATCTTAATTGCAAATTAAAATACTAAAAATATAAAATAAAGATCACAATTAGCTATAACATGATCAGTTGTTTCTAAACATTGACGTGTTTAAAGTGAATTAGATGGATAGTTTGACTATTCTAATCTAATAAATAGTATAGCCTTCCTCCAAATATATAAGATTTCTAAAATGGCCATTAAACAAATACAAGTATCTCAATAAATGCACCCAAGCTCTCGGCCTCATGCTCACAAGAAAATAAGAGAAACATTATCAAGAAAAGATAAAAAAGGTGGCCCCTTTTCTTCGAAAAGATAATTAGAAAAATACAAGAATGGCTTTAATGTCTTAGAAAACTCTTGAGAGTTTATCTTCTAATGATCTTTATTTTCTTTATAAATAAGAAGCCATTAGCAAAAGTGTACTTTTCTTAGGCTTGATGTTGGCTTCAAAATCATTAGACATGGATAACGACTTGTTATACATTGTTTTCACTAAATAAATGCATAATGAGAACTAAACAAATCAATATAAGTGTTGAAATAAAGCATATACATTAGTAGCTCATAAAGTGGAAATTATAACGAATATGGATAGTAGAACATTACTAAAAAATAAAGCTACATGACATGCAGGAAGAAATGTTGAGATGATATTTCCAAGGGCTAATAGAAAAATAAGACATCAAAAGGGCATTTGGTTAAACTATAATGGCATACACTATAATATTACTTAAATATATTAGGAACACTATTTGATTACATCTTTAAATAATATTATTTAAAATTGTAATTGTAATTTGCAAATATAACTGGCGTCTAAATGTCGAACAACTTCATATTAATAATAACAAAAGTAGATTATTTATATAACATTCAGTTAAACAATAAAAATATATTGATAAATTTTTGGTAATATTAACATCTACATAATAGTATGATTTAAATGTCAATACAATCTAAATAATATTGAAGCAAATGCCTCCTAAAATTAATGTGTTTTTTCAGTCATACTATTACAAGATATGGCCCCTCATGCCTAAGATAAACTTAGCACACACTTTGCTTATCAAGTACATGACAATAAAGAACCAAATTAGCTGCAATGGATAAGTTATTTCCAATAAACATATCTTACTTTACATGGAAGCACAAATTCATATATAATGAAATCTTTCTTATATTCTTGTGTTGTTTTATGACAAATGCATGGCATACCTTTTTCTTACAAAGAAAGGGAAATGAAAGGATGTCCAAGAATTAATAGAATTCATTGTAAAATATTAGAAATATTACAATATGGAAAAAATAAATCATAAAGAAGACAACATAAATGAAGGATAAAATAATTATAATGAATGCATCAACAAGCATTATCTTATCCGTCATTTTCTTTTGAAAAGGCCTAGGACACAAGGTCAACCGCCTCCTTTCCTGTAACAAAAAAATCATTAATTAAGAATGATAATAATAATATATCTTCAACCATAAATTTAACAATGCAAAATAAATAAGAGGAAATAAAAAAATGACAAAATATGAAGCCAAGCTCTTATAGGTGCATCATAAGCCTAGAAATGGTAAAGTACAAACAAAAGTATGGCATGATCAGAGGGTTAAACCAAAAGATAAATAAATAAACTAAAATTGAAATGTATATACATAACCAACAATACAACAATCTCTTACAATGCAAAGAACTCAAACAATTGTAAGGCAAAAAAAGGTGACCCTTCATAATTGTTTGAGATAAAAATGTTAACTATGTAATATTCTCACAACTAAAGAGTTGGATTCATGAGGAGGAATACAAGCCAAAAAAAGCTAATGAGGGCCATAAATAGTTTCAAAGCTATTAAAGATGGACTCGAGCAATCCTAAAATGATGGCTAAACAAGCCAATAGCAAAATGATCAAGGCTCATTTTGGAAAAACTTTTCTTCTACTTTACTTTCTAAAATTTTGTAGTAACAAAAATTCTACAACTACATGTTAAGCAATGTTTTTATAATCATAAAAAATTTTAAAATAATTTGTTTTGAAGAAAAATAAAGGTCATACTAACATTGAATCTTAGACCTCCTATTAGGAAAACAAGGTCAATTCTAAATGAAATACAACCCATTGCAAATTCTCCAACCATTTTATGAGGCAATAACTTTAAATATTTTGGACAAGGACATTAAACATAGCACAGTTCTAGAAAATGAATTACAAGCCACTTCTTTGCCTGACCTCAAAAAATTCTTCTTTGCAGGTCATGTCAGGAATTTGTAATAAAGCCAGTCTCGTACCTGAGACGCCAACCTTGTTATGATGATCACCACGAAGAACTACAAAACATTTCATGTTGCACATGTGACAAGGTTACTACCAGATCTTTCCAATAAAAGTCCTAATCTAATAGATTAAAGCCAATCCAATGCCATCCCATTTAGTCTTGAAGATGTTGATGACCAATTAATTTAATCATGAGATGTTCCATACACCATAAAGAATAAAATACAAGTATTTATAATTCTTAGAGAAGTAAATGTAAAACCTATATTCTAGGAATAATCAGAATGACAATCAATAAGCCATACAAATATCCTATTAAAAACCATTATCTCTATTCAGTAACATATAATATACTATGACTTCCTTTAGCCATGATAGAACACCTGCAGACAAATTAAAGATTAGGGAAAATTAAATGCTCTAGCCTAAATAGTTTTTGTAGGTTAACTATAAGCAAGTTTACAAATAAAAGGCAATTGGCAAATAGCAAAAAAAAAGTCAGTCTAACCATCACATAAATAGTGAAAAAAAGAATTAGATTGCCAATCAACCAAAGGAAAAAAACACCAAGCTTAAATGAATAACTTTTTCATCCCTTTCAAAACATAATACCTGGTACTGAGATTCTCAATCTTCCTTTGTTTTTTCTATAAGCTTATCTCTCAACAAACTTTTGCTTTCTTTTCCTGCTCCAACTCCAAGTTATTCACTCCCTCTCAAGCTCACTCTATAACACAAAAATCGAGTGCAATCATGAAGAATAGTATCTCAACAAATTAAATGTCTAATTAAAAAACTAGCTGTAGAGCCATACACCAGACCCATATTAAATTATGGCACTAATTAAGAATTTCTTCTTCAAGATGTTTAGAGAGAGAGCTCTACAACATACAAGCATAAAATGATTACTCTTTTGGTGGCTGGTTGAAAAGAGAGATAGAAGTCTTTAGCGTAAAAAAGAAGCACTAGCAACTTTCCCCAAAGCTCATCTATTTCTGTTTTTTGCCACTTCAAGAGAGCAGCATCAATCACAATCATTTTGTTCAAAGAACAATAGTTTCAAAAGTTAAAGTGATATGTAAATATGTAAAAGATGTCATTTAAAAAAAATAGAAAGAAATATGTAAAACAATTATAGTCTACTTAATTGAAAGTTGTTTTATAGTACGAATAACTTGTAGATAAAGTACACCTCATCGACACAGGCATAACATTTTTACTTGAGGAACCTTGCCTCCCAACAAGAGACTACTTTTTCTATCATCTGCACAGATCTGCTACATACAGAAATATGATAAATAACCTATATTAATCAGTTAATATTTGACAAATGTTTCATCTAAACAACTAAAAGATCTCTAAGAAATAGCATAACATTAACATGAGGACAAGCCAATAAGAAAATGATATGTCATCGCTACAAAATTATTTATGAAGTTCTTGGGACTAAATTTTGGCCAAACACAATAACAACCACCACTACACTTCAAGTCCCTATGACATCGAAACATTGAGCAGAGTTTTGGATTGCAAAAGCTTGTATTATAACAAGTATTTCCCCCTCTTTTAGTGTTGGTTTTTTAGTAATATTCTCTTAGGCTGCTTGTCTTTGAGAAAGTGCTCCCATGATGAGTCAAGGAGGGTTGCCTTCACCAAATTACTCTTCAACCGAAGTGCTAGAGGAGATAGAGACCACTACTTTAATCAAAATCATGCCAGCATCTTTGTATAAAGAGGAAACTGAAGTGGTGTTTGAAGGAGATGAGATAAAGAAGAAAGTTACTTCTTTCAAATTCACATTAATTGGGACAATCTCCCATGGTCTCCCTTGCATATAAAGGGTATGATTGAAATTTAAGAAAATTAAGTTTAATGCACTATTCTCAATGGGGTTTCCAGATCACCAACACATTATTATTTGATTCTCATTTGAAGATGATTAGTTTCGTTACTAACTGCATAGAATGCAAGCTATTGTGGAGCTCCAAATATGAGTCTTTGCATGGCATTGAGATTTTCAACTTAATTTCAAACACTTGTAAACTTTTATTTGGATCATTTTCCAGTGATAGCTTGCTTAATTTAACTCCTATATCCTCTCAAAAATATATCAAATGTAAGCAATGCAAATCTAGAATTAAAAAATATATTTAATTTTGAGCGTCTCAAAAAAAGTGTCAAAAAACATATGTCCTAATTTATATTTTAGTATATCGTTGTGAAGGTATCAGTATAAGGAATCTATCGATATGAAGTGTGTAGTTTTAAGAGGTGAATTGAATTTTCTATGAATTTACAATGACAATATTAATAAAAAAGATATCATTTTAGTCCTCTTAACTTCTCTCATGCCAAAGACTTAGTGCATATGTTTGTAAAACTTTGGTTGAGAAGAAAGAGAGTGAATGCATGAAAAGGGAAAGAAAAGAGTTAAAGTAGAAGATGGAAAGAAAATAATATTGTCATTTGAAAAAAAAAGATTTAAAAAAGAAAAAGGAAGACTATAGGAAAGAAAGGGAATTTTCAATTTTTTTTGTAGATATAACATAGAAAGATAAAGATTTGGCCCACACACTTTTCTTAAAACATGTATTAATTAATTTGAATGTCAAGAAAGGGATGCATATGAGTTCCCTGAGAAGTTGAAATTGTTGGAGATCATTATAATATTTTAGTGTAATGATCGTACGAGACAATCATTTAGAATTTATTAGTACAACCTCAGGAACTGGAGTTGGCTAGCTTTTTGGCCTTAGTGTGAAAAGGGAAAATGATAAACATTTTATTGGTCTTATCAAAAGAACATATAGTACGATGGTTTAAGGAAAAATCCATTGCAATTGAAAATTTTGAGAGCTCAAGTCAATTTGACAATTTAAGGTTATCATATTAGTGCAACAAGACGATCATACCAATATAACACATGAGTTATGTTAATGATTGTGCTATTGCAAAATAAAATCAAAGAATACAATAAGCTAGTTTATAATTTCTAGTTTTTAGTGAAAAGTTGTTCTAGTTAATTGAGTCAAATGCCTTAGATATATCAATATTTATAAAAAGACAATTTTAAGTTATTTGGCACTAAGTTTCTAAGCAAGTTTTATAACCAACTTCATGTTATCATGAAGTTATTACCTTTGATAAAAGCTACTTACACATGTTGGATAAAGTTGGGAAAGATGGGGAGGATTCTATTAGCCAAAATTTTGGCAACGATCTTATAAACAAAATGCTAAATAGAGAGTGGTCTATCCTCTAAGATTAATTGGGAAATAATTGCCTTTGCAATAAGCATGATATTTGTAGCACAAATGTTGGTGCAAACCTTGTTGTAATAAAGGCATAAGTGAACCCAATAATGAAATTCCTCTAAATGATATCCAAACAATCCATGAAGAACTCAACAACGAACCCAACTAATTAGATTACTTTAAATTCAAAAAAGGATTGATATTTTTAGGAACCCCGCGAAGATCAATGTTTCAAAATCCTATTGATCAGAGATCATCAGCCTAATTGAGCATGAAGGGTAAATTAGAGCCCAAAATATTCTATGAGGATGTCAACAACAAAAGGTTGTATTCAATCATCTAGACACCAATAAAAATACTCATTCCAAGAGAATTAGGTTCCTTCCCACATTTTAATTACTATAAAATAAGATCAAGTTGTTTTCTTCAACATGCAACCAACAAAACTTTGCACGATTAGCAATCCACAAGAGATAAACTTCTTAAAGCTAAGGATATCAAGTTGACATTGTCTTTCCTTATAAAGAAACCAATCATGCAAGGAGAAGATGCTCTTGTGGAAAAGAAAAAATTAATCTTTTCTTCAGGGGATTTAGACCCCTTTCAGAACTTGCAAAAGAATTTGATCCACTTGAGCTTGGATAAGTAAAGTTGATGGCCATCTCAATAAGTTTAAATTTCACTAGTTAGTTCAAAAATTCTTGAACTTTAAGAAGATTCCCCTTTGATTTCGACATATAAGAAATGATGCAAGTTAAGTAATCAGAGAAGGGGTTTAAGGAGAACCACACAAAGGAATCTGGGAAGACCATCATCAATCCTCATTGAATAGATTCCATGAAAACTTAGAATGGATCAGATTCTTTAAATAATTGTTGAATAAAATTAAGGTGGTTCCCATGCGAGGAACATCATCCACCATAATATTTATAAGAAGAATTACTACATTTCTCATTTGCTTGCTTCCTATTAGCTCCAATTAATGGGGGTAAAAGCTCTAAATTCATGCCAAGAGGCTATCTTAAAGTCCAGGTAATTGTAAGCATAAGTAATAAAAAAACCTCGAGCAAGGGGCCCAAGATCCAACCAGCTAAGTAATAATCACAATTATGATAATAACCTTTGTTATGAGATAGCCTTAAATTCCAAAAAATTTGTAGAACTCAAGATCATCAAGTTTGATCCCTAGTAAAGCCATAATCATATACTTAAAGGAATTAAGTTGATCTCTATATTTACAGATCTAGGAAATATCATGCTAACAAATAACATTCAAACAATGAACGATTGAGGGTTTATTCATTGGGCTAGAGAAGAGAATCAATAATTCTTGAGCAAACAAAGGGAAGATGAACCACCTCTTTTTAAGGGATGATGGGCTTAACTATGTTAGATTCGAGTCATGATCAACTTCAAAGGACAAATCTTATAACTAATGGCTATCACCATATGACTAACTCAGGGTTAGATTATCCCCCAACATAATCAATAGTATCTAGAACAAGATGTTGCATGTTGGCCAATGGTATGGAGTCATGTTGAGTATTATCACGTCCAGCTTAACCAAGTTAGTTTAGAATCCATTCCCCACACATCAATGATGTCTTGCTCTAGCTTTCCATGACATGGCCTCAACCAGATGCACTTATGCTAAGAACAAGTATTTTAATAGAATACCTAACAAGGGAATGAAACCATTCACATCATATTCCAATGCAACTTTAAGAAGATGTCAACACCACCATTCTACCATTGTTAAAGTTAAGTTTCTAGACAAGGTTTTTTTAGAAAATCAATTAAGACTTTAGACAATTGCAGATGGGTTTGGAATAAAGTTTCATGTAATAATTTGTTAAGGGAGAGGTTGGGAGGGATAGGGCCAACATGAGTGTTGTATGTATAAGAGGGGAGGTAGTCAATGTGATTGCCACATGAAGGGTAATAGAAGTGGATGCTAGTGCCATGCTTGTGGGAGGAGAGAGTGGGCAAAACTTGTGCCTAATTTGTTGATTTAGAAAGGTGAGTTCTAGCCTTGATCTTGAGATGAAGTTGTCAACAGGAAGCTAGATAGGAGGAAAGAGCAATGTATAGAGGACAAAGGAATAACAATACAATGAGATAAGGTTTTGAGAGGCAAAGAAATGTTGCATGGTGTAGTACATAACAAATCAAAGGATGGTTGATGAGGGCAAAGATCATATAGATAAAAAAATAATAGCTAGTGATGAATAAAAAGGGGAGCTTGCCCACCAAGGAGGCATTATGAAGATGATAGGGACATCAAAACATAAAGATGAGAAGAATGAAAGGAAGCATAGAGCAAAAGAACAAAAAGGCATGAAAAAATGGTGCAACATAAAAGGATGGAATGGTGTGGACGCATAATGTCAACAAATGGACATAGATTGCAAAGCAAGACCATATAAGAATAACATTGATTTAAGCAAGATGAGGTATGAACACTGACAATCTTAAGCATGGAGGAGTTAAGTACTCCAAGGCACTGCGACAGGGAAAACTTATTTTTAATTGTATCGATATTTCTAAAATAACAATTATCATAAAACATAATTTTTAAATTAGAGAATGATCATTATGAAATTCGTAACTAGTACCTCAATTATATTTTTGTTATTATGAAAAGAAGTATAAATTATTTGCAGAAAATGGAGGAAATATGCAACTAAAGAAATGGCACTTCATTTAGTGCTTATCATTGAACAAACAAAGTTACAGCTTCGGAGTAATTTGCTGTCAATTTCCAACAACTATGAAGCATGACCAAATCCAAAAGTAGTCAATCAAAAGGATTTTGAAGCTCCAACTAATTTCCAAATGTTCAAGGTACTAATTTGGAGATCGCTTTCAAACTCATTGATTTCAAAACTGATGAAAAAAATCAAGGGAGAGATAAAACAATGAAAATCAACGAAACAACATGAAGCAACAAGAACAATTTCCGGGCCATACCAGGACACATGCTACAAGTTGTCAATGCACACATTGTAGTGCACCGGCCATGTGCCGCATGTGAAGGTGCATGAGCACACACAAAAGGGCACGACATACCAGGAGAGGGCACTTTCATGGGGTGAGCACACGTGTAATGACCAACTACATACATGTTTGCATGCAAGAGTAGTAACCACTCTCCTGGATATCCCACTAACAAACGTGTTTAGATGCTGGGTGTGCGGTGCACACAAGTAGATACACTAGAACAGGTGCAGAATTTCAAATTTTTTTATCAAAATCACATCTTTTTATTTTGTCATTAAATATTATACCCAAACCTCTATAAAAGGGATGATGTGGATGTATGAAATAAATAAGAACTTTTATAATGTAAAAACTTGAAAAATTTAGGGAGTTCTAAGAATTAGAAGTTCATGAATTCAAAACCACTTGAATTGATTCTTATAGAATCCAATCTTTTTATAATAAAATTCCTCCCCTCCATTCACCTTGTTCCTTTGCTTCTAGCCATTTTCACACATTAACTTCCACTATTGCTATTCTAAAAAAATGGTGCTAATGAGGGTTCAAAGTGAAAATACCTCACAGACAAATCAAGTACTTCATTAAATTCAACATGAGTTTATCGTATATGTGCAACTGATTTTTGTCCCTTGAACACATAAAATTGGATATGGATAGCATAAAATAATTTAAGGCTACACAAGCTAGTGTATTAATAATAACAATACTTTTATCCAAAGCTTATAAGGTCCTAATTAATTTTAATTTACATCTACTGTGTTAGGCATCTTTGATAACCTTAATAGCTCGCAAACTTATGTTTTAATTATTGTCAGGTCAATTACACAGGTAGTACAGGAATTCATGAAATAAATTCCTGGTAAATTTAAATCTAGTAAATTGGATATGGAGCCATTGAGATGCTGATGTTACAAATCATAGAAGTATTTGCATTTCCACCAAGAGAAGGCTGCAAATGGTAGTTAACTTGCTATCCTGATATGGTACATGACCACAAGATCACAATCTTCCGCGAGCAACAAACGCGAGCCATAAAATTGACAAGTAAAAATATTATGATGCAACATACCCTTGGCTTTCAATGCCATCTCTTAGATTTTTAATTACAGTACCAAGTGTGATTAAGCACTTATTTACATACGAGCTGTCTCTCAAGCGCACACCTTTTGCACTTGTTTTAACTACACATTCTATCCAGCAAGATCCACCAAATTCTATCAAAAAAAGAGGAAAATGTAAACGTAGACCATCAAGAATTCTTCTAGAAAGAAGAATAAGAGATGACAAATAAACAAAAAAAAAAGCATGATTAATTTGTCACCAAAAGAACATACCTGAACAAATAACGAACAACATCAAAACAATTAATTGAATCAACTTCTCCACTTCTCTCCCTTCTTTAAAGAATCTGGAACTAAATTTAATTAGTTGTGATACTTAAAAAATGTTCGACAAAAAGCACAATAACAAACAAATATACATGCCATCCAAAATGTTCTATGGGAGTGGCTACCATAAGGTTTCATGTTTGTCTCCCCAATGTGTCTATGAACTATAAAACAAAAGAAATTGTGCCCTTAGGTTACAATGCTACAACGTTATAATCGAAATGAGGAAATGTTGTTTTGGTGTTAGATTCACAAAATTCCATGAGTTGAAGAACTTGCCTAGGGGATGTAACAATCTTCTCATTCAAACCAACAACATATATGCTTCTCTTCATAAATAAGCTAGAACTCATAATTCAAATAGAAATAAATAAAGTTCATAGTGATGTAACATAGAACCATATTGAAGAAATTCCAAATATACCTCAAGTGATTTTTGAATTTGCAACTTTTGATTCCGAGGAGCCAACAAGTCATTGATCTCCTCATTGGATAAGACACTCGAACAAGAAACTCTTTATCCACTTTCTAAATGACAAAAAAAAGCTAAATAGTTTTGTAGAAAGTACAAGATTAAACTAACTTTTGCATAAACTTTGATTCCTTTTAGAGATGAAAAATTAAGCTAATAATTAGAAGCAGATCTATGTTTGGTAGATTAAAACATTTTTATAAGTCAGGGACTTCTATGTTGCAAATAAGGACATGGATGTTAAACTATTTTATTAGTTCAAAAAGGCAAGTGCAATAAAAGCCAAAAATTAACACAAAAAATAATCCACTAAAAGGAACACACCAAAAAAATATAAAAAATAGTGACAATAAATTATGAAAAAATATTCATAAAAAAAAGCTGGAAGGATTTGTAATTGTAGAGGTAAACCACCTATTGAATAATTCTGAATAACTCATGAATAGAAAGTGGTATGATTCCTGATTGACTGGTAGATCCTCTCACGGGATACGTCTTACCACTGCTAGTCTACAACATATGCACTTATGCAAATTCAACCACTGGCACAGAAGATAAACCAGAAACTAAAATATAGGTTTAAGAAAACTATACCTGTTTGAGTGCACAAAATAAGAGGAACTTATATAAAAAATCAAAGAATCGAATTTGATAAATTCTTAAGCTCACATAAAATAATGCCAAAGTTTGTAGGCTAATCCAAAGAAAAATTTGACATATTCGGTAATGGAAAATACATAAGATATGATCTGTAATGAAATGATCTTTCAAATCATCCATACTCAATTGAAAATCAAAACATAATTTAGAGAAGACTCAGTTTATATAAATTTATTAGTTTAAGCTATAGTCCATTTCCAAGAATGACTAGCAACTTATAACATATCTCCTCCTCTTTTTTGTTGTGCCTTGAAAAATATGAGCTCTCAAAAGTAAGACATATATGTAATAAAATTATAACAAAGAAGAAAAGTTGGCTAATCCATGTGGAATAATTATCAACCATTGTTTGACCAAGTGACCTTAAGATATGACCTTTACATCACAACGTAGTATACTTCATTCTTTCCTTGAGTCATCCAAACAACTTTCCCAAGGCTATATTTTAAAAGCTTGACTACATTCCTCATCAAAGGAGTTGTTTTCATCAAATATTGTTATGAAATACCTCTTTGATTTTATAATCTTGAAAGAAAACTTGCAGCATAAAATATTTTGATTCTTCCATATAATAGTTCTTTATCATTTTCTTTCTACAGCCAAATTAATCTTTCCAAGAACCAACATCAAATATACTCCTCTATAATTAACGTAAAATATATATCACATTTTTCCAATGTTAACATTTCAAATACTTATAGTTAATATGGACTATACCAAAGAATTTAATAAACTAGTAAACTTGCTTATATCCTTGTTGAGCTCATGTCTAATTTCCTGAATTTAAACTATGAAATATTGTTACTGAATAAATACACCTTAAATGATTAATGTAGCAAACTAAATGTGATGAATTGGAAGTCTGCACAAAAGGGTTCGACAATGATCAAGGCAACCAAGTCTAGAAACTGTTGATAGAAATCTTCAGAAGCTACGACTAAGATCTCAAGTAGTGAATCCAAGGTTTGATAAGTTTTGAATGCATATAAAGGATTTGTGGAGTTTAGTGACTTTGGTATTATATTTCTAATTCTTTTCTCTCGTTCATTGTGCATGGTTTTCCTTTAGGCTGCTATTCCATTTTTGCTGCTTTCTTTCTTTGATCTGTATTTTCATAGAAAAGTTCATCTCCATTGTTTTTGGAGCTTCTTACATGTAGTAAATTCAAGCTCTGAAGTATGGACTTCCTTCTTTGAAAATTTCTTGTTGCAATTACTACTCATTAATGTTTTCTTGAATTTCCTAAGATCTCATTAGACCACTTCACTACATGTTATGGATTCTTGTGTGACATGCTTAATTCATTTTATGAATGGGCCATTTTTTCCTTTCCATGATGTTTCCATATAAATCTAATTGCTCTCTATCTTCTTTAAAAATGATTTTAGATTAGTCACATTTTTGGACAAGGATTGACAAAGAACAAAAGTTAAGTAGATTGTCTAATATCATTGAACCTTGATTTCATGGATAAAATATACACCAGCCTAAGACCAACTCTACAACACTATTCAACCGGTCAGTTCAATAGATCAGGCAATCAAACAATGGAATTGCATCCTCTAAAATAGTCTACTAGTTCAACAGGTTTCTTCCAAGTCTAGATTCTATTTAAACTAAGTAAAGGGCTGTGTGAAATGAGCAAGTGCTACCATATTTTCTTGGACGACTGAAGAAAAAAAGTTAGTCCAAGACACAAGAGCTATTATAGGATATCAAAATATATGTACTTTAGTTAGAATGTTGATGGAATTTTTTAATATAATTATTCAATGAAAGACAAATGTTGTGCTTTTAAAAAGCTAAGTAGATATGAGAAATGGTAAAAGAATTTAATACTATAGGATTTAAGATTGGACAATTAGGTTAGAAACATGATAGAATTAGAATTGTCATAATTTTGAATAAAAATTTAAAAGGTGTAATAGATGTTATGAGGATTAGTGAAAGGATCATATCTTCAATGATCATTATAACAAAAAAAGGCCTAAATATGTTAAGGAAAAGTTTATATTGATTTGGAAAAGTTAAAACTAAGCATCCATGAAAACATTTTTAATTTTAAGAGACTTAAATAGCATATAGGTAAAAAGAAAAAGAATTTAAACAATATCTTGGTGGTGATTGATTGGGAAAGTTAATAAAGATAATAAAATTATTTTCTAGTAAACTTTAGCATATGATTTTATTATTGCTTGTACTTTTCTAAGAAATGAAAGGAGCTTTATTGCTTGAAAAGAAACATCTCTTATAACACATTGATTGTTTCTTAAATCGGAAAAAAGAGCTTCTAGATTGTAAAGGTTTTAAGGTGATACCATGAAATGTTTGGCCATCCAATATCAATTAATGATCTACAATGTCCACTTTAAAAGGTATAAGAGATAAAACAAATGAATTACTCAAGAAAAGAAAATATTAACTTAAAGATAAAAAAAGAAATTTATTCAAGAATAAAAGTTTTAGATTTATGTTATAGAAGACAAAGCAAAACACGATTATATGCAAGATAACATTGCCAATTATATTTGTAATACAACTGAGTTAGTGCATGGAAGATCTAAAAAGTTTGCCCAAAATTAAAAAATCATATTGCTGGTAGAAACAAGATGTTGAAATTAATGTTAAAAAAAGTTTTTCTTATAAAACATGACTCAAGTGTATAAGTATGGAGAATTCAAAGAGATATGTGCTAGCAAAAAAAGCCAACAAAGTAATTTATAAAAAAGAAACGAACATTAAAAACTTGCATAAGAATTTGAAGATTAAAAAGAGAGAAAGGTACATACATTGACCTGCCAAAAAAAATGGAAAACCAATATCTATGTCAACTAAAATGGATCAAAATTGTCTATAAAAAAGTACCAATGGATGATGATGATATTAAAATCGACATGAATAAGTTGAGCTATATACCTACTTCCTATATTGATAACCACAAGTTAATCCTCAAGGACATCCCTTGATAGGTTATCTCTTTAGCACGAGTATCAACAACTTCCCAATAATGATTTGCATTCATAATCGACACCTTCAACTAAAGTATCAATGGCCTCTTACACACCTCGATAACCAATCGACAAGCTTAAAAAGATCTCATGATCATAGATAAGCTTCATCAATTAAGTTCAACTCTCTCGAAGCAAACTCTACCTTCAAATAACTCATCATGTATTTTCTTCACACTTTGGCTAATTTTGTAAGATGCATTCATAATTATAAAATATTTGAGCTTCAAAAACACAATCCTACCATGTTAACCCTATATAAAACCTCAACAATATCAATTATATCATATACATCAAAGGCATGCCCATTTGGCACTTGAGACATAAAGTGTGGCACTATTACAATAGAAAAAAATTGAAATCAACCTAAACCAATAAGGCTAGACAGTACAATTTGCCTTTGCCTTCCAACTAACACTTCCTTCTTAATCAAGAAGAATTTTGGTGAATAAACCTACATTAATTTTCATTCCATCCAAATACCCACCCTTCTATTGATCATAATTGCCTTCATCTATAACTCTTTGCACTTCCTTTATTTGTTTCATCATTTCATAAAACCATAGCCTCCTCCTTGAAACTATAGAGCTCCATTAGCCACTACCATAAGTGGTCACAATATTTCCTCATTGCCATTGATTCCACCATCGTCGACTACTATGAGTTCACTTCCTTATCCCTCACCTTGTCATTCTTCCTTTTATTCTTCACATCATCTTGTGAATCATCTCATATATTGTCTAATGGTTTCTAATTTTCCTTTTTTAGTTAATTGATTAACTAATGCAAAACTTTTAGTGAGGAAACAAAATAAATCTATGGTATTATTTTTCGAGTTCCATATTTACAAGAAAAAAAATTTAAAATAATTTGTTAAATTAATTATTTAGACCTAATAATTAATTCAATATTTCGTGAAAAAACAACTAATGATGTTATTCATGTAATTTGAATATGTTGTTAACTTGAATGCCCTACTTAAGATGCTCAGGTCGAACTTGGAGTAAATAATTTAGTTGATTAGAAGATGTTAACTCTAGATTTTGTGCACACCACTAATCACTACTCAAAAACTACTGAGAGGGATGTGGATTTCAGATATATTTAGGAGTTCTCTAGAAAAATGAAGCATCAAGGAATTCACACTTGCCCACTAGTTAGATAACAACACCAACCAAAAAAAGAATTTTTTCATGCTTAAAGGAATTGATAGAAGGGCACCATTAAGAGTGGGGCCTATAATTTAATTTGACTCAACACAATAAGGCTTACGAGTGCAGACATAGGAAGGATTGATATATTAAGAACTCCTCTATTATATGGGTGGTGATGCATGGTTCTTCTTAGTTGGTTGAGAGATTTGTCTGGTTAATTCCTTTAATGAATGAAACATTAGCTTGCTAACTAGCTATGTTGGTGCAAGCCCTGTGGCCAGTTTCTTAAACTAACTATGACCACTTAGGCCATAGACATTTGAGGCAATAACAAGTGGATGATCCTTTAAGATATTCTTGGCTACACGTGCACTGTACTGATGTATGTAACGACTCGATTGCATTGGTTGAAAGATCTGGGTAATCTTATGAAACTTTCATTATGATGTGGTTAAATCATTGCAATCACATTTTTTAAAGAGGAATTCATAGAAAGTGTAATTCATTAACTCACATTAAATATGTGCCTACCATTTATACACATAACTGATCACTTTGATCAATTAAATGGTCTAGTAAAGTGTTTGAATTGCTATGATGCGGCTTGTTTGTCATATGCAACTTTATAAGAAGTCCATTGAACCTTTTCCATTGGGAAAGAAGTCACAAAAAGTTCTCCTATGTGAACTAACGAAAGGATCATGAAGGAGAGCAATGAATGATAAAGTGATATATTCAACTTATGGGGGAGTGAAGGATGTTTGATGTCACATGCTTCTATCGTGTGCATTTTCCCCACCATGTGTAGCTGGCTGCAATGGGGGATTAATGACAACGTATAGGCATGGTCATGCACCAAGGGAGGGCAAATGTTAAGCTAGCAATGAGTTTGTTTTGTCTCACTAGGTTTATTGGGGTTTTGTAATCAATCATCAAATGAATCTTGATGAAGGATATCTTGTATTTTGCATTGATGAAGAACATAACAAAATGTGATACATGTTGTGAATTATAGAATCCCATGAACCAGACCTTTTTTGAAGTTGGATAGCACAATGTGCAAGGTTGTGGGCACACCAGGTAGGCTTGCCTATGTGCAAGGTTGAAATGCGTCACATTGATAGTCGTTGAAGTTGGACAGCACAATGTGGCATTTATAGCACGTTTTCTTCTTTACAAATTTTCACAGCCCAATAAGATTCATTCCTATGCCATAATAGATTCATCACAAAAGATTCCTCATAGGTTTCAAAACTTTTGCCCACTTGCTTGCAATCACTATTAAAATGCTACTTATAATGGTTCTATATGTGTAGCAAAAAATGTCACTTTTTTACCATATTTATTGCTTTTGATTTCTTGGGCATGGATGTGGAGTTGAACTATTAGGAATAGTTGCAATATGCAGTTTGGAGGGGCAATATGTAGCTTGTGATGAAGCAAAAATTGGATGGTGTAATATACTCTGGGGTTTCTGCTTTCTTGGCTACACACTTACCCACATGCAGAAAACTGCACACACTGCAGCACTGTGTGCACATTCGATAGCCATTGTTCATGCTCCAAGTCGCATCCTATAAATAGTGTTATAGGGGCTCTCAATGTGTAACTTCTTTCATATTTTATGCCATACTAGTTTCCTGTTCTTGGATAAGCTGAAGCCAGATAGGGAGGCTTTGCTTCTTTATTGATAGGGTTATCATAATGTGTAATTTACAACAAGAAAGTTTTGGGATGGTGTGGCCCACAACAACACACATGTTGGATGGAGTTATCTACATTATGGTTTGTGCAAGATTTACTATGGCACTGGCTTCTTGTTCTTACAGTTGGATGCACAAAAGGGCATTGGGTGCACTACAGCACCAGCTCTGCACTGTTCATACATTTGCTAGCAAATTTACATGTGTTGTAGCTAGTTTGCATGCTCATTATTACATCCGAAGCACGTGGCTATTAGGTTGGCAATGTGTAAATTCTTTTTCGATTTTTAGTACTTTGGATTATTGGGACGTGGAAAAGATGATACCTAATTGGGATTACTATATGTAATCTATAAAGAGGATTGTTCTTTATTTTATGGCTAAAGACAAAGTAGAAGATGGCAAATGTTCTCTTTGGTTTGTTCATGTTGAGCTTCATCCCTAAAAAGTTTAACTTTTAAGGGGATTTCAACATTGTGGGCTTAAGGGACATGGATATGGTGATTCCTTATTGGGATACATGCCTTCCTTATTGGTGAAATTATCAAAATGTTTAATCCAAGAAAGGCATTATGTCAAGTGGTGTAACCCACAGTGAAGCAAAAGTAGTATGGAGGAATATAAGCTAGGGTTCATGCATGTTGTGCTTCTTCACTAGCGACATGTGGTTTTCTACGATTCTCAAGTCTAGATGCCAGTCCGTGCATGGTCTATGGCATCTTCTGCATGGCTTTGGGGTTCTATAAAGTAACTTGTTTTGGGATTTTTAGAAATATAGTTTGCTAGTGTATGAATAAGGTGATGCTTTATTTAGAGACATGCATTCTTCCTTTACTGATTGCTCACAATAAGTAATCTACAAGGGGGGCAATGTGCAATGTAATAAGGCCTACAGTGATGAAGAATTTGAAAAAAGCAATATGCACTAGGGTTTGTTTATGCTTGGTTGTTGCTCAAGTTATGTTTTGATGGTGTTACATGCTTGGTAGACACCAGGCATGTTGCAACACTGTGTTAGTGCACATCATCTAATTCATGCACACCCTTCTACCCGCATTGCGAGTGACTTATTTGGCTTACAAAACAGAACTTTTTTTTGGGATTTTTAGTACTATAGGTAGCTGGCACATGGATAAGGAGATTCATAATTAGGAGACTTTCCTTCCTCGAAACTACCAAAATAGTTAATTTGTAATAGGAAATAAGTGACATAATGTGGCCTAAGGCAAAGTGAAAGTTGGATGGCATAATATACACTAGTGTTTGTACATGCAAGGCTATGCCCTTAGCAATGCACTATAGAGAGCTTTGGGCACAATAACTTAGTTTCTGCTCCTAGTAGAGAGTCTGTGCCTATCTAGTGGCATCATGTCCTTGTGGTTGGTGGGTACTACAAAGTCTAATTTTCTTTTTCTTAGTTTTTTAGCATTGTGATTTTCTATTTCTTCGATAATGTAAAGCCCAATTAAAAAATTTGCCTTCTTTACTTACGTAATTGTTACCATATGTAATCTCGAAGGGTAATGAATAGTGTGGCATGGTTCATGGTGAAGTAGTAGTTTGATTGTGTAGATGCACTAAGGTATTTGCAAGTAGGGTTATCACACGAAGTTTGTGTTGCTAGAGTTGCGCATGACATAGTGCAATAGGCATGTTGTAGCACTAGTAATACACTGTTTGCATGAGTGACAGCCAATATGTGCCTTCAATTTTTATTAAAATTGTGAAATTATTGAGGCTCATAAAGTGTTTCTTCTTTTGTGATTCTTAAAGCTTTGGATTACTAGCACAAAAATAAGGTGTTGCCTTATTGAGAGATTTTCCTTCCTCCACCACATTTTTGCAACATGTAATCCACAAAAAGCAACATGCTGCATAGTGTAGCCCGTGATGAAGAAAAAGATGGATTGTGAAATATGTGCCACAATTTGCCCATGTTGGGCTTCGAGCCAAGCCATATGCGGCCTACGACAACCTATGATCATTGTTGATGGGGAACACAAATTGTACTTTTGTTTTGGGATTTTTAAAACTTTAAATTGTTGGTGCACGGATAAGGGGATAACCGATTGGGAGACTTGCCTTCCTCCTTGATGGAATTGTTGAAATATGCAATCTAAAAATATGTGATCGAATATGGTCAGTGATAAAATTGTTTGTTTGATGGTGCAATATGCACTGTGTTTGTGTATGATGGGCTTCATCCCTCATCATGTGTGGTAGTCCAAAGTGCTCACCTGTGATAGCCAGCCCTCACGTGTTTGCAACATCCTATGTGAGGCTAGTGTGTCCCAAAAAGAGTAAATGTTCTTAGATTTTTAGCAATATGGACTATCGACGCATAGATAAGGTGATGTCATATTGAGAGATTTCCTTTCTTCCTTAACTGAATTGTTAAAATATGCAATCCAGAATATGCAATTAGTGGTCTAAAGCTACGAACGACAATGTGGGAGTTGGATGGTGCAATAAAAGCTAATGTTTGTGCATATTGGGCCATGCTACACGAAATAGAGAATTATGTGGTCTTCAACATCATGTCTAGCAAAATCTTATTCAAGCGGCTAGTAGGACCCATAAAGTGTAACATTTTTTTAATTTTTAAAACTATGAGTTGCTATTGCTTGGATAAGGCGATGCTCTAGCAGGAGACGTGTCTTCTTCTTTGATAAAATTGTCATAATATGCAAACCATAAGGGCCAATGTGAGACATAGTGTGGCTTACAACAAAAACATAGTTTGGTGATGCAATATGCACTTGGGTTTGTGTAAGTAAGCCTTGTTGTAGCCCTAGCTTCATGCTACGGATGCTTCATGCACGACAGAGCACTTGGCAAGTTGCAACACTAGTGGTGCACTTTCACACATGTCGCTATCGGTGTGCTCTCTTCCTCCTACGTTCAATATGTTTGTCTATTCTAGCCCACAAAGTGTAACTTTTTAGGGATTATTAGCATTATTGGTTATTGGTTCTTTGATAAGGTGATGATCTACTTGGAGTCTTAGCATCCTCTTTGACAGAATTTTCATTGCAAGTTTCAACATTGGATCTATGTAGTGTGGTGTGGCCAGCAGAGAAGTAAAGGTTGATGGTGTGATATGCGTAAGGGTTTAGGCATGCTAGGCTTCATCCTTAACCACACATTGTTTTCCATTGTTCGTTCACGACACAAAAAGTCCATGTGTTGCCTATGACATCTTTTGCATGCTATCGGTAAGGCTAGTATAGTGTAACTATTTTTTGGTATTTTTTTTCCTACAGGTTTCTGGCATAATTATAAGGTGATGCCTTGTTAGTAGACTTTCCTTCTTACTTGACAAAATTATCATAATATGAAGCATTGTGTGACACATTGTTAAGTGCAAGTTGGATGGTGAAATATGTGCTAACGTATGTGTATCATGGGCTTCATCCTTAACTTTGTGCAATAGTATAAAATGCCTACAGATGGCTAAAAATGTTCTGCGTATGACTAGTGTGACCCACAACGTGTAACTTTTTTAGATTTTTAGTGTTGTGGGTTGTTGGTGGATGTATAAGGTGTTGTGCTATTAAGATATTTTTCTTCTTTCTTGAATTGTTGCAATATGCATTACACAAAGGGCGAGGTGTAGCACCAAGCATCCTAGGTGAAGTAGAGGTTGGACGGTGCAATATGTACTATGTATTGTGCATTGTTGCTTATCTCCCACGGTTCACAAAGAATTGATGATTGGGTTTGTCATAGCTCTATGCTCAATCACTATAGCTAGAATACCCATTACGTTATTTGACCCTTTGTGTGCAGCTTGTTAGGGAGCCAAAGTGTAACTATTTTGTAGATTTTTTGCATTGCAGGCTAATGATGCATCGATATTTTAATGCCTTATTAGTAGACTTTCCTTTTTTGTTCATGAAATTCTCGCAATATGCAATTTATAAAGGGCACAGTGTAGTGCAGTGTTGCCTACGATGAAGTGAGAGTTGGATGATACAATATGCATTAAGCTTTGTGCATGTTGGTCTATGACCATAGTTACATGATCCTATAGCTGGGTGCAGTACAACACTTTATACACACAGTATTGCACTAAGTGGAAGTGTTGAAGGCAAAATGGGATAAATTGGTGCAATGTAACATAACCAACTCAAATGCATGTCAAGATTATGTGAAGGAAGCAATATGGTTTAAAATAATAAAATAAAGTTTTAAGGTAAAAATTTGAGGAGTTGAGATAAGTTGTATAAGAAAGTTACATTTCAAGATATAAAAGAGATCAAGTGTAACATTCTCAAGCATAAAATGTGGTAAAACACTAAATTCCACCTAAAATGTACGAGATTACTAGAAAATAAAATATTTTAAAATTTTAAAATAAATATTTAATTAGGCAGTGTTCATCTAGACAAGTTGAACAAAGTTTTATTTGTCTTGATTGAGCCACATTTACAATTACTGTGAGTTACCAAATAAAGTAAGTACAAATGATAATAAATTACTATTTTAATTTAAATAAGTATATAGTGATATAGGAATTAATTAAATAGAAGTAATGTAATTTAACCAAATCAAAGGGATGTTTATGTCACATAGAGAAGAGCATGACTTTCATAGTAATATAACCAAACCAAAGATAAATATTTTAAAAAAATATTGAACACATAAAAAAATTAATTTAATTGTGTAGAGCATGCAAAACATTTTCTAGGGATATTTGTTACATCTAAATCGGAATAGTTTTGAGATTTTTGTGAATTATCAATGTAAATAAGCATAAATAAGATTAAATTATTATTTTTTAAAAAAACTTAGACATATATTAAAGTTGAAATGAGATAAAATGGAGAAACTTAATTCAGTCCTACAAAAGTGACATAAAGGTCATGTGAGAGATTTAGAGTTACACATTAATACAACCAAATCAAAGCAAAAAACTTTAAAGAAATATGGTAAATTGTCAATAAAATTGGATTTCGTATTGTTAAGGTAATCAAATGTAATATCCTCGATCATCAAATTATTTGCACTTCAAATGTTTCACAAACCATGCAAAAACCTAAAAAAATAAAGTATTTGAAAAGCATGGGATCATATTCATGCTTCCTAATGTCCCATTTTTTCTACCTTAAAGGAGAGATATAACATGTAAATTATAGTAAGATAATGCATACACTTCATTCTCTTTGTCAATCTTAGAATAATAGCATGTAAGGGTAAAAGGATATTTGATATATCTAATGTTATTATAAATTTGATAGTTACAACATGTAATATTAGCATGACATTATTGAAATATAACACTCTTCCTCAATCTAGAAGCTACACTGCATTGCTACATAATTACTTGATGATTCTCTTATATGATGCTTGTATTAGTCAATCATACTTGTTCAATTATTGTAATTACATTTCCTATTGTTGGACTTAGCATCCTCTTTCCTTTATAATTGTGTACTACTTCGATTGAAAATTATCCTTATATGTGTTGTTGCAGTCATATTTTAAGAAGACAAATTACTACCATACATAGATGGATTTAATGCTTATTTTAGTATTCTACTAATATGATAACTATGTCAGACATAATATTCTTTCTTAATAGTTCATTCACGCCTACCTCTTTATTGTTGTTTCAAAATGGTACTATACATTTTCTTGATATTGTCATGTTCAATATTTGAAATTGAGCCTTTAACAAAGCTTTTAGCCCTCAATAAAACATAAAATCAACTATTATAAAATTGTATAACATTGACCAAACACATTTTTCATTGAAGCCATATGAATGACATTAAATTAGGAATCACATACATTGGATGGCAAATTTGATGACAAAATTTTCTTTATTCAACAATAAAATTTAATCCTTTAATATTTTTAATTTTATTGCATGTGACTTCATATCTGATTTTTCAACTAGAAATATCCAATTTCGTTCCAGTTTATGAAAAAATTCTTAGCACTTTAGCCACACATTTTGAAGTCTAAATTGTTTTGTGCTCTAAATAGATTTTTGTATAAAGTGAATATGCATTTGGGTGTGATTATATCTTGTGTTACATGGTTGGTGCAATATAATTGTGGGAATTAGTTCAATCCAAGCTTGGTTCACCAACATTTTATTTAGTCTATTCCAAAACAACCTATCATTCCTTTCACTAGCCCACGTGAATTAGGGCTATATGAAATGGAATTCCTTTTAACTACACTAATTAATACAATCTATGAGTTTATACAATACTTCTAACTTTGGTAAGGAATGTCTTTTGTATTTATCAAGAGGAGGAATTCCATTAAATCACCTCATACAGTCCATAGCCTATTGGTGCCCTTAACAGTGTTATTCAGATTCTTTCTAATGTCCTTCATTGATATTGTGGGCGATTAGTGTAAATGAATGTGCAATAAAATGTTGTACTCTATCGTGGTTTTTTAATAAGAAAATGAATTAAGTTCCCCTCATTCTTTAAAATTTTGCAATCCAATTCTTTCTTATATTTGTAACCAAATCTTGTTGGAGACATTTGGTGCATAGTAGTCACAGTGCAACCTCTCTATCAACTAGGACTTCTTATTTCAATGTTCTACTGGTTCCATTAGCGAAATCATAATAATTTTTTGTTTTAAAAAAGTGGTTTAGCTTACTAATCAATCTTTTATTTGATGCTTCCATGATATTCTATATGAGAAAGTTATTCATTGTAAATCATTTTTCATCAATTTGAATGTCTTAAGAGTTTTTATGGGATTCTTCATTGCAAATAAGTTTCTCATGTGTGTTTTTCAAGTTTCTCTTTAAATATTTACTGAGAACTAGGGTAAACTCTTCCTCTTAACATTGGGTTATCCTTAAATTCTTATCTTTATCCTTAATCTCATCACTAAATTCAGTAAGTGAAGAAAAGTGTATTCTTGCTTATCTTGTTCAAATGAAGCATCCAAATCAGAAAGTGAAGTGAATTGTAAAATTTTCCTATAAATGTTTTTAAGAATGATGTAATCATCTATTATCTGGTTGAAGACTATAATGGCCTCTGTGCTAAAAGATTTAATAATTCATAGGATATTGAGAATCTCCTTTGCTATTTCCCCACCAAATGAAGCTTTTACTTGTTCTTGACTAGAGTTGAACACTATAGCTAACATTCTATAGCTACTTTTGTACAATTCCTTTCAATTGCGAGCTTTGTCCAAGTGTTGTGTCATTTTAGTCTATTTTGTTATCATATTCACCAATATTGATTTAATTCAATTCAATTCCCCTAATGTACTTCAATCTTTAGAAAGCAATATCATAATTTGTTGATTTCAAGGAAATTTAATTTTTTTGAATTATTGTGTATTGTGGCCGAAATTGCAATAGCCTTTAGTGTGATTTGATAGATTACCATATTTTGTTTAATGTAGTAATCCATCTTCTTTTTTATCATTTTCTAAATCCACCTCAAGGCAGTTATCATTTTAGCATTAACTATTAAGGGTGTTTTAATTATAAAAGACATTGGGTATAATCATACATTATTTGAAAAAATTTATCAATCAATGTTCAAATAAGATCTAAGCTAGTAATAGAGAAGGTTATGTGTTTAATTGAAAATCTTTGTGCCATATTGAAACCCTCACAAAATAATCTATGGTGTTCCCAGTTCTATGATGCAAACATTACAAGTAATCTTCTACTCCTTTTAATCTTATAAGAATGTCTCAATTGTTAATGCTTCCCACTATGAATGCAATTGAGAGAAAACCAATTTTCCTTATTCTTATGAATGCAATTGAAGCTACACTATTGCTCATGAGAGAAGTTACTTGTCAACAAGTGTTTCAAGGGAGAGTCCTTTTCGCAACTTTCAACTTGTTCAAATATGATGTCCATCTCTTCACTAAAGTATTTCATTTCGAAAACTTTAACTTGTGATGGATCTATAACCTAACCAAACACCTTTGGAAAAAGATTTGTTGTGGCTATTACTACACTTAAGACTCACCATATTTATTTTTGAAGCCAAGAGGCTTGAGAACATTAAGAGAAAGAAATGGATGGTTTGAAAATCATAGTAGTGCTATTGCAAATGGCTATAGTTGTCTTCTTTGTTTTATCTTTGACTAAAAATTCAAAGTTGTCTTTTAACCATCTCTGTAGTTCCCAAAATTTCAAATCACCCTCCCTTTCAAACTTATATAATGTGTAGCAATACCTTCATAATATTTGATATCATGATTAGAATAATTTCTAAGCTAATCTATATAGATTTGAAATAAAAATTTAACTGAGTTTCAATAAAAACATATAACATTATATTTATAAGTTATTTCTTATAATTCATTAGATATGTTGAAAAATTGATTCCATTAAAAAAAGATAAACTCAAATCAACAAAGCAAATGTTTCACCAAGACAATGTCAATTGACGAAAATGATTATTTCTTATGAAAGATTTTTTTCATCTAGCAATGGTTCCTTACTTTTAAAGGATTTTCAAAATCTAATTAGTATAAAGCATTTTTCTATTCTTCTTGATGTTACAAGCACATATTGCTAACTATAACATTGGCAAAAATTTTGTTCTATTATCCTCTTACAATTATGTGTTGATTTTATCATAAAAAGTCTATATGCATTTTCTCATTATATATATATATATATATATATATATATATATATATATATATATATATATATATTTATATATTATTTCAAACAAAAAATAATGCAAGTATCCACCACATCAACAATCTAATATGTTTTGTGACCCACGAGCATCGGTTTGACCATATGCTAGACAAAAAGTAGATTCACCGCACAAAGCTTGATCATCAATGCTATTGATTTAATGTAGTTGAGCATGTATAACGATAATATTGTGATGACACTATATTACGAGGTTGCAGATTTGCCTAATACGGGTAATGTTTACCTTTTGTGGGATGATGAAATGTAAAATTGGATAGTTCTAACTACACGTCATAGTGAAGTGATGTGATCATCATCCTTGTATGAGGAAGTGACTAAATAAACAATACCAAGACAACAATGCTTTGTTTTGAAAGTAGAAAATACTCTTGTGATAAGACAACAATTATTGTGGAAATTGATAAGTTTGATATTTGGAAAAGAGGTGAGTGTCTGAATATGGTGTAGTAACACGTCATCAATGAAACCCCAAATTCATTTTAGGTCTATGTCAATTTATCTTTTTCCAATACACCACATAGATGAATCGTGTCAAAAAAATATCTAGTGTCCAAAAGGTCTTTTAGTAAAGATTTCATTTTTGGTTTTGAAAGAGGATTTAGATTGCTTGTCCCTTTAGCTTTGAGCAAAGATATTCTCATCATTACATTGCAAACGTGATAACCATCAAACAAAGTAATATTTAAGATTCTCATAAGGGTGAAAGGACTGATACGACATAGTCTCTTATGACACAAGTAATATTTAATTAGAAATTAGAGCATTCTACAATATTTTCCATAAATTTATTTAATTTCTAATTTATAATTTCTATTTTTTCAAAGAGCAAAGATGTGGTTTATTATCATTTCCAACTTTACAATTCTTAAGAAATTTTAATTTGCATAACTAACTAATGCCAACAAATAATACATTAAGTTTTGATCTAAAAGTATGTCCTTAGTAGTGATAAATGAGGTACCTATATTGCAAATAGTAACGACCTTCTTTTAGGAGTTATCAGCTTGTCTAGAACAAAATATGTTTAAACTATTTTTCTTTACCAAGAAATACTTTTGAAATTTAGAATGAACAATAATTCAAATTCTATAAAGAGTTTTAAAATGTTAAACTCTTATGTTTTAATGACATTTAAATGAAGAACAATAACATACAACTAGGGAAGCAAACTCCAAAGATTTTGATATATATGCTATAAATGACGATAAAAGGCAAGTGTCTTTTTAAAATCCTATAATTCATGCAGTAAATTTTTATTCTTCAAGCACACATCAATGTATTGCTTATTCATAATTATCTTGGAAGAAGAATAACTTCATTTCTATAAAAGGTTTGATTAAAGCCTCCATCTTTGTTCATCAAAGAAATGAGACTTTCCTTCTTTTCCTTATTTCATGAGCTGGAATCCTCACCGTCACTTAAAAAGCTTTCATGTATTCTTTATCTTTTTTTTTTTTTGCTTCTCCATCATCTCAATGTCAATAGGTAAATTAAAATGAATGTGTTATGGCAATTGTTGCATTCATTCAATATGGCTCTTCCATAGCATTACACCATGCTTCTTGATTTCCACACCATGCAACATACTTACCTACTACTTGCCATTGAAGTAAACACAAGAACTCATGAATACATAAAACCATCTGCCACTATTTGAACAATTAACAATGATCTCCTTACTATCATGGAGTACAACTTGAAGGTAAAGAAAAAATTATTTTTATATTTTTAAACACTATTATGTTTTTGGTTTTTCGTAATAATTAGGAGACACATTGATTTGTGTAAGATTTGAAAGTTGTGGATTTTATGCTTAGGCACCTTATTATTTTGGAGTTCAACATTACTCTAAAATTTATCTCATCTCTTTGGAGTTTTTACTTTTATTTAGTTATATTACTTTATAACTCAAAATCTCCTCTATTATGACTTATACATCACTTTTATTTGTTAATATTACATTTCTTTAATTTATCATATCTCAATTATAATATAAATTTAATTGTTATTAAAATAGTTATTTCCTAATTTTAAATTCCTTGTAATGCTAAATGAGGATTGAATGAGTGAACAAAAAGTAGTCAAAATCGACTATACGGGCAATATCAAAATAAATATTCATTTTTTTTATTTTTAAAATATTTCATTTTCTTAGATTTTGGCATATTTTATTTTTCAATATTTGGGGATTTTTATGAGACACTTTGAATTATATCTTAATTGATTAAAATATCCTCTATTATGACTTCTACATCGCTTTTATTTGTTAATATTACATTTCTTTAATTTATCATATTTCAACTATAATATATATTTAATTGTTATTAAAACAGTTATTTCCTAATTTTAAATTCCTTGTAATTCTAAATGTGGACAGAATTAGTGAAAACAAAAGTAGTCAAAATCGACTATACGGGCCATATCAAAATGAATATTCATTTTTTATTTTTAAATATTTCATTTTCTTAGATTTTAGCATATTTTATTTTTCAATATTTGGGGATTTTTATGAGACACTTTGAATTATATCTTAATTGAAAATTGGACATGCTACACATGATATCATTAGTGTCTTGGAAGACAACTTTTTGATTAAATTTGTCTCATTTATTCAAATTTGTTGGTTTGAGTTAGTTATATTATAATGTATCTCAAGCGGTAATTATATTACTTTGAGTTGTTAACATTACATTATTGTAATTTATTTTATTTTTTTATTCCATATTTACTTAATATTAAAAAATAATTTTTTATTATAAATGCCTCTTTAATTTAGTGGTTTTCAATTCTCCAAATGAGGTCTGATTGAGATGAAATAAACATTATTAAAATCATCCTGATGAGCTTTATCTAATTAGATATCAATTTTCATATTTATATATTTTATTGGAATTCAACTATCCTTTGTAATTTATCTTATTTCTTTAAAGGTTTCACATTCATTTTATTATATTACTATGAATCTCCTAACCTCCTCTCATGTGATCTTTATATTGCTTTTATTTTATTACATTACATTACATCTATTTACCATATTTAAGAATTAAAATATGTTTTCTTAATCTTACAACAATAATATATAATTATTGATGTATATTCAATTTCCTTATTTGTTTTCACTACAAAGGTCCAATGAAGACGAAAAAAGGTGGTTGGATTTGTCTCAATACGTTATATTAAATTAGATATTACTTTTTCTAAAATTTTTCAAAATTTAATTTTCCAATGATTTAGCATTTGTTAAGAAATATTTCAATTTGTACTTGATTTGACAATTGAGTGAGTTATAGTAGTAGTCCTTAGAATCTTATAATGCAACTTTTGTTATATAATTAATATCAATTCTTCAAATTTTTCATTTTGATTTGGATCATTATTAAATAAATTTAAATATAGTCTTATATGACCTTTATAATGTTTTGATTTGTTTGCATTTCATTTTGCCAATTTAGCTAGTTTTAGTTCAATATATATTCACTTAATATGAAAGTATTAATTTGTTATTATTTATGCATATTTATTTGGTTAATTCATAGTATTCTCAAACAAGCCTTAATTGAGAAGAAGTTAATGTCTTTTCACTTCTATGAAGTATATTTTCATTTTAACGTTTCAAAATGTTTTATTTTCAAGTGATTGGGCATGTTTTGTGAGACATTTTAAATCATGAAATATTAGGTAGTCAAGAATGTTATCCCCAATCTCTTTATTATCATAGAATGCAGCATTCCCATATAATTTATCTCATTTATTTAAAATTTTACTTTAATTTAGTTATTTTTTAATGTAAAGCTAAATCTCTTACATTGTAAATATTACAGTGCTTTCATTTAATTATAATACATGAATTTGATTTATTGCAATTCGACTTTGGTATGTATTTACTTAATACCAAAATAATGATTTATTATTATGTACTTTTTTATTTTTATAATTTACAATAATTCTAATTGAGTTCTAATTAAAATGATGCAAAAGTTATTAGACTACTCTTAATAAGTTACATACCATTAAATATTCATTTTATATTTTTGAACATTTTATTTTTTAGAGCTTTGGATTATTTATGAGATATTTTGATTCTTGCCTGTTGTGCTGATTGATGATGTTATGCATGATCTCCACATTAATAAATAGAATGCAAATATATTATATAATTTATCTCTTTTTTTTCAAAAGATTCACTTTTGTTTGGTTATATTGCTATGTAACTCTTCATGATCTCTCATGCGACCTGTATAAGGCTTCAATTTGGTAAATTACATTACTTTAATTTTTTCTTATTAAATTTAAAATATATTTACTCAAATATTTAAATAGTAAATAATTATTATTTATCTTTATTTACTTTGTAATCATAGTAATTATGATAAAGATCTTATTGATGTTAAATAAATGTCATTGGACTCATTGTTATGACCTATATCTAATTAAATTTAATTTTTTTAAAATTTTTAAAATTAGTTTTTCTTAGAGTTTCTCACATTTTATTATATATATTAAATTTCTAGCCTTTTAACAGTTAAGGATGTCACACTTGAACTTCTTAATATTTTAAAAAGCAACATTACCATATAATGTACCTTATTTCTTTAAATTTTTTTCTTAGATTTGGTTTTGTTATTATGTAACTCTAATTCTATTTTCTTGTGACTCTTATTTTGTTGATTTGATTATGTCATAAAGCTTTAATTTATCTCATTTCAACTTTAATATATATTTGCGTAATTTTAAATTAATGCTTTATTATTTTTTTATGTTATTTAGTTTGTTAATTCATAGTTGTTCAAAACAATGTTTAACTAATATGAAACAAATGTCATTTCACATATTTTTAAACTCTCTACCTAATTAATAACTATTTTTTTAATAATTTTAAACATTTTATTTTTAAAGGTTTTCACATGCTTTGCAAGACATTTTAATTCGTACCTTATTTGATCTTCGAGTATGTTACACTTGATCTTTTTAGTTTCTTAAAATGAAAATTTTCCAAATACTTTATCCTTTTTTATTAAATTTTGTAGTTTGATTTTGTTATGTTATTATGAAACTCTAATTCTCCTGTCATAAGACTTTAACATTACTTTGTTTTGTTATATTAAGTCGCTTTACATTGCCTCATTTCTACTTTACTATATATTCACTTATTTTTAAAATAATAAATAAATATTGTTTAAGTTATTTATTTTTTTAATTCATAGTATTTCTTATTCAAATCCGATTGAGCCAAGAAAACCATCATTGGGCGTGCCTAGATAAGTAATATTCTATTTAATATTCAATTTTAAATTTATGAAATATTTTATTTTCTAATATTTTTTTTCATCGGATGTTAGGCTTGATCTCTTTAGTATCTTTGAATGCATTTTTTTATAAAATTTGTCATTTCTTCAAATTTTTAACTTCATTTGGATATATTACTATGAGACAAGAAATTTCATCTTGTGTGACCTTTGCATTGCCTCGACTTGGTTATATTAAATTACTTCAATTTATCTGATTTAAACTTAATTATAATTTTACTTAATATTAAAATAATAATTTTTTATTATTTATGCTTATTTATTTTATTAATTTGCAAAAATCCAAAGAAGGTTTGATTGTAAAGAAACAAATATCCTTCAAGTTTTCTTAACAAGCTTAATCTAGTTAAATATTTATTTATATATATTTTTAAATATTTTATTTTCTAGTATTTACACATGGTTTATGGACATTTGCATTCATAGATGATTTTACAATTAATGATGTTACTTATAATTTTCTTAATGTTTTTGTATGCAATATTCTTATATAGTGTATCTCATATTTTTCAAATATTTCTCCATGATTTAATTGTATTGAATTTATTAAAATTAAAACTACAATTTCTTATAATTTATTGTTATTTACTGTGGAAATTTATAGTTTTTTAAAAAGAGTTCTAATCAAGACAAAAACATATTGGACTCATTTTAATAAGCACTATCAAATGAAGTATTAATTTTCTTATTTTAAAATATTTTATATTCAAAGTTTTCGTGATGTTTTTTTAGTGGCATTGTGATTTGTACTTGGTTAGATGATTGAGTATCTTATAGTCCATCTCCTTTGTATTTTGGGGTGCAACTTTCGCATAGAAATTGCCATTTCTTCAACTTTTCAATTTGAATTTTTTATATTGTTATGAAACACTAATTCACTTTTAGCATTGCATTTACTTTGTATTGATTTGGTTATTGCTTCAACTATCTAAGTTCTACATTAATATATATATTTGCATAGTATTAAAAATTATTTTTTTATTACTTATGTTTTTGTTAATGGGTAATTCATAGTATTCTAAATGAAGTCAGATTGAAATCAAATAAATATTGTTAGACTCAACTCAATTAGTCCTATCTAATTAAATATTTGTTTTAATATAGTTATAGGGTTTTAAAAGTTTTTTGCAAGCTTTATGATTTAGTTTTTTCACAATTGATTTGGTGGTTAGAGAATGTTACATTTGAACGCATTCATACCTTGGAATTAAAATTTCTATACAATTTATCTTATTTCTTCAAAAAGTTTATTTTAATTTTTCACACAATTATCATATCATGTGGCATTTTTATCGCTTTAATTTTTGTAAGTTACATTACTTAAATTTATTTAATTTTTTTATTACATATTTATACAATATTAAAATAATAATTTATTACAATTTATGCCTATTTAACTTAGTAATTTGTGGTTACGATAAACCAATCTTTATTAGAAAACAAACACACGTCATTGCACTGACAAGTTGAGCTTTATTTAATTAAATATTTCTTTTTTTTTATTTTTAAATTTATTTTCAATAGTTTATACTTGTTTTCTTAAACCTTTTGTTTCATGCCTGATTTGCTAATCAAGGATTTTACACTCTGTCTCCTTAGTATGAGATAATACAACTATTCCATGCAATTTGTATTATTTCTACAAATGTTTTAGTTTGATTTGGTTTACTATGAAACACTAATTCTCCTCAATTTCACATTTACATTGCTTTTATATGGTTATATTACATTACTTGAATTTTTCTCATTTTAAATATTTTTTTTTTGAAATTATGATAATAATTTGTAAATATTTATTGTTATTTTCTTTCATAATTTTGAGTAACTCCAAATGAGAATCTATAAGAATCAAGCATCATTGAAGTCATCTTGATGCTCCATAAAATTAAATATCTATAATTTTTATATTTTTAAATTTTTGATTTTTAATGGTCGATGATGTTATACACAGTCCACTTGATATATTGCAATGCAACTTTCATGTTCTATTTTTTTATATTACTATGCAATTCTATTTCTCCTCTTACGTGACTTTCACATTATTTCAATTTAGTTATGTTAAATTGCTTAAATGTATGTTATTTCAACTTCAAAATTGTATTTTGTTAATATCAAAGTAATAATTTTTTATTATTTTTTCTTATTTTGTTTTTTAATTCACAATAACTCCAAAAGAGTTCTCATTAAGATGAAGTAAGTGTTTTTGAACCTATGTAACTATGCTTTATCAAATTATATACATATTTTTTATTTTTTAAAATTAATTTTCTATCATTTTGGTTCTCATTACAAGACATTTTCATTTGTACCTCACTTAATGGTCAATGATTTTATGCTCGATCTCCTTGGCATCTTGGAGTACAAATTTCCAACCTAATTTATCTCATTTCTTAACCTTTTTCTTTTATTTTGTTAAGTTACTATATAATTCTTATAATGTTCTCAAATGAACTTAACATTACTTTTCTTTTGCAACTTTACATTGCTTCACTTTCATCATTTTGGCTTGGATATATATATATATATATATATATATATATATATATATATATATATATATATATATATATATATATATATATATATATATATATATATATATATATATATATGTAATTTTTGTAAAGTTGTGGCAAGATTTAAGAAAAACTTCACATGTACCTAATTAGATTTTTTAGGATGTTACACTCAATCCATAGTATCATGGAACGTAAATTTCCCAAAATTTTGTTTAATTTATAAAATGTCTTTTTTGTTTCATTATGTTTCTTTGAAGCTCTAAATTTACTGACTTTTAATACTTATATGACATTTGATTTGTTTATATTACATTTTTAAATTTAATTAACTTTAGCTTTATTATTTTTTACTTAATATCGAAATAATAATTTATTATTATTTAATCTTATTCACATTTTTTATTTGGAGTAAGTTTGAATGTGACCTCATCGTGACAAAATAATCATCTTTGAACTTTTCTTGACGAGTTATATAAAATTAAATACGCATGTTGAGGTTTTTAAGGTTGTTGAATGTTTTATGTGACACCACAATTCATAACATATTTATTGATCGTTTTATTAGAATGCAACTTCCAAGCACGATTTATCTCAAATCTTCAAATTGTTTTTTATATAGTTATTTTGCAATGAAACTCGAATCTCTTCTTGAGTGTCTTTTATAAAACTTTAATTTTGCTGTACTACATTGCTTTAATTTATCTCATATAAAATTAAATATATATTAAATTAATATTAAAGTAATAATTATTTGTTATTTTTTCTAATTTAATTTGCTAATTTGTTGTAATTTCAGTGTTAGTCCTATCAAGAAAAGACAATTTTTAGACTCATCTTAACTAGCTTTATCTAATTAAATATTTTTTTACATTTTTAAATGTTATGTTTTCTATGTTTTTGGCATGTTTCATGAGACCTCTTCATTTTTTTGTTAGTATCGTGGAATGCAATTTTCTTGCAAAAGTTATACATTTCTTCAAATGTTTCACTACAATTTTATTATATTACTATGTTACTCTCAATACCCTCTAGTGTCATCTTTATTTCGTATTGATTTGCTTATATTTCATTACTTTAATTAATCTCAATTCAGCTTCTTTAATATGTATTTACTTATTATTCTTTTTGATAATTTATAATATCTAAAAATGAGGTTCAATCGAGACGAAACAACGTAATTTGACTAGCCTCGATGAGCTTTATCAACTTAAATATTTGCTCTTAAATTTTTTAAATGTTTATTTCTTGCAGTTTAGAATGATTTATGCGTTATTTTAAATCACATCCATACTTACATGTGAGGATGCCTTACTCTCTTATATTAGTGACATGTAATGTAAATTTGATATATAATATATCTTAATTCTATAAAGTTTTCACATTGACTTTGTTGTATTACAATGTTTATTTAATATAAAGTGAATATATATTAAAATTAAAATGAGATAAATTGACTCGATGTGTTATAATTAAATCAAATTGATGTTTTGTTATTATTTATGCTTATTTATTATTGTAATATGTTGTATTCTAAATAAGGTGTGATAAACATGAAACAACTATTAATAGACAATCTAAATCAAAAATCTTTAATTATCTATTCCTATCTGTTTTGTAACTTGCAAAACTTTTAAAGAAGGATTGTAAGAGATGAAATGAAAATCATTCAATTGATGTCAATGAGCTCTATCAAATTAAAAATTCATTTTTAGTATTTCAGTAACTTTATTTTTATTATTTTTATTATTTTTAATATACTTTCTGAGATATTTCATTTCATACATAATTTGATAATCAGGTGTTTTACACTAGATCTCTATTCGTTTGACCTTCACATTGTTTTGATTTGATTATGTTAAATTTTTTAGTTTATCATATTTTTGTAACAAAATGTGTTAACATAATTTTAAAATCATAATTTCTTATTAGTTTTCTTTATTTACATTAATAATTTGTAATAATCCAAATAAGAATTTTTTAAGAAGATAAAAAATGTCATTAGACTCTTCTAGGTAAGCTCTATAATTAACTATTCAACAATCCAAAATTATGAAAATAAGATATCTAAAAATATAAAAAAATAAAATAAATATTTTTTTGGCAGAGCTTTACAAGACATGTCTAGTGATGTTACTATAATATGTGAAAGTAAATAAACATAAGTAATAATAGATCACTATTTTACCATTATATATATATAAATCCAAGCTAAAATGATAATAAGTGAAGCAATGCAAAGTTGAAAAAGCAAAGCAATATAAAGGCCATGTTAGAAGATAATAAGAGTTACATAGTAACTTAACAAAATAAAAGAAAAATGGTTTAAGAAATGAGATAAATTATGTCGAAAATTTTTATTACGATGCCAAGGAGATCGAGGATAAAATTATTGACCATCAAGTGAGGTACAAATGAAAATGTCCTGTAATGAGAGCCAAAATGATAGAAAATAAATTTTTAAAAATAGAAAATGTGTATATAATTTGATAAAGAATGGTGACAACCCTTGCTTAGTCTCAATGGGACCTCATTTGGAGTTATTGTGGATTAAGAAATTAAATAAGAAATAATAATAATAATAAGAATAAATTATTACTTTAATATTAAGAAAATAAAATTTTAAATTTGAAATAACATACATTTAAGCAATTTAACATAACTAAATTGAAGTAATGTGAAAGTCACATAAGAAGAGAATTAGAATTGCATAGTAATATAAAAAATATGGCATGAAAGTTGCATTGCAATATATCAAGTAAACTGTGTAACATCATTGTCCATCAAATTACGTGCAATTTTAATTGTCTTGTAAGACATGAGAAAATGTTAAAAATAAAAAATTTTAAATTATAAAAAATGTAGATATTTAATTTTATAGAGCTGGTCAAGATGACATAAATGATGTTTGATTCTTATGGATTCCCAATTGGAGTTACTCAAAATTATGAAAGAAAACAAACTATAAATATTTACAAATGATTCTCTTAATATTAAAAAATATATAATAAATATGAAACGAGATAAATTCAAGTAATGTTAACATAAACAAATAAAAGTAATGTAAATATGAAATAAGAGGAGAATTAGAGTTTCATAGTAATATGACCAAATTAAACTGAAACATTTGTAGAAATAATCCAAATTTCATGGAATAGTTGTATTATCTTATACTAAAGAGATGGAGTGTAAAATCCTTAATTCGCAAATCAAGGATGAATCAAAAGTTTTAAGAAAACAGTAAAAACCATTGAAAATAAATTTATAAGGAAATTAAAATGAAAATTTAATTAAATAAAGCTCAACTTGTGTAATGCACTGACGTGTGTTTGTTTTCCAACAAAGATAGGTTAGAGTTGCGAGGAATTACTACGTTAAATAAGCATAAATTGTAATAAATTATTATTTTAATATTGTTTAAATATGTAATAAAAATAAAAATTAAATAAATTTAATTAATGTAATATGCACCTATTAAAGTGATAAAAATGTCACATGATATGATAATTTTGTAAAAAATTAAAATAAACTATTTGAAGAAATAAGATAAATTTTTAGAAATTTTAATTCCAATGTATGAATGAGTTCAAATGTAACATTCTCTAACCACCAAAACAATTATGAAAATAAATGAATCATAAAGCCTGCAAAAAACATTTAGAAATCATATAACAATATCAAAACAAATACTTAATTAGATTGAGCTAATTGAGATGAGTCGAACAATATTTATTTGATCTCAATCTGACTTCATTTAGAATACAACAAATTACCAATTCAAAAAACATAAGTAATAAATTTTTTTTAAAATATTATGCAAACATATATATATATCTGTGTGTGTGTGTGTGTATGTGTGTGTGTGTGTGTTTATGTGTGTGTGTGTGTGTGTGTATTTATCTGTGTGTGTGTGTGTGTGTGTGTGTGTGTGTTTATATATATATTAATGTAAAATTTAGATGAGTTGAAGCAATAACGAAATCAATGCAAAGTAAATATAATGCTATAAGAGACTTAGAGTTTCATAATAATATAAAAAATTCAAATCGAAAAAGTTGAAGAAATGACAATTTTGATGCAGAAGTTGCATTCAAACTTACGATGGAGATGGACTATAACAAACTTGATCATCTAACTAATTAAAAATAAAAATACCCCAAAAAGCTTCACAAAACCTTTGAATATAAAATATTTTAAAATAGAAAAATTAATACATAATTTTATAGTGCATGTTAAAATGAGTCCAATATATTTTTTGTCTCGAATAGACCACATTTGAAAAAAATATAAATTTTCATAGTAGATAATAATAAATAATAAGAAATTTTAGTTTTTTTTTAAATAATTTAATACAATTAATTCAAAAGAATATTTGAAAAATATGAGATACATTAGAAAAGAATATTGCATTAAAAAACACAAAATTACATGTAACATCTTCAATTATAAAATCATCTATGAATGTAAATGTCCATAAACAATGTGAAAATACTAGAAATAATAAATATATATATATATACATATATACATACATATATATATATATATATATATATATACATTTAACAAGATTAAGCTTGTTAAGAAAAGTTGAATGATATTTGTTTCTTTACGATCAGACCTTTTTTGGATTTTTTTTGCTAAATAAAAAGTTAATAAGCTTAAATAAAAAAAAATTATTTTTATATTAAGTAAAATTATAATAAAGTTTAAATTAGATAAATTTTAGTAATTTAATATATCCAAATCAAGGAAATGTAAAGATCACATAAGATGAGATTTATAGTCTCACAATAATATATCCAAATTAAGGTTAAAAATTTGATGAAATGACGTAAATTTTATAAGAAAGATGTATTCAAAGGTATTAAGGAGATAAAGTCTAACATCCTATATCATGAAATCAAATATGAATTAAAATGACTCCTTAAGAAAAAACTATTAGAAAATAAAATATTTAAGAAATTTAAAATTGAATATTAAATTGGATATTGCTTGTCTAGGAACGTCCAATGATGGTTATTTTTGGCTCAATTGGACTTGGATAAGAAATACTATGAATTAAAAAATTAAATAATATTTATTTATTATTTTAAAAATGAGTAAATATATAGTAAAGTAGAAATGAGACAAAATAAAGTAACGTAATATAACAAAACAAAGTAATTTAAAGATTTATGATAGGAGAATTAGAGTTTCATAATAATATAACAAAAACAAACTAGAGAATTTAATAAAAAAGGATAAAGTATCTCAAAAATTTGCAATTCAAGAAACTAATGGGATTAAGTGTAACATACTCGAAGATCAAATAAGGTACAAATTAAAATGCCTTATAAAGCATGTGAAAACCTTTGAAAATAAAAATATTTAAAATTATTAAAATTAGTTTGTAATCAGATAGAGCATCTAAAAATATGTGCAATGACATTTGTTTCGCATTAGTTAAACATAGTTTGGAACAACTATGAATTATCAAACTAAATAGCATAAACAAATAATAAAGCATTCATTTAAAATTACTTTATATATTAAAGTCGAAATGAGATAAATTGAAGCTATGCATCATAATCAAATAAAAAAAAGATAAGGGCCAGAAGAAAATAGAATTAGAGTTACATAATAATAAAACCAAATCTAAGAAAAAATTTAAAGAAATAGAATACATTATATGGTAATGTTGCTTTTTAAAATATTAAGCAGTCCAAGGGTGACATCCTTAATTGTTAAAAGGTTAGAAATTTAATATATATAATAAAATGTGAGAAACTCTAGGAAAAAATAATTTAAATATTAAAAAAATCAATGTTTAATTAGATATAGCTCTTGATGATGAGCCCAATTGCATTTATTTAATATCAATAAGACCTTTATTATACTTTCTATGAATTATGAAGTCAACAAAGATAAATAATAATTACTTATTATTTTAATATTAAGTAAATATATTTTAAATTTAATAAGAGAAAAATTGAAGCAATATAATTAACCAAATCAAAGCCTTGTATAGATCGCATGGGAGATCATGAAAAATTACATAGCAATATAACCAAACAAAAGTGAAACTTTTGAAAAAATGAGATAAATTGTATAATATATTTGCATTCCATTTATGAGTAAGAAGATCTAGATAACATCAACAATCAGCACAAGAGGAAATAATCAAAATATCTCATAAATAATAAAAAACTCTATAAAACAAAATGTTCTAAAACATAAAATGAATATTTAATAGGATATAACTTATTAAGAGGAGTCTAATAACTTTTACTTCATTTTAATTAGAGCTCAATTAGAATTATTACAAATTATAAAAATAAAAAAAATTACATAATAATAAATCATTATTTTGGTATTAAGTAAATACTTATTAAAGTTGAAATGTGATAAACCAAATTCATGTATTATAACTAAATCAAAGCAATGTAATATTTACAATTGAAGAGATTTAGCTTTACATAAAAAATAAGTAAATTAAAGTAAAATTTTGAATAAATGAGATAAATTGTATGGGAATATGGCATTCTTTTATAATAAAGAGATTGGAAATAACATTCTTAACTACAAAATATTTCATGATTTAAAATGTCTCACAAAACATGCATAATCCCTAGAAAATAAAACATTTTGAATCATTAAAATTAATATATACTTTATAGAGCTCATCAAGATAAGTCAAAAGACATTAACTTCATCTCAAAAAAGGCTTGTTTGAGAATACAATGAATTAACCAAATAAGTATGCATAATAATAATAAATTATTACTTTCATATTAAGTGAACATATATTGAACTAAAACTAGCTAAATTGGCATAATGTAATGTAAACAAATCAAAAAATTATAAAGGTCATGTGAGACTGTATTTAAAATTATTTAATAATAGATCCAAATAAAAGAGAAAAATTTGAAGAATTGATTTTAATTATATAACAAAAGTTGCATTCCAAGATTCTGAGGACTACTTCTATAACTCACTCAATTGTCAAATCAAGTACAAATTGAAATATTTTTTAACAAATGCTAAAACACTAGAAAATAAAACTTTGAAAATTTTTTAAAAAAATAATATTTAATTTGATATAATGTGTTGAGACAAGTGCAACTAACTTCTTTTCGTCTTCATTGGACGTTGTTTGTAGTGAAAACAAGTTACGAAATTGAATATTCATCTATAAAAATATATTATTATTATAAGATTTAGAAAACATGTTAATGCTTAAATATGATAAATTGATACAACGTAATATAATAAAATAAAAGCAATATAAAGATCACATGAGAGGAGGTTAGGAGAATCATAGTAGTAATAAAATAAATGTGAAACCTTTAAAGAACTAAGATAAATTACAAAGGATATTTGAATTCTAAGATACGAAAGATGTCAAGTACAACATCCTTAATCATCATATTAGGTCAAATGAAAATTTATTGCAAAAGTATGGCTAACCTATATAGAATAAAATATTTAAATATAAAAATGGATATCTAAATGGATAAAGCTCATCGGGATGATTTCAATAATGTTTATTTCATTTCAATCAGAACTCGTTTGGAGAATTGAGAATCACCAAATTAAAGAGCATGTACAATAATAAATCATTTTTAAATATTAAGTAAATATTGATTAAATTAAAATAAAATAAATTGAAGTAATGTAATGTTAACAAATCAAAGTAATATAATTTCCTTTTGAGATACATCATAACATAACTAACTCAAAGCAACAAATTTGAATGAATGAGATAAATTTATTAAAAAAAGTTTTATTCCAAGACACTAAAGATATTATGTGGCATGTCCATATATCAATTCATACAGAATTCAATGTAACTCATAAAACTTGCCACATATTTAAATATAAAATATTCCAAAATCTAAGAAAATGAAAGGTATAGAAATAAAAAAATGAATATTTTTTTTGATATTCCCATATAGTTGATTTTGACTCCTTTTGTTTTGACTCCTTTTGTTTTGACTCATTCAATCCTTGTTTAGAATTACAAGGAATTTAAAATTAGGGAATAACTATTTTAATAAAAATTAAATATATATTATAGTTGAAATATGATAAATTAAAGAAATGTAAAATTAACAAATAAAAGTGATGTAAAAGTCACAATAAATGATATTTAGAGTTCTAAGGTAATATAACTAAAACAAAAGTAAAAAACACCAACGAGATGAGATAAATTTTAGAGGAATGTTGAACTCCAAAATAATGAGCATAAGTATAAAATCCTCAATTGTCAAATGTTGCACAAATCAAAATGTCTCCTAATAATTGCAAAAATAAAAAAACATAAATGTAATTAAAAATATAAAAATAAATTTTTCTTTTTTGCCATAAAGTTGCACTCCATGATACTAAGGAGATCATGGCTAAATGTTCAAATAGTGGGAGACGGTTTTAAGTATTCTTGAGTTCTTGTGTTTACTTCAATGTCAAGGAGTAGGTAAGTATGTTGCATGGTGTGGAAATAAACACGCAATGTGTAATGCTAAGGAATAGCCATTAAATGAATTCAAAAATGGCTATAACAATTTCATTTTAATTTCCATATCAACCTTGAGATGATGGAGAAGATGAGGAAACAAAAGATAAAGAATAAAGCCATGAAAGCTTTTTATGTGACTATGATGATTCCAACTCATGAAATAAGGGAAAGAAGTGTAAAGTTGGAAGTGATAATAAACCACATCTTTGCTCTACAAAAAAATAGAAATTATAAATTAGAATTAAATAGTTTTAAGGAAAATAGTGTAGAATGCGCTAATTTCTAATTAAATATTGCCTGTGTCATTGGAGACTATGTTGTATCAATCCTTCCACCCTTAAGAGAATCTTAAATATTACTTTGTTTGATGGTTATCACCTTTTCAATGTAATGATGAGAATATCTTTGCTCCAAGCAAATGAGACAAGCAAACAAAATCCTCTTTCAAACAAAAAAATGAAATCTTTACTAAAAGACCCTTTGGACACTAGATATTTATTTGACAAAATTCACCTATGTGGTGTATTGGAAAAAGATAAATTGACATAAACCTAATATGAACTTAGGCTTTCATTGATGACATGTTACTACACCATATTTAGACACTCACCTCTTTTCCAAATATGAAACTTATCAATTTCCACAACAATTTTTGTCTTATCACAAGAGTATTTTCTACTTTCAGTACAATGCATTATAGTCTAGGTATTGTTTATTTGGTCAATTCCCCAGACAAAGATGACGATCATATCACTTCACTATGATGTGTTGTTAGAACTATTCAATTTTACACTTCATCATTCCATGAAAAAGTAAACATTACCCATATTAGGCAAATCTACAAGCTCCTAATATAGTGTGATTACAATATTACACTCATAATGTGCAGTGAATCTACTTTTAGTCTAGCATAAGGTGAAACCAATGCTCATGGGTCATGAATCATGTTAAATTGTAGATGTGGTGCAAACTTGCACTATAATGAGAAAATGCATACGGATTTTTTATGATAAAATCATCACATAATTGTAAGAGGATAATAGAACAAAATTTTTGCCAATGTTATACTTAGCAATATTTGATTGAAACATCAAGAGGAATAGAAAAAGGCTTTTATACTAAATAGATTTTGAAAATCCTTCAAAAGTAAGGAACCATTGTTAGATTAAAAAATCTTTCACATGAAACAATCTTTTTCCTCAATTGACACAGATGTTGTCTTGGTGAAACATTTGCTTTGTTGATTTGAATAGAGTTTAACTTTTTTATTGCAATCAATTTTTCAACGTATCTAAGGAATTATAAGAAATAACTTATAAATATAATGTCGTATGGTTTTATTGAAATTCATTTAATTTATTATTTCCAATCTATATTGATTAGTTTAGAAATTACGCTAATAATGATATCAAAGATTATGAAGGTATTGCTACACAATATGTAAGTTTGAAGGAGAGGGTGATTTGAAATTTTGGGAACTACAGTGATGGTTAATTGGCAACTTTGAATTTTTAGTGAAAGATAAAACAAGACAACTATAGACATTTGGAATAGGACTAGTATGATTTTCAAACCATCCATTTCCTTCACTTAATGTTCTCAAGCCTCTTGGCTTGAAAAATAAGTATGGCGAGTCTTAAGTGTAGCACTAGCCACAATAAATTTTTTTCCAAGAGTAATTAGTTCGGTTATGGATCCATCACAAGTTAAAGTTTTGAAAATGAAATACTTTAGAGAAGAGATGGACATCATATTTGAACGGTTTGAAATTTGCAAAAAGGACTCTCCCTTTAAACACTTATTGACAAGTTACTTCTCTCATGAGGAACATTGTAGTTTCAATTGCATTCATGAGATTAAGGAAAATTTGTTTTCTTTCAATTGCATTCATGGTGGGATGCATTAACAATTGGGACATTCTTGTATGATTAAACAGAGAGGAAGATTACTTGTAATGTTTGCATCATAAAGCTGGAAACACCATAAATTATTTTGTGACCTTCTCTATTACTAGCATAGATCTTATTTGAAGATTGATTGATAAATTTCTTCTATAATGTAAGATTATTCCCAATGTCTTTTGTAACTAAAACTCCCTTAAAAGTTAATGCCGCAATGAGAAATGCCTAGATCTAGATTTGGCAAATGACTTATCAAGTCAAATTATGATAAAAAAACAGATGGATTATTGCATTAAAGCAAATATGATAATCTATCAAATCACACTAAAGGCTATTGCAATTAAGGCCACAATATACAATAATTCAAGTAAATCAAATTTCCCTAAAATCGACAAGCTATGACAGATCTTTCCAAAGATTGAAGTACATTAGGGGAATTGAATTCAACTAAATCAGTTTTTGTGAATATGATAGCAAAATAGACCAAAATGATACAACACTTGGACAAAGCTTATAATTGAAATGAATCATATAAAAGCAGCTATAGAATGTTTGCTATAGTGTTCAACCCTAGTCAAGAACAAGTAAAAGCTTCATTTCATGGGGAAATAGCAAAACGAGATTCTTAATATCCTATGAATTATTAAAACTTTGACATAGGGGCAAATATAATCTTCAACTAGATAATAGATGATTACATCATTCTTAAAAACGTTTAAGGGAAAATTGTACAATTCACTTCACTTTCTAATTTGGATGCTTCATTTGAACAAGATAAGCAAGAATACACTTTTCTTCACTTAAAGAATTTAGTGATGAGATTAAGGATAAAGATAAGAATTTAAGGATAACTCAATGTTAAGAGGAAGAGTTTATCCTAGTTCTTAGTAAATATTTAGAGAAAAATTTGAAAAACTCACATGAGAAGCTTGTTAGCAATGAAGAATCTTAAAAACTCCTAAGACATTCAAATTGATGAAAAATGATTTACAATATATAACATTCTCATTTTGAATATCATGGGAGCATTAAATAAAAGATTTATTAGCAAGATAAACTAGTTATTTAAAACAAAAAATTATTATGGTTTCACTAATGGAACTAGTAGAACATTGAAATAAAAAGCCCTAGTTGATAGAGAGGTTGCACTTTCACCACTATGTACCAAATGTCTCAAACAAGACTTAGTTACAATATAAGAATGAATTGGATTGCCAAATTTTAGAGAAAAAGGAGAACTTAATTCATTTTCTTATAAAAAAAACATGATGGAATACACCATTTGATTGCACATTCATTTGCACTAATCGCCCACACTCTCAATGAAGGACATTAGAAAGAATCTAAATAACACTGTTAAGGGTACAAATAGGCTATGGACTATATGAGGTACTTTATTGGAATTTCTCCTCTTGATAAACACAAAAGACACTCCTTACCAAAGTTAGAGGCAATGTATAAACTCATAGATTGTATTAATTAGTGTAGTTGAAAAGAATTCCATTTCATATAGCCCTAATTCACATGGGCTAGTGAAAGGAATGATAAGTTATTTTGGAGCAGGCTTAATAAAATGTTGGTGAATCAAGCTTGGTTTGAACTAATTCCCACAATGATATTGCACAACCATGTAAAACAAGTTCTAATCACACCCAAATGCATATTCATTTTATAAAATAATCTACTACAAGCACAAAGCAATTGAGACTTCAAAACGTGTGGCTAAAGTGCTAAACATTTTTTTCATATAGTGGAACGATATTGGATAGTGCTAGTTGAATAATTAGATATGAAGTCACATGCAATAAAATTAAAAATATTAATGGATTAAATTCTTTAGTTGGATAAAGAAACTTTGGTCATCAAATTTGCTATCCAATGTATGTGATTCTTAATGTAATATGCCATTCATATGGTTTCAAAATTTCAATGATAAGGTTAGATTTATAAAAAATGTGTTTTATCAAAGTTGTATAGTTTCATAATCGTTGATTTATGTCTTGATGAGGGCTGAAAGCTTTGTTGATGGCTCATTTTTGAATATTGAACATGACAATGTCAAGAAAATGTATAGTACCAATTTGAAACAACAATTAAGAGGCAGGTGTGAACGAACTATTAAGAAAGAATTTTATGTATGACATAGTTATCATATTAGTAGAAACTAGCATAAGCATTAAATCCATCTATGTACGATAGTAATTTGTCTTCATACAATATGACTGCAACAATACATATAAGGATAATTGTTAATTGAAGTAGTAAACAATTATAAAGGAAAGTGGCTGTGTCAGTACATCAATAGGAGATATAATTACAATAATTGAACAAGTATGATCAACTAATACATGCATCACATAAGAGAATCATCAAGTTATTTGTGGGAATGTAGTGTAGCTTTCAAATTGATGAAGAGTGTTATATTTCAAAATGTCATGCTAATATTATATGTTGTAACTGTCAAATTTATAATAACATGAGATATATGAAATATCCTTTTACCCATACATGCTAGTACTCTAAGATTGATAAAGGGAATGAAGTGTATGCATTATCTTACAATAATTTACATGTTGTATCTCTCCTTTAAAGTAGAAAAAATTAGATATTAGGAAGCATCAATATGATCCCCATGCTTTTCAAATACTTTCTTTTCTTAGGTTTTTGCATAGTTTGTGAGACATTCAAATTGCAAATAATTTGGTGATCAAGGATATTACATTTGATTACTTTAGCATTTTGGAATGCAGTTTTGTACACAATTTACCCTATTTCTTTAAAGTTTTTTGCTTTCATTTTGTTGCATTAATATGTAACTCTAACGCTCTCACATCCCCTTTATGTCACATTTGTATGATTATATTATGTTTCTCCATTTTATCTCATTTCAACTTTAATATATGTTTAATTTTTTAAGAAAATAATAATTTAATCTTATTTATGCACATTAATAAATCACAAAAATTGTGAAACTATTCTTATTTAGATGAAACAAATATCCCTAGAAAATTTTTTGCAAGCTCTACACAATTAAATTAATATTTTAACACGTTCAATATTTTTTCAAATATTTATCTTTAGTTTAGTTATATTACTATGAAAGTCATGTTGTTCTCTTATGTGACTCAAACATCCCTTTTATTTGGTTACATTACATTACTTCAATTTAATTAATTTCTATATCACTATATACTTATTTAAATTAAAATAATAATTTATTATCATTTGTACTTACTTTATTTGGCAACTCACAGTAATTGTAATTGTGGTTTAATCGAGACAAATATAACTTTGTTCAATTAGTCTAGATGAACACTACCTAATTAAATATTTATTTTATATTTTTATAATATTTTATTTTCTATTGATTTCGTACATTTTATGTGACATTTAGTGTTGTACCATATTTGATGCATGAGGATGTTATGCTTGATCTCTTTTATATCTTGGAATGTAACTTTCTTATAGAACATATATCAACTCCTTAAATTTTTACCGTAAACTTTATTTTATTATTTTTAAACCATAATGCTTCCTTTATGTAACCTTTACATGCGTTTGAGTTGGTTATATTACATCGCATCAATTTATCCAATTTTGGCTTAAACAACTTCTTTCTTAATATAAAATAGTAACTTTTTATTATTTATGCTTATTCATTTTAGTATTTTTTTATCATTCCATATGAGGTTCACTCATGGTGAAATAGTTGTCATTGTAAATTTTGTACTATTTTGATTCTTACATGATTTAACATCAATAATATTATACTCTATCTCATTAACAACTTGGAATAAAAATTTCTCTAGCAATTTATCTTATTTTTCTATGGAAACCACTCGTCACTCCATGAAGGGCAAGAGTTTGAATGGCAAGGAGGCACTACAAAAATTTCACTACAACACGAGCAAAAACCCCCCACAAAGAGCAAAGAGTGGCACTTTGAACATGCAAAATGAAAAGTTGTTGTGGTGGGCTTCACCTTATACAAGAACCAACAACCCACAGCATTAAAAATACTAAAACATCCAAAAACATTTTGAGCCCCACCCACCACAAGCACAATATATCATAGGGTTGTGAGTTAGCTGGCTTCAGCACTTCCACTTAGTCCATTTCTATGTGAATAAATTGTTTTACTGCACCCAACTATAGGATCATGTAACTATGGTCGTAGACCAACATGCACAAACCTTAATGCATGTTGTACAATCCATCTCTCACTTCATCGTAAGCAATACTGTACTGTACTATGCCCTTTATGAATTGCATATTGCGAAATTTCATGAACAAAAAAGGCAATTCTACTAATAAGGCATTAAAATATCGATGCATCAGTGGCCTGCAATGCAAAAAATCTACAAAATAGTTACACTTTAGCTCCCTAACAAGCTACATACAAAGGGTCAAATAAGGAAATGGGTATGTTGCCATAGTGAGTGAGCTTAGAGCTATGACAAACCCAATTATCTATTCTTTGTGCACAATGGGACATAACCAACCATGCACAAAATGTTGTACATATTGCACCATCCAACCTCTACTTCACCTAGTATGCATGGTGCTACATCTCACCCTTTGTGTAATGCATATTGCACCAATTCAAGAAAGAAGGATAATAATTTAATAGGGCGACACATTATACATCCACCAACAACCCACAACACCAAAAATCTAAAAAAGTAACACTTTGTGGGTCCTACCACCCGTACGCACAACATTTTTAGCCATGTGCATGCTTTTTGGACTGTCACACGTTGCTAAGGATGAAGCCCATGATCCACATACCATAGCACATATTTCACAATCCAACTTGCACATCACCATGGGTCATACTATGCTGCTTATTATGATAGTTTTGTCAAGTAAGAAGTCAAGAATACTAACAAGGCGGCACCTTATAATTGTGTTAGTAACCTGAAGGCCAAAATGCCAAAAAATAGTTAAACAATACTGGCCAACTGGTAGCAAGCAAAAGATGTCATAGGCAACACATGGACTTTTTGTCTCATGCACGAACAATGGAAAACTATGTGTGGTTAAGGATAAAGCCTAGCATGCACAAACCCTAGCACTTATCACACCATCAACCTCTACCTCTCCACTGGCCACACCACACTGCATATACGCCACGTTGATATTTGTAATGAAAATTCTGTCAATGAGGATGCTCAGACTCCAAGCAGATCATCACCTTATCGAATAACCAATGACCCACAATGCCAATAATCACTAATGGAGGTACACTTTGTGGGCCAGAATAGACAAACATATTGAACATTGGAGGAAGAGAGCGCACTGATAGCCACATGCGTGAAAGTGCACCACTACTGTTGCAACTTACCAAGTGCTCTATTGTGCATGAAGCATCATTAGTGCAAAGCTAAGGCTACAACAAGGCTTAGTTACACAAACCCAAGTGCATATTGCATCACAAAACTGCCTTTTTTGTAGGCCACACTATGTCTTACATTGCCTCTTATGGTTTGCTTATCATGACAATTTTATCAAAGAAGAAGACACATCTCGTACTAGAGCATCACCTTATCCAAGCAATAGCAACTCATAGTGTTAAAAATTAAAAAAAAAGGTTACCAATTCTTGAAGCTACAGACATAGCCCAGTTTGCACAAACCTTAGCTTTTATTGCACCATCAAACTTCCACTTTGTCGTAGGTTGCCCCAGACCACTAATTGCCCATTTTGGATTGCATATTTTAACAATTTAGTTAAGGAAGAAAGCAAATCTCTCAATAAGAAATCACCTTATCTATGCGTTAACAGCCCATAGTGCTAAAAATCTAAGAACATTTACACTTTTTGTGCCACACTAGCCTCACGTAGGATGTTGCAGACCACATGAGGACTGGCCTCATAGGTGAGCACTTTGGACTATCACTCGTGATGAGGGATGAAGTTCACCATACACAAACCCAGTGCATATTGTACCATCAAACTTACAATTTTATCATTGGCCACATTCCATCACACATTTCTGGATTGCATATTTCAACAGTTCCATCAAGGAGGAAGGCATGTCTCTCAATAGGTCATCACCTTATCTATGCACCAACTATTTATAGTGTTAAAAATCCCATAAAAAGTTACAATTTGTGTGCCTCATCAACAATGAGCATAGGATGTTGTAGACCGCATATGGCTTGGCTACGAAGCCCAGCATGGACAAACCATGCCACATATTGCACCATCCATCTTTTTCTTCGTCATGGGCTGCACTATGTAGCATGTTGCTTTTTGTGGATTACATGTTGCAAAAATGTGGTTGAGGAGGAAGGAAAATCTTTCAATAAGGTAACACCTTATTTTTGTGTCAGTAATCCAAAGCGTTAAAAATCTCAAAGGAAGAAACACTTTGTGGGCCTCAATAGTTTCACACATTTAATAAAAATTGAGGGCACATATTGGCTGTCACTCATGCAAACAGTGCATTACTAGTCTACAACATGCCCAGTGTTCTATATCACGTGCAACTCTAGCAAAGCAAAGTTTGTGCGGTAACCCTACATGGAAATACCTTAGTGCATACTACACAATGCAACTACTACTTCACCATGGACCACACCACACCATTCATTAACCCTACAATGTTACATATGGTAACAATTACGTCAACGAAGAAGGCAAATTTTTTAGTTGGGCTTTACATCATCCAAGAAATAGAAAATCGCAATGCTAAAAAAGTAAGAAAAAGAAAATTACACTAAGTAGTACCCACCAACCACAAGGAAATGATGCAACTAGATGTGCACAGACTCTCTACTAGGTGCACAAACTATGCTATAGTGCCCAAAGTTCTCTATAGTGCATTACTAAGTGCTATACAAACACTAATGTATATTATGCCATCCAACTTTCACTTTGTCATAAGCCACATTGTGTCACATATTTCCTATTACAAAATGAACTATTTTGGTAGTTTCATGGAGGAAAGGAAATCTCCTAAATGTAAATCACCATATCCATGTGCCAGCTACCTGTAGTACTAAAAATCCCAAAAAAAGTTCCCCTTTGTAAGCCAAATAAGTCACTCACAAACCATGCAGAAGGGTGTGCATGAATTAAGATTATGTACACTAACACAGTGTTGCAACATGCTTGGTGCTCTACCAAGCTTGTAGCTATATAAAACATAACTTGGGCCATAGCTAAGAATAAACAAACCCCAGTACATATTGCTTCATTCAAATTCTTCATTATTGTTGGCCATATTATACTAATCATTGCCCCTTGTAGATTACATTTTGTGAGCAATCAGTAAAGAAGAATGCATGTCTCTAAATAGAGCATCACTTTATTTGTACTCTAGCAAACCATACTACTAAAAATCCCAAAACAAGTTACTCTATAGAACCCCATAGGCCATGCAGAAGATGTCATAAACCATGCACAGGCTGGCATTAACACTTGGGAACAGTAGAAAGCCACATGTCACTAGAGAAGAAGCACAACATCCATGAACCCTAGCTTATATTGCTCCATACAACTTTTGCTTTGCTATGGGTTGCACCACAGGACATAATGCCTTATGTGGATAAAAAATTTTGATAATTTCAGCAATAAGGAAGGCATTTATCCTGATAAGGAATCACCATATCCATGTCTCTTAAGCCCACAACACTAAAATCCTCTTAAAAGTAAAACTTTTTTGGATGCACTATTCATAAGCACAGGATGCTATCAATCGGGTGTGTGACTGCCTAGTACAAGTGCAAACATTATTCTATTGTGCAAAGATAGGGATGAAACCCAACATGAACAAACCCAAGAGCACATTTGCCATCACACATCTACTTTTTCTTAGGCCATACAATAAAGAACAATCCTCATTATAGATTACATATAGTAGTAATTCCATCAAGGAGGATGGCAAGTATCCCAATAAGGTATCATCTTTTCCATCTGCCAATAACCCAAAGTACTAAAAATCCTAAAAGAATTTACACTTTGTCAACTTAATAGCCACGTGCATTGGTTGCAATAATAAGCATGCAAACTAGCTACCACACATGTAAATTTGCCAGCAAATGTGTGAACAGTGTAGAGTTTGTGCTGTAATGCACCCAGTGCCCTTCTGTGCATGCAACTACAACAGCAAGAAGCCAATCCCATAGTAAATCTTGCACAAACATTAACGTAGATTGCTCCTTCCAATAGATGCGTTGTTGTGAGCCACACCATGCGAAAAATTTCTTCTTGTAAAATACATATTATCATAATTCTATCAACAATGAAGCAAAGCCTCCCTATGTGGCTCCACCTTATCCTAGCTATGGGCAACAAGTATGTCTCAAAATATGAAAGAAGTTACACATTGCGAGCCCCTGTAGCACTATGCATTGGATGTCACTAGAAGCATGAACAATGGCTATTGAATGTATACAGAACGCTGTAGTGTATGCTATTTTTTGCATGTGGGTAAGTGTGTAGCCAAGAAAGCACAAACCCCGGAGTATATTACACCATCAAATTTTGGCTTCATCGCAAGCTACATATTGCCCCTCCAAACCACATATTGCAAACATTCCATGAATGATGAAGGTAAGTATCCTAATAGCTCAACTCCACATCCATGCCCAAGAAAACAAAAGCAATTAATAAGGTAAATAGTTGACACTTTTTGCTACCATTATAAGTAGCATTTTAATAATCATTGCAAGCAAGTGGGAAAAAGTTTTGAAACCTTTCGAGGAATCTTTTGGGATGAATCTATTGTGGCATAGGATTGAGTCTTATTGGGTTGTGAAGATTTGTAAACAGGAAAAGGCGTTATAAATCCACATTACACTATCCAACTTCAACTATTAACAATGTGAGGCATTTCAACCTTGCACATTGGCAAGCCTCCAAGGTGTGCCCACAAGCTCAGTGCTCTTCGATAAGGAGTGACAAGTAGCATTATACCTATGTAGGCATGCCATTGGCTTAAATCTTTGGCCACAATTTTCTTTCAAAAAATGTCTGGTTCATAGGATTCTATAATTCAAAACATGTATCATGTTTCATTATTTTCTTCATCAATGAAAAATACATGATATCCTTCATCAAGAATCATTTATGTCTGATTACAAAACCCTAATAGACCTGGTGACACAAAACAAACTTATTGCTAGCATAACATTTGCTCTCCCTTGGTGCATGACCATGCCCATAGGTTGTCATTAATCTCTCATAGCTTCCAGCTATATATGGTGGGGAATATGCACACGATAGAAGAGTGAGACATCAAACATCCTTCACTCCCCCTATACATTGAATATATCACATTATCATTCATTGCTCTCATTCATGATCCTTTCACAAGTTCACATATGAGAACTTTGTTATGACTTCTTCTTTTTGAAAGGAAAAGGTTCAATAGACTTGTCATCAAGTTGCATGTGACAAGCCAGCCACATCATAGCAATTCAAACACTTCACTAGACCATTTAATTGATCGAAGTGATTGATTATGTGTATAAAAGGTAGGCACATTATCAATGTGTGTTGATGAATGACACTTTTAAGGAATTCCTCTTTAAGGGCTGACGATTACAGTGATATATCCCCATCACTTTGAAAGTTTCATAAGATTACCCAAATCTTTTAACCAATGCAATCGAGTCATTAAATACATTAGTATAGTGCACGTGCGGCCACGAATATCTAAGTGCTTCATTCACTTGTTATTGCCTCAAACGTCTATACACTATGTGGCCCTTAGTTAGTTTAAAAAATTGGCCACAGTGCTTGCACCAACATAGCTAGTTAGTAAGCTAATTTTTTGTTCATTAGTGGAATTAACCAGGCAAATCACTCAAACAACTAAGAATAACCATGTAACACCTCACATATAATCGAGAAGGTGATCTTAATCTATCAGTCCATCTTATGTCTGCACTGGTAAGCTTTCTTGTATTGAGTCAAATTAAGCTATAGGCTCCACTCCTGGTGGTGCTCTTCTAACAATTCCTTTAAGCATGAAAAAATTCTTTCTTTGGTTGGAGTTGTCATCCCACTAGTGGGCATGTTTGCCAACCTTGATGCTTCATTATTTCTAGAGAAATCCTAAATAGATCTAACCACATTCCTCTCAATACCTTTTGAGGGGTAGTGATCAATGGTGGGCACAAAATCTCAAAAGACTGAAAACAATAAGGGTATCTCCAAGCAATAATGCTAAACAAGGATGGCCAATGAAGATGTGTAGAACCAATTCAACAATAATGTTATGACAATTCAAGATTATGGGATTTTTCATGTTGTCTAAGTGCTATCAATCAGTCATGTAGCTTTAGGAAGTGCAAGGAACATTGCTCTGAAACAAATAGAAGCATCCTAGTTAAATGATGCCTGTTGTGATGATAATTTTTTTAGGATGCTGAGGACGAACTTTAGGGATGAAGGTAGCATTAACTAAGAAATTGTGAATGGTAAAAATGTACTGGGAAGGATGTGAAAGAAACAAACTAATAGATGGTAAATAAAAGTTTAATGGCTTTATGAAGTTATCACTACCTCAAAGAATAATTTGCATGTCTTAATGGAACTTCATTAACTAATTTATGCAGGTGCATGCAAAGTGTTTATGAGAATATTAAAATGACAATGAAGGAGAATTCTTTGAATGCAAATCATAATAGCAAATAGCCAATTATGGTGACCTTGAAGGAGGCTGTTTTAAGAGGGAGAATGAATAATGTAATAATATTTCCATAGAAGGTGCGTTTGATAATTACAAAGATAAACCAGCAAATTTAGATGTGGAGATGCTAGAACTGGGAGATAGCTCTTTCATAATTAATGATGAAATATCGCTTTCAAATGAGGCTTGTGATCAAAAGCTCATTATCAATAGAATGGTCATGATGGTATAGTGTATGGTGGTCATTCGTAATTTCGATAGATTACTAGAATACTCCATCATAGATAGGGTCATTTCAAAAGTTTTTTGATTCTAAATTTTTCTTATTTTGTTCTTTTTTGTAGTTTGAGCCAACTATGGATAGAGATTCTATGTTGTTTGAAGGACTTTCATAGGTAGTAGGCTTTGGTGTCTCTTCATACATTATGTTGCAAATTTTAAAAAAGTTGATAAAAATCTCTTGTAATCTTAGTCCATCCACTACAGTTGCATTCCCTGGAGCTTTGGCAATGGAGAATGAATATAGGGACGATTATGAAAATTGAAACAAATAATCAGAGGGGATTCTCTTGAGCAACTTTCAAAATAAGAAAAAACATAATGGTTGTATTCTCGAATAATAAATTGATAGAGTATGGAGAGTGTCTTATTATACCTTAGAATTTTTTAGGAAATTTAGATGGTTATGTTGTTACAGGGCTCACTTGAAAATTATTTTTTATTATTTTTTCATTGCTTTACCTTGTCATCAATTCAAGGTATCTTGACTGGTGTTGATTAGGGCAGAGAAGGTATTTATATTGCTGTAAAGCAGTTGATCACGTGAACTTTGCCTGGTATAGAATCTAGTGGTATTCAGCTACCTGTATGGTGTTGATCTTAATGGATAAGGTTTAAGCTTTGCTTGAGCATGCCTATATCTTTGAGGTGGGGAGAAGTAACATTTATTTTTATTTTGATATGGCGATTGACAAGTATGTAAATCTCTTATAGTGTTTATAGTAGAGAATGGATTGAAAATGGAAATAAAGAGGATGTACAATTCTTGTAGATGTATTCTATGTAGGATCCATAGAGATACTAGAAGTAGTGGAGGATTTAAAACTATGTGTTCATTTGATTTACTAAAGACTGATCAACTAGCTTATTTGCATGCTTTTATGCAAAATGATGCATTCAATTCAAGTATGTCAATAGCTTTATCACACCTAGGGAGCTATAAAGAATTTGCCATTAGGAGATTTATAATGCATCTAAGGAGCTTGTGTCTATTGTTTGACTACTTCATGGGCTAAATGGGAGAATTGGTGTGCTAGTTTTTAGGAACCCCTTTATTTGATGGATGTGGAAGAATTCTATTAGAATACTTATGAGGGTAAAATCCTCTTCATTAGCATAGATGTGTTTTCAAATAATTGGTAAGAGATACGTATTTATTTCCTGGCTACAATTTTGATTAGGTTGGAGATATATGGACCATTAACTTTGGAAGCTTAAGTTGGCAAAGTAGGCAATTTCAAATAGTGCAACGAATGACATAAAGTGTTTTAGTCCCTTGTGTTGTTATGGTTGTGTGGTGCTCCTAAAATGCATATTTGCCATGGTAAGGAGTATTGTAGTGGTATGTGGTTCACCTAGGGCCAAGTTTTTCATCTAAAATATGGTTGTAATAATAGTGTAGTATATTCAAAGAATTAGAGTTAGAAACTCCCATAACTACTTGCAACATTTGATAAGGGAAAATAAGGCCTTCATAGTTGCTTTGTTAGAAACTTAGGTGGAGAACTTTAATAAGTGTGAGGTAGAAAAGATTTTGGGTAAGAATTAGAACCACTCCTTCGAAACTTTAATAGAGTTATCAGGCACTAGAGGAACACTCATTATTTTTAAAAATCAACTACTTCTATGTACATAAGCATATATGTATATATATATATATGTATGTATGTAATCCTCAAAATGATAATAGAGAAGTAGTAGCTTTCTCAATATAGATTAAAGGCATTATCATGTTGTTATATTGTAATAAGTAGTGTAGCTTTGGGCTAAGAAGACCCTCCCCCACCTTTCTAGCCTTTGTGAACTATCAATAGTGAGAGAGTGGTAGTTCTTATAGCTCAAATAAATTTTAATGAGATAGAAAATGCAATATTATTTATCAAAAGAAATAAAGCCCCTAGTCTGGTTGGCATCTTTGCTTACTTTGTGCTTGGTTATTTGGACATTACATTGGTTGATGTGATCGTAGCTATCTAAAAATTCATTCATATCTCTGAGGTTTAAAGTTTTTCCAAACTTAAGCAATTATGACCTTTCTAATGTGATCTACAAAGTTGTGACAAACTTTTTAGTCATTAAATTGAAGATAGTGCTTCTTAATAGTATAGATAGGGAGTAAGTATCTTTTGTACTTAGTTGTGCTATATTAGATAATATATTTTTTTGCATAGGAAATGGCTTCCTACATGAACTTATCTTCTACCAAAGAAGGTTTTGTGGCATTATAGACATGGACAAGACTTATGATAACATCAACTAGAAATTTGGCTTGGATATGCTTAAGGATTTGTGGTTCTTGAATCTTTGGTGTAATTAGATTGAGGTCAACACTAAGATTTAGGATTATATTTAATTGTCCACCATTAGTGGATTGAAGCTTCTTGGGGTCTTAGATAGGGTTGTCCACTTTTGTTAAATCTTTTTACCATTATATATGATGTGTCACTTGGCTTATTCAAAACAAAATGAAGAAAGGAGCCCCAATTGGGATTAAGATTAACTATTCCTCCCCATGATTACATATCTTCTATATGGTTATGACATCAATGTGTGCACCAACAACTTTTGTTATAATGAGGACTATTTAGGACATTATTAAGTAGTATAAGAAACACTCTTATTATGTGGTAAATCATAAGAAATCTGAAGTATTATTTATCAAAGGGATGGAATGAAAATGAAGGAAGATGATAGTAGGAAGCTTGCATATGAGTCAAGCTATTTAATTGAAATTTCTAAGGATACCTATTATAACAACAAAATCTTCAGGAAAAAAACTTTATATTGATTATTAATTGACTCGAAAAGTTTGTGTCAAGGTAGATTTTCATGTCATAATAAATGTTAGGGCTTACTATCGTGATCAACTTAGTGTTAGCTACAATTAATACATTTTACTTATCCCACTACTTAATTCTAAGAAACACTATTGCTAAGTCAGAGAAATTGATGTGATGATATTTGTGAAGCAATTCAAATGTTAACAGCACACTACATTTTGTGCACTAGGAATTGATAACTCTTCCTAGTGAATGTGATTATTTGGAGTCTGTAGTTTGCCAACATGGCAGGTAGTATTGATAGTAATGCATTGTAAGTAGGTTATGGTTTGGGAAGATGGCTTATGTTTTCATGCATTACTTTTTATCAGATTACTAGCTTGGCATCCTTCCTATTGCTTTGTATCCTACCTATATCAACATGGAAGTGGATCGTATAGCACATGTTGTAAAGTTAGTGAAGGAACACAATGTGTGGAACCATGATAAGATACAAAATTTGTTCTTTCCTTCATTGGTATTTTAGATTATGCATTCCCTTTGGGCCATACTAAACGAAAGAGATGTGTTGTACTTCAAACAATGTGAGGTCAATGTGTTGGAATCAAAATTCATTTATAGTAGCAAATATATAAGCCAAAATGTAATAAGAGAGGAGGCTATGTGGGTTCAAAAATCACAGTTACAACCTCAGGATAGTGTCTTCATATGGAGATTTGTCTTCAATATGCTTCCCACTTACTCTTGGTAATGTGAAAGATGGATTGACATGTTGTTGCTCTATCCATGGGGCTACAAAGTGATAGAAGATGTGCAACATATCTTGTAGCAATACCATACAATGAAGGAATTTTGATTCAATAACTACACAAACGATAATCCCATGCTCGATAGAGTAAACAATAAGGATTTTAAATCTTTAAATAAGCCTCTTAACTTGATCTTAGTGAATATATCGGACACAACTACATCTTCCAGAATTACATTTGGTACTTTAGCATTATATCGCCTTTGTATTAATAGAACTTTGTAACTACACAGAGACAAGGTGCCCAACTTAGTTGCACTCCAATGAATTATTCAATTTGCTAGTACTATTTGTTCCATTTCTTGAATCTTGTCTTGTGAGAGTTCGGTGGACTTTTGGGGCTATTTTTTTACCTCTTATTAGACTGCTCCAATGGGTTGGGTTACGCTCAATTGTGACATAGTGGTGTAAGATAATTTAAATGTTTGAACTGGTATTGTTATTTAGAATGACATGGATAAGCCATTATTACTAGTAGAACTTGGATTTTAGGTTAAAGTTTTTCCATGGAGACCACTACTGTTATTGAAGCAATGAAGCTCCTTTGAATTACTTTTTAATATCTACATAGTGGAGGTAAAATAAGACTTTATAATAGCTATTGTTGAAGTGAACTAGTTGCTTGTTTACAACACTTAGAAGTACCCATCATAATGCTATTACATATGTGTAAAGTATACAATCCTTCACACTATCCCACTTAAAGCGTTACTACAACTATGTAGCTAATTGGGTAGTGCATCATGCTTTTTCATATGATTTTGTTTGGGATTAAGGAATTCCCCTTATCTTAATAGTTTGTATTTTTAGTAATTTTATGTATTAGACTCATTGAGGAGTGTATGGTGTAGGATTCAACCATTTCGTTTTCAAGAACCCAAAGATTTCTTCTGGAAGATTTGTATAGATGTGATAGACAAAGTTATATGAATGTGACAAACATGTGTAATTGAGAGAGTCATACCTATAGAATGTGACATATGGTGGGTTTATTAATGGCATTGGTGAGTTAGAGCTAAAGAGGCAATAGCAAATAGTGTTTGGTATCCATTCTTTAGATTTCATCCATCAACATCATCAATGAAATTGGAGTTACTGAGCATCTAAATATGCATTGAGTTGTGATGAACCTATTGAGAGCTAAATATAAAAGTTAGTCAAGAAAACAAAAAATAATTTGTTGTAAGTGTCCCCATAACAAGAAAAAAAATTTGATGGTCTACATTTAACTAAAGAAAACTTAAAGCTAAATAGTCCTACTACGATCTTCCTAGATTCTAAAATTGCCCTCACAATCAGAGTCTGTTGATAAAATGTGAACTTTAGCATTCTATAGGAAACATGGTAGTTCATTCTAGGGAATTGTCACAATTAGGTGGTCATGGTGGGAATGCTTTAGAAAAGGATGAAGTGGCAACACTGCACATAATATTTTAAGAAAAAGAAAAATTAAATCCATATGATAGTGAAAGGGATTTGGTTGTGGTTACTAAAAATTGTATTGCTTCACAAGCATAGACTCCTTATCTAAATGGTGTAATTGGGAGTCTTTCTGTGTCTAAACACATGGTGTTTGTGTAAATGTTGTAGTGACAATGAAAGATAATTATGAAAATGATAAACATGAGCTATATCACCCAGTTCAGGTCACCCTCAACAAGGTGCTTATTGATGTAAGGAAAGGTAGCGATAATCTATTGCTGATGAGGGGTCCCCTTATTAACTTCTTTGAGAGACCAATTAATTTGGATATTAAGATGCTGGCTCCTTAGGACACTTTTTTGTTATGCTGCATTGGTGTTGGCCATAGTGTGTCTATAGTTCATAGAATTTTGCTTCATTTAAGAACATTCTTGCGACTTATTTTACAAGTTGTTGATCCAGTGAGGCTCAAGCATGGGATGATTGTTTGCATATTGGTTATGGTTAAAATTAGCTTTGCAAATTTCTACTTAGTTATTAGTAGGAGCTCAATTCTGATTAGCAGGAGGAAGAAAGTGCAATTTTTTAGTCTGTATTTTTCTGAGGTCAGGTCAGAAATTTTATGTTGCGATTGACTTTATGAAAAATCTCTAACATGTCCAAGGAGTCTTAGATTATTAGTTCCTGAGGACAAGATTAATCATGAAAGAAGGTTTTATGTATTAATCAATTAAAACTAGAGAAAATTGGAAATAATATTCTACACTCTTGGAGAAGAAGCTTTATATGCAAGCCAGTATGAATTTTTCCAAACTAATATAAAGGGTATTGATGAAGATTTGTGGTTGGGATACTGTTTAGAGAATGATGAAGTTGCTACTGAGAAGATGTCGCTTTATGAGTGTATTTGCTACAAGGTGCACAAATAAAGTTACTTTTGCTTCTATTTTATCAACTTTTACTGTTGGGGGCTTCAATTTAGTTTTCTATTCATCAATGGCTTAGGACTACAACTTTGGAGGCCAGAGATTAATCTTCACATTGGTGTGTGTCATAGCATGCAAAGTTGCAGTAAGAACTAGGGGAGAGATTAGCACAACTTATTTTCTATATGTAGAAAAGGTTTTCAAAGCGTAACTTAGTGGCTATATATCTAGACAACTGCTTACATTTGGACTCATTACTATGCAATGTTGGAAGAAAAGTTTTCTTTTAGTTACTACAAAATGGTGGGTCAATGGAATTCAACTTATGCTTCTAGGTTGGTTTTTGAATTCTTGGTAATAAGATACAAGAATTAGGCCAGCTAGGATATATAAGAATTGTGGTTGCACATAACCAATTCAAAAGCTATGGTTTCATTAAAGATAAAGGGAAGATTGGTCACTCCAGCATGCTTTGTAGAGACTAATTAAATGTAAAGTAGGTCTGGGATTGGTCTTTTGGGCTATGGCTATGGATGGTTACTACAACAAATGGGTTTTCATGCACAAATTAAACGTTGTACTTGCAGGATAGGATATAGGCTATTTTTATTTTACATAAGTGCACATCTTCAATTTTGTTAGTCTTTTAGTGAATGCAAACTTTTGGAATATTGTTTGGGAAGGCAAGTTGCTTCTGAATTGCATGAGTAATTTCATTAAATAGTTGAGTTGTTGTACTTATAAAAATGCAAATTTGGAATGGATAAGATGTGTAGGAAAGTAACATTATGCTTGGAGCAATGTATTTTTGTTAATAAATCTTTGGATCTTTTGTGGAATAGAACAAAAGAGACATTAAAGCAATAAAATACCATGAGTACTTGCAATGTTTAGTAATGGAGAACAAAGTATTTATAGTTGCTTTTTTAAGAACTCATGTAGAGACCTTTAATCGATGTCAGGTTGATTAGGTTCTGGGCACAAACTAGAAATACTTTGTGCAATGTTTGACTAAGTTATCTGAGGAATTGTAGTATTATGATGGGATTTGGTTATGCTTGACATTATGGATTACTATTAGCAAGTTGTTGCTATTTAGGCTGAGATGAGATAGTAATGACATTTGGTGATGTTGTGCAGTGCATGCATAAAAAGAATATATTAAATGAAAAGCATCCTAGGACAAAATGAGAGATTTTGCTAGGCTTTCTGGATTGTTACTTGTTCTGTTGGAAATCAATGCCTTGCATAGCAAGAGCAAAAATGTGGGAAAAAAACATAACAATGAGAAAGCTCAGTATGAGTTCTCATATCTAATTCATGAATTAGATTAGAATTACTTTGATTTGTTAATATTTGCTTACTTGGTGTAACAATAAGAAGGGGAATGCTCATGCATACGAAAGATTGGTTAGACCTTTCAAGAATATTGTTGGTTTGTCAGCCTAAGTATTATTGTCACTCATCTTTCTCACATTGGCTTAGTCCACTATCCATTGCTTACAAAGTTTAGGAAATGTCCATTAGATAATACAAATAAAGAACACAATTTGAATAAATCTAGTTAACATTTACAAAATTAACTAATAGTGTATATGTAGCTTAGAAAACATTGGCTAGAGGAAATTCTATGGAAATGCTATCCACTTATTTTAGTAGTGCATTGTCAACTTCAAAAAAAAAGAGTGTGGCTAAACTTGGTAATGTCCTTAGTAAGCCTTATCAATTAGAATAAGAAATCTCAAACCTTAAACTCAAGGAATCTACAATGTCTAAAATGAGCTAGAGAATGAGCTTTTAGCATTATGTATTATTTCCTAGAATAAAGAGTTAGCCTTAAATAAAGATTGGTGGTGATAGTATGCTAATTTTAAATGGGCCACCCTTAAGGACTAGAGCATGGGTGTTTTTTTTGGCAATGACTACTACATTTAGAAGCAATTATGTCCACCAACTTAAAAAAGAAAGTAAGGAACTAGTGACCTCCCTAATTGAGACTAATGATATACTCATATAGTTTTTTAATCTAAACTACCATAGATAAGGGCAATATGAGCATCCTCTATCTTTTTGGTCTTTGATAATTATGAATAAAGATCACCAAGTAGCCACATTTGTGGCTAAAATTATTGATATAGAGATTACAAAAGTGGTGATCTTCATAAAAAGAAATAAATTACTTGGTCTGCATGGCATCTCAGCTGAGTTTGTGCATGGTTATTAAAATGTTGCATTGGTTGATATTATCACATATGTGAAGAATTCTTTAAGGATAGATTCTTGCCCAAATAATGACAAGACATATTGGTCATTCTCATTCCTACAGCTTAGGGTGTTTTTAAATCCAAACATTTTAAGTCTGTCGGCATATGTAATGTGATTTGTAACGTAGTGACAAAACTTTTAGTGGCTAGATTGAAGATCATGTTTTCTAATATAATTACAGGGGAATAAGCTGCTTTTGTAATAGGTTATGCAATATTTGACAATATGTGCTTGGCATAGAAAATAGCTACCTATATATACTTATCTACTTCCAAAGATAGTTTGATGGTGCTAAAGTTAAATATAGACTAAGGTTATGATAAGGTTAACGAGAATTTCATGTTGGACATGCTAAAGCATTCATAATTCCTTAGTGCTTGGTCTGATTTGATCTAGGCTTGCATCACTACACTAAGACTTGAGATTATTCTTAATCGATTTCTTACACTAGGAAGGAAGGGCACTATAGAGGAACAATCATGGTTAAATGGGTAACAAAGAAAAAAGTCAAAGAGAGGCCCATCCTATTTCTAATTAAAAATTGTAGTACATCAAGTAATAAGGATATGGAGCAAGGCCATTCCAATTTTGAACATACTGAGCTATAGAGTTTGAAGAAACAAATGGAACTCTCACACATTTCAAGTTCGTCTATCAAAGTGGTCAAGCAAAGAGTCTAAGAGAAAGGCAAAGCATGAAAAAATGAGTTTTCTTAAGAAATTGAAAACAAAAATGAATGAAGAGAGGGGGTGCCCTCTAGCAATTTGGGAAATCAAAAAATAAAAAATAGTGGTAAGACAACAGAACACTGGATTTTGTAGAGCATTATATAGAGGCTTCACATCTTGAAGAAATTTAGAAGATGTCCATACAGTTTCGCTGTTGCAAGGAACACTTGAAAGAAACTTTGGGAATGCTCATGGCTCTACCTTCATGTGGATAATGTGTATTGTAGATGCAGTGGGTAAAGACATAGAGCTTTTTTTGTTTTGCTGTATGGATTTTTGTTGCATGGAGCTTATAAGTCATGGAAATTAGATTCATTTAAAAACTTGTTTGTGTCATATTATGCTTGTTATGGATCAAGCTATGGTGCATGATTGTTTGTGTAATGGATATGGTTAAAACAAGTTTTGTAAATTCCTTCTTTATTAGTAGTAGGCTCTAGTTCAAAACACACAATAGAGAGCAAGAGAAATTCCTACGATACCCTTATAAGGATTTATTTAGAATTTATACTCTATTTTGCATTTTAAGAAAAATTTCTAACATGCCCTTAGAGTTTCAAAATTCTAATTATTGAGAATATTAATTTGCATGAAAGGAAGTTTAATGCATTGGTCAACTATAACTTGATTGAATATGAAGCTAATATTTGTAGGCTTAGAGAAGCGGCTTGATATTCTAAACTTGTATGAATTTTACCAAATTGTTTACAAGGGATATGGATGCATGTTGGTGGTGGAGGCATTGGTCAAAGCATGTTCAAGTTACCACTAAGAAGAAGTCACTTTACATGTGTAGCTACTATAGGGTGTGTTCATCAAGTAATGTATGTTTATGTCAACTAAACTTCAGGTGTTGGGAGGTTTAATTTAGGATTTTTTGGATCAATCACTCAGGAAAACAATATAGGAGAACAACAAATAAATTTTACATAGGCATAAGGGGCTAAATGTCAAGCAGTAGTTAGAACTAGAGTAGAGGTGAGTAGAACTTATTTCTTATACATAGAATAAGTTTACAAAGGGTAATCTGGTGACTATATATCATGATTGTTGCTAGGTTTACATTGACTAATTGTTGTATTTATACTCTAATTATGTATGGTGGGAAGAAAAATATTCTTTTAATTGGTGCAACATGGTAGGGTATGGGAATTTAACTTCTATTTTAGAATTAGATTTGGAATGCTTGGTAATAAGTTACCAGAATAAAGGTAGCTGTGAATATATAAGAATTATGCCCACACATAATTAGTTCAAAATTTATAAGTTTATTAAAGAAAAATGGAGGATTGGTCACTCTAGCAAGCCTTATAGGTGTAATTAAAATGTAAAGTAGGTTTGTGAGCTTCATTTTTTACTATGTGTGTGTGGTCGTTGTAACAAATGGTTTGCAATTCATTACTTCATCATTGTGTTGGTGGTATAGGTTATAAGCTATCTTTTTATAGATGTAGTGTACATTTTTAATTTGTTTAATATTTTGTTGACTATGTACATCTAAAACTTGCTTTGGAAGGCCTACCATTTCAAAATTATGTGAGTATTCTCATGAATTATCTAAGTTATATGAGTTGTAGAATTGTTGCATCTATAAAATGTACACTTGTAATGGATCAGATGTGCAGAAAGTGCTCCGTTATTCCTAAGGGCAATGTACTTTTACTAATAAATCATTTGTTCTTTTGTGGTTTAGAACATAAGTTTGATTAGAGTAGCAAAATCTCTTACTATATTTAGTAAGGGAGAATAGTTTATTTGTTGTTGCATTGTGGGAAACCCATGTGGAGACCTTTAATCATTAAGAGTTACATCAGCATTTCAACAAAAACTTGTACTACTTTATGCAAACTTCAACAGTGTTATCCTGGGGCATTCTATTATTACTAGGGGATTGGGTTGTACTTGAGGTTTTGGGTTACACCTCAGAGGTAGTTACAATTCAAGTGAGATGTTGCAATAATTTGATTTGGCAATGTTTTGTTGTGTATAAATGAAATGACTAGAAACTAATGAGAAACCTGAGACAAAATCAGAGATTTTTTAAAGCTTGGTGGACAGCTACTTGTTGTAAGGAACTTCAATGCCTTGCCTACAAAGGAAGAGATAAAAAGGTGAAATTTTACTAGTAGGCAAGTTTTGTATGAATTTTACAAGTTTATTCATGATTTGCATTTGACTACTTGGTACTTTTTGAGAACTTGTTTACTTGGTACAACCCTAGGGAGGGGAACTCCCTTATATATGAAAGATTAGACAAAGCATTCATGAATATTGATGGTATGCAAGCCTTACCAATTGTTCTTGTCACTAATCTTCCACTCATCATAATGAAGCACACTAGCCATTGTTTATAAAGTTTAGAAAATTATCGTTGAGCGAAACTAATAAAGAACTTAGTTTTAAAATATCTTGTTACTCTTTCCACAATCAACTAAAGTGGTATATGTAGCTTAAAAAAGAACAACTAGAGGAAACTATATCGATGCTCTTTCCACTAAATTCAGTATAGCTTTGTCAGCTTTAAAGAAATAGAGCGCAGCTAAACTTGGTAATATATTTATAATCCTCGATAGTTGGAACAAGAAATCTATGTTCAACATAAGGAATTTACAAATGGCATAAATGAGCTAAAACATGATCTTTTGGTATAATAAATTGCTCCTTATCATAACATTGTGGCTTTAGAGAAAGCTTGGTGGTGGATATGTGTCAAGATTCAATGATCCACCCTTAAGGATTGGAACACATGTTTTTCTAGGTAGTGGCTACTTCTATGTTCAAAATTAATTATATCAAACAACTTAAAAATGATAATGTGGAATTGATCTCTCCCCAAACAAAGACTAAAGATAAACACATGTAGTTTTTAAACAAGTGATGTAGTCATGAGCAATATGAGCTTCGTCTATCTTTCTTGCCTTTTAGAAGTATTAATAATGAACAAGAAGTCACACTTGTGGCTCAAATTATCCACAATGAGATAAATCCATCGAAAGAAAAAAACTCGCTTGGCATAGATGGCATGCCTACTAGTTTGCGGATGGTTATTGAAAAATCACATAGACATACAATATTATAGTAGTGAAAAAATTATTTAAAGAGGGCTTTGCAAATATTAAGACAAAATGCTTGTCATCGACCTTCCTAAAGTTCATGCAGCACCCAAACCTAAGCAATTTAAGGCCATTACCCATAATTACATCATTTAGAAAGTAGTGAACACCATTTTGGTTACTAGTCTAAAGCTGGTTCACCAATATAATATTACAAAGGAACAAGTTAGTTTTATGCCTGGACATGCTATATATGATAATATCTTTTTGACATAACAAGTGGCTACCCATTTGCACCTTTCTACTTCAAAAGAAGGTTTTAAGGCATTAAAGCTAGATGTGAACCATGTTTATGATAAAGAAAATTGAAATTTTGTGCTATATATGCTAAAACTTTTGTGATGCCTTGCTTTATGGTGTGATTGGACTGAGGCATGTATCAAAGCATCAAGACTTTGGATCTTATTTAATGGTATACATTTACAAAAGATCAAATCAACCAAGGATCTAAGGTATTATTATCTGCTCTCATCATACCTATTTACTATTGTTCTTAAGTATCTCTCATGACTTATTTAGTAACTATTTGATCATGGTACTTTAATTGGAGTCATGATTGGGCCTCCTTCATCTATATCATTGCACACCTTCTATATGTTGATGAGAACATGATGTATGCACCTACAACCCTTGCCACTCGATACCCATCTTGGATATTAGGGAGTAGTATGGGCATTCTCAAGTCAAGTAATAAATCTTAACAAATCTAAAGTATTATCTAATAAGGGGATGAAATGCAAGTGAAGGAAGATGATTGTTGAAAGATTACATGTGCATTAAGTTATTCTATTGAAATATCTAGGAATACTCATTGCATCGACTAAACTATTAAAAAAAGTCAATTTTATTATTAACCAAGCTAAAAACTATTTGCAAGATGGATGATCAAGTCATTCTACAAGGCAAGTTATATTGTCAAGATCAACTCTATGTTAGCTACTGTTTTCATGTGCTATTTAGCCTATTCTTTAATCTCAAGTTGTACTTTTTTGGAGTTCGAGAAATTGTTATGACATTAACTATGGAGTAGTTTAAATGCTAGCAACATAATACATTATACCTACTAGGAAATGGTAACTCTTCCTAAGGAATATCGGGGACTTAGAGTTCATAGTTTGTTGACCAGACAATTACCATTGATTATAAAACACTATAGGGGGCGATGTCTTCGAAAGATTTGTTATAGGTTAGTCCATTAGTTCTAAGCACTTGTTAACAAATAATATTATCTATATGCCATGTGGTTCCTTTGATACATATAAGTTAATATTATGAGCACTTTGATAATAAGGTTTGGAGGATTGTTGTGGGTAATTCTATTTTATTTTCTTTAGCCAATTGGCTTGCCATATTTCCTATTACCTAATGGTCATCAAATCTTAACTTGAAAGTACGCCATTCAATACATATTGCAGATCAAGTTATGGAGCATGATGTGTGGGATCACAGTAAGTTACAAAACTTATTGCCACCTAATTTGGTAGCTCAGTTTCTACTTTTCCCATAAGTTAAATGAATGGAAGTGATTTGTTGGGCTTCACATTGACTGAGGATATGATGCTAAACTCAAAGATTATCTATATAATATGTATACATGCTAGAATTCTACTAGAAAGGAGCTTGTGTGGGTATGGGAAGTGGAAATGTAGCATAAGGGCTAACATATTATTGTGGAGATTACTATTAAATCTGCTTCTTCTTCATTCTTGTCTTCATGCATGAGGGATGGAGATGCTAGAGCTTTTTTGTTGGGCTTTAATGTGAATAAAGATGTGCAACATTTTTTGTGAGAGCATCATAGTGTAAAAGAATTGTGGTCCTGCAACTTCACCAATAAGAATTTCTTGTATGGCGATGTGAACTATCGTGACCTTACATCATTAAACAACCTTCTTAACTGCATGTCTACGAATATGTAGATGGTTACTGCATCTCATATAGAAAATTTTTTTACTTTCATATTATTTAATCAATGGATAAAAAGAAATCAAGAAGCAAATGTGGAAAAGGCTCTCAATTTATTTACACATCAAAGAAATATTTGATTTGTTGTTACAGCTTTTTTCAACACTCTTATAGCATCTAGTGGGAGCTCTATTGGTCTTGGTGATCTACTTGTTACCTCTTATTCTAATGAGGCCATTTAAACTCAATTAAGACGTAGCTGTGTTTGATGATTGCAATACTAGAATTGGTTTTGCTATTTGAGATGGCATTGGCAGACCTATTACTATTGTAGGTAAAAATTAGGTTTTAGGTTTAGTTTTTTTCTTGGAAACTTTTTCCATTCGTGAAGCATGGAACATCTCAAAATTCTACTTCCAAATGTCAAGGGAGCATTGAACTAGTCAGACTCTAAATTCACAATTGTTGTAGTGAACCAGTTGCTTTTATCGATGACCAATAGAGGTACCAATCTTACATATGTTTAAGGTATGTAGTCCTTAAAACTATCCCATATAATGCACCAAAGAAATTATGCTATAGACTAGATGGCATATCACACACACTTGTATGAGTTTGTTTGGGATTAAGGAAAGCCCCTTCCTAAATTTCTTCAATAATTTTTTCTTATTTTATGTTTGAACATCATTAAAGGGAGTATGATGTATGCTTTAAACATTTCTTTATCAAAGAACCCAAAGACTATTATTTCTCATATAGTACTTTTATAATCCAAAGAGCAATATCCACCATTGGTTGGTCGGCATTTTTATGGTTGCGACTAGGAGGATCATCTTCGAGCACCCTGCCTTTATTCTAAATTAATGAAAACAACCTTGGAAAATGTTTTTTTAATTGATGATCTTCCATAAATCTAAGAATTTTATCTCTAACTATGAAATATTAATGCCCGTATTTGTCCATTTTAATCATTACTCAAACCATAAAGGACAACAAAATGAGATCAAAATTCTATGATGTTATCTCATTCTAATGTATCTAGAAGGTAAGTTTGAATTGAGCTCTCCAATTTCTTCCAAGTAATGATGTCAACGGCATGACATAGCTAGCTAAAGACAAATTACATCATTGAAAAAGGATCTAAGCCTGCAGTGCCTCTAAAAGGAGTTTACTGGCAAAAAAATTGCCCTCCAATGAATCCTTATTAAGAGATTGAGATTGTGCTCATTCCAATTATTAGACTCATATGGTTTATTATTACTTTTATTTATTGTAATTACCTCACCATGTTAGGATTAGGTAATTGGTGCACCTATTATCTTTTTTGATGTCGTAGATTTCTCATTGGCTCCCTCTTCAAATCCAAATACTAATTCTGCATCATTAGTCACCACCATGACAGGCCTTATTCCTACATCAAAAGTTGATTAAAAAAATAAAAAAGATGCATCACCAGCACAAAGGCCATCTGGTTTGAAAAGTTATCATAAGTCATTTAGGAGCTGGACAAAAGCCTACATTGACCATTTTCCTAATAAAGGAATCCCTTCTAAAGTTAACGTTTGGTGCATGTATTAGCTTTAGCATTATTATAGTTATTCAAGTTGCATGTAACATTAAACAAACTATAACTAATTTAATTAGCCATTCATAGAAGAATCAATGTTGTAGCAATCCACATTTGTCATTTCTAGAGATGCTCCACAAAGAGCAAAAGCTCCTAAGTCGAGATGCCATCCCTCAAGTTCCAACACATTGCCTTTCAACAATGGCTTTCATCAACGACAACTATCCTTGACAAGGAATGAAGATAAAAATTAGCAATTTCAAAAAATGTGCTAGCTAGACGATAAGAATCATCGCATGTTCAATAGCATTATAGAACACTAAGGGTTCCAGAAATGTAGACATGTGGCATCAAATAAAATAATTTAATGGAACTTAGTAATTCGATTAAAAAAGGAAGCAACATTCTTTAAGAAGGACTGTTTTTTTGACAAAGCCTTACACATAGTGACTAACCACACAAAGAGGTTGCCAAGTTATAAGAAGCAACAACACAAAAACAATCTCTTGCTCTAAAGTAATCTTAGACAATCTAATCCCATTAGACCATAAAGCTTCAACGATATACAAAAAAAGAACAAAAGGTCTAATTAAGGATGAGGGCCTTATCTATCACCAACATGGCTCAAAAAGAAGCAAGCCCTACAAAAAGGGCATAGGCATACAAATAATCCATAATGGGATTCTTCGATAAAATAGCCATTTAAATGGCTAAAAATTATTACACGTTCGAAATCGAAGATATTGAGCATGACTCATCTAACTACCAAATATTTTGTCAAAGATCCATGACAAGAAAGCTAGTAAACTACATGCTCAAATCTTGGCCAACCACCAAGAATGGCCATGTTAATTGCTTAAAAAAGTTATGATTCCACAACTAACTGCTCACATTTGTCAAGCACCCCATGTCACACCCATAGGAAAACACAGCACATGGGCTGGATTTTATAATGCATGTCACACCTTGTAGAGACAATAACACCCTTAACCAACACATATTTAAGTGCAACCTATACCACTTAAGAGAGGCAAGCATCGTGCGACAATTTGACAATATACCATGTCAAGTCTACATTAGAGGTGCTCTTCAATTAGACATCTGTGGTCCTAAGAGATGAAAATGGTCAAAAATAGTTGTGTTGTTGGAACCAAAATTCACACTCTAAGAAAGCCACCACAAAGGACAAGGAAACACCAACACACATCACACCATGAAGCGTAGAAGCATGGATGGCAAAAACATTACCAAGCACACATAGTAATGCCAACTAGTAGCACTTCAAATAGGTATAATGAAAAGTCTCCCAATAGAGCATAACTCTATTGATGCACCAGTAAACTAAATCACAAAAACTAAAACAAACCTTCATACTTTATGGAGCCAACCAGCCATGCACATAGGATGCTAAAGGTCACATGCTAAGTCCCACACATTTGAATAGTAGATTACATTAATCGTTAGGGATGAAGCTCAGCATATATAAATGTTGGTGCACAATACATCATCCAACTTTTGCTTTACTATAGGCTGCACATGTCACACAATGCCAATTGCTTATTTAATGTGATAATTCCATTAAGAATGAAGGCAAGTCTCCCGATAATACATCTACTTATCCATACACTAGCAGCCCGTGATGTTAAAAATTCAAGGAGGATACACTTTGCAAGCCCTAATGGTCCCATGCATTGCTTGTAGTATGGTGCACATGTGCTGGCTATTCAATGCATGAACAACACACTACTAGGGCTACATTACATAGAGAGCTCTATTGCATGTGTAACTATAATAGCACAAAGATAGGGGCACACTTAAGCATGCGTTAACCATTATGCAAATTGTATTATCCAAAGGTTGCTTCATCATGAGTCATGCCGCAATGGATATTTGCTCTTGCGAATTGAATATTGTGATAATTTTGTCAACCAAGAAGGTAAGTATCCCAATAGAGCTTTACCTTATACAAGGGAAAGTATATTATAATGCTAAAAATCAAAAAATAGTTCTACTTTGTGTGCCCTATAAGGTTCATGCATAATGTTGAAGCAAGCACTATTCTTTATAGTACTTGACAAGTGGCATAGCCCAACATGCATAAACCCTTATGCATATTGCACCATCCAACTTTTACTTCACCATAAGCTGCATAATGCCACACATTGCCCCTTTCTATTTCATATTTTAATAATTTTGTCAAGAAGGAAGGCTAGTTTTTTAATAGTGCATCACCTTATCTATGCATTAGCTATCTGAAGCTCTAACAAATGCCTAAAATGTTACATTAAGTGAACCCCACCAATATCAAGTAATTGATGTTTTTAGGTGCACATCGACAGGTGGACACAAACACAAATTGTTTCTAACTATGCTTGCAAAAAGTTCATTATCACACACGCACACAATGCTATTGCACGAAAAGTGCTATGTCACAAGTGTAGCTATAGTAGTGTGCAACTAAGGTGGTATCCAAGCAAGCATATACCTTAGCTCATATTCCATCATCAATCTTTTACCTCACCTCTAGCCACACTACAACTCACATTACCCCTTTTTGATTGCATATTATGTTGATTCCATCATTGAAGAACGAAGACCCCAATTGGGCATCATCTTATACATGAACCAGTGTTAAAAAATAATAGATGCTATGCTTTGTCAGCTTAACCTATCAAGCACATAGGATGGTGTTATGTATGCACAAACTGTGTGACTTTCGCCCATAATGCACAAACCGTAGTAAATTTTGTACCATCCAATGTCTGCTTCCTATAGGCCACATCAACCTACACAATTTCCCATATGGATTACATGTGACCATTCTGATAAGAAGCAAGGCAAGTCTCCTAATCAGGCAATGCCTTATCCACTTGTCAAAAGCTTGAGTTGCTAAAATGACAAAAAATTACATCAAGCAACTTAAAGTGGATTGGCTAGCATTCCACAAAGTGCTCATGGAATTGTAAGCATGCGGTCATGCACTACTACGAAACACCCAATGCTCTAATATACTTGTAGAAGCAACGACACGTGGCTAAGGCCATAACCAAGCATGCACAAACCATAATTCATATTTCTTTATCCAACATCTACTTCACCTTAAGTTGCACTATGTCGCACATTTCACTTTAAGGACTGCATATTGTGCTTATTCTATAATGCTAGAAGGAAAGTCTCCTAAAAGGTCATCATCTTATCCATGTGTGAGTAGTCCAAAGTGCTAAAAATAACTAAAAAGTTACACTTTTTTGGTCCAACTAGTCATGCACATTGGATGCCACAAGATGCCTATGGATTGATATTCATTCAGGTGGTTTATAGCTCTGAGAAATAGCTTATGGTGGTGCACTTTGAATTATGTTAGACTTTTTATAATGGTGTGAGGTCTTTCCTCAAATTGGACTCATGGTTATCTAGGCAAGTCTATTGAGTATGTTATCACAATGATTAGAATTAATGAGGGCTAGATTCATTCTTTTGTCCCAAACATTTGGTAGACATGCAAAATGGTGATAGAATAATCTTGTCTCCTACAATATGAAGTGAATGGTATGAAAGGAGATTGGTTAAGGAGGAGCCCATCATAGTATGTGGAATCTATTATTGGGAAGATGTTGCTTTATTTGTTTAGCTACCATAGGTAGTGTAGTTTTAATCATGTGTGCCTTTATTATCACAACATCTATTATTGGCCCCCTTGAATGAGGAATGTCTACATCAACCACTTTTGATTGCAATATGCAATGGTAGCAAAAAACTTTTGTAATGATCTGGAGGGATGCAAAGTGTAGAAAGTTTTTGAAGTATTTCTAAAGGATGACGTAGTGCCTTTGAGGTAATCTAGAAGTGAAAGGTTGTGCCAAGAGGTCGAGTGAGTTAGAGGTAATCATCACTACTGTGTTAACAACTCTCATTTGTTCCTTTTGGACTCACCATTGTGCAAAGTGAGAATTGAAGTGCTTTTCAAAATACTACAACATGATTGGGCAGTAAAATTTAACATCTCTTTTAAGTCTAGATTTGGAACGCTTTGCAATAAGATACAAGGATAGGTGCAGCTATGAAAATAATGTAAATGCGGGCACAAATAAGTTATCCAAAAGTTATAGGTACATTCTTAATAAATGGAATATTAAGCACGCCAACATGCTATATAGGTGTAATCTAATTATAAAGATGATGTGGATGTAGCATTATTGGGCTATGGCTAAGGGTGGCTACTACATCAGTTGGTTTTCAATGTATTACTTGATTATTGATGTTGTGCGATGGTCATCTGTTGTGTTTATTTGACAGAGGGGTTTCACTTAATGAGCTAGGTTAAAGGATTATTAATAATGATCTTTAGCAGCTTAGGCTAGGAAAGCTTACAATATTTAAATTAGGTGATCAATTTCATGAATCATCTCAATTCTTAATGATGTTGTTGAATCATTGTGCCTAAAAAGCATTTATTTAGTATGGTTAGGGTGGACAATAATTGGAATAAATAAGCCCAAGGGCAATGTGTTTTTTTTATGATTTCATTAGTAGTGTAGAATATCCATGGGATTAAAGAAGCAAAATCTTATGGCTACTTGCAACATTTTGAAAGAGGAAATAAAGTCTTCATTATTGCTCTATTTGAAACTCATGTGGAGACCTTTAATAAGCATGAGACTGATTGACATTTGGGTAAAAATTGGAAACATTTAGTTTGATCTTTGACTAGGCAATCTGAGGGCATTTCAATATTATGGAGGAATTGGGTCAAGCTTGAGAATGTGGATTGCTCCTGACAGATGGTTACTATCTAGGTGAGATCAAGTAGTATTGTGCTATGTATGCATCAATAGAATACAAAACCACCAATCAGCATGGGACCAAATTAGAGATACTACAAAGCTTGGTGGACTATTGCTTGTTATAAGGCACTTCAATTCTTTACATGCATAGTCAGACAAAAAAAGTTGGAACAATATTTGTTAACAACTAGGCATAGTATGCATTCTATTTCTTTATTAATGATTTGGATGTAACAAAGTAGGGCTTTATTGGGGATCAATTTACTTTGTGTAAAAACAAGGAGGGGAATGTCAAGGTTTGTAAAAGTTTGGATATAATTTTCATAAATTTTGACTATACAAGGGACTTTTTTGACCACTAATGTTACAAAACTTCCTCACATTGGCTCAAACCACTTCCCATTACTCATATAGTTTAGACAATCATAATTTGACAAAATTGACAGAAGAAGACAATTTCAAAATATCTAGTTATTCTTTCCCCAATGAACTAAGGTAGTGAATGTACATGAAAAAAGAACTATTGGAGGAAACTCTATGGACAATCCATCTACAAATTTAGCAAAGCTATAACAACACTAAAGAAATAGAGTGTAATAGAACATTGTAACATTCTCTATAATCCAATATCTTTACCTTAAACAAACTACAAATGAATTAACTGATCCAGAACATTATCTTTTGGCACAAAGTATTATTTCCTATCACATTACCATGTCTTTGGAAGAAGCATGGTGGTGGTACCATGCCAAGCATAACTAGGCCACCCTTAGGAACTAGTTCATGCATTTTTTTCGATATGGTGACTACTTCTACTTATAGGAAAACTCATATCCACCAAGTTAAAAATGATTGAGGGGAACTTGTGGCCTCCCCAACTAAGATAAAAGACATTTTTATGTAATTGTTCAACATAAAATGGTGTAGCCATGTGCAGCATTAGAGTCCTCCACATTCTTTGAGAACTATTAAAAGTGAATAAGTCACCTCACTTATGGCCCAATTAGTGATGATGAGATCAGAATTGCAAAAGTGCCCATCAAAAGAAATAAATCCCATAGTGTGGATGGCATCTTCGCTAAGTCTTTGCATGGTTATTACAATCTCACACAAGTGAACATCATTACAACAATGCAATAATTCTATAAAGATAGCTTTATGCCCAAACATTGGAAATACACACTATTCATTCTCCTTCCTAGAATTCAATGAGCATCCAAACTTAAGAAATTCAATCCTATTAGACTATAACAAATGACTTATAAAATAGTTACCAAAATTTTTGTGGTTGGATTAAAGGTGGTGCTTTTGGATATCATTGCCAAGGAGCAAGTTGCATTTGTGCTTTGTTGTACCATATTTAATAGCACCCTTTTGGCATAGGGAGTGGCTACCATTTTCCACCATTATACTTTTAAATATGGTTTGATAGAGATAAAGTTAGAAATGAACCAATCTAATGACAAGGTAAACTAGAAAATTGCGCTAGATAAGCTAAAGAATTTATGATTCCTTATTCTTTGGTGTTATTTGATTGAGGATTGTATCTTGACCCCAAGATTTGGGATTATATTTACTGATATTTGTTTTGTAGTGGATTGAAGAAAGTATGGCTCTTAAATAATGTTTTTCACTCTTGTCATACATATTTGACAATGTATTTGAGTATCTCTCATGGCTTATTAAGTGCCAGCTTGATATTATGGCATCAATTGGGATCAGGATTAGCCATTCTTTTACTATGTTTACACACCATCTATATGCCAATGATATCATGATTTATGCATCTACAATTGTTCCATAGTGAGGACCACCTAACATGTTATGGAGCAATATGGGTGTCACCCAGTTCTAGTGGTGAATCTTAAAAAATGCTTTGCATTATTTAGTAAGGAGATTGAATAAAAGAAAAGGAAGATGATTGCAAAAACATTACACATGAAACATGCTATTCAATTGAAATATTTGGTGATACCAATTTCAACAACTAAACTTCAAATAAGGACTTAAATTACATTATTAATCATATTGAAACCTAAGTCGAAATATATAATCAGGTTACTGCCAATGATGGGCTGTATTATTATGACAAACTTAATGTTAATCACTATTCTTGCTTATTAATTAGCACACACATTAATTTTGAGTGGCATTATTATATAGTTGGAGAAGTTTTTGCATCATCATATACAGAGTAGTTCAAATGTTAATAGCATAATACATTATGGCCACTGAGAACTAGAAACTTTTCCTAAGGAGTGCGAGGGACTTAGAGTTTGTAGTTTATCCACCTAACTCTCAATGTTGATTGCAAAACACTATAGGATAGTTATCACTAAGGAAGGCTATTTATAGGTTGAGTCCTTCAGCTTGAAGTACATTATGACAAAATAATACTTCTTATATGTTGCATGATGCATCTCATATATGTAATTTACTAAATATTACAACCTCTAGACAAAAAATAATATGGTTTTGTCAGTTGTTGTGATCTTTCAATTTCATTTTTGATGGATAAATGGCTTGGCATCCTTATTGTTACTACTTATCCAACCTTTCTTACCATGGAAGTCATACCTAGGATTTGTAATAATGTTGGTTAAGGAGTCCAATGTGCAAGATCACTAAAAGATTTCAATGTTATCTACACCTATGCTTCAAATGAATTAGGATTTGGTGATGGACTCAATGAATATTTTTAGCAACATGCATAAAAGCTGGAATCCATTCAGGAGGGAGATCACATGGGTTTAGAAAATGTAAGTGCACCCCTAAGTAAATATTATCCTATGGAGATTAGTGTTAAATCTGATTCTTACTCACTCGTGGCTTCCTACATGGGGGATTGAGACATCAAAGCTTTGTCGTTAACAAAATGCAAAAGAAGACATGCAACGTTATTTTTATGAGTGCCATATTGTGAAAGATTTATGGTCATAAATGATTACTTCAAGCCTAAACGGATTAACTGTAAGGACATCAATTTAATTTTTGAGCTTTGTCGTTGGATGTCTGTGATCATGTGGGTTGCTAAATCAGAATCTGTAGGCACATGTAGACAAGGTACTTAATTTAAGTACACTTCGATGGAACATTTGAATTGCTACTATCGCTTTCTTCAACTCTCCAATCTGGTTTAATGGAAACTCTGAGAGGCATAACAAACAACTTATTACCTCTTTTTGGACTCCTTAAATAAGTTATATTAAATTCAAATATGACATAGATGTACATGATGATTTTAATGCTACAATCATTATTTTTAAATAGGATGACATGGACAGACCTTTTGTTATTATACGAAAAATATTTGTTTTAGGTATAGCTATGGCCATGAATACTATTACTATTCTTCAAGAAATGGAACTTCTGAAATCATTATTTCCTATTATGGAGATAAGGGTGACTTAATTAGATTCTACTAGGACCATTACTACAGTGAACTTGTTGCTTTTGTATACAATAAAATAAAGTTCCTATCATAGTGTTATTGCATATTTTCATGGTATGAAGTCCTTCAAGGTATCCCACATAAAGCACCAAGCAAAGAGTGATATAGATTGGGTTCACTCATCATGCACATTTGTTTAATTTTATTTGAGACTATGGAAGGCCCCTTCCTAAACCACTTCAACTTTTAATTTTAATTAATTTTATGTTTGAACCTTCTTAAAGAAAGTATGTAATATTCTACCAATACTTTATCAAGGAACACAAATACTTCCCAAGAACCCATATAACCGCTCCAGCTGGTGTTTATGGCATTGGAAGTGTTCTTCATGTTTGGACTTGTGGATGGTGATGTGGGATTGCATGGACATCATCACCATTGATGGAAGGTTTAGGAAGCTCAGTGGTAATAAGAGGTGGTAGAGCTAGGTGGTAGGGGAGATGTGTTAGCAAAATTAGGGTTCTAATCGACATTGGCAACTAACTGAGAGGTGAGTTTGCGCATCTCAATCTTTCATTTTAGTTTTAATGAATTCTAAAATGGGCCTAGAACTGATAATCCTTTGAGTAAAAAAATGAGGTGTAGTAAACTATGATGGGAACAAAGTTTATAAAGTTGTTAAAAAAAATGATAGCTTGGTGTAACAATTCATATAATGGATGGCCTGTGATGATGATCAAAACCCTATCAGTGACACTTATGAGCCTAATAGTTCTAGTGTAAATATTCCATGTTATGGGATTGTCCCAGTTGTCTAAGCATTGGGGAACATTGATAGTGGAAGTCTCGGTAGTGTAGGGAAAAATGTTGTGCCATTAATTATGAACTCACAAATAGATAAGGTTTGTTGTGACAAGAAAATATCTAAGGAAAATGAGGGTGCTACTTCATGGGTTGTATGGTGCATTAACAAAAAAATTGTGCTAAGAATCAAGGACACTATCAAAAAAAGGAAAAACTAAATCCATTATATAGTGAATTATGTTTGAATGAACATAGTAAAGTGTAAATTACTTTGTAAGAGAAGTCTCTCTATTCCAATGATGCTAATGACATGATTTATATGATCATATGCAATGTTCTTGTGAAAATGCTATAGTGGTTAGGGAAAAAAATTATCAAATAATAAAAAAAGGCAAACATCAGGGTTAAGGTTAGCTTTAAGGAGGATCTTACAAAAGGGAGAATAAGCATTGTTAATAAAACTCTGATGGATGTCCCTCTGTTAACTACTCAAATAGATCAACCAATTTATATGTCAAGATTGTGGCACCAAAAGATACCTCTTTCAGAATTAATGATGAAATATATATATATATATATATATATAATA